>OZ012739.1:438502835-439102835 GCA_963859935.3 Lathyrus sativus | reverse complement strand
TTGAGTTACTTGAAAGGAGGGTTGTTGACAGATATGTGACACAAGAGAATTTGTTTTTCTCTAGTGTTCAGTCGGTGCTTAGTACTCATGAGTACTCTGACATCCCACCTATGTCTGGTGCTTGGAAGGGAATCATTGACAAGCTAGTATTGGAGAATGCAGAGCTGAAGAGACAGAAAAAGACGCGTGGATATGACTTTTCTAGCTAGAATATTTTGAGATCCTAGGGCCTAGTATGTTCCTATTGTATTTTAAATTTCTTGTATTGTACTTTGAAGTTGTAAATTTTTCCACTATTAATGAAGTAAGGTTTTCGTGCCAAAAGTGTATCTTTTATAAATCTATCTTCTGAGTTTCTTAAAAACCAATTGCATTGCATCTCATTGTTTTTTGCTAATATTCAAGAAGCCCAATCTCTTGTTTTGCAGACATTGTAATGGACTCAAAAAAGAGAACAACTCTAAGATGCACATTCAAAATCCCGAAGTTGGAGAATTTGAGAATACTAGGAGGCCTAGTGGAAAATCCTTTGTCATTTAGCAACAAGTATGGAAACCTTCTGCCACTATTGGAGCTCCAAGTAGATGAGGAAATGTTGATGGCACTCGTACAGTTTTATAACCCCATTTACCATTGCTTCACGTTTCCAGACTATCAACTGCTACCAACATTAGAAGAGTATTCTTCTTTGATGAAGTTATGTGTCACTCCTCAACCATTCTATGGAAGGGAAAGAAGACCAAATAAGAGAGTCTTGGCTGAAGCCTTACACCTAGAGCCATCTGATCTTCAGACACATTTGGATGTCAAGGATGGATTCTCTAGTTTGCAAGCAAGACCCTTGATGGAAAGAGCTTAAGCTCACACTGATAAGAACGACTGAAATCTTTGAAGCCATCTTGGCCTTACTGATTTATGGTCTCCTTCTGTTCCCGAGTGCTAACGAGTTCATTGACTTGAACATTATCAACCTGTTTCTAATCAAGAACCTTGTTCCCACCCTGCTAGCTGATGCATACTTCTCTATTCATCTGAAGAACTCCCATGGAGAAGGCCAAATTACTTGTTGTACCGCTCTCTTTCGCAAGTGGTTTATTTTGCACTTCCCAAAGACTGCCTCTTTATGGAATCTAAAGGACAATCCTAAATGGATAGAAAAGTTTTTATTACTCAAACACTATGACATCCGTTGGCACGATCCTATGTATGGAGGGGTTACTATGATTCACAGTTGTGGGGATTTCCCTAATGTGCCTCTTCTTGGCACAAAATGATGTATTAGTTACAACCATATCCTAGCTTGCCATCAGTTAGGATATCCAGTAGAGGAAGAGCCTGATCTGATCCTTTTGGGAAGATGTTTTCTTGAAGAAGGGAGAAACCCATATCTCAAAGGACATATTACGTATGCTTGACGTCACCTCAATACCCAAGAGATGGTTGCTCTGGGGCATCTAGATTGTACTATCTCAGAGGTGTATCTTCTTTGGTCTAAAGAGGTAGCTTTAAAGATGTTCTACACTCGCTTCGAGCCAATTCCTGCGACTCCGAAGGAACCTATCTCTGTAGAGGAATTTAGGAATGCTTTAGTCAAAGCTGAAGAGGAGAAGAAGGTGTGAAAGGATAAGCACTTCATGGTTGCTCAAGAAAACGAAGAACTCTGGAAGCTGCTCAATCAAAACCAAAAGGAAGATATTGCAAGGAAGATGAAGCTTCAAAAAGGGGAAGGATCTTCTCGTCAAAAGGACTAGGCCTTTTAGTTTCAAATTTCTCTTGTAAATTCATGCCTACGCTTTGGTTTTTGATGTGTGATCTCCATTTTTGTAAAAATTTCATTTGTTAATGAAAATGTTGCATTGCTTTATGTTTATTTCTCCATTATTAATGTTTGTAAACATAATTTGGAGTTCTTTGAATGTTAGATTTGCATTCGCATTTAGCATTTCATGAGCATTGCATATGCATTTCCTATTTCGTGGCTTATCTGTGTTGTTTTACCTCCAGTATGTCACAGTAAGTCCTCCACATCCTTACAAAACTAGGTCTCAAGCTCAAAAGAAGATGGATCATTTGGAATAAGAAAATCAGGCACTTCGAGAAGAAATTTCTACTTTAAATACTAACATGAAGGCCTTCTCCGCCGCCATTAAGGGTTTGGTAGACACTCAAAAACAAGAAAATCAAAAGCTTCGGGACAAAGTAGCAAGCCTGAAGGCTTTTAAGAGGAACCTGACAAATTTGGTTAAGGATTTGGTCATATCCCAACGATAGGATAGTTCTTCTTCATCTACCAACCACCATAGTAGCAAAGTGGTGAATCTAGTGGTATTCTTGTGTGTTATGTCTGATTATTCCCTGTACTCTTACAAAATGGTTTGATCAAGAAAGAAACTCCACCAGCTATCCTGAGGGCCCACAGGAGTTATTTCAAGACTGATGCTTTTTGTGCCTTCCACCAAGGTGCACCCGACACGACATTGTAAAATGCTACGTCCTCAAAAAAAGGTGAAGGAAATGATTCAAAAAGAGGTTTTGTCTTTTAAAATGTGCAAACCCTAAGTTCAAATCAATCTTTTGCTTGGACAAGAAGCAATCCTCTTCCTACATATGATGGATTAATGCAGAAGACCCTGGCTTTGTAGTATCAGATTTTTAGTTTATTGTTTGTTTTCCTACGTAATTTTTTTTGCATTTATTATATATTTTTAAAACCCTTACCTAGTCAGTAGAAGCAAGAGCAAAGACAAATTGCCAAGGGTTGGGTTACAAACCAACTCAAGACAAGACTCAAGGGTTTGCCAAAGGACGACTGAAGACCATCAAAGAGGTGTTTGCAAGTGGGGGTGTCCAAGTCAATGCAGTTGAGGAGGATTTTAAAGACGATTATGTTAATCAGCTGGTATATCATAATGGGGCTGCTCTGAGCAATTGAGAGGTTGTTGAAATTCCTGTGATCTTTCCTGTGCCGAAGTAATTTGCTTCTTGTTTGTTTTGTTTTGTTTTGTAGTTTCCTTTAAAAAAGTTTTCATAACCATGCATAGGGTTATCGGATTATTTTGTATGGGCCACATGCTTTTAGATTATTATGATTAATGAAGATATTTTGTTACAATCCTCAATTGTTTCATTTACTGTTTTTTGCTTTTACTTTTAAAGAAAATGGCAATTCTTTTGAAAACCACCAAAAATATTTTTGTTGTTCTGTTACATGTATCTTTGTGTGTTTTAATAAATCAAACCATTCCAAACATGCAGAGAAATTCCAAAACCTGTTGAATCCAAGGACTATGTTTTCCCCCTGACTTCGACTCACCCATATACCAAGCCGAAGATGAGGATGATGAAGATTTTGAGATTCTGGATGAACTGGAAAAGATGGTTGAATATGAGTACACAGGCCTTCAACCTCACATGGAGCAAGTGGATGTTATTAATCTTGGCACTGAAAAAGACAAGAAGGAAGTCAAGATTGGGGGCAATGCTAGGGGCATAAATCAAGCAGAGACTGGTGAAGCTTTTAGAAGAATACATGGACGTTTTCGCTTGGTCCTACCAAGATATGCCTGGATTGGATACTGATATAGTTTTTCACAAGCTACCTCTTCAACTTGAACGTCCGCCTGTCAAATATAAGCTCAGAAGAACCCGACCTGACATGGGTTTCAAGATCAGAGATGGGGTCAAAAAGCAGATTGATGCAGGTTTCCTAACTGTGTCAAAATATCCAGAATGGGTAGCCAACATTGTACTTGTACCAAAGAAGGATGGGAAATTTAGAATGTGCTTAGATTATAGGTATCTGAACAAAGCTAATCTGAAGAACAATTTCCCTCTGCCACACATTGACACTTTGGTAGACAATACGCCTCGTTTCACTGTCTTCTCTTTCATGGATGGTTTCTCTGGATACAACCAGATAAGGATGGATCCTAAGAACATGGAGAAAACCACTTTCATCACACCATGGGGCACTTATTGTTATAAAGTCATGCCTTTTGGATTAAAGAATGCATGAGCTACTTATCAGAGAGCAATGATCGCATTATTTCACGACATAATGCACAAAGAAATAGAGGTGTATGCTGATGATATGATAGCCAAGTCTCAAAATAAAGAGGATCATCTTGATCATTTGTTGAAGTTATTCATAAGACTCAGGAAGTATAAGTTGAGACTGAATCCTGCGAAGTGTACTTTTGGATTGAGGTCTGGAAAGTTGCTCGGCTTTATCGTCAATCAGCATGGAATTTAGGTGGACCCTGGATAGGTGCGAGCTATTCAAGAGATGCCTGCTCCGCAGACAGAAAAGCAAGTTAGGGGTTTCCTTGGTAGATTAAACTACATCTCCAGATTTATCTCTAATATGACTCTAACTTGTGAACCGATATTCAAGTTGTTACGAAAGGATTAGACAGTTGTTTGGAATGCAGATTGTCAACAAGCTTTCGACAAGATCAAAGGTTATCTCCAAGAGCCTCCGATTTTCATTCCTTCTATGCCTGGAAAACCTCTTTTCATGTACATGACAGTGCTTAAGGGATCAATGGGTTGTGTATTGGTTCTACATGATGAGTATGGACGCAAAGAGCATGCCATTTATTACCTAAGCAATAAGTTCACTGATTTTGAAAGTCGTTACTCACTTTTGGAGAAAAATTATTGTGTTTTGGCTTGGGCTTCCAAACGTCTGAGGCAGTATATGATATCTCACACCATGTTGTTAATTTCCAAGATGGATCCAATAAAGTATATTTTTGAGAAGCCTGCTCAGACAGGAAGACTCGCCCATCGGTACATGCTTTTGTCAAAACATGATATCCAGTATGTTACTCAAAAGTCCATCAAGGGTAGCATCTTGTGAGATTACCTCATTGATAAACCAATAGAGGACTATGAGCCCCTCAAATTTGACTTCCCAGATGAACACATTATGTTAATCAAGAAAGACTATGAAGAGCCATGCCCAAATGAAGGTCCTGAACCTAGTTCCTGATGGAAGATGATGTTTGACAGTGCTTCCAACCAAAAAGGGCATGGTATATGCGCCATTTTGATAAACCCAGAGGGTGGGTATAATCCTTTCACAACAAGACTGTGTTTTGAATGTACTAACAATATTGCTGAGTGTAAGGCTTGTATTTCGGGATTGGAAGCAGCAATTGATCTCTGCATCAAAATTCTAGAAGTGAGTGGCAACTCAACTTTAGTTATTTATCAGATCAAAGGTGAATAGGAGACCAGAGACAAGAAACTGATCCTGTATAGAGCTTATATTATGGAAATGATTAAGTACTTTGATGAGGTAACCTTCAAGCATGTGCCAAGTGTTGCACCCCAAAATTTGACCAACAATTATTTATGCATTGAGTGTTTGAAAGTGGATACCTTCATCAGAAAGTTCAAGAGATCCTCAGAGGAAGTGGATTGAAACCAGGGTTGTGTGCTTCATAGCTTGAGAGTTGTGGGTGCCCCTCAGATGATTCTGAGACTTTGAGAATAAACTTGATGTTTTGGGAAAGCCTATGAGATGTCTTGATAGCCTTCATGAAGCCCAGAGAAGTCATTATGCAAGAGTTCAGAAGATTCAACCATGAATGATAGAATTAGGGTTTTGACTGGGTCAACCCTAGGGTAACTGAAGATTTGGAGAAGGTTGAGACTCAATCCAAGGGCCATGAGATCATGGAATGATGCATAGAGATGTTATAAAGATGATTCCTAGACCAACTCATCATGATTGAGGAGTTTGAGAAGTTTCAAGTCAGGGTCCCCAAGGATTGTCAGTGAAAAACCCTAATTTGATCCCTATCTTCCAGGCAGTTTTAGCTCTAGATGTGATTGATATCTCATCTTCCCCACAACATGAATGTTGTGGAGCTTGTTCTTAGCTTTAATTTGAGTGGTGTAAGTCCTTGATAGGAGTTGCAGAGCTCAAGTTATGGTTTTGACAAATTACAGGTCAGCAGAGGTGTGTGAATCTGGGTCCTTGAAAGTCACCCAACTTGCAGACAACTTTTGCCCTAGAAGGAGGATTCCTATGATTTCTTGGTCAACATGAATGTTGAAGAGCATCTTCTTAGCTTTAATTTGAGTGGTAGAAGTCCTTGATTGGATTTGTGGAACTCAACTTATGGTTTGAACAAGACAGGGGTATTTTGGTCATTTGTCAGTTATAGGTCATTTTAGCCAATGCCTAAAACTCCTATTTCCAAGCCTCAAATGGAAAAACTCAAAACATGAAAGTTGCTCAAAATGTGATTTTAAGTCTAGAAAGAAGGTCACAAATTGTTGGAAAAGCTCATGGCATGAGATTACATGATTGGTCAAAAATGAACTAAAAATGACTTATAAGTTTGAAAAGTTGAAATTGAAAAGTGATTTGGGAGATCCACAAATCCAAAATAGGTCATCCAATATATCATTTTGATTGGAAAAATCATTTTGAGAACATTGGTTTAGCTAGAATTTTGATTTGAAGCTTTAAAATGGGTGATGCTTTGAAAAGTTGTTACTTGAAAAAGAAGGCAATGTTGAAAAACCCTACACAAGCCAAAGATGAGCTTGTTTTTCACTCATCCCTTCTCAATATCTCATGAAAAGATACTTTAAGACTAAATGGCAAGGCATGAGGCATGAGATGTGAGAAATCCAACTTGTCATCACATGAGATTTTCAAGAACTTTCCACACTTTTCTAGATGATTCTAGAAGGATCCAGCTTCTTCCATCCATCATTATAAGAAGGATGATCTTCATAATGTTCAAGGGTGGTGATAGCAAGAGGATTCAGAGGGGAGAGAGAGAGAGAAGGATCCATTGAAGCACTTTCTTCAACTTCAAGCAACTTTGAATTTCATCCACTACAAGCATTCTCCTTCCATACAAGTGCATACAGAAGATCTTCCACCATTAGAAGGGCATTGTTGAGAAGTTACAAGCTCTGAATCGTGCTCAACATCACCTCATCTCATCTTCTTGACAGGTTTCTTCTTCACCCTCTATCTCCTAAATTATTGAGCTTTAACTAGTTTCTTAGGCATAGAAAGGTTAGGCTAGGGTAGAGGACTAAATTCTGATAGTTACAGCCCATACCATGAAGTTCCATAGCAGGACCATGAATCTTTGATTTGCAAGAATTGTTTGAATTAGGAGTTTTAATCATCAAGAACTAGTGTAGAATAGCTAGGGTAACTTGTAGAAGCTCTGTAAACCATTAGATTGAAGTTTGGTGAAGGTCGATACCAGTTGATAGCAAGTGATGTTTAGTTGGACCAGGACATTGAAGTCCTCTGTTGGAATTATTGAGGATGAATTAGGGAAATCCACGCGTACCATCTTGTTCCTCTCGTTGAGTACTGCAATTTTCATGTTTGGATCGTGTTAAATCGTGGCCTGAGCAGGGAGAACAAGGGAGAGGAAGATGAGTGCATGGAAGAGAGGGTTTCTGAAAACCCTAGTTTTGTTTGGGACGATGAAGAGGGTCCGTTGGATTGGCTCCAGAGTTTGACAAATTAATCTCATCGTGCGGCTGTGAGTGAATCTGAAGATGGAGGGAAAAGATTCAAAAATATTGAAACGCGGTCGTTTCATTAAACCGGTCCATGGGCTTATCTCGCTATCCACACCCCCCCTATTTCTGGCCCATCTGATTTGAACTAGCGTGAGTTGCTATTCCAACCCCCCTCCCTTTATTAATTTAATTTCTTTTATATTGTTTTAATATTTTTCTGTTTTGATTAATTCATAAATAAATGATAAAAAATGATTTTTGACTTCTTCTTTTTTCTATGATTAGATGATAATGTGTAGAAAATATTAAAAATAAAAATGGGATTTTATTTTTTAGTTTAGTATTTTAATAGATTTTTCTTTTAAAGTAGCTTTTATAATGTTTAATTTTGTGCATGATTTTGTAGGAATTATTTTAGGACCTTCCCTTAGGTTTTTTTATCCATTCTTTTTTGTGCAATTAGATGATGAATCATAGTTCCCCATAGGATTTTTTCTAGAATTTTAGAATTAAAATTTTGATTAGTTTGATTAGGGTAGATGTAGGGTATCCTAATTAGGGTTTAGGTTGTGCTTAGGTGAAGAATTCCCTTTCTTTGATTGAGTTTTGTCTTGATTTTTAGGTAGAGGCCTATGTAGATGTTATGAATAGACTTTGTAGACCCTTGTGAATAATTGTTAGATTTTTCCCCCTTGGTTTAGTATTTTTAGGTATTTTCTGAAGTTGCCTGTTGATTTTGTTTCCCCTGTGGTTATCTGTTCATCTTTGGGGTTCATTGTGGGGAATTTGTTGAGGGGCTTGTGTTGCCTTGAAGACCTTGATGGAGAGCATCATGAAGAGAAGATTGTAGATCAAGATTCAGAGACCCAGAGCTTGGCTTGTCCCCTGTCTGTGAGGTTTGAGATCCTGAAGTTTGAGGGAAGTTCATGGTACTTTCCTGAGGAAGGCACTATGAATGACTTTCATTCTTTCTTCTCACCTCTTTCTTAAGTATCCAATGATGTTGGAGCCAACTTGTGAGTTTAATTTCTCCTGAGGAGGAATGTAAACTGATCACATGTTGTTGAGCCACATGGGATACAACTCCTAAGTGGAAGCCTCCTAGTACTTTCCTGAGGAAGGTCCTATGGGTCTATTCACTTAGTTCCATTAGTTTATCTAGGATTTCTCAAGTATCCAATGATGTTGGAGCCAACTTGTGAGTTTAATTTCTCCTGAGGAGGAATGTAAACTGATCACAGTTGTTGAGCCACATAGGATACAACTCCTAAGTGGAAGCCTCCTAGTACTTTCCTGAGGAAGGTCCTATGAGTCTGTTCACTTAGTTCCAATAGTTCAGATAGGATTTCCTAAATATCCAGTGATGTTGGAGCCTGCTTGTGAGTTTAATTTCTCCTGAGGAGGAATATAAACTGATCACAGTGGTTGAGCCACATAGGGTATGACTCCTGAGTATACACCTCCTAGTGTTCTCCTGAGGAACACACTATGAGTCTGCTTGCTTAGCTCCCTTTCTTTGGTAAGCTTGTTCTGAAGCTTGAAGACTGGGATTGATTCTCTTGTTTAGGGTTTTGCTTGAGGGATTTGCTTAGATTTGATTCAGGTTCTGTGATTAGGGTTAGGATTAGAGAGTAGATTCTTTCTTTCTCAAGCATATGTGTTTGTTTGCCTGTTGGCACTTCATTTCCTTTATCTGGTTCTGCTTGATAGTATGTTGTTCATTTTCAGTATGATTGCTGTTATTTCATGACTGGCTTGAGGTCGAGACGAGCTTGTGGAGGCTGAAGCCCCACACACATTTCCTCCCTCACTTGCATTGCATGCATTTTACTGTTAAAGCTGATGCTTTTGTCTGTTTTGGTGTATCATTGACATGATCCCTTAGGACTCTCATTTCCTCTGATGAGGATTTGATGATAGACTTTTAGGTTGAAACCTATGCATGACAACATCTAGGAGTTCCCTGTTTAAACCTCAACCATAGGACGAATCCATGACATGATAACAGTAGGACTTGATAGTCTCCCTCCTAGTTGAGCCATTTTTCCCGTAGTTTCCCGAACTACGTTTGCTCTGATCTTTCATACCAGATGAAAGTACGTAGGCATAGGATGCGACGTCCTAGCGAGCAACCTTTCCCCATAACCCGTAGTTAGCCGAACTACGTTGACTCTGATTTCTCATTCTCTGATGAGAATACGTAGGCATAAAGCGCGACGCTTTGCCGAGTCATTTTTCTTTTCTTTTTCAGCCAGCCTTGATAGGTAGATAGATTATAACCAACCCATCCAAGTAAACAAACAAGCGAGGATCCCGTCGAGTACGACGGACGTGAGGGGTGCTAATACCTTCCCCTTGCGTAACCGACTCCCGAACCCAGACAATGGTTGCGATGACCTTGTCTTACCCTTATTCGTCAGGTTTTTCCGATCGTTTCCTTTCCCGCTCTGAGGGATAAATAACGAAAGGTGGCGACTCTTCTGTCATGCCGGCACCTTATTTTCGCGCAAGCGACAGCTGGCGACTCTGCTGGGGAAAAAAATCAGAATCTCTGGTTCTCCGGTTCCCTATGAGAGTCAATCCTATCGTTTGTGTGTTTGCTTGTTGGGTTGCGTTTATTTATCGCATTTTTACTTCCCGCACTTTAATTCCCGCATTTTTATTTCCCACATTTTATTTCCAGTTCGATATGATTATCTGTGCTGCTGTGGGAGAGGGATGTTACTCTGAGTGAGAAGCCGGACCTGGGCTTGAGTACACACCTAGATATAGTTGCGGAGAAGTAGTAGACGAACCTGTCTGCTGAGCAGGCACAGTTCCCTACGAAAATCTGCGCTCAGACGAGATTCTTGCAGAGGTGCTCCTTTCCGGTCCTGAGGATCTGAGGGGAGTCCAGACGTAAGGATTTTCGACTCTGGGGACCGATCATTTGGAAGTCAGCTAAGAGAGGCCTCTTCATGACTTGACGATGCCACTCCTTCTGGGAATCGTATTGTCACTCGTGAAAGTCTGTGACGCTGACGACCGCATAGGATGCCGTACCTTTGTCCGTGGATTAGGTCCATCATACCTGTGAGTGGGGTTGGGATATTGCAGGAAACTTTGACCTCCAGATTACCTGGTTTTCTTGACAGTGAATCAGTTATGTTGGGTTCTCAGTTGCAGAGATGTTCTTGATAGAGCAAGGGTTTGATCAAAGGATTTTATCATCGGGTGTTTGTCTGTTCCTGATAGAGCAGGTTCCGATCAGAGTATTGTTATCAGAGGTTTGTTCTGGATGGAGCAGATTTTTGAGTGGGGTCTGAGGATCTCGTCAGCGGTTGTTATTTTGTTCTGGATGGAGCAGATTTTTGAGTGGGGTCTGAAGATCTCATCAGCAGCTGTGTGTTTGTTCTAGAGAGGGCAGATTTGTGATTTGGGGTCCGAAGACTTCATCAACAGATATTCTTTGATCTTGCATCCGGGGTCTTTATTATCAGGCCTTCGTTCTTGTCAGGGCAGAATGCTGATCTCGATCCTATCAGATGGTTATTCACAGCAGATCAGATCAGTGGTTTTACACCGGGGTTTCCTTCTCATCAGCAACTGTTGACATCGAATCTCCACAGCAGCCACCTAGATATATTGTTGCATACCTGCATTTTTGCATTAGCTTGCATAATCATTCCATTAGCGTGTGTCTGTGACAGGTACCGTTTCCCCGATCCAGGATCTCTTGCCTCTTATTGTGTTACTGCAGCCGTTCTCAGGAAGACTGTTGCGTATGAGTTCTCGGTCCTTGATGTGTCGAATCTGACTATTGCTATGTGAGGTTACTATTTCCATGATTGGGCCTGGATTCCTCTCCTTATTATTGCCAGCAGGCGCCAGGATCGGGGGATGATCTCTCAAGCACACAGACTCACGCATGCATTTGCATGAAGCATTCTTGCATGACATACATTCTGTTACCTTTTCCTAACCTTTGATGTTGACAGGTTTTTCAGGTACTCAGGTTCCGAGCTGTTTTCGATCTCCAGGATTGATCAAAGATTCATCCACCGCTACTCAACTCGCGCCAATCAAACGAGAATCATGGACCAGGTACAGTCAGATGTTCAGGAGCTTCGTGAAAGGATGGATCGTTTTATGGAGCTGATGCAAGTAGTTGCGAATGGGCAAGACCAGCTTCGTACTTTGGTTCAACCTCTCATCTCCAGGGTTGACAGTAATGGAATACTTCACGGCGGGGCCGTGCCCACTCCTCCTCAAGGGGATACTCCACAGAACGTTGTTCCTGCTGCCGGGGGCAACGGTAGTGCTAACGGCAATCTTATGACTAATCTCGGACTTAATGCGGCGGGCGCCGGCAATGGTGGTTTGGGAGCCAATGTTAACGTGGGGCCGGTCAACGGCAATGTTGGTACAGGAAATATGGTGGTGCTTCAACCGTGGCTGGAGGACCATCAGGATGACATATTCTCTCAGAGAGGTGCAGAGGCTGAATTGAATGCTGAGGCTCGACTCAGGTTCAAGGCGCTGGAAGACAAAATGAGAGATATAGAAAATCAGAACACATTGGGCGTTGACATGGCCAAACTCGGGTTGATTGCTGACTTTAAAGTACCTCACAAATTCAAGGTGCCTATCTTTGAGAAGTATAGGGGCACTACTTGTCCCCGCGTTCACCTCCGATCTTATTATAGAAAGATGTCCGCTTATTCTGACGATGAGAAGCTGCTGATGCACTTCTTTCAGGATAGTCTTTCTGGTCCATCGCTCGAATGGTATATGGGTTTGGAACCCGCTGCTGTGCGCACCTGGAAAGATCTTGCAGAAGCGTTTGTTCTCCACTATCAATATAATAGCGACTTGGCTCCCAACCGAGTTCAGCTTCAGAATCTCTCGCAGCGGAGCAATGAAAGCTTCAAAGAGTATGCCCAGCGGTGGCGTGAATTGGCTGCTCGGGTTCAACCGCCCATGGTAGAACGTGAGCTGGTGCAAATGTTCGTGGCTACCCTTCCTGGAGTCTATTATGAGAAGCTGATCAGTGGCATGTCCGGAACATTCTCAGCCCTCATCACTTTGGGCGAGCATGTCGAAAACGGCATAAAGATCGGAAAGATTCAGGGCGAATCATCCTCAGCTGGAGGGGCTAGCAAGAAACCCTATACTGGCAAGCGTCGAGAGGGAGATGCCAGTGCTGTCACCAATGCTAGGAGAAGGGGCAAGGGCCCTCAACAGCAGATTGCTAGCATAAATATCCCAGCTGCTCCGCAGCCGCAGCAGCAGCAGCCTCAGCAGCAGAATAATCAGGGATATAAGAGATATCAGAATCGGGGTCCCCTGGCAAACCGTCATTTGGAAACTCCTCCTATGCCGTATGCACAGCTTCTGCAGACGTTGCTTCAGCTCCAATTGGTTCAAAAAAGGACAATGGCTCCCTTGACAGGGGCACCACCACCAGAGTATGATGCTAATGCTACTTGTGAATTTCATTCTGGGGCACCTGGCCATACGGTTGAGAATTGCAAAGCTTTTAAGCACAAAGTCCAGGACTTGGTCGACGCCAAGGTTATCAACTTTTCTGACAGCGTGCCCAACGTCACCAAAAATCCAATGCCTCATCATAGGGGAGGCGGAGTGAATGCTGTCATCACTGAAGAGAATTCAGACTTGCTGACTGATGTCAAGGATTTGAAGACGCCGTTGAGTTTTGTCAAGGCTAAGTTGCTAAAGAAAGGCTTCTTTCCCGGATGTGGAGAGATGTGCATGGCTTGTGCTACACTTCCTGATGGGTGTGAGCAGTTGATCGAAGGTATCCAAAGTCTGATGACCGAGGGTATTTTGCAGTTCAGTCAGAGCGTTGAGAATACGTCAGGGGAAGTCGTGCTGAAGTAGTCGGACGAAGTTGCTACCATTACTATTCCTCGTCACCCTATTACTATTTCTGCGTCCCGACCGCCTACTATCACCATCACCAGGGCCGGACCAATCCCATTCGAGAGCACTAATGCCGTCCCATGGCATTACGGCGCCGAAGTGTATTGTAATGGTCAGAAGATAGAGCTAGAGCCATTCGGATCAACTGTGCAGAATCTTACTGAAGTCAGTGGTATCACTAGAAGCGGAAGAATGTTCGCACCGGCAGAGGTTGCAGCAGAGAAAGTGGTCCGAGCTGACGCTGTGGATAAAGGTAAAGGTAAAGCTGTTGAAGAGGTCCCTGCAGGGGCAGAGAAAGATTTGCTGGTTAAAGATGTAGAAGAGTTCATGCGACTGATCAAGAAAAGTGACTACAAAATTGTAGATCATCTTCACCAGACTCCGTCAAAGATCTCGATTCTTAACCTGTTGCTGTGTTCTGAAGCGCACCGCAACGCATTATTGAAGGTATTGAATGCTGCATACGTGCCGCAGGAGATATCAGTGAATCAACTTGAGGAAGTAGTAGCCCATGTCAATGCTGGTGACGGGCTGGGATTCACAGATCTGGAGCTGACTCCTAAGGGAAGAGATCACAACAGCGCCTTGCACGTCTCAATAGAATGCAGAGGCACGATTATGTCACATGTCCTGGTAGATACGGGCTCCTCGCTTAACGTGCTTCCGAAGAAGGCACTGATGAAGTTGGATACCCGTGGACTGCTGTGCACGCCCAGTGATCTGGTCGTGAAGGCCTTTGACGGAACCAAGCGCCACGTCTTCGGGGAATTGACCCTGCCAATTCAAGTTGGTCCAGAGACGTTTAATGCGGTTTTCTATATTATGGATATCATGCCCGCCTATAGTTGCCTCCTAGGTCGGCCGTGGATCCATTCTGCTGGTGCCGTGACGTCCACGCTGCATCAGAAGCTTAAATATGCTGTTGGGGGCAGCATAGTGACAGTCTGTGGAGAGGAGGACATCATGGTAAGCCACCTCTCGTCCTTTAAATATGTCGAAATGGATGGTGAGATCCATGAGACTCTTTGCCAGGCTTTTGAAACCGTCAGGGTGAAGGAGGTAGCTCCCGTTGTTGCAGAGAAGCAAGGTTTGAACCTCTCCTCGTTTAAGGAAGCTAGAGCCGTTGTCGAAACGGGTTCCACCCCAGGCTGGAGGCATGTTTTGGACATACCAATCAAACAGGATAAGTTTGGATTAGGGTATTCTCCAGGAGCTGAAGCTTCATCTTCCTCTGGCAGTTCGTCTCATGGGAAAGGGCCGATCTTGTTCACCAAAGGGGGAGTAATCTTCGAGAGTATCAACGCTACGTCAGAGGACAGCGGGGACAGTGATTGTGATCTTGACGCCTGGATTCAACCGAGCAAGCCAGGCGAGTGCCTCCACAATTGGACCATCAAGGAGATTATCGAGCTGACAAGTGAAGAGTAATGATTTGCTTTTTACAATCTTTGTACAACCCTATGTCCTGCCCGGGGCATAGTGGTTTTACTGTCAGGGCCTTGTTGGATTATGTGTATGCATTTTGTTAATAAATAAAAGGCGTTTTCTTCGTAATCAAATATTGTGTTCTCCGTTATTCATGCTTTATGTTTGTTTCGAAAAACAGCAAAATGGCAACGAGGTTCGTGCTAACCTGCATATTCTTGCTTTAAACTTAACCCTTGTTATTGCAGGATCCACGTAACAGATGACATCGACTCTGGACCCTCTACGGCTCACTACGACTTTGATTGCCCGATCTATCAAGCCGAGGATGAGATTGATGAAGACAAAGACCTTCCGGAAGAGTTGGCCCGCTTGTTGAGACAAGAGGAGAAGGTTATTCTGCCTCACGAGGAGGATATTGAGATCATAAATCTGGGTTCTGAGGAACTCGTCAGGAATGTCAGAGTTGGGGCTGCGATACAGAATGATGTCAAGCACAGACTGGTCGAGATGCTTCGAGAGTATAGTGACGTCTTTGCTTGGTCATATGAGGATATGCCCGGACTTGACACAGATATCGTGGTTCATCGCTTGCCGTTGCGAGAAGATTGCCCTCCAGTCAAGCAGAAGCTCAGGAGGACGAGACCAGACATGGCTGTAAAAATCAAAGAAGAGGTCCAGAAGCAGTTGGACGCAGGATTTCTAGCCGTTACCACTTACCCTCCGTGGGTCGCCAACATAGTGCCTGTACCGAAGAAGGACGGTAAGGTACGCATGTGCGTCGATTATCGGGATTTGAATAGGGCGAGCCCTAAGGACGATTTCCCTTTGCCTCATATCGATATGTTGGTCGACAATACAGCCCAGTTTTCCGTGTTTTCGTTCATGGATGGCTTCTCCGGTTACAATCAGATTAAGATGGCGCCGGAGGACATGGAGAAAACGACGTTTATTACCCCCTGGGGCACGTTTTGCTACAAGGTAATGCCCTTCGGTCTGAAGAACGCAGGGGCCACTTACCAGCGAGCAATGGTAACTTTGTTTCATGATATGATTCATCATGAGATCGAGGTCTACGTTGATGACATGATTGCAAAGTCCCAAACGGAGGAGGAGCATCTGGTCAATTTATTGAAGCTGTTTGAAAGGCTTAGGAAGTTCAGGCTGAGGCTGAATCCTAACAAGTGCACTTTCGGGGTGCGGTCCGGAAAGTTATTGGGGTTTATCGTTAGTGAACGAGGTATTGAAGTTGATCCTGCGAAGATAAAAGCTATCCAAGAAATGCCAGCGCCGAAAACAGAAAAAGAAGTTCGTGGTTTCTTAGGCCGAATAAACTACATTGCAAGGTTTATCTCTCAGCTCACGGCCACTTGTGAACCGATGTTCAAGTTGTTAAAGAAAAATCAGGCGATTACTTGGAATGAGGATTTCCAGAAGGCATTCGATAAGATAAAGCAGTATCTTCAAGAACCTCCAATCTTGATACCCCCAGTGGCTGGACGGCCATTAATCATGTACTTGACAGTTCTGGAGAATAGTATGGGGTGTGTTCTCGGTCAGCACGACGAGACGGGCAGAAAGGAGCATGCCATTTATTATTTGAGTAAAAAGTTCACTGAGTGTGAATCTCGATACTCGATGCTGGAGAAGACGTGTTGTGCATTAGCTTGGGCTGCCAAACGTCTACGACAGTATATGCTCAACCACACTACTATGCTGATTTCGAAGATGGATCCGATCAAGTACGTCTTCGAGAAGCAGGCTCTTTCGGGCAGGATTGCCAGATGGCAGATGGTGTTAACAGAATATGATATTCAGTACGTCTCTCAGAAAGCCATCAAGGGAAGCGTATTGTCTGACTACCTTGCCGAACAGCCGATCGAAGACTATCAGCCGATGAAGTTCGAATTCCCTGACGAGGACATTATGTTTCTCAAAGCGAAGGATTGCGATGAGCCATTGCCCGATGAGGGGCCAGATAGGAAGTCTCAGTGGAAGTTGATATTCGACGGAGCGGTTAATTCCTATGGAAGTGGTATCGGGGCTATCATCACGACTCCTCACGGATCCCACATCCCGTTTACTGCAAGACTGACGTTTTCAGTTACCAACAACGAAGCCGAGTATGAAGCGTGTATTATGGGTCTAGAAGAGGCAATTGATTTGAGAATCAAGAATCTAGACATATATGGTGACTCAGCACTTGTAATCAATCAGATCAAAGGGGAGTGGGAGACTCGTCAGGCGAATCTAGTGCCGTACATGAATTACGCCAGGAGGCTGCTTCCGTTCTTCGACCGAGTGGAACTTCATCATGTACCCCGGGCTGAAAATCAAATGGCTGATGCTTTAGCCACGTTGGCTTCAATGTACAAAGTCAATTATTGGAATGAGGCTCCGAGAATTGTACTTTCGCGTCTTGATAGACCAGCGTTTGTGTTCGCAATCGAAGATGCCACTGACGGCAAGCCATGGTTCCACGACATCCAGACCTTCCTTGTGACCAAGGAGTATCCTGCGGGTGCGTCAACCCAGGATAAGAAGACTCTGAGGAGGCTATCTGGAAACTTTTACCTCAACCCTGATGGAGTGCTGTATAAGAGAAACCACGATCTCGTGCTACTCAGATGTGTAGATGAGAAAGAGGCAAGTATACTCATGGAGGAAGTCCATGAGGGCACATTTGGTACGCACGCCGGCGGGCATGCCATGACGAGAAAGATCCTGAGAGCAGGATATTACCGGTTGATTATGGAGTCGGATTGCTTCAGATTCGCGAAGAAATGTCATAAATGCCAGATTTATGCTGATAAAGTTCATGTGCCGCCGTGCCCATTGAATGTCATGTCCTCCCCTTGGCCGTTCTCCATGTGGGGCATCGACATGATAGGCAAGATCGAGCCCACCGCATCCAATGGTCATCGTTTTATTCTGGTAGCTATCGACTACTTCACCAAATGGGTGGAGGCAGCCTCGTACGCTAATGTGACCAAGCAGGTGGTAGCTAAGTTCATAAAGAGGGACATCATCTGTCGCTATGGAATTCCCGAGCGGATCATTACTGATAATGGTTCGAATTTGAATAATAAGATGATGAAGGAGCTGTGCCAGAGCTTCAAGATAGAACACCACAACTCATCTCCTTACCGGCCGAAGATGAATGGCGCCGTTGAAGCCGCCAACAAGAACATCAAGAAGATTGTTCAGAAGATGGTTGTGACGTACAAAGATTGGCACGAGATGCTGCCGTTTGCCTTGCACGGTTATCGTACGACGGTGCGTACGTCGACCGGGGCAACTCCTTTCTCCTTGGTGTACGGTATGGAAGCTGTCCTACCGCTAGAAGTGGAGATTCCCTCTTTGCGAGTTTTGGTTGATGTGAAACTTGATGAGGCAGAATGGATTACGAATCGCTTGAACCAACTCAGCCTAATGGACGAGAAGAGGTTAACATCGATTGCATTTGGTCGCCTGTACCAAAGCCGAATGAAGAAAGCTTATGATAAGAAGGTGCGTCCTCGAAGCTTTCAGACGGGTGATCTCGTCCTGAAGAAGATTCTTCCGCCACACTCCGATCACCGGGGCAAGTGGACTCCGAATTACGAAGGGCCGTATGTCGTCAGCAAGGTCTTCTCGGGAGGAGCTTTGTTGTTATCCACGATGGATGGTGAAGATTTTGCATCCCCGGTGAACGCGGACGCAGTTAAAAAATACTTTGCTTGAAAGAGACCCGCTGGACAAAAAAAAAAAGAAGAAAGAGTCCAGGCAAAAAAGGGGCATCCCGGCGAACCAAAAACAAAATAAAAGGTTCGGGCAAAAATTAGGGATATATTGAAAAAATGTACACCCGCGAAGTCGAAAACCTACACTGGGCGGCTTCGGCAAAAAAGGGTATCCCGGTGAACTGAAAACCCGTGAAGGGCGGTTCACGCAAAAGTTAGGGATTTGAATAAGCAAATGACTGCGTTCCGCGTATGGACTTTCATTGTTTAGTGGTTCGGAAGACCTGAGGGCCGTTTATCTGAATCAATCTCTGCCAAAGCTGAAGCATCGGAGAAGTATCGAAGTCGAGTGGGTCTTAGAGGGATCAACTCATGGTGTTCGTCTACGCCTCGATTGCCGACATTTGTATATACTGATGTATATTTATGTTTTCTTTTTGCGCGGCTTCCTCATTCCAGGAGCTTGCCTCTGTTGTAAAACATTTTTGCCCGTTCAGGGGTTCATCATCAATAAAATGCACATTATTCAGCAATTCTGCTTGTCTGTTTAGCATTTATCTGTTTTGTTTGCGAATGAAAACGCCGATATTTTTGATAAAATGCGCATACATAAACTTGCGGGCCTAAGCCCATTGATTGTTGAAACAACTAATTAACGGAATATTGTCACGAGATAATAACCTGGATAGGCCCCTTTGAGGAGGGTATCTTGTCTGTTTGTTTGTGTTGTTGCAGGTGTAGCACCTTGCCAGAAGATGTGCCGTGCGTATCCCCGAGGCAGGATGAGTCCTCCTTCCCCAGCAGAGTTCAGTAGTCTCTCTTCCGCAGAATCTGAACGCAAGATGGTGAGCATTGACATGTCTTCCCCAGGTAGAGGTGATTCTCTTCCCCAAGCGAGCGCATCCTGAAGGAATGTTACCTCATCGGCTGAGTCAAGCACCGAAGAATGATGTCGTCCTCCCCAGCACCGGGTCACAAGTGCAGAGTTCATAGAAATGTTCGGGAGCCGAAGCTCGTGTTTTCCCCAGTAAAGTCACCAAAGCAGGTGTCTCCCCCGCACCGGGTCACAAGTGCAGGATTCGCAAGAAGCTAGTCGTATACCGAAGTATGCACTAACTGATGGTGCCAGACTGAAGTCTCCAGTGGAATTGAGATTCCTCACCAAAGACAGGCTCTCTCCTGAAGTCCGATGATTCCCTTCTTCCCCAGTAGAGTGCTGGAACAACTGATGTTGTATTCCCTTGCAGAGTTGTACTCTCCCCCCGAAGGCAGATGATCCTTTCTTCCCCAGTGAAATTGAAACTCCGCACCAGGGTCGCACTCTCCAGTGAAGTAGAATGATTTCCCTCCCCGACTGAGTCCGCAGAAAAGCAGAATCCTTGGAAGTTGATCAGATCATGATCAATTTTCCCCAGCAGAGCGTGGGGCAGCTAGTGTTGTGTTTCCCCAGAATCGCACTCTCTCCATCGAAGCAGAATGATTTCTCCTTCCTCAGCCGAGTTTGCAGATGTCCAAGAGATCCGAATCCTTGGAAGTTGATCAGATCATGATTGGTTTTTCCCCAGTGGAGTGTTGAGCAGCTGAAGTTGGTTCCCCTCAGAGTGGTCATCCCCAGAAGAGTAGTCGAGACGGCCGCGCAGTTCATTCTCGCGATTGATATCAGCAGATCCAAGTTCTCGTAGAGCTTTGTCCCCTGCAGCAGTCAGCTGAAGTTGTTCCCCTGCAGCAGTTCGCGGAAGATCAATTCCCCAGACAGAGCCTGATTGATATTGGCGTGTTCACGTTCTCCTCAGCAGGATGATTCCTCTACCTGAATGGTTCTTTCTCCTTGACAGGAGGATTTCCCCCTTCGGCATTTATTTTGCTGACGGGATCGCATCATTGTGCATGACTGCATAGCATTTAACACTGCATAGCATTTAGCGCTGCATAGTATTGTGCATGATTGCATGGCATTTAGCATAAATGCATATCAGTCCCACTGTGTGGGGCATGACACCGAAGCATACGCATCATAAGCATGATCCAGGTCATTATCATCTTTGTTGTACAGATGTACTACCGAAAGACCGGTTGCTCAGGACGATTCTTGATGTTCTCCCCAGCAAGGTTGTTTTCTTAGATAATTCTAAAGACCCCGGTGTAGTCCCCGCGGTCGCTCGCTCAAGATGATCTTTTGAGATCCCCAGCGAAGTCTTCAGTTCGAGATGATTCTCAAGTCCCTCAGCAGGGCCATTTGCTTAAGACGATTCTTAAGACCCCAGTACAGCTTCCCGAGTGGTTCGCCTAGTATGATACTTGAGCTCCCCAACAGCGTCTCCAGCAGGAGTTGCCCAGGAAGATTTCTGGAATACCCAACAGAGTGTTTGCTCCGGAAAGGTTATCAGTTCAGGACGATTCTTGAAGATGCCCGACGGATCTGTTGGTCAAGATGATTCTTGAAGTCCTCAGCAGCATGATATGTCTGCTCCAACAATGATGTCTAATCTGAAGATGGATTTCGTAAGCGCCCGTAAGCGATATCAGAAGGTTCCTGTGAGTCCAGATTTCCGTGGTGATGAATCAACGGAGGGCTGAAGACAAGGTTCCGGAGTTGTAGATACAACAGAGTGATTCGTGTGAGTCTGAAGACCAAGTCAGTTATCCTGAGGTGATGATTGATTGTGATCAAATGAAGGATATGTCTTCTGATTGAAGTCGAAGATAGTTCTCCGGCGGTGACGCAGAGTATTTCGATTGTCCGACGGTGATGTCAGATTTAGTTCTCCGGCGGTGACGCAGAGTATTTCGATCGTCCGACGGTGATGTCAGATTTAGTTCTCCAGTGGTGACGCAGAGTACTTCGATTGTCCGACGGTGATGTCAGATTTAGTTCTCCGGCGGTGATGCAGGGTATTTCGATCGTCCGACGGTGATGTCAGCTTTGGTTCTCCAGCCAGTTGTTGAGCAGCTAGTGTTGCAGGATTCGAAGATTTGTTCCCCGCAGAGTACCGTGTGCTCGCGCAGTTGGCAAATTTTCGGGTTTACCAATATTCAATCGTCTCGCACCTTGATTGGATGAGAGCCGTTCGCTTCTCACCCAGTCAGGTTCAAGCCGTTTGAATAGGGGCAGCTGTTGCACCCCAAAATTTGACCAACAATTATTTATGCATTGAGTGTTTGAAAGTGGATACCTTCATCAGAAAGTTCAAGAGATCCTCAGAGGAAGTGGATTGAAACCAGGGTTGTGTGCTTCATAGCTTGAGAGTTGTGGGTGCCCCTCAGATGATTCTGAGACTTTGAGAATAAACTTGATGTTTTGGGAAAGCCTATGAGATGTCTTGATAGCCTTCATGAAGCCCAGAGAAGTCATTATGCAAGAGTTCAGAAGATTCAACCATGAATGATAGAATTAGGGTTTTGACTGGGTCAACCCTAGGGTAACTGAAGATTTGGAGAAGGTTGAGACTCAATCCAAGGGCCATGAGATCATGGAATGATGCATAGAGATGTTATAAAGATGATTCCTAGACCAACTCATCATGATTGAGGAGTTTGAGAAGTTTCAAGTCAGGGTCCCCAAGGATTGTCAGTGAAAAACCCTAATTTGATCCCTATCTTCCAGGCAGTTTTAGCTCTAGATGTGATTGATATCTCATCTTCCCCACAACATGAATGTTGTGGAGCTTGTTCTTAGCTTTAATTTGAGTGGTGTAAGTCCTTGATAGGAGTTGCAGAGCTCAAGTTATGGTTTTGACAAATTACAGGTCAGCAGAGGTGTGTGAATCTGGGTCCTTGAAAGTCACCCAACTTGCAGACAACTTTTGCCCTAGAAGGAGGATTCCTATGATTTCTTGGTCAACATGAATGTTGAAGAGCATCTTCTTAGCTTTAATTTGAGTGGTAGAAGTCCTTGATTGGATTTGTGGAACTCAACTTATGGTTTGAACAAGACAGGGGTATTTTGGTCATTTGTCAGTTATAGGTCATTTTAGCCAATGCCTAAAACTCCTATTTCCAAGCCTCAAATGGAAAAACTCAAAACATGAAAGTTGCTCAAAATGTGATTTTAAGTCTAGAAAGAAGGTCACAAATTGTTGGAAAAGCTCATGGCATGAGATTACATGATTGGTCAAAAATGAACTAAAAATGACTTATAAGTTTGAAAAGTTGAAATTGAAAAGTGATTTGGGAGATCCACAAATCCAAAATAGGTCATCCAATATATCATTTTGATTGGAAAAATCATTTTGAGAACATTGGTTTAGCTAGAATTTTGATTTGAAGCTTTAAAATGGGTGATGCTTTGAAAAGTTGTTACTTGAAAAAGAAGGCAATGTTGAAAAACCCTACACAAGCCAAAGATGAGCTTGTTTTTCACTCATCCCTTCTCAATATCTCATGAAAAGATACTTTAAGACTAAATGGCAAGGCATGAGGCATGAGATGTGAGAAATCCAACTTGTCATCACATGAGATTTTCAAGAACTTTCCACACTTTTCTAGATGATTCTAGAAGGATCCAGCTTCTTCCATCCATCATTATAAGAAGGATGATCTTCATAATGTTCAAGGGTGGTGATAGCAAGAGGATTCAGAGGGGAGAGAGAGAGAGAAGGATCCATTGAAGCACTTTCTTCAACTTCAAGCAACTTTGAATTTCATCCACTACAAGCATTCTCCTTCCATACAAGTGCATACAGAAGATCTTCCACCATTAGAAGGGCATTGTTGAGAAGTTACAAGCTCTGAATCGTGCTCAACATCACCTCATCTCATCTTCTTGACAGGTTTCTTCTTCACCCTCTATCTCCTAAATTATTGAGCTTTAACTAGTTTCTTAGGCATAGAAAGGTTAGGCTAGGGTAGAGGACTAAATTCTGATAGTTACAGCCCATACCATGAAGTTCCATAGCAGGACCATGAATCTTTGATTTGCAAGAATTGTTTGAATTAGGAGTTTTAATCATCAAGAACTAGTGTAGAATAGCTAGGGTAACTTGTAGAAGCTCTGTAAACCATTAGATTGAAGTTTGGTGAAGGTCGATACCAGTTGATAGCAAGTGATGTTTAGTTGGACCAGGACATTGAAGTCCTCTGTTGGAATTATTGAGGATGAATTAGGGAAATCCACGCGTACCATCTTGTTCCTCTCGTTGAGTACTGCAATTTTCATGTTTGGATCGTGTTAAATCGTGGCCTGAGCAGGGAGAACGAGGGAGAGGAAGATGAGTGCATGGAAGAGAGGGTTTCTGAAAACCCTAGTTTTGTTTGGGACGATGAAGAGGGTCCGTTGGATTGGCTCCAGAGTTTGACAAATTAATCTCATCGTGCGGCTGTGAGTGAATCTGAAGATGGAGGGAAAAGATTCAAAAATATTGAAACGCGGTCGTTTCATTAAACCGGTCCATGGGCTTATCTCGCTATCCACACCCCCCCTATTTCTGGCCCATCTGATTTGAACTAGCGTGAGTTGCTATTCCAACCCCCCCTCCCTTTATTAATTTAATTTCTTTTATATTGTTTTAATATTTTTCTGTTTTGATTAATTCATAAATAAATGATAAAAAATGATTTTTGACTTCTTCTTTTTTCTATGATTAGATGATAATGTGTAGAAAATATTAAAAATAAAAATGGGATTTTATTTTTTAGTTTAGTATTTTAATAGATTTTTCTTTTAAAGTAGCTTTTATAATGTTTAATTTTGTGCATGATTTTGTAGGAATTATTTTAGGACCTTCCCTTAGGTTTTTTTATCCATTCTTTTTTGTGCAATTAGATGATGAATCATAGTTCCCCATAGGATTTTTTCTAGAATTTTAGAATTAAAATTTTGATTAGTTTGATTAGGGTAGATGTAGGGTATCCTAATTAGGGTTTAGGTTGTGCTTAGGTGAAGAATTCCCTTTCTTTGATTGAGTTTTGTCTTTATTTTTAGGTAGAGGCCTATGTAGATGTTATGAATAGACTTTGTAGACCCTTGTGAATAATTGTTAGATTTTTCCCCCTTGGTTTAGTATTTTTAGGTATTTTCTGAAGTTGCCTGTTGATTTTGTTTCCCCTGTGGTTATCTGTTCATCTTTGGGGTTCATTGTGGGGAATTTGTTGAGGGGCTTGTGTTGCCTTGAAGACCTTGATGGAGAGCATCATGAAGAGAAGATTGTAGATCAAGATTCAGAGACCCAGAGCTTGGCTTGTCCCCTGTCTGTGAGGTTTGAGATCCTGAAGTTTGAGGGAAGTTCATGGTACTTTCCTGAGGAAGGCACTATGAATGACTTTCATTCTTTCTTCTCACCTCTTTCTTAAGTATCCAATGATGTTGGAGCCAACTTGTGAGTTTAATTTCTCCTGAGGAGGAATGTAAACTGATCACATGTTGTTGAGCCACATGGGATACAACTCCTAAGTGGAAGCCTCCTAGTACTTTCCTGAGGAAGGTCCTATGGGTCTATTCACTTAGTTCCATTAGTTTATCTAGGATTTCTCAAGTATCCAATGATGTTGGAGCCAACTTGTGAGTTTAATTTCTCCTGAGGAGGAATGTAAACTGATCACAGTTGTTGAGCCACATAGGATACAACTCCTAAGTGGAAGCCTCCTAGTACTTTCCTGAGGAAGGTCCTATGAGTCTGTTCACTTAGTTCCAATAGTTCAGATAGGATTTCCTAAATATCCAGTGATGTTGGAGCCTGCTTGTGAGTTTAATTTCTCCTGAGGAGGAATATAAACTGATCACAGTGGTTGAGCCACATAGGGTATGACTCCTGAGTATACACCTCCTAGTGTTCTCCTGAGGAACACACTATGAGTCTGCTTGCTTAGCTCCCTTTCTTTGGTAAGCTTGTTCTGAAGCTTGAAGACTGGGATTGATTCTCTTGTTTAGGGTTTTGCTTGAGGGATTTGCTTAGATTTGATTCAGGTTCTGTGATTAGGGTTAGGATTAGAGAGTAGATTCTTTCTTTCTCAAGCATATGTGTTTGTTTGCCTGTTGGCACTTCATTTCCTTTATCTGGTTCTGCTTGATAGTATGTTGTTCATTTTCAGTATGATTGCTGTTATTTCATGACTGGCTTGAGGTCGAGACGAGCTTGTGGAGGCTGAAGCCCCACACACATTTCCTCCCTCACTTGCATTGCATGCATTTTACTGTTAAAGCTGATGCTTTTGTCTGTTTTGGCGTATCATTGACATGATCCCTTAGGACTCTC
The DNA here is from genome assembly GCA_963859935.3 of Lathyrus sativus. Taxonomy (NCBI): domain Eukaryota; kingdom Viridiplantae; phylum Streptophyta; class Magnoliopsida; order Fabales; family Fabaceae; genus Lathyrus; species Lathyrus sativus. The sequence continues at coordinate 439,077,067 of OZ012739.1, read as the reverse complement.
ATTTCCTCTGATGAGGATTTGATGATAGACTTTTAGGTTGAAACCTATGCATGACAACATCTAGGAGTTCCCTGTTTAAACCTCAACCATAGGACGAATCCATGACATGATAACAGTAGGACTTGATAGTCTCCCTCCTAGTTGAGCCATTTTTCCCGTAGTTTCCCGAACTACGTTTGCTCTGATCTTTCATACCAGATGAAAGTACGTAGGCATAGGATGCGACGTCCTAGCGAGCAACCTTTCCCCGTAACCCGTAGTTAGCCGAACTACGTTGACTCTGATTTCTCATTCTCTGATGAGAATACGTAGGCATAAAGCGCGACGCTTTGCCGAGTCATTTTTCTTTTCTTTTTCAGCCAGCCTTGATAGGTAGATAGATTATAACCAACCCATCCAAGTAAACAAACAAGCGAGGATCCCGTCGAGTACGACGGACGTGAGGGGTGCTAATACCTTCCCCTTGCGTAACCGACTCCCGAACCCAGACAATGGTTGCGATGACCTTGTCTTACCCTTATTCGTCAGGTTTTTCCGATCGTTTCCTTTCCCGCTCTGAGGGATAAATAACGAAAGGTGGCGACTCTTCTGTCATGCCGGCACCTTATTTTCGCGCAAGCGACACCAAGGACTGAGAATCACATCAGTGATGCCTTAGCTATGATGGTTGCTATGTGGCAAGTTCGTTTTGTTAATGAAGCAAAACTTATCCAAATTGAGAGCAAGAATGAGCCTGATTATTGCTAGACGGTGGAAGAAGAGTCTGATGGGAAACCATGGTTTCACGACATTAAACAGTATTCACAAAATCAAGAGTATCCAGTTGATGCAACCTCGCTTGACAAGAAAACTTTGAGAAGGTTGACATTTAAGTTCTTTCTCAGCAATGATGTGCTTTACAAAAGAAATTTTCACATGGTCTTTTTCATATCCCAAAATTTGACCCCTAGATTCCATTATCATTCTAGGTGCGTCAAGCATATGTTATCTAACCCTAACCTCTTTCAAGTTAGTCTTTGTCAAGATGCAGATGAATTAGGGTTTCACACTGTTAAAATCAAGAATCATGTGGACTGATCAGTCAAGGTTTTGGATTGATCTTCTACATATCAAGTCTTAAAATCATCAATAGGTTCATATATTATCAATAACAAGTGCTATCTGAGGTTGTTACCAAGAGAATTGAAGCAGTATTGTGCAAAACCCTGATTAGGGTTTTTAGTTGGAAAAGTCAACTGTAGTTTGAATTTTGGTCTAAATGGGTTCCTAAAGCTTGAACCATGGTCCATGATGTTTATATTACTTATTGAAGTCCCCTAAAGATGTATGAAAGGTTCAACAAACCCCAGAACACTAAGGATCGATCCTGAAGATTTCAACTGTTCGGTTCGTTTGTCTGGAAAGTCAACTCTTTAACCTTTAGGGTTTTGACCCCAAATTGAAGCAATCAAGGTTTCCAACATTATGTCATGCCTAACTAGTGATTTTGGTGAATATTTAATCAATAATTTATGGATAACTTGTGAATCAAGAAATTAGGGTTTATGAAAAACCCTAATTACAAGCTTATCTGGAATGGTCATAACTCTCAAACCACACATCTAAATTGAGTGGTCCAAAGTTGGTTGGAAAGCTCTTGAGGAATATTATAAAAGTGTACTAGAGGGTTGATATCCAAAAATGCATAGATTTTGAGTTATGAGCTCATCAAGTTGTGAAGGATTTCCACACTTATTTCTTGTTTTTGACTTGTAAGTCAAGTTTTTGCAACCAACTTTATGAAGATTTTTGACCTAGTTCCCTTTGGAATCTGAACTTTGGTTATACATGAACATTTTAGATCATATTTATGGCTTTTTAAAAAGTAAAAGAGCATTTTCACAACCTTTGTGGTGAGGGATAATCGAAGAGAGCAAGTTAGGGATTTTTCATGTCACAAAACCAAGTTCAGCACTTGCACTTTGATGCATAAACCACTCAAACCTCTTCTAATCACTTTTTTAACTCATTATCTGATGTTTAGGGACTTAATTGATGAGATTAAAATGGATTACAACGAGCAAAAACCAGAAATTGGATTTCTTGATTTGTTTATTCAAGCAAGTGGATGCAAGTGGCAAGGAGAGAGAAACGTTTTTGCATTTTTTGCTACACCTCAGCTACGCTCTTTACTTCACTTCATGTCAACTATTTGCAAGCTATTGGTGATTTTTAAACACATAGGAGGGTTTCTCATTCTCAGAAAAGAAATCCCAAGTTGGATTTGCTCATTTTGCCTCCAAAAAGGGCAAACTTGGCAAGTTGGCACAATCTACCCATACCTCTCATTCTCCAAGCTTTCCTATAAATATAACATACTCCTAATATACAAACTACACCAAAATCAACTAAAAACCAATTTGAATCTCTCTCATTTCTCTAGTCACCATCTTCTTGCAAGTGGTAGAAGTTGCTTCCTTGTGAAGAAAAATCTGCCTTGCAAAAACTCTGCCATAACTCAATACAGCCACCAAACACTTGAACCAACACCTCAAACACATTAAATATGATGCGTTGAAGCTGCCCAAACCCTCACATTCACCAAAAAACCTCACATTCCAAAAGTCAACTCTCATACCTTGAAAATTTGACTTTTCTGCATCTTCATAGACCAGAACCAAACCAGCCCTTTTCCAATCATTCTAACACTTCAAACACTCTCCATATGAGTTGTTTGAATTGTCCATGGCATCACAAATTTTTTTTAACACCATTTCTTAGAGTTTCACTTTGAAGCTTTTGGTGTTTTCTTACATAAGAAGGCATTCTGTCAAGGCAGATCTTGGAGGAGTTCTCATCATTTGAACACCTTATTTGAAACATATTGGAGCTTCTTGGATCATCATCCATCAACTGGTTTTCTTATTTGGTGCATTGACTTAAAAAAGATACAAGAGGTAATTATTCTAACTTTCTAATTTTAAGATCATGCTAAATATTGATGTACATTGATTATAAACATGCTAGATACACTTTATAGGTCATGTTTGAACCATTTCTTGCTCACAAACTTGGGTATTCATGACTGTCCCTTTGGTTTGGCTTGTTAGCTTACTTTACATGTCATTTCAATATGCAACTTGTTGATTCCGGTTAGGCATAGATGATTGGTGTTAGTAAACACCATTTATAGGTCATATGTGATATGTTTGATCATTTAGTTGATGCTGAATTTGTGCATTTCTGTCTGTTGCTTTGCTCTTGCACAAACTTGCTATTTTTGCCACTACACATGCCATTTGTTGAATTAGCTTGTCTATTGATGTATTATGCTTGTAAGCATTCTCTATATGTCTCATATGTTGTGTTTGAATCATTACTTGCTGCTTAGAACATGTACATTTGACTGTCACATTGCTCATGCATATAATATGCTTTTTTCAATGATGCTATCGGGTTTTTCACATGGTGCATGATCTGAGAAAACCACCACTGCCATTGGATTCCTTGTAAAAAATACACAATTTTATTTTTTATTTCATCTAATTTTATTAATTTTTTAGTGAGTTATGACCCTTCTTGCAAAATCTGCCTTGCCTTGGTTTTGGTCTGCCTTGCTTTTTGCCCTAGTTGCCTAGTTTTAAAATATGCATAACTTCTTTTATTTTTATCATTTTTATGCCACTCTTTTTGAATCATGCTCCTTAATATGTCTAGTTTCAATGTATGAAGAAATAATTCAAGAATTGTTATTTTTGAAACACTTTGGTCCACTTGAATGACATGGTCCTTTTTAGGGTTTTCTTTGGTTGTCATGAACTTTCTTAACATAGTACTTGATTTTTGTTGTAAAATTTATCTTGTATGAACCATTGTTGAATGTCTAACATTTTTATATGTTTGAAAACACTTGGCTTCTTACCATGATTATACCTGCCTTTGTGTATGCATGAATGTGAAAAGTATACCTTGAAACTTCTTTGTGAATCATGATATGTTTCTTGATGTTGTAACCTCATGAACATGATCCTTCATCCCCATCTTACTTGTTTATGTGTCTTGTTAGAACCATAACATGTTTAGGGTTGTTCCTTTCCTTGAAAGTTACCATGAATCTTATTTATCTTTCCCTTTGTGAAGTTTGAATCCATGCTTGAATTGTTGTTACTTTTCTTGCCTATCCATGATTGATTGTCATCAATATGTCTTGAATATGATTAAATGTGTTACATTTGTCTTTAATTTATTCATATAGCATGTTTTATTCAATTTGTAACTTGTTTGCATGAGTTTTGTTTGAATAGCATTGATGAAAATGTTGTTGTCACACATATTTCATGCTTGCCCTTGTTGGTTTTTACCTTCATGATCTTTGAACATTGTAATGTTAAATCATAAAACCTTGGTTGTTACCATGCTTTTTTTTCAATTTGCTAATTTATCTTACTTGTTTATCTTTATCTTTATCATGTTTGTTTCCCTAGTGATGGAACTTGTCAGTTCTCACCAAGTTGCCTTGTTATCATCTTTGCTTAATATGGTCACAGGCTTGCCCTTATATTTCTTGGTTGTTACCATGAATTTATATCTTCATCATGTTTGAATGAATGCATATGTGTGTTTAGGCTTTGTTAAGTTTCCTCAAGTGATGTAGCTTGTTAGATCTCATCCATTTACCTTGTTATCCTTTATTCCAAAGGAAAGTCTTTCTATTGACTTCATTGTCATAAATAGCTCATTACCCCTCCCCATGACTTGGTTAAGTCATTAGGTCCTTTAACTTAGTTAAGTTAGAACCTATATCCATTAGACTTTTCTTTAAGTCTAAAGACTTACCCCTTGTCAGGAGTATCCTTCAATTAGAACTTCAAGATAGAGTTTGTTAACTCTATGTAAGGATCATTGTCATGATTACTTACTCCTCTCTTGGCTTTTGTCAAAGTCAATCCACTTGAGTGTTAAACTTAGATCTAGAGAGTTTTTCCAAACTCTATACAAATATTGTTATGTTTGTTCCCCCTTGGAGTTTTGGCCATAGTCAAGTATTCCTCAATCTTAGTGAGGTGAACTACGGAGGCTCTGATTCCATCCTAGTCAGGATACGTAGGCACAAGATGTGATATCTTGTCGAGCCCTCTAACCACTAACAAATAACACTTATCCCCCTTCTTTTGGTCTGGTTAGAACCAATTGGTTAAGCAAACTTAGAATTATTCTTAGGTCTTTACCTCAAACTTTACCCTAACCTTGATCCCATAACCCTAGCAAACAACAACTTAGATAACTTAGCATACATATACACAAAAGGTTCTTGTAGAGTACTATAGATGTTTAGGATGTGAATAACTACCGTATGCATAACCAACCCCCAACCCCCGAAACTCTAGCATTGTTGTTACATCGCGCAAAAGGTTTTTCTTTCTTTAACATTTCCTTTGGATAAATCAAAGCTCGATGGTGAATTTCAATGAATTAAGATTCAAGTTAAACAATAGCTTGATATTCGATTCTCACCGCAACAGTCTTGCTTAGGTGTGTTGGCAGACGAGAAGCAGACTTGTTGATGCAAGATATCCATGAAGGAACGTTTGACACTCACGCCAACGGATATGCCATGTCAAAGAAGATTCTTAGAGTTGGATACTATTGGTTGACTATGGAAACCGATTGCATCCAATATGCTAGGAAATGCCATAAGTGCCAGTTTGATAAACGTATTATCATCACCTTGGCCATTTTCAATGTGGGGTATTGACATGATTGGAGTAATCGATCTGAAGGCTTCCAGTGGACACTGTTTCATTCTTGTTGCTATCAACTACTTCACCAAGTGGGTGGATGTTGTGTCCTATGCTAACGTGACTAAACAGGTGGTTGCCCATTTCATAAAAAAAGAGATTATCTGTCGATATGAAATCTCTAGCCGAATCATCACAGATAATGGTACTATTTTAAACGATAAAACGATGAAAGAGCTGTGTGATAACTTCGAGATTGAACATCACAACTCTTTTCATTATCGCCCAAAGATGAACGGAGCTGTTGAAGCTGAAAATAAGAACATCAATAAGATCGTGCAAAAGATGGTAGAGACCTAAAAAGATTGGCATGAGATGTTACCGTTTTCCTTGAACGGATATAGAACGTCCGTTCGCACTTCAACAGGGGCAACCCATTTTTCTTTGGTATATGGGATGGATGCAGTCCTACCCATTGAAGTTGAGATGCTATCTTTGAGGGTCCTAATGGAAGAAAAGTTAGAAGAAGCATAGTGGGTCAAGGAAAGGTTTGACCATTTGAATCTCATTGACGAGAAACGAATGACTGTCATGTGCCACAGCCATCTATATCAGAAGAGGATCAAGAGAGTCTTTGACAAGAAGGTCCATATCCGAGAATTCCAAGAGGGAGAACTCGTACTCAGAAGGATATTTCCAGTTCATAAAGATATGCGTGGGAAATGCATGTATAATTATGATGGCCCATTTTTTGTAAAGATAGCTTTATCTAGAGGCTCGCTTATTCTCATGATGATGGACGGTGAACAACTTACTCATCCTCTGAACTCTGATGTAGTAAGAAAATATTATGCTTAAAAAACCCGCTAAGTCGAAAACCCACAAGGGTGACTAAGGAAAAAAAGGGTATCTCGGTGGATCATAACGTATGAAAGAGATCCTGGAAAAAGTTAGGGATGAGATAAAAAGAAAAAAGCTCGCTAAGTCAAAAACTTGAAAGGGAGACTTAAGCAAAAATGAGCATCCCGGTGAATCGAAAACCCGAAAGGGCGGTTCAGGAAAAAGTTAGGAACAAAAGAACTTCGTTGCATCAGAGGTTGTTACCATTGCCGAGAATTACTAAAGAGGTTCACTTCCACTACTCTTGTCAGAGGCAAAAGTTTGGGGAACTCTTAGTTAGTAAGGCAGGATTATCATTGGATTTGATGTAACCCTTTCCCTTTTGCCATTTTTTAATTGTAAAATATTCCATGGAGTTTTGCCATTCGCAAGCTACCATTCATGAATAAAATCAATTTCAGACCTTTCATTTGTTTGCAATTTACTATATTCTTTACTTTTCTTTGTTATGCAAAACATCACTTATTTGTTAATAATGATTTTTGAAAGCAAAAAGTTTTGAATCGAAAATGATTTTAAAGAAGAAAAAAAAGAACAAGTAGTTACTTTGGTTTGTGGAAATTAGTTTTCTCCTAGGAAATCTAAAAGTGGCTGAAACTTTGATATTACTGTTGCACCCCAAAATTCGCCCTCGCGTTTTTTAACTTTGATTGACTTTTGCTTCGCATTCATCTGCGTATCATCCAGGTCAATCATTTCTCCCATATTATCCATGTTATCAGCCGGAATGAATTTATCAGAATTACAACCACTTTGTTCGCATTTTAGACAGTGTAAATCAGTTCAAATGATAAGTTTCATGTCGAAATAGAATGAAGGTCGTACTCTTCCTGGTGGTTTAGTCCGTGCTGATATTTTTGTTGTGTTTCGGTGTTCGCCCCTTTTATTCATTTTTTATTTCGTGGCATTTTGTGATTTATTTTTTATTTATTTTTTTATAATTTCATTTTTTATAATTTGTTAGTATAATATAATAGTATGGTTTTAGTATTAGAATTAGAATTTTAATAAGAATTAGAAAATAGTTTTTTAAATAGAACTAGAATTTAGATTAGAACTTAGAATATAATTTCTAATTAGAATAGAATTAGAATTGAGTTAAAAAATAAAATAAAAAAATATTTAGAAATTAATTAGTTTAGATTAGGAGTTTGAATTAATTAATTAGACTAGAATTTTAATTTAGGTTTAAAGATTAGAATTTAGAATTTAGTTTTTTTAATTAGAAATTAGAACTTAGAATTTTAATTAGATTAGAATTAGAATTTCAATTAGAATTAGAATAGGTTTTTAATTAGAAATTAGGTTAGAATTTTTGATTCAATTAATTAGGATTAGATTTAGATTGAAATTATATTAGAATATTAATTAGAATTAAGAACTAGAAAATATATTTAGAAATTATAATAGTTTTTTTTATTAGAATAGAATTAGATTATTATTTAAGAATTAGTTTAGAATAGATTTTTTTTAATTAATTATTAGATTTAGATTAGATTTTATATTATAGATTTAATATTAAGAATTAAAAACAAACAGAAAAATTAAAATATATATATATAACCCTAAAACTTGCCCTCTCCTGCGAATCTTCTTCTGCCTCCACCTTCACTTCCCCTTCATTTTCTAACCCTAAAACTTTTCTTTTTCCTTTCACACAAAACTCACAGCCGCCACTAATCTTCTTCTTCTTCTTCAATTTGAAGAACCCGTCGTCGCAACTCTCCTTCTTCCCTCACTCAAACTCTTCCCTCGCCAACGTAAACCCTTCCGCCGCGAAACTCAGATTTCTTCTCCACCCAATCATTCTTCCATCACCAAAATAACAACTTCCATCCAAAACCTCCGACCTTCAAAACCCAAAACACCCTATCTCCTTTTGCACAACACCAATAATCCTTTTTCAAAAAAAGCAGAAAACCAGAATAGAGAGTGTGAAGGAGAGAAACGAAACAAGGCGAAGCAAAACCAAATCCGAAGCCCCAGATTTCAAACCCCAACCATGCGTCGTGCCGTCACTTTTCTCTCATTCGTACGATACCATTAAGCCACCATCCCCTTTCGAACGCCATTCCAAGCCACCGCAATAACCGTGCACTGCCGGAGAAGATTGAGAAAGAAACGATGATAAGAAGAATGGCGAGAAAGGATGAGACATGATTGAGAGAGCGAGTTGAGTCGAGGCATTGCGTGTCCGCAACAATGTGTTACCAGGGTTTTCATCAACCTTCTTTCAATACCTGAATATGGACCGGATTAATGGATAGGGGTTTGACCTGTTTTTACTTAAGTTGGATAACCCTTCTTGGGTTTTGTTTTTGCTATTTTGCTATTGCTTTCACTGACCCCATTTAGACCGTGTTTCCCTTCTTACCTTCCATGAGCTTTTGCGGGATTTCACACCTTGTTGTTGGGTTTTGTTAAAAAATAATATATTTATTTTGATTCTTTTTGATTTTGAGAACCAACCCCCCATTTGCTTTCTTCTCTTATCACAGATAGGTGATGGGCCTTAGAGGCCAAGTGATCCTGACTTATTCTCTCCATTATACACCTCATCCCCTTTTTTATTTTTAATGTGATTTATTTTCTAAAACTAGCTTTAAGAATTATTAATATATTTTTTATGAATTAGTTTTATCTTTCTTTTTTCTTTTAAGATTTGTAAATACATTTCCCTAACTAAATTTTTAGATTTCTTTTTTAGTTTTTAAAATTTTTGTTTTTAGAAGTTTTTAATATTTTTCTTAGAAGGTAGATTTTGGTGTTTCTTTATCTTTGAGGCTTTGTAATACCTCATTTTGGTCAATGAAGAGACCTCTAAGTTGTTATTCGTCAAATTATTGATGGAAAACGACAAATCTGAGACTAAGTTTTCATTTCATTTTCATTTTCGATTTTTATTCATCTTTATTTATTTTCGTCACTTTTTGGTCGATGAAGAGACCTCAAAGTTGTTATACGTTAAATTATTGATGGAAAACAACAAATCCGAGACCAAGTTTTCATTTCATTTTCATTTTCGATTTTTATTCATATTTATTTATTTTCGTCGCTTTTTGGTCGATGAAGAGACCTCTAAGTTTTATACGTCAAATTATTGATGGAAAACAACAAATCTGAGACCAAGTTTTCATTTCATTTTCATTTTCAATTTTTACTCATCTTTATTTATCTTCATCGCTTTTGGATCGATGACGAGACCTTCAAAAATCGTTATTAGTCAAACTATTGATAAATAATGATGGATCTGAGACCACCCACTTTTTTTCTCCTCATTTCTTCTTCATTTTCGATTTTATTTTAATTTTCTCGATCTATGAAGTCTTTCAACTTGTAAGCTCCATTTTATCGAAGTCGATAACCTTCTCGATTTCAAATCTATGTAAAATGACCATTTGTGTCATTTTATTTACTTTAGGATCGTGATAGGCTACCTTTGATTAATCGACATAATGTTTTTGATTAAGACGAGATCCCATCTTTCTTTAGTCTGTGCAACATAATTTAATCGGAAAATGATCCTCAATATCATTTGTCTATCTTGTCCATATCATGGATATCAATTTATGCGATCTCCTATAGTTTGACTTTCATCATAAGTCGAACTACGACGGTCTCACATCACATTTTGTCCCGATTCGATTCACTAACACTGTCAACATTAATTCAAAAACACTTAATAAATTCAATGAGTATCGTGCGCCAAGCGTTAGGTACGTAAGAAATGACAAGAGAGGGGTTTCTCCTCGCTTGTCTAGAGTGCTTAGCGTATGCCCCGAGGGCGATATGCGACACATTCGCTCCTATGTCATAGATTTTAATGCAGTGCGCATCTCGAACCAAGTCAATTCACTTCCGTTCAAACGTTTCAGGCCTAGGATCTTTTCTCTCGCCCCCGTGCGATCGAGATCTTGTTTTCCCGTAGTAGCGTAAACTACGGACGCTCTAATTCCTCATTCCCTAATAAGGATACGTAGGCACGAGGATTCCTATCCTTGACGAGCACACTAAAAACTAACTTCCCCTTTCTCTTTCCCCCAGTGCAATCGAGACCAACCTATTTTTCAAACCTTTTCATCCTTCGGGATTGTTTAAAACTTCACTTTCAAAAAGAGTACATTACTTTTTCGTTCTACCGCAAACAGGCATCGTCCCTAACTGCTGAAATGGAAGCTTAGCGTCACTCATAAAAAATACTTAACCAACCTTATCCCGTAGTTACCCGAACTACGTTTTCTCTGATTTCTCATACCAGATGAGGATACATAGGCACAAGACAACGATGTCTTGGTGAGCAACCTTTCCCCCACCACCCGTAGTTTTCCGAACTACGTTGACTCTGACTTTCCCATTGCACGAGGGAATACGTAGGCATAGAGAGACGATATCCTATCGAGTTTGTTCTTTTTGTTCACCCCAGGTTTAGCAGTAGCTTTTATATAACTTACACCTGTAGATTAGACAACAAGCGTGAATCTCGTTGAATACAACGGACGTGAGGGGTGCTCATACCTTCCCCTTGCATAACCGACTCCCAAACCCAAGATTTGGTTGCGATGACCTTGTCTTTTCCATTCTCTTAGGTTTTCTTAGATCGTTTCCTTTCCCTCTCTTTGAGATAAATAACGTTCGGTGGAGACTCTTCTGTTTGTTTCCGCCGGCCCCTTTTTCGCAGTTGCGACAGCTGACCCTGAATTTGTCCTACCCGTGTACAACCTTCATTTTCATAACCATTTTTACAGAAAATCCAAAAAAGATATATGTTGCCTCTGATTATTGTTTAATTTTCTAAGTTGTGCATGGTCGAGTTCAATGTGATTTAGGCATGTGTTGGGTATAATTCAAGTGGTGTTTGTTGGAGCTTTCAACTTGGATTTGTGCCAATGTCATAATTCCCCAATTTCCAAGACATGGTTCAATATGATTCAAGGGTTAAGATCAAAATTAGGTCACAAAAGTTCTTTTCAATCAAGGTACGACTTCTAATGCCAGATATTATCCTGTGGATATCATCTAAGGCTTAACTCATTGATATTTCTTTATTTCGGAGTCATGATTTCAAGAGGGTATCATGCATTTGGTTTCATGTCAATATTAGTCAAGTTTAGTTTGATTCAATATTCTAGTGATAATTTTAAGATATCCATTTCTAAGTGGGGTATCTATCTGGAAAACTTAATCAAGTCTTAAGTATTTCAACTCGGTTCATAAGACAACATGAGGTATTGGTTCGAGAATCAAATAAAAATGTAGATTCGAAATTCAAATCATGGTCGAGGTTTCTTGAATTCAAAGATGGCATGTGGAGGGTACAAATAATTGGCCCAATTCAAAGTAAAAAGATCCAATATAAAAGTACACACAAAAAAGCTCATGGGAATAGAGATTAGAAGCCCATTTCAGTTACAATGTTATAAAGAGAAATTAAAAAAAGGCTCATGGAAATAAGACTTGAAGCCCATTTCATTTACAATATTATAAAAATAAAAAGGCCACTAGCTGATCCAACCCTTACATTAACAAGAACCACCAAGCAAAAAATATCATTTACTTCATTCATGGGTTTCACGAGCTATTCTTAAAGCTAAGCCATATCGATTACAGTTGTTACTAATCTTGTCCACATCAAGGTTGTTCTGCATCATGGTCTCTATTATTCTCCAAGACTCCATCTCATGAATTGCAAAAGGACATCGTACACCACAAAGGGAGCCTGCACTCAAAGAAGAAAAAGCATAATGAGATTTGCAAAATGACAAGTTGTACGATTCATCCACAACATGCAGAAGGCACATTACGAGACACTAAAACCACAACAACGACAGCAGCATAAGAAAACAAAATGCAAGGTCATGTGACATTCACCTTAAGGACGGATTTCACGTGAAAACGTGTATTTCAGACTGAGGAACTCCAGAAGCGGGCAAAATGAAAATGAATCTTAACACTGTCCACTTTCTATCCATTATAAATACTGATCATTTCATCAAGGTTTAGGGGACGACTCGACCAAAAACCTGAGCTTTCTCTTCACAAACGCACCTTAAGAGAAAAGAGGGGACCTTCATCTCTTCAATAAGAAACTCTTTCCTCTGCTTCTTCTGGACACAGGAAAAACCCTCAGACCCTTTTCAATATTCAAAAACATCCACAACCCACAATCTCTAAAACATTGCAAACCAAATATCAACACCCTTCATCAACACAGAACTCTTCTTTTCAACCACAAAACCCTTCAACGAACAAACCCCAAAACCTCACCCTTTCTCCATCTTCAAACTTCTTCAACAATAACAACAACAAATCAAACCCATAAAAACCCAAATCACAGATCGAAACCAGAAACAAAGTCACAGAAATAGAGAGATGAAGTGAAACAAGAACATAAATTTGAAACTGGGATTGAAGTTTATACGAACCTATTCGAAATGAGTCGCAGCGAGACGGAGAGAAGAAGGGAGACAAACGCTAATGGAGCCAAAGAGAAACGAACTTGAATCAAAATCGGATCGCGATAAGGGACAAATTGAATCGCTTACCCTTATTGATGTTCTTTCGTCTGAGGTTCGGCGTGTGTTTGGTGTGTTTTTTTCTCTTTATCACCATAGACGTGTTTCACTTTTCTCTCGAATTCTGTTTGGTTAGAAATGGCCTTCACTTCCTTCGAGTGATGACCTTACTAGTCTTGTGTTAATATCAATCTTTTGTAGCATTGCCCTGTTTTAATGCATGGACCGTATGCATTTCGTTGAAGAGGTTGTTGGGTTTAATCCAACTCATAAGATTCTCGGGCCTTCCTTTCTTACTGTATGGTTTGAATAGGTGTTTGGGCCTCGTGAGCCCATAATATCCTCTTGGTTTTTCATCTCAAAGTTTTTAAGTTTAAGTTTTGTAGGGATTTGGGTCTTATTCTAAAAAATTTTAGTTTTCTATTTTGATTTTTTAAAGTAATATTTGTTGAAATTTCATCTTGAATTTCTTGTTTTTTTAACCCATTTATTGTTTCTACATGATTTACTATCACACTTAGATCACCCTTTTTTACTTTCGATTTTATTTATTGTTTTCGGGTTGATGAAGAGACCTCGAAATTGTTTTTCCGTCAAATTATTGATGAAAAACGATAAATCCGAGACCAAACTTTCTTTTACACTTTCATTTTCGATTTTATTCATTTTTATCCTTTTTATTCATTTTATTCATTTTTATCGTTTTTTGGTCAATGACGAAACTTTAAGAATTTTTATCGGTCAAACTATTGATAAATGACAATTTATCCGAGACCATTTCATTTTCTATTTCATTTCTTTTCCATTTCCATTTTTATTAATTTTTTCGATCTACGATGTCTTTCGATTCGTAAACACCGTTTTATCGAAGTCGATAACCTTTTCAATTTCAAATCTATGGAAAATGACCATTTGGGTCATTTTCTTTACTTTAGGATCGTGGTAGGCTACATTCGATTAATCAACATAATGTTTGTGATTAAAACGAGATTTCACCTTCTTTAGTCCGTGCGACACAATTAAATTAGAGAATGGTTCTCAATACCATTTCTCTATCTTGTTTTAGCACGGATATCAATTCACGCGACCTCCTATAGTTCAACTTTCATCATAAGTCGAGCTATGACGATTTAGAATTACATTTGTCCCGATTTAATTCCTAAACAAGCTAACCACTAACTTTAATTTCTGTCAAATATCAACTGCTTTAAATTTCAGTCAAATATTATTGTGGATATTATATTGCTATATTATTATTCATAATTGTCCATACTTATATCATATTCACCTTCTCTTATTCACCCATATTTGAAAACACTAAATAAATAATCAAAACGCTAAAAGCCTAAATTGGTGGATTGTTGGATCATTGGTCATTTGCAGGAACCCTAGCATGGAGTTGTTCACGACTTTGCTCAAGGTTTAGTTTATGACACATTGCACACACACAACTTTCTCTTGGGCTACCTGACAATGAAACCCCTTTATTTCGTGCAATCCCGTGTAACTTACATGTACACCTCTCCCATTCTGATGTATGTTTTGTATTTCTTTGATTATCGGTTTATCTTCTAGGAGCACCCATAGAGATTAGCGTAGATCAACTATTTTCAAACTAATTCTCGATTCGTCATCGAGCCATTTTCGAACACCCCTCGTAAGTCGAGTGTTCGTCCGCATTCGCCATCAACCTATTGCACTCTTTCACTGTGGTTTCGATATTGGGGGCACCCTCAAGGACTAGTATCGTTTCTCACAAACTGACCCTTGATGCGTAAGTCAAGCCGGTTCCGCTTTCAATCCAAACCTTCGACTCGTCATCGATCCATTTCTCAAACCATTTCCATTCCACAACACGTTTCGCACACGATAATAGGTCAAACCCTTGATCCAACGTCAAGCATATTTTCATAACAAACTATCAATCAATTAACAACTATTTAATTCTTTTCAAGGTGTAAAGAGTGGGATCAAGTCTTTGATTTAGCTTTAGTTTTTTTGGATGCGAGTTATCTTACTCGTGTGTGAGCAATTGACGCCTTTAAATAACATTAACAACTCGACATCGTTCAACCTTCGTCCACTACTCATCATTTCAAATACCATTCAAACAACTTTCTTTTCGTGATGAAAAAGAGAAATAGTCAAGTCTTTGACTCGTTCTCCCGATTACTTGGGTCCGGGAAGTCTTTCTTAAGCTTCGAGTAATCGTCGTCCGATTCCAACCGCTCATCATTTCAAATTCCACCATAACTTCTTTTGCAATGAAAAAGACAGATAGTCAAGTCTTTGACTCGCTTTCTCGATTATTTGGTCCCGAGAAGTCTTTCTTATGCTTCAAGTAATCGTCATCCATATCAACTTCAAACCAATTTCTTCCCGTTTCCTTTTCGTGGTCGTTACCACGAACTACGAACGCTTTGATTCTTCATTCATTCTTGAATGTAAGATACGTAGGCACAAGATTGCGATGATCTTGGCGAGCTACCTCCCCTCCATCTTCTGTTCCCCTCGTCCTTTCCTATAGTCGAACTACGACGCTCTGATTTCTCATTCTCGTTCGAATGAGCATACATAGGCACAAGGGCCCCAATCCTCAACGAGCACCCCGTCCTCTAAACATCCCCTTTCCCTTATCGTCTTTATCTTTTCATCATATCGTATAATATTTAGTATTGAGAAGAAAAACAACTAAGCTTAGCTAACGCTCATCACAATCTGAATTAAGAGGTTCCCAGTACAACAGACGTGAGGGGTGCTAATACCTTCCCCTTGTGTAACCGACTCCCGAACCCGGAACATCAGGTTGTAAAGGTCGTGTTCCTTTCATTTTAAGAGGTTTTCTTGATATTTTCCTCTCTCGTTTATTTGGGATAAATAAAGTTCAGTGGCGACTCTGTCGAACCACATTTCTGCGCCTTTAGCGAGGGTCCTATGTGTCGCTTCCGCGAAAATAAGGTGCCGGCAAAACAGAAGAGTCGCCACCTTTCGTTATTTATCCCTCAGAACGGGAAAGGAAACGATCGGAAAAACCTGACGAAAAGGTATAAGACAAGGTCATCGCAACCATTGTCTGGGTTCGGGAGTCGGTTACGCAAGGGGAAGGTATTAACACCCCTCACGTCCGTCGTACTCGACGAGATCCATGCTTGTTGTGTTTACTGGACGAGTTGGTTTTATCTATCTACCTATCAAGGCTGGTCTGAAAAGAAAAGAAACTGACTCGGCAAAGCGTCGCACTTTATGCCTACGTATTCTCATCAGAGAATGAGAAATCAGAGTCAACGTAGTTCGACTAACTACGGGTTACGGGGAAGGTGGCTCGCCAATACATCAGTATTGTGCCTACATACTCTCAACAGGTTTGAGAGATCAGAGCTTGCGTAGTTTGGGATAATACGGATTACGGGGATTCAGATTCATCTGTTTTATCGAGTAGGGTTAAACAGCAGTTCTAGCAGTTAGGGACAAAGCCTGTTTGCGGTGGCGCTGAAGTTTAACGACACTCTTTTCTTCAGAAAAGCTTCCTTTGGATTACGGGCCCACGGGGCAAAAAGGTTTGAAGTTTGTTTTCTGTCTTTTACGGAAGAACTGTTTTTTATGGGTGTTGGCAATTTCAATCGCACTAAAGACTATGACCTGAGAGTGAATGCGTCGCATGTCACCCAAAGGGTGCCATACTAAACATCCAGATTGTTGAAAAGAAGCTCTCCAACAATCCTTTCTCAAATAGCTTAAGGCTCGTAACGTACGAAAGAAATCATTCATGATTACTGTATCTTAAGCTGTTTTGAGATGAGAAGAGAGCGGGCTCAACTAAGGGGAGACTGTCAAGTCCTACTGTTGTCATGCCAAGGATTCATCCTATGGTTGAAGTTTGAAACAGGGAACTCCTAGAAGTTATCATGCATAGGTTTCAACCTAAAGTTCTATCATCACTTCCTTATCAAAGGAAGGGAGAGTCCTAAGGGATCATATCAATGATAAACATAAACAGATAAAGAATCAGCTTAAACAGTAAACAGATATACAGTAAACGACTGTAAAATGCATGCAATGCAAGTGAGGGAGGAAATGTGTGTGGGGCAGCAGCCTCCACAAGCTCGTCTCGACCTCAAGCCAGATATGAATAACTGTAATCATACAGAAAGAGATAACATGCTATCAAGCAAGATACAATAAACTGCAATCATACAGAAGAAATAACATGCTATCAAGCAAACACAAACCACATGGGCAAGGGAGCTGGGCTCTACCGAATACCCGCAAGCAAAGCCATACAGTACAAATACAAGCAGAGGGAGCAACTCAACCTCTAGTGCAATCATGCTCCTAGCTTAAAGTCAGTCTAGATATGAACTTATTCTAATGCATCAAGCAAGTCAAACAAGGCACATCAACACAGAAAAGAAAACAGACAAGAAAGAAAGCAGATCAACCCCTCTTTCAATTCCAAGCTTCAGCTCTTTTAACAGCAATCCAGTCTTCAGACTTTAACCACCCTTCAAGGCTATCATCCTCCATGACAAGTATCCACTTGCTTCTCCAAGGTTTCATCCCATCAAACATAAGTATCAACTTGTCCTCTCTTCTCCAAGCTTCAGCTCTCCAGTCAATTCCACCTTCAGGCTTCACTCCTAACTGCAAGTATCAACTTGATTCCTTCAGGCTCTCAATGCATCAATATGAGTGTCAACTTATCCTTTATTCCTCAAGCCTCAGCTCTCCACTCAATCTCAATTGAATCCTCTTCATAAGTATCAACTTAGTCTTCAAGCTTCAGCTTTCTCTGCTTTACCAGTATCAACTTGGCTTTCCTCTTCATCTACAAGCTTCAGCTTCTCAGAGTAGTCTTCAATCACCTGGAAGTGTCAACTCCATCCTTCAATTCTCTTTCAAGCCTCAGCTCTTCACTTAATCTCCATTGGATCTTCTTCACAAGCATCAACTTGTTCTTCTTGCTCTTCAAGCTTCAGCTGCAATGGCAATGCTCAAGGAATCATCCTCTTCCACACTCTTCAGTGAAGTCCTCATCTTCAAACTCAAGTCCAACATCTTTCAAGATACCCAAACCAGAAGACAATTGATTTAACAGAATGAGTGGAAATGATAAACAACTTATTGACAACCAAAGGAAGCCTGTAAGGGTTCATCATTATGAGAGACTGGCTCCCTCAAAGTTCTACTTCCCAGATAAAGCCACTCATCCCTCCAAGGGAGGGATGTGAATATCTTAGAAGGACTTTTAGTCATTGGGAGGAATGGAAGCATAAGATGCTTTCCATATTTGTGGAAGAAGTCATTCTAACTCTAAGGCTCTCCCTATGTCTCCTACCTCCTAAATCTTCATCAGACACCTTCAGGCACAAGCAACTCCTAGATCCAAGCAACTTCAAGCAACTTCAAGCATCCTCACCTTGTCTTCAACTTGTCTTCAATCTCAACCAAAGGCAAACAAAGCAAACCCTAATCTAAGGGAACTAAAGAAGTTAATCTAGTTGAGTTAGTAAGTTAGGATCACCTAAAACCTAGTACTAAAGTTAATCCTAACTAAAATACTAAAACAAATTGTAAAATCCTACAAAAATAACTATGGGAACCTAGGTCAATCATGACTCTACCATATTAATTCCAGAGATCAAATCATCAAATAAGACCTAGAAATAAATTCTACACTACAAGGTACTAAATCTAAACCCTAAAAGGAAACACCTAAAGCTCAATCTAGAAAACACACCTATCTTCATCACAAAAATGTGAGAAAAATGCTATGGGAGCATACATGTCTATGCTAACAACTCACAAAAAATCAGGATTAAAATCATCACCACATGATCACACAAAATTCCACAAGATTAAGTATCAAACATAATCATTTTAATATCAATTAAAATATAAAATTCCCATAAAATCAGAAAATGCATGGAATAAAAATATTTTTCATCTAAAAAATACTAGACCCTATCATGAATATAATGCAAAAAGAATGGGATTAATTGGATCATTTTTCAATTTTATATGATTTAATCAAGAACCATGAATAAAATGAAAAAATAAAAGAAAATAAAAATAAAAAGATAAACACGCGGTGCAACTAGCAATGAAAATCAGTTCACATAATGGATTGGGCCATCAGGGGGGTGCAGGTATCAACCAATTTACTAAGCCCAGCATCAGCAACTAAATGAAACGATGCGTTTCATTAACTCAGATCCTTCACAAACTGAAATTAAAACGTGGCCGTTGGATCACTCCTCTAGTCAAAGGTCCACCTAAATCCAAGGGCTCTGAAGTCATCTTCAACCTTTTGAACCTCTGAACCTCGCGTGCAGCTCCGGCCACCACCGGTGGTACTCCGGTCATCGTCCCCAACCCTAACTCTCTCTAGGATCCTCCATTGCAAGTGGTTTGTACATGAAACTTGTCCCAAATTTCCTCACGAATTCATTCATGCCCTTTATTCTCTCTGAAACCTCAAGATTCGCCATAACCAATTCTCAACCGAAAATGGTGACATCCTTAATTGGTCACTAACTCTCAAACTAACTATCTGAAAACCTTCCTACACCGTTCTACAATGCATCTAACACCCTAATTCGTATTGATTCTACCTAATTTAAGCTGGAGATAGAAAGTTACTAACCTGAAAATTCTTGATGAACAGATGCACTAAATCTTCAAATCAAGCTCTCCAACCTTCCAGACACGATCGATGGATCATTCCCTTGCTTCTGTATGCACAAGAACCGGTTGAAAACTCCTGAAACTTGAAACTCGATGGTGAGTTGCAGGTGGAAAAATCTGAGCTCAAGAACATCAATCAGCCACGAATCCCTCTTGATTATGATCTGGAATCAATCCCTAGCATCCATGGAAGAGGTTGCAATCAAGAAAATGGATGGAAAGTGAAGAAATTGGTGAAACCGAATTCAGTTGCAAGCAATGAAATCTCAATCTCAATCTCTGCTCTCTCCTTCAATCATCACCAACCTTTGCTTTGGATCACCTCTACTCAATATATAGAACATGTGTGGATGATCTAGAACCCTCTAGATCCTTCTAATGAGAGTTTCAATCTCTCATGACATGAGAATTTCAACCATATGCCATGGTATGCATAGTTCTGTTTGCAGCTTGGAATCAATCCCATTCTCTTCCAATTTCTCCCCTAGTGACATTTTGGAAGTGTTTGGCTTGCAAGGGGCCTTGGTTATGCCTTGATTCTAGGTTTTGCAAATGTTACTTATGATGCAAGTAACTACTTTTCAAAGCAAGTCCACCAATTGAATTTCAACTCAAAAATGTGGCTAAACCAATGTTCTTAAAATGTTTTCTAGATTCAAAATGATATATTACATGCCTTGGTTTGGATGTGTAGGTCAAAAATATCAATTTCCAACTTTGGTTTATTTAACTTATACCCTTATTTTAGGTCATTTTTGCAACTTTGAGCTACAAGCCTTTCCATCATCTCATGACCTCTTTACTAGCCTTAAAACATCATTTTGAACAAGTTTGATGTTGAACATTTTCCCATGTGAAGCTTGGAAATAGGAGTTATGGCCTTATGCTTGAAATGACCTGTAATCTCCAAATGACCAAACTACCCTTGACTTGTCAAAGCCATAACTTGAGTTCTACAAATCCAATCATGGACTTCTAGTACTCTATAGAAAGCTAAGAGGATAAGGAACAACATTCATGTTGACCAAAAGTTCATAGGAATCATACTTCTAGGGAAAAAGTTTGATGGAAGTTGGGTAACTTTTAAGCCCCCAAATCCACAGACCTCAGATGACCTGTAACTTGTCAAAGTCATAACTTGAGTTCTACAAATCCTATCAAGGACTTATAGCAGTCAAATTAAAGCTAAGATCAAGCTCTACAACATTCATGTTGGGGGAAAGATGAGATGACCATCACATCTTGAGCTAAACTGCCTTGAAGATAAGGGTCAAACCAGGGGATTTCACACTATCAAGCCTTAGAAACTCTAGCTTGAAACTTCTCAAACTCTTCAATCATGATGATTTGATCTTGGAATCATCCTTATATCATCTCAATGTATCTATCCATGATCACATGGCTCTTGGACTAGGTCTCAACTTCCTCCAAGTCATCAGTTGACCTAGGGTTGACCCAGTCAAACCCTAATTGCACCACTCATGGCTGAGTCTTCTCATTCTTGCACAATGACCTGTCTAGGCTTTATGATGGCTTTCAAGACATCTCATAAGCTCTCTCAAGGCTTCAAGTCCACATTCTTGGCTTCAGAATCATCTGAGGACTTCCACAACTCTCAAGTTAGGAGGCACACACTCTTGGTTTCAACCATTCTCTCTGAGGATCTTTTAACTTCTCTGATAAGGATATCAACCCTTGAACACTTGAATAAACTTATTAGCTAGCTTCGCAGTCTTGTGTAGCCCTTGACTGGTAATCATACCTCTTGATCTCCTGCATACATGTCAATGAAATGCAAATGATAGTGCTAATGTGAATGCAATGAAACATAAGCTAGGTAAAGAAATGTTGGGCAAATTTTGGGGTGCAATAGTATGTTCGAATGAATTTTTGAGGTGCGACAATTACCATCTCAGCAGTATATAGCCCCACTAAAAAC
Source organism: Lathyrus sativus (assembly GCA_963859935.3). Classification (NCBI taxonomy): domain Eukaryota; kingdom Viridiplantae; phylum Streptophyta; class Magnoliopsida; order Fabales; family Fabaceae; genus Lathyrus; species Lathyrus sativus. The sequence continues at coordinate 439,055,315 of OZ012739.1, read as the reverse complement.
AATTTCTATGGTACCTGTTGCACCCCAAAATTTGACCAACAATTATCTATTCATTGAGTGTTTGAAAGTGGATACCTTCATCAGAAAGTTCAAGAGATCCTCAGAGGAAGTGGGTTGAAACCAGGGTTGTGTGCTTCAAAGCTTGAGAGTTGTGGGTGCTCCTCAGATGGTTCTGAGACTTTGAGAATGAACTTGATGTTTTGAGAAAGCCTATGAGATGTCTTGATAGCCACCATGAAGCCCAGAGAGGTCATTGTGCAAGAATTCAGAAGATTCAACCATGAATGGTAGAATTAGGGTTTGACTGGGTCAACCCTAGGATAACTGAAAATTTGGAGAGGGTTGAGACTCAATCCAAGGGCCATGAGATCATGGAATGATGTATAGAGATGTTATAAAGATGATTCCTAGACCAACTCATCATGATTGAGGAGTTTGAGAAGTTTCAAGTCAGGGTCTCCAAGGATTGTCAGTGAAAAACCCTAATTTGATCCCTATTTTCCAGGCAGTTTTAGCTCTAGATGTGATTGATATCTCATCCTCCCCATAACATGAATGTTGTAGATCTTGTTCTAAGCTTTAATTTGAGTGGTGGAAGTCCTTGATAGGAGTTACAGAGCTCAAGTTATGGTTTTGACAAATTACAGGTCAGCAGAGGTGTGTGAATCTGGGTCCTTGAAAGTCACTCAACTTGCAGACAACTTTTGCCCTAGTAGGAGGATTCCTATGATTCCTTGGTCAACATGAATGTTGAAGAGCATCTTCTTAGCTTTAATTTGAGTGGTAGAAGTCCTTGATTGGATTTGTGGAACTCAACTTATGGTTTGAACAAGGCAGGGGTATTTTGGTCATTTGTCAGTTATAGGTCATTCTAGCCAGTGCCTAAAACTCCTATTTCCAAGCCTCAAATGGAAAAACTCAAAACATGAAAGTTGCTCAAAATGTGATTTTAAGTCTAGAAAGGAGGTCACAAATTGTTGAAAAAGCTCATAGCATGAGATTACACGATTGGTCAAAAATGAACTAAAAATGGCTTATAAACTTGAAAAGTTGAATTTGGAAAGTGATTTGGAAGATCCACAAATCCAAAATAGGTCATCCAATATATCATTTTGATTGGAAAAACCATTTTGAGAACTTTGGTTTAAATAGATTTTTCATTTGAGGCTCCAAAAATGGACTTCCTTTGGAAATTTATTACTTGCATAAGAAGGCAACTTTGCAAAACCCTACATAAGTGAAATGTAAGGGCTGCTTTCATTCATTAACATTCAATATCTCATATTAAGACAATTTGGCATGAGATTACAAGGGATAAGGCAAGGGAAATGATATTTTCAACTTCTCATTTAAGGAGAAGTTCATGACTTTTCTAGATCCTTCTAGATGATTCCACAAGCTTCCATCAATTGCTATTTAAAGAGTGCCATGCAGAGAGATTAGAGGTTGGTGAAACTTGGTGAATTGAGTAGAGAAGAGAGAGATTCGAGCTAGGGTTTCAAGGTGCTCCATCATTGCATTTCAGTTTCAAAGTCATTGTTACAAGCTTTCTTCTTCAAGATCCTTGCAAACAGAAAGCATATCTCCATTGGAGGATCATTGTGAGTGAATTGCAAGCTTGGAATCGTGCCCTAGCATCACATACCATCATCACTTGACAGGTTCCTTTTCTTCTCTCTTCCACCTTAATTATGCATAGATGTATCATGTTTTAGGTTTAGAATGAATGTATTAGGGTAGATGACTAAATACTGAGAGTTGCAGCCTGTTCCATGAAGTTCCATAGCAGGACCAAGAATCTTTGATTCTCAAGAAGTGTTTGAATTTGGAGTTTAAATCATCAAGAATTGGTTTAGCACAGTTAGGTTCACATATAGAACATCTGTAGATCATTAGAGTTAGGGCTAGTGAAGGTTGATCTCAGTTGATTTCATTTGAACCATGATCTTTAATCCCTCTGTTAGAACAACCTAGGTAGAGTTAATAAAAAGTGTACGTGTGGCTGTGTTCCTCGTGAGTAGTAGATGATTTTTCGTTTTTGAATTGTTAAATTTCATGGCCTGAGTGAAGAGAACGAGGCATTGGAAGATCGTGCATGAACGTGAAATTTTTCTGAAACCCTAGATCAAGTGGGGGACGATGACTGTTGTCCGTTAGATTAGATTGTGGAGACTGACTTTGTAATGCAATCTAACGGATTGAATTCAAGTGGAAACGAGAGGGAAAGCCAGGAACTCCAAACGCGGCGTTTTAATTAAGTTTAGGTTGTGGGCTCAGACATTAATGCTATTGGCACACCACTTATGAAGCCCAATAACTTTACACGTGAATTTCTTTCTCTTTTCACCCCCTAGTTTTTTTTGTTATTTTTGTTTGTTTCTGAGTTCCAATGGGCTTAGTCCCTTGTACTATTCGCCCCCCCCTTTTTTGCTGGCCCATCTCATTTTAACTAGCGCGTGTGCTATTCCAACCCCCCCTCCCTTTATTTAATTTATATTCTTTCATATTGTTTAATATTTTTCTGTTTTGATAAATTCATTAAAAATTGATAAAAAATGATTTTTGACTTCTTCTTTTTTCTATGATTAGATGATAATGTGTAGAAAATTATAAAAATAAAAATGGGATTTTATTTTTAAGTCTAGTATTTTTAATAGATTTTTCTTTTAAATAGCTTTTATAATGTTTAGTTTTATATCATGATTTTGTAGGAATTATTTTAGGACCTTCCCTTAGGTTTTTTAATCCATTCTTTTTTGTGCAATTAGATGATGAATCATAGTTCCCCATAGGATTTTTTCTAGATTTTTAGAATTAAATTTTGATTAGTTTAATTAGGGTAGATGTAGGGTATCCTAATTAGGGTTTAGATTGTGTTTAGGTGAAGAATTCCCTTTCTTTGATTGAGTTTTGTCTTGATTTTTAGGTAGAGGCCTATGTAGATGTTATGAGTAGGTGTTGAGGACCCTTGTGATTAATTGTTAGATTTTTCCCCATTAGTTTAGTATTTTTAGGTATTTTCTGAAGTTGCCTGTTGATTTTGTCTCCCCTGTGGTTATCTGTTCATCTTTGGGGTTCATTGTGGGGAATTTGTTGAGGGGCTTGTGTTGCCTTGAAGACCTTGATGGAGAGCATCATGAAGAGAAGATTGTAGATCAAGATTCAGAGACCCAGAGCTTGGCTTGTCCCCTGTCTGTGAGGTTTGAGATCCTGAAGTTTGAAGGAAGTTCATGGTACTTTCCTGAGGAAGGCACTATGAATGACTTTCATTCTTTCTTCTCACCTCTTTCTTAAGTATCCAATGATGTTGGAGCCAACTTGTGAGTTTAATTTCTCCTGAGGAGGAATGTAAACTGATCACATGTTGTTGAGCCACATGGGATACGATTCCTAAGTGGAGGCCTCCTAGTACTTTCCTGAGGAAGGCACTATGGGTCTGTTCACTTAGTTCCCTTAGTTCATATAGGATTTCTTAAGTATCCAATGATGTTGGAGCCTTCATGTGAGTTTAGTTTCTCCTGAGGAGGAATGTAAACTGATCACAGTTGTTGAGCCACATAGGATACGATTCCTAAGTGGAGGTCCCCTAGTACTTTCCTGAGGAAGGCACTATGGGTCTATTCACTTAGTTCCCTTAGTTCATGTAGGATTTCTCAAGTATCCAATGATGTTGGAGCCTTCATGTGAGTTTAGTTTCTCCTGAGGAGGAATGTAAACCGATCACAGTTGTTGAGCCACATGGGATATGATTCCTGAGTATAAGCCTCCTAGTGCTTTCCTGAGGAGGGCACTATGAGTCTGCCTACTTAGCTCCCTTTCTTTGGTAAGCTTGTTTTGAAGCTTGAAGACTGGGATTGATTTCTTTTGATTAGGGTTTTGCTTTAGGGTTTTGCTTAGAGGTAGATTAGGGTTTTGTTTTTAGGGTTAGGATTAGGGAGAGCTTAGATGTAGATAATTTCTTTCTCAAGCATGGATGGCATTTCATTTCATTTTTATCTGTATGATTGCAGTTTTCTGTTTATTGCTTGATAGCATGTTGTTTATTTTTCAGTATGATTACTGTTATTTCATGACTGGCTTGAGGTTGAGATGAGCTTGTGGAGGCTGAAGCCCCACACACATTTCCTCCCTCACATGCATTGCATGCATTTTACTGTTAAGCTGATGCTTTGTCTGTTTTGGCGTATCATTGACATGATCCCTTAGGACTCTCATTTCCTTTGATAAGGATTTGATGATAGACTTTTAGGTTGAAACCTATGCATGACAACTTCTAGGAGTTCCCTGTTCAAACCTCAACCATAGGATGAATCCATGGCATGACAACAGTAGGACTTGATAGTCTCCCTCCTAGTTGGGCCTGTTCTCTTCTCATCTCAAAACAGTTTAAGATACAGTAATCATGAATGATTTCTTTCGTACGTTACGAGCCTTAAGCTATCTGAGAAAGGATTGTGGGAGAGTTCCTTTTCCACAGTCTGGATGTTTAGTATGGTACCCTTTGGGTGACATGCGACGCATTCACTCTCAGGTCATAGTCTCTAGTGCGGTTGAAATCGCAAACACAATAAAAAACACTTCTTTCGTAAAGACAGGAAATAAACCGTAGTTTCCCGAACTACGTGAGCTCTGATCTCTCATGCCTGTTGAGAGTACGTAGGCATAAGATGGCGAAGTCTTGGCGAGCTACCTTTCCCCATAATCCTTCGTAGGCCGAACTACGTTGACTCTGATTTCTCATTCTCTGATGAGAATACGTAGGCATAAAGTGCGACGCTTTGCCGAGTCATTTTTCTTTTCTTTTTCAGCCAGCCTTGATAGGTAGATAGATTATAACCAACCCGTCCAAGTAAACAAACAAGCGAGGATCCCGTCGAGTACGACGGACGTGAGGGGTGCTAATACCTTCCCCTTGCGTAACCGACTCCCGAACCCAGACAATGGTTGCGACGACCTTGTCTTACCCTCATTCGTCAGGTTTTTTCCGATCGTTTCCTTTCCCGCTCTGAGGGATAAATAACGAAAGGTGGCGACTCTTCTGTCATGCCGGCACCTTATTTTCGCGCAAGCGACAGCTGGCGACTCTGCTGGGGAGTTCAACATCTAGGGACTTCTCCCATCCCTTATGCTGGGACCGTTTCCCATCCCCTACGCGAGTCAATCCTATCGTTTGTGTGTTTGCTTGTTGGGTTGCGTTTATTTATCGCATTTTTACTTCCCGCATTTTTACTTCCCGCATTTTTACTTCCCGCATTTTTACTTCCCGCATTTTTACTTCCCGCATTTTTACTTCCCGCATTTTATTTCCCGCATTTTATTTCCAGTTCGATATGATTATCTGTGCTGCTGTGGGAGAGGGATGTTACTGTGAGTGAAAAGCCGGACCTGGGCTTGAGTACACACCTAGATATAGTTGCGGAGAAGTAGTAGACGAACCTGCCTGCTGAGCAGGCACAGTTCCCTACGAAAATCTGCGCTCAGACGAGATTCTTGCAGAGGTGCTCCTTTCCGGTCCTGAGGATCTGAGGGGAGTCCAGACGTAAGGATTGTCGACTCTGGGGACCGATCATTTGGAAGTCAGCTAAGAGAGGCCTCTTCATGACTTGACGATGCCACTCCTTCTGGGAATCGTATTGTCACTCATGAATGTCTGTGACGCTGACGACCGCATAGGATGCCGTACCTTTGTCCGTGGATTAGGTCCATCATACCTGTGAGTGGGGTTGGGATATTGCAGGAAACTTTGACCTCCAGACTACCTGGTTTTCTTGACAGTGAATCAGTTATGTTGGGTTCTCAGTTGCAGAGATGTTCTTGATAGAGCAAGGGTTTGATCAGAGGATTTTATCATCAGGTGTTTGTCTGTTCTTGATAGAGCAGGCTTTGATCAGTGTATTATTATCAGAAGTTTGTTCTGGATGGAGCAGATTTTTGAGTGAGGTCTGAAGATCTCGTCAGCAGTTGTTGTTTGTTCTTGATAGGGCAGATTTTGAGGGGGGTTTGAAGATCTCATCAGCAGCTGTGTATTTGTTCTTGAGAGGGCAGATTTCTGATTTGGGGGTCTGAAGACTTCATCAACAGATATTCCTTGATCTTGCATCTGGGGTCTTTATTATCAGGCCTTCGTTCTTGTCAGAGCAGAATTTTGATCTCGATCCTACCAGGTGGTTATTCACAGCAGATCAGATCAGTGGTTTTACACCGGGGTTTCCTTCTCCTCAGCGACTGTTGACACCGAATCTCCACAGCAGCCACCTGGATATATTGTTGCATACCTGCATTTTGCATTAGCTTGCATAATCATTCCATTAGCGTGTGTCTGTGACAGGTACCGTTTCCCTGATCCAAGATCTCTCATTATGTTACTGCAGCCGTTCTCAGAAAGACTGATGCGTATGAGTTCTCGGTCCTTGATGTGTCGAATCTGACTATTGCTATGTGAGGTTGCTGTTTCCATGATTAGGCCCAGATTCCTCTCCTTATTATTGTCAGCAGGTGCCAGGATCGGGGGATAATCTCTCAAGCACACAGACACACGCATGCATCTGCATAAAGCATTCTTGCATGACATACATTCTGTTACCTTTTCCTAACCTTTGATGTTTACAGGTTTTACAGGTACTCAGGTTCCGAGCTGCTTTCGATCTCCAGGATTGATCAAAGATTCATCCACCGCTACTCAACTCGCGCCAATCAAACGAGAATCATGGACCAGGTACAGTCAGATGTTCAGGAGCTTCGTGAAAGGATGGATCGTTTTATGGAGCTGATGCAAGTAGTTGCGAACGGGCAAGATCAGCTTCGTACTTTGGTTCAACCTCTCATCTCCAGGGTTGATAGTAATGGAATACTTCACGGCGGGGCCGTGCCCACTCCTCCTCAAGGAGATACTCCACAGAACGTTGTTCCTGCTGCCGGGGGCAGCGGTAGTGCTAACGGCAATCTCATGACTAATCTCGGACTTAATGCGGCGGGCGCCGTCAATGGTGGTTTGGGAGCCAATGTTAACGTGGGGCCGGTCAACGGCAATGTTGGTGCAGGAAATATGGTGGTGCCTCAACCGTGGCTGGAGGACCATCAGGATAACATTTTCTCTCAGAGAGGTGTAGAGGCTGAATTGACTGCTGAAGCTCGACTCAGGTTCAAGGCGCTGGAAGATAAAATGAGAGACATAGAAAATCAGAACACATTGGGCGTTGACATGTCCAAACTCGGGTTGATTGCTGACTTTAAAGTACCTCACAAGTTCAAAGTGCCTATCTTTGAGAAGTATAGGGGCACTACTTATCCCCGTGTTCACCTCCGATCTTATTATAGAAAGATGTCCGCTTATTCTGACGATGAGAAGTTGCTGATGCACTTCTTTCAGGATAGTCTTTCTGGTCCATCGCTCGAATGGTATATGGGTTTGGAACCCGCTGCTGTGCGCACCTGGAAAGACCTTGCAGAAGCGTTTGTTCTCCACTATCAATATAATAGCGACTTGGCTCCCAACCGAGTTCAGCTTCAGAATCTCTCGCAGCGGAGCAATGAAAGCTTCAAAGAGTACGCCCAGCGGTGGCGTGAATTGGCTGCTCGGGTTCAACCGCCGATGGTTGAGCGTGAGTTGGTACAACTGTTCGTGGCTACCCTTCCCGGAGTCTATTATGAGAAGCTGATCAGTGGCATGTCCAGAACATTCTCGGCCCTCATCACTTTGGGCGAGCATGTCGAAAACGGTATAAAGATCGGAAAGATTCAGGGCGAATCGTCCTCATCTGGAGGAGCTGGCAAGAAACCCTATACTGGCAAGCGTCGAGAGGGCGATGCCAGTGCTGTCACTAATGCTAGGAGAAAGGGCAAGGGCCCTCAGTCTCAGATTGCTAGCATAAATATCCCAGTTGCTCCCCCGCAGCCGCAGCAGCAGCCCCAGCAACAGAATAATCCGGGATATAAGAGATATCAGAATCGGGGTCCCCTGGCAAACCGTCATTTGGAAACTCCTCCTATGTCATATGCACAGCTTCTGCAAACGTTGCTTCAGCTCCAATTAGTTCAGAAAAGGACGTTGGCTCCCTTGACAGGGGCACCACCACCGGGGTATGATGCTAATGCTACTTGTGAATTTCATTCTGGGGCACCTGGCCATACAGTTGAGAATTGTAAAGCTTTTAAGCACAAAGTCCAGGACTTGGTCGATGCCAAGGTTATCAACTTTTCTGACAGTGTGCCCAACGTCACCAAAAATCCAATGCCTCATCATAGGGGGGGCGGAGTGAATGCTGTTATCACTGAAGAGAATTCAGACTTGCTGACTGATGTCAGAGATTTGAAGACGCCATTGAGTTTCGTTAAGGCCAAGTTGCTAAAGAAAGGCTTCTTTCCCGGATGTGGAGAGTTTTGTATGGCATGTGCTACACTTCCTGATGGGTGTGGGCAGTTGATCGAAGGTATCCAAAGTCTGATGACCGAGGGTATTTTGCAGTTCAGTCGGAGCGTTGAGAATGCGTCAGGGGAAGTCGTGCTGAAGCAGGCGGACGAAGTTGCTACTATTACCATCCCTCGCCACCCTATCACTATTTCTGCGCCCCGACCGCCTACTATCACCATCACCAGGGCCGGACCAATCCCATTCGAGAGCACTAATGCCGTCCCATGGCATTATGGCGCCGAAGTGTATTGTAATGGTCAGAAGATAGAGCTGGAGCCGTCCAGATCAACTGCGCAGAATCTTGCTGAAGTCAGTGGTATCACCAGAAGTGGTAGAGTGTTCGCGCCGGCAGAGGTCGCAGCAGAGAAAGTAGTCCGGGCTGACGCTGTGGACAAGGGCAAAGGTAAAGCTGTTGAAGAGGTTCCTGCAGGGGCAGAGAAAGACTTGTTGGTTAAAGATGCTGAAGAGTTCATGCGACTGATCAGGAAGAGTGACTACAAGATTGTAGATCATCTTCACCAGACTCCGTCGAAGATCTCGATTCTTAACCTGTTGCTGTGTTCTGAAGCGCACCGCAACGCGTTGCTGAAAGTATTGAATGCTGCATACGTGCCGCAGGAGATATCAGTTAATCAACTCGAGGAAGTAGTAGCCCATGTCAATGCTGGTAATGGACTGGGATTTACAGACCTGGAGCTGACTCCCAAGGGAAGAGATCACAACAATGCCTTGCACGTCTCGATAGAGTGCAGAGGCACGATTATGTCACATGTCCTCGTGGATACGGGTTCTTCGCTAAACGTGCTTCCGAAGAAGGCACTGATGAAGTTGGATACCCGTGGACTGCTGTGCACGCCCAGTGATCTGGTCGTGAAGGCCTTTGACGGAACCAAGCGCCACGTCTTCGGAGAATTGACCCTGCCAATTCAAGTTGGACCAGAGACGTTTAATGCGGTGTTCTATATTATGGATATCATGCCCGCCTATAGTTGCCTCTTAGGTCGGCCGTGGATCCATTCTGCTGGTGCCGTGACGTCTACGCTGCATCAGAAGCTTAAATATGCTGTTGGGGGCAGCATAGTGACAGTCTGTGGAGAAGAGGACATCATGGTAAGCCACCTGTCGTCCTTTAAATATGTCGAAATGGATGGTGAGATCCATGAGACTCTTTGCCAGGCTTTTGAAACCGTCAGGGTGAAGGAGGTAGCTCCCGTTGTTGCAGAGAAGCAAGAGTTGAACCTCTCCTCGTTCAAGGAAGCTAGGGCCGTTGTCGAAGCCGGTTCCACCCCAGGCTGGGGGCATGTCTTGGATATACCAATCAAACAGGATAAGTTTGGATTGGGATATTCTCCTGAAGCTGAAGCTTCATCTTCTTCTGGCAGCTCGTCTCGTGGGAAAGGGCCGATCTTATTCACCAAGGGGGGAGTAATCTTCGAGAGTATCAACGCTACGTCGGAGGACAGCGGGGACAGTGATTGTGATCTTGATGCCTGGATTCAACCGAGCAAGCCAGGCGAGCGCCTCCGCAATTGGACCATCAAGGAGATTATCGAGCTGACGAGTGAAGAGTAATGATTTGCTTTTTACAATCTTTGTACAACCCTATGTCCTGCCCGGGGCATAGTGGTTTTAATGTCAGGGCCTTGTTGGATTATGTGTATGCATTTTGTTAATAAATAAAAGGCGTTTTCTTCGTAATCAAATATTGTGTTCTCTGTTATTCCTATTTTATGTTTGTTTCGAAAAACAGCAAAATGGCAACGAGGTTCGTGCTAACCTGCATATTCCTGCTTTAAACTTAACCCTTGTTATTGCAGGATCCACGTAACAGATGACATCGACTCTGGACCCTCTACGGCTCACTACGACTTTGATTGCCCGATCTATCAAGCCGAGGATGAGATTGATGAAGACGAAGACCTTCCAGAAGAGTTGGCCCGCTTGTTGAGACAAGAAGAAAAGGTTATTCTGCCTCATGAGGAGGATATTGAGATCATAAATCTGGGTTCTGAGGAGCTTATCAGGAATGTCAGAGTAGGGGCTGCGCTGCAGAATGATGTCAAGCATAGACTGGTCGAGATGCTTCGAGAGTATAGTGACGTCTTTGCTTGGTCATATGAGGATATGCCCGGACTTGACACTGATATTGTGGTTCATCGCTTGCCGTTGCGAGAAGATTGCCCTCCAGTCAAGCAGAAGCTTAGGAGGACGAGACCAGACATGGCTGTAAAAATCAAAGAAGAAGTCCAGAAGCAGTTGGACGCAGGATTTCTAGCCGTTACCACTTACCCTCCGTGGGTCGCCAACATAGTGCCTGTACCGAAGAAGGACGGTAAGGTACGCATGTGCGTCGATTATCGGGATTTGAATAGGGCGAGCCCTAAGGATGATTTCCCGTTGCCTCATATCGATGTGTTGGTCGACAATACAGCCCAGTTTTCCGTGTTTTCGTTCATGGATGGCTTCTCCGGTTACAATCAGATTAAGATGGCGCCGGAGGACATGGAGAAAACGACGTTTATTACCCCCTGGGGCACGTTTTGCTACAAGGTAATGCCCTTCGGTCTGAAGAACGCAGGGGCCACTTACCAGCGAGCAATGGTAACTTTGTTTCATGATATGATTCATCATGAGATCGAGGTCTATGTTGATGACATGATTGCGAAGTCCCAAACGGAGGAAGAGCATCTGGTCAATTTGCTGAAGCTTTTTGAAAGGCTTAGGAAGTTCAGGTTGAGGCTGAATCCTAACAAGTGCACTTTCGGGGTGCGGTCCGGAAAGTTATTGGGGTTTATCGTTAGCGAACGAGGTATTGAAGTTGATCCTGCAAAAATAAAAGCTATCCAAGAAATGCCAGCGCCGAAAACAGAAAAAGAAGTTCGTGGTTTCTTGGGCCGAATAAACTACATTGCAAGGTTTATCTCTCAGCTCACGGCCACTTGTGAACCGATGTTCAAGTTATTAAAGAAAAATCAGGCGATTACTTGGAATGAGGATTGCCAGAAGGCATTCGATAAGATAAAGCAGTATCTTCAAGAACCTCCAATCTTGATACCCCCAGTGGCTGGACGGCCATTAATCATGTACTTGACAGTTCTGGAGAATAGTATGGGGTGTGTTCTCGGTCAACACGACGAGACGGGCAGAAAAGAGCATGCCATTTATTATTTGAGTAAAAAGTTCACTGAGTGTGAATCTCGATACTCGATGCTGGAGAAGACGTGTTGTGCATTAGCTTGGGCCGCCAAACGTCTACGACAGTATATGCTCAATCACACCACTATGCTGATTTCGAAGATGGATCCGATCAAGTACGTCTTCGAGAAGCAGGCTCTTTCGGGCAGGATTGCCAGATGGCAAATGGTGTTAACAGAATATGATATTCAGTACGTCTCTCAGAAAGCCATTAAAGGGAGCGTATTGTCTGATTACCTTGCCGAACAGCCAATCGAAGACTATCAGCCGATGAAGTTCGAATTCCCTGACGAGGACATTATGTTTCTCAAAGCGAAAGATTGCGATGAGCCATTGCCCGACGAGGGGCCAGATAGGAAGTCTCAGTGGAAGTTGATATTCGACGGAGCAGTTAATTCCTATGGAAGTGGTATCGGGGCTATCATCACGACTCCTCACGGATCCCACATCCCGTTTACTGCAAGACTGACGTTTTCAGTTACCAACAACGAAGCCGAGTACGAAGCATGTATTATGGGTCTAGAAGAGGCAATTGATTTGAGAATCAAGAATCTAGACATATATGGTGACTCAGCGCTTGTAATCAATCAGATCAAAGGGGAGTGGGAAACTCGTCAAGCGAATCTAGTGCCGTACATGAATTATGCCAGAAGGCTGCTTCCGTTCTTTGACCGAGTAGAACTTCATCATGTACCCCGGGCTGAAAATCAAATGGCTGATGCTTTAGCCACGTTGGCTTCAATGTATAAGGTTAATCTTTGGAATGAAGCTCCGAGCATTGTTCTTTCGCGTCTTGACAGACCAGCATATGTGTTCGCAATCGAGGATGCCACTGACGGCAAGCCATGGTTCCACGACATCCAGACCTTCCTTATGACTAAGGAGTATCCTGCGGGTGCGTCAACCCAGGATAAGAAGACTCTGAGGAGGCTATCTGGAAACTTTTACCTCAACCCTGATGGAGTGCTGTACAAGAGAAACCATGATCTCGTGCTACTCAGATGTGTAGATGAGAGGGAAGCAAGTATGCTCATGGAGGAAGTCCATGAGGGCACATTTGGTACGCACGCCGGCGGGCATGCCATGACGAGAAAGATCCTGAGAGCAGGATATTACTGGTTGACTATGGAGTCGGATTGCTTCAGATTCGCGAAGAAATGTCACAAATGCCAGATTTATGCTGATAAAGTTCATGTGCCGCCGTGCCCATTAAATGTCATGTCCTCCCCTTGGCCGTTCTCCATGTGGGGCATCGACATGATAGGCAAGATCGAGCCCACCGCATCCAATGGTCATCGTTTTATTCTGGTAGCTATCGACTACTTCACCAAGTGGGTGGAGGCAGCCTCGTACGCTAATGTGACCAAGCAGGTGGTAGCTAAATTCATAAAGAGGGACATCATCTGTCGCTATGGAATTCCCGAGCGGATCATTACTGATAATGGTTCGAATTTGAATAATAAGATGATGAAGGAGCTGTGCCAGAGCTTCAAGATTGAACACCACAACTCATCTCCTTATCGGCCAAAGATGAATGGCGCCGTTGAAGCGGCCAACAAGAACATCAAGAAGATTGTTCAGAAGATGGTTGTGACGTACAAAGATTGGCACGAGATGCTGCCGTTTGCCTTGCACGGTTATCGTACGACGGTGCGTACGTCGACCGGGGCAACTCCTTTCTCCTTGGTGTACGGTATGGAAGCTGTCCTACCGCTAGAAGTGGAGATTCCCTCTTTGCGAGTTTTGGTTGATGTGAAACTTGATGAGGCAGAATGGATTACGAATCGTTTGAACCAGCTCAGCCTGATGGACGAGAAGAGGTTAGCATCGATTGCATTTGGTCGCCTGTACCAAAGCCGAATGAAGAAAGCTTATGATAAGAAGGTGCGTCCTCGAAGCTTTCAGACGGGTGATCTCGTCCTGAAGAAGATTCTTCCGCCACACTCCGATCACCGGGGCAAGTGGACTCCGAATTACGAAGGGCCGTATGTCGTCAGCAAGGTCTTCTCGGGAGGAGCTTTGTTGTTATCCACGATGGATGGTGAAGATTTTACATCCCCGGTGAACGCGGACGCAGTTAAAAAATACTTTGCTTGAAAGCGACCCGCTGGACAAAAAAGAAAGAGTCCAGGCAAAAAAGGGGCATCCCGGCGAACCAAAAACAGAATAAAAGGTTCGGGCAAAATTAGGGATATATTGAAAAAATGTACACCCGCGAAGTCGAAAACCTACACTGGGCGGCTTCGGCAAAAAAGGGTATCCCGGTGAACTGAAAACCCGTGAAGGGCGGTTCACGCAAAAGTTAGGGATTTGGATAAGCAAATGACTGCGTTCCGCGTATGGACTTTCATTGTTTAGTGGTTCGGAAGACCTGAGGGCCGTTTATCTGAATCAATCTCTTCCAAAGCTGAAGCATCGGAGAAGTATCGAAGTCGAGTGGGTCTTAGAGGGATCAACTCATGGTGTTCGTCTACGCCTCGATTGCCGACATTTGTATATACTGATGTATATTTTTTGCGCGGCTTCCTCATTCCAGGAGCTTGCCTCTGTTGTAAAACATTTTTGCCCATTCAGGGGTTCATCATCAATAAAATGCACATTATTCAGCAATTCTACTTGTCTGTTTAGCATTTATCTGTTTTGTTTGCGAATGAGAACGCCGATGTGTTTTTTTGATAAAATGCGCATACATAAACTTACGGGCCTAGGCCCATTGATTGTTGAAACAATTAACTAACTGAACATTGTCACGAGATAATAACCTGGATAGGCCCCTTTGAGGAGGGTATCTTGTCTGTTTGTTTGTGATGTTGCAGGTGTAGCACCCCGCCAGAAGATATGCCGTGCGTATCCCCGAGGCAGGATGAGTCCTCCTTCTCCAGCAGAGTTCAGTAGTCTCTCCTCCGCAGAATCTGAACGCCAGATAGTGAGCATTGATATGTCTTCCCCAGGTAGAGGTGATTCTCTTTCCCAAGCAAGCGCATCCTGAAGGAATGTCACCTCATCAGCTGAGTCAAGCACCGAAGAATGATGTCGTTTTCCCCAGCATCGGGTCACAAGTGCAGAGTTCATAGAAATGTTTGGGTACCGAAGCTCGTATTTTCCCCAGTAAAGTCGTCGAAGCAGGTGTTTTCCCCCGCACCGGGTCACAAGTGCAGGTCTCGTAGGAAGCTGTTCGTATGCCAAAGGATGCAGTAACTGATGGTGCCAGACTGAAGTCTCCAGTGGAATTGAGATTCCCCACCAGAGCCAGGCTCTCTCCTGGAGGCCGATGACTCCCTTTTCCCCAGTAGAGTGTTGGAACAGCTGATGTTGTATCCCCTTGCAGAGTTGTACTCTCCCCCGAAGTCAGATGATTCTTTCTTCCCTAGTGGAATCAAATTCCCCCATCAGAGTCGTACTCTCCAGCGAAGTAGAATGATTTCCCTCCCCGACTGAGTCCGCAGAAAAGAAGAATCCTTGGAAGTTGATCAGATCATGATCAATTTTCCCCAGCAGAGCGTGGGGCAACTAGTGTTGTGTTTCCCCAGAATCGCACTCTCTCCACCGAAGCAGAATGATTTCTCCTCCCTCAAGCCGAGTTTGTAGATATCCAGGATCCGAATCCTTGGAAGTTGATCAGATCATGATTGGTTCTTCCCCCAGTGGAGTGTTGAGCAGCTGAAGTTGGTTCCCCACAGAGCGGTTATCCCCAGAAGAGTGGCCGAGACGGCCGCGCAGTTCATCCTCGAGATTGATATCAGCAGATCCGAGTCCTCATAGAGCTTCGTCCCCTGCAGCAGTCAGCTGAAGTTGTTCCCCTGCAGCAGTTCGCGGAAGATCAGTTCCCCAGACAGAGCCTGATTGATATTGGCGTGTTCACGTTCTCCTCAGCAGGATGACTCCTCCACCTGAGTGGTTCTTTCTCCTTGACAGGAGGATTTCCCCCTTCGGCATTTATTTTGCTGATGGGATCGCATCATTGTGCATGACTGCATAGCATTTAAACGCTGCATAGAATTATGCAGGATTGCATGGCATTTAGCATAAATGCATATCATTTCCACCGTGTGGGGCGTAGCGCAGAAGCATACGCATCATAAGCATGATCTAGGTCATCATCATCCTTGTTGAACAGGTGTACCACCGAAAGACCGGTTGCTCATGACGATTCTTGATGTTCGCCCCAGCAAGGTTGTTTTCTTAGATGATTCTAAAAAACCCCGGTGTGATCCCCGCAGTCGCTCGCTCAAGATGATTTTTTGAGATCCCCAGCGAGGTCTTCGGTTCGAGATGATTCTCAAAACCCTCAGCAGGGCCATTTGCTTAAGACGATTCTTAAGACCCCAGTACAGCTTCCCGAGTTGTTCGCCTAGTATGATACTTGAGCTCCCCAATAGCGTCTCCAGCAGGAGTTGCCCAGGAAGATTCCTGGAATACCCAACAGAATGTTTGCTCCAGAAAGGTTATTAGTTCAGGACGATTCTTGAAGATGCCCGATGGATCTGTTTGGTCAAGATGATTCTTGAAGCCATGAGCAGCATGATATGTCTGCTCCAACAACGATGTCTAATCTGAAGATGGATTTCGTAAGCGCCCGATGGCGATATCAGAAGGTTCCGGTGAGTCCAGATTTCCGTGTTGAAGAATCAACAGGTAGCTGAAGACAAGGTTCCAGGGTTGTAGATACAACAGAGTGATTCGTGTGAGTCTGAAGACCAAGTCAGTTGTCCTGAGGAGATGATTGATTGCGATCAAGTGAATAGTGTTTCTTCTGACTGAAGTCGAAAATGTTTCTCCAGCTGAAGCGGAGTTTTGCCTGAAGGCAAAGTGTTTGGATCCCCGTAGAGTCATGAATGGCTCAGGATACCATTTCTTTGACTGAAGTCACAGATTTCCCAAGCTGAAGCGAAGGTGCCTAAGGGCAAGGTTATCCCCAAGGTCATGAATGACCTAGGATTCATTTTTCGGACTGAAGGCCGAAATATATCCCTGACTGAAGTATCGGATGCTCTATAGCAGAGGCGGAGTTGCCTGAAGGCATACCCATGTATCCTTGAAGGCCAAGGACCATTTCTTCAGACTGAAGTCGAAGATACCTCCCGCAGAGTTGCCGACGGGCAAAGTTTATATCCTTGAAGGCCAAGGATGTTTTTCTAGCTGAAGCTGGAATAGCCGACGGGCAGGGTTCCACCTATCTTCAGAAGAACTTGAAGATTCTCCAGCGGATCTGGAGTGGCCAGGGGCCAGGGTTCCATCTATCTTCAGAAATACTTGAAGATTTTTTCTAGCTGAAGCTGGAAGTGGCCAGGGGCCAGGGTTTTGAATATCTTTAATGTTGAAGTTCTACGGCAGGCAGTATGCAGTAGTATTTGGATGTTCGTTATGGTTCTGAGGGTGAACCCCAGATCAGAGTGTGCTCGGTTAAGTCTCTCATTCCCAGCGGAGTAGTTCCAAATACGCAAGTGTACCTTTTGTTCCAGTTACCAGGGGTGAACCCCAGGGGCAGAGTTGTTCAGTGTTGTAGTTCTCCAGCGGCGATGCGGAGTATTTTGATTGTCTGACGGTGATGTCAGGTCGATATTTCTCCAGCTAGTTGATGAGCAGCTAGTGTTGCAGTATTCAAAGATTTGTTCCCTGCAGAGTACCGTGTGCTCGTGCAGTTGGCAAATTTTCGGGTTTACCGATATTCAACCGTCTCGTACCTTGATTGGCTGAGAGCCGTTCGCTCCTCACCCAGTCAGGTTCAAGCCGTTTGAATAGGGGCAGCTGTTGCACCCCAAAATTTGACCAACAATTATCTATTCATTGAGTGTTTGAAAGTGGATACCTTCATCAGAAAGTTCAAGAGATCCTCAGAGGAAGTGGGTTGAAACCAGGGTTGTGTGCTTCAAAGCTTGAGAGTTGTGGGTGCTCCTCAGATGGTTCTGAGACTTTGAGAATGAACTTGATGTTTTGAGAAAGCCTATGAGATGTCTTGATAGCCACCATGAAGCCCAGAGAGGTCATTGTGCAAGAATTCAGAAGATTCAACCATGAATGGTAGAATTAGGGTTTGACTGGGTCAACCCTAGGATAACTGAAAATTTGGAGAGGGTTGAGACTCAATCCAAGGGCCATGAGATCATGGAATGATGTATAGAGATGTTATAAAGATGATTCCTAGACCAACTCATCATGATTGAGGAGTTTGAGAAGTTTCAAGTCAGGGTCTCCAAGGATTGTCAGTGAAAAACCCTAATTTGATCCCTATTTTCCAGGCAGTTTTAGCTCTAGATGTGATTGATATCTCATCCTCCCCATAACATGAATGTTGTATAGCTTGTTCTAAGCTTTAATTTGAGTGGTGGAAGTCCTTGATAGGAGTTACAGAGCTCAAGTTATGGTTTTGACAAATTACAGGTCAGCAGAGGTGTGTGAATCTGGGTCCTTGAAAGTCACTCAACTTGCAGACAACTTTTGCCCTAGTAGGAGGATTCCTATGATTCCTTGGTCAACATGAATGTTGAAGAGCATCTTCTTAGATTTAATTTGAGTGGTAGAAGTCCTTGATTGGATTTGTGGAACTCAACTTATGGTTTGAACAAGGCAGGGGTATTTTGGTCATTTGTCAGTTATAGGTCATTCTAGCCAGTGCCTAAAACTCCTATTTCCAAGCCTCAAATGGAAAAACTCAAAACATGAAAGTTGCTCAAAATGTGATTTTAAGTCTATAAAGGAGGTCACAAATTGTTGAAAAAGCTCATAGCATGAGATTACACGATTGGTCAAAAATGAACTAAAAATGGCTTATAAACTTGAAAAGTTGAATTTGGAAAGTGATTTGGAAGATCCACAAATCCAAAATAGGTCATCCAATATATCATTTTGATTGGAAAAACCATTTTGAGAACTTTGGTTTAAATAGATTTTTCATTTGAGGCTCCAAAAATGGACTTCCTTTGGAAATTTATTACTTGCATAAGAAGGCAACTTTGCAAAACCCTACATAAGTGAAATGTAAGGGCTGCTTTCATTCATTAACATTCAATATCTCATATTAAGACAATTTGGCATGAGATTACAAGGGATAAGGCAAGGGAAATGATATTTTCAACTTCTCATTTAAGGAGAAGTTCATGACTTTTCTAGATCCTTCTAGATGATTCCACAAGCTTCCATCAATTGCTATTTAAAGAGTGCCATGCAGAGAGATTAGAGGTTGGTGAAACTTGGTGAATTGAGTAGAGAAGAGAGAGATTCGAGCTAGGGTTTCAAGGTGCTCCATCATTGCATTTCAGTTTCAAAGTCATTGTTACAAGCTTTCTTCTTCAAGATCCTTGCAAACAGAAAGCATATCTCCATTGGAGGATCATTGTGAGTGAATTGCAAGCTTGGAATCGTGCCCTAGCATCACATACCATCATCACTTGACAGGTTCCTTTTCTTCTCTCTTCCACCTTAATTATGCATAGATGTATCATGTTTTAGGTTTAGAATGAATGTATTAGGGTAGATGACTAAATACTGAGAGTTGCAGCCTGTTCCATGAAGTTCCATAGCAGGACCAAGAATCTTTGATTCTCAAGAAGTGTTTGAATTTGGAGTTTAAATCATCAAGAATTGGTTTAGCACAGTTAGGTTCACATATAGAACATCTGTAGATCATTAGAGTTAGGGCTAGTGAAGGTTGATCTCAGTTGATTTCATTTGAACCATGATCTTTAATCCCTCTGTTAGAACAACCTAGGTAGAGTTAATAAAAAGTGTACGTGTGGCTGTGTTCCTCGTGAGTAGTAGATGATTTTTCGTTTTTGAATTGTTAAATTTCATGGCCTGAGTGAAGAGAACGAGGCATTGGAAGATCGTGCATGAACGTGAAATTTTTCTGAAACCCTAGATCAAGTGGGGGACGATGACTGTTGTCCGTTAGATTAGATTGTGGAGACTGACTTTGTAATGCAATCTAACGGCTTGAATTCAAGTGGAAACGAGAGGGAAAGCCAGGAACTCCAAACGCGGCGTTTTAATTAAGTTTAGGTTGTGGGCTCAGACATTAATGCTATTGGCACACCACTTATGAAGCCCAATAACTTTACACGTGAATTTCTTTCTCTTTTCACCCCCTAGTTTTTTTTGTTTGTTTCTGAGTTCCAATGGGCTTAGTCCCTTGTACTATTCGCCCCCCCTTTTTTGCTGGCCCATCTCATTTTAACTAGCGCGTGTGCTATTCCAACCCCCCCTCCCTTTATTTAATTTATATTCTTTCATATTGTTTAATATTTTTCTGTTTTGATAAATTCATTAAAAATTGATAAAAAATGATTTTTGACTTCTTCTTTTTTCTATGATTAGATGATAATGTGTAGAAAATTATAAAAATAAAAATGGGATTTTATTTTTAAGTCTAGTATTTTTAATAGATTTTTCTTTTAAATAGCTTTTATAATGTTTAGTTTTATATCATGATTTTGTAGGAATTATTTTAGGACCTTCCCTTAGGTTTTTTAATCCATTCTTTTTTGTGCAATTAGATGATGAATCATAGTTCCCCATAGGATTTTTTCTAGATTTTTAGAATTAAATTTTGATTAGTTTAATTAGGGTAGATGTAGGGTATCCTAATTAGGGTTTAGATTGTGTTTAGGTGAAGAATTCCCTTTCTTTGATTGAGTTTTGTCTTGATTTTTAGGTAGAGGCCTATGTAGATGTTATGAGTAGGTGTTGAGGACCCTTGTGATTAATTGTTAGATTTTTCCCCATTAGTTTAGTATTTTTAGGTATTTTCTGAAGTTGCCTGTTGATTTTGTCTCCCCTGTGGTTATCTGTTCATCTTTGGGGTTCATTGTGGGGAATTTGTTGAGGGGCTTGTGTTGCCTTGAAGACCTTGATGGAGAGCATCATGAAGAGAAGATTGTAGATCAAGATTCAGAGACCCAGAGCTTGGCTTGTCCCCTGTCTGTGAGGTTTGAGATCCTGAAGTTTGAAGGAAGTTCATGGTACTTTCCTGAGGAAGGCACTATGAATGACTTTCATTCTTTCTTCTCACCTCTTTCTTAAGTATCCAATGATGTTGGAGCCAACTTGTGAGTTTAATTTCTCCTGAGGAGGAATGTAAACTGATCACATGTTGTTGAGCCACATGGGATACGATTCCTAAGTGGAGGCCTCCTAGTACTTTCCTGAGGAAGGCACTATGGGTCTGTTCACTTAGTTCCCTTAGTTCATATAGGATTTCTTAAGTATCCAATGATGTTGGAGCCTTCATGTGAGTTTAGTTTCTCCTGAGGAGGAATGTAAACTGATCACAGTTGTTGAGCCACATAGGATACGATTCCTAAGTGGAGGTCCCCTAGTACTTTCCTGAGGAAGGCACTATGGGTCTATTCACTTAGTTCCCTTAGTTCATGTAGGATTTCTCAAGTATCCAATGATGTTGGAGCCTTCATGTGAGTTTAGTTTCTCCTGAGGAGGAATGTAAACCGATCACAGTTGTTGAGCCACATGGGATATGATTCCTGAGTATAAGCCTCCTAGTGCTTTCCTGAGGAGGGCACTATGAGTCTGCCTACTTAGCTCCCTTTCTTTGGTAAGCTTGTTTTGAAGCTTGAAGACTGGGATTGATTTCTTTTGATTAGGGTTTTGCTTTATGGTTTTGCTTAGAGGTAGATTAGGGTTTTGTTTTTAGGGTTAGGATTAGGGAGAGCTTAGATGTAGATAATTTCTTTCTCAAGCATGGATGGCATTTCATTTCATTTTTATCTGTATGATTGCAGTTTTCTGTTTATTGCTTGATAGCATGTTGTTTATTTTTCAGTATGATTACTGTTATTTCATGACTGGCTTGAGGTTGAGATGAGCTTGTGGAGGCTGAAGCCCCACACACATTTCCTCCCTCACATGCATTGCATGCATTTTACTGTTAAGCTGATGCTTTGTCTGTTTTGGCGTATCATTGACATGATCCCTTAGGACTCTCATTTCCTTTGATAAGGATTTGATGATAGACTTTTAGGTTGAAACCTATGCATGACAACTTCTAGGAGTTCCCTGTTCAAACCTCAACCATAGGATGAATCCATGGCATGACAACAGTAGGACTTGATAGTCTCCCTCCTAGTTGGGCCTGTTCTCTTCTCATCTCAAAACAGTTTAAGATACAGTAATCATGAATGATTTCTTTCGTACGTTACGAGCCTTAAGCTATCTGAGAAAGGATTGTGGGAGAGTTCCTTTTCCACAGTCTGGATGTTTAGTATGGTACCCTTTGGGTGACATGCGACGCATTCACTCTCAGGTCATAGTCTCTAGTGCGGTTGAAATCGCAAACACAATAAAAAACACTTCTTTCGTAAAGACAGGAAATAAACCGTAGTTTCCCGAACTACGTGAGCTCTGATCTCTCATGCCTGTTGAGAGTACGTAGGCACAAGATGGCGAAGTCTTGGCGAGCTACCTTTCCCCATAATCCTTCGTAGGCCGAACTACGTTGACTCTGATTTCTCATTCTCTGATGAGAATACGTAGGCATAAAGTGCGACGCTTTGCCGAGTCATTTTTCTTTTCTTTTTCAGCCAGCCTTGATAGGTAGATAGATTATAACCAACCCGTCCAAGTAAACAAACAAGCGAGGATCCCGTCGAGTACGACGGACGTGAGGGGTGCTAATACCTTCCCCTTGCGTAACCGACTCCCGAACCCAGACAATGGTTGCGACGACCTTGTCTTACCCTCATTCGTCAGGTTTTTTCCGATCGTTTCCTTTCCCGCTCTGAGGGATAAATAACGAAAGGTGGCGACTCTTCTGTCATGCCGGCACCTTATTTTCGCGCAAGCGACAGTACCCTTTTATGTGATAGAAGTTTGAATGTGATTGAAGACCCATCCGTGGAGTATACACTTTGACTCCCCAAAGAGGTTGTGCTCTATCTTTAGCAAGCTTGCCAAAGCCTTACATTGTGCTCCAATAAAGTGAAATGGATTTAATCCCCACGTGTTGTTGTGGACACCTTTGTTCTTTAGATTCAGTGTGATTCCTTTGTTTCTCCAGTGAAGTAGATGGTTATCTACTTTCCCTTTTGAGCCTCCTGTTTCGTTGTCTCTTGTCAAAGTCGGTTATTGCGCATCTTTGAGCATTTACATCATATAATAACATGTGCATTTAGCATATCTTTTGGGTTGTGTTGTTTGGATGTAGCTCTCGATTCTAAGTCCATTTGTAACTGGAAATCTTTGTTACATCCTTTGTGATTGTTATTTGTTCTTATTTCCAGTGGTCATTGGCACCTTTTTTAAGATCTTAGGTCGTCACATATTCCCTTATCTAAACCCAGTTGTTACTGGCATCTTTTACCTCTCTGGTTGTTACCAATCCCTCTAAAGTCTAGTTGTAACTAGCAATCTCTGGTGGATAATCCAATAATCATTGGCATTTACGCAATTTCAAAGTCACCATATCCATTTGAAAGTCCAGTGGTTACTGGCATTGCTTAAATCCAATTGTTATTGGTATTATTCATTTGGTCGTTACCATATCCTATTTCTAAGTCCGGTAGTGGCTGACATCCATTTGAAAAAACCAATCGTTATTGGTATTGTTGATTTGGTCGTTACCAATCCCATCTAAAAAGTCCAATGGTTACTAGCATTGCTTGAAAATCCAATTGTTATTGGTATTTCCGATTTGGTCGTCACTGATTCCCAAAAAAAAATCCAGTAATGATTGACATCCATCTGAAATTCCGGTAAATACTGACATTGCTTAGAACCAATTTTTATTGGTATTGTAGAATCCAGTTGTTACTAATTCACCTTTTCAAGCCATTTTTTACCGGCATTATCAAGTTCATTGGTTGTTACCAATATGCCCAATGATTTTAGGATGATTGGTTGTTACCAATATCCCCAGTGAGATCTTAGATGTTTGGTTGTTACCAATGTCCCCAGTAAGTCCAGTTAGTTTGTTTTTGTTTTTCTCCTCTGTTCGTTTCCTGATTATCTCGTTTGAACTTTTCGCTGTAAGGAAATTCTCTGTTTGGTTTTGTCCCCTGCGGAATCTTGTTTGTCCTGTTTGTTTCTCTTGCTGGAGGTCAGCCTTTCTTACTCCACCTCTTCCGGAATGAGAATTTTGTATCTTTATTTTTTTACCCAGTGGATTTGTTCTGGTGTTTCTACCTCCATTGGGAAGTTTCCTTCCTTTAGAGTGTCATCCTGGTCATGTTTAAACGTTCCTGATCACTCTAGATTTCCCCGGTGTTTTTTCCCCAATGAGTAGTTACTCGTTGAGTTGGCTCTTTTCTCTTTCTTGTTTGTTATGGTCGTCTACATTTTGCATTTTACATCATAAAGCATCATTTTAGAGTCCATAGCATGTCAACACTCACATAGTTTTGTTGTCCTTAGCATATCATTGCATCTAATGGCAAAAAAATTGGTTTGCTATATTTAAATATCTTTCACCGTGATTTTATGAAGATTGTCATCTCTCAGGCTATCTAGTAAAGTTATTTAAATAGGGGCAATTGTCATACCCTAAATTTTGACCCCTAGATTTCATCACTATTCTAGGAGCATCAAGCATATTTACTAACCCCTAACCTTATTTCAAGTTTGTTATTGTTGAGGTTCATTTGAATTAGGGTTTTGCACCTTTAAAATCAAGAGGATTATTGCTTGATCAATCAATTCTTTGGGTTGATCATCATCAAATCAAGTTTCCATACACTCAATAGGCTTATGTTCAACAAGAATCAAGTGTCAATTGGTCTCATTACAAGATCATTGAAGCCTAACTTCATTTGGCTCCAAATTAGGGTTTTTATCAGAAAAAATCAACTGTGCCTTTGACTTTGGTCCAAGCATGATCCCAAGCCTTGAGAAATGATTCAATATGTTCACATACACCCTTTAAGCCTATCTATGATTTATTTAGAAGTCCAAAGATGCAAATTCATTGAAGATCACACAGTTGGATTCATCTAATACAAATTTCATCTGACAAATTCAACCCTTTGACTTTTGTGAGTTTTTGGTCCAAATTGAAGCACTCCAGCCAAATTTCATTAAGGTATGTTTAATTAATGAGTTTGATGATAAAAAATAAATATTTGAGAGGTTTCTTGCAAAATAAGAAAACTTGGATAACTTTTTTTTTAAGTGTGAAAAAAACCTAATTTTGATACCAACTTTGAGAGATCATAACTTTCAATCCACACATCCACTTTTTTAGTTTCAAAGATCAATTTGTGGATCTCATCATGTACTACAAAAGTGTCATACTGACCTATGAGAAAAATACGCTTAGATTTTGAGTTATGGAGCTTTAAAGTATGGAAAAATCTTTGGACACTTAGAATATTTTCAAGGCAGTTTTTGTTCTTCAAGAGGCAGTTGACTTCAAGGCCAATTTTCATCATGATCCCTTTTTATTCAAGATTTTCATCAAACATGAGAGTTGTAGAGCATGTCTAGAGATTTCTAAAAATTACCAGAACTCCCCAATCCATTAAGTGAGCTAGGAGGTTTGAAGACATGAAGTTTAGAGTTTGACACTTGAATCTCAAGGCTCGCCACTTGATAAACATGATGCAATTTTAGGTTTTTGCTGCAAATATTTACACTTTGGGAGTTGTTACTTGCAAGATCTTTGTTATTCATAGTATTACACGAAATTGGAAGGCATGATCCCTTGAATTGAGACTTTAACCACTTGCATTTTCCATTTATGACATAAAGTGGTGACTTCCATTTTGATAAAGCATTGCTTTATGCAAAAGTTAGTATTGAGCTCCCCCCCCTTCTCCTTTCTGCACTCAAGGTACTCTAAAGCATCAAAAGCATGCTCAATCCATATAGCTACGTTGTACTTGCATCCTTGAAACCCTAAATCCATCACCACACGGGCAACTTGCATTTTCAAGGAGAAAGTTGACATGAAGCTTAATTCTGCAGATCACTTGAACCATTCACATCTCCTAAAAATAAAGGACTTCTCCTCAGCACCAGACAGAAGAAAACACTACAAACCAGCCTCAAACACTTCTGTATCCTCAGAATCAAGAGAACTTGCAAAATACTTCCAAACTTGTAAGAACTCTTCAAAAACATTTCCCACATGTGCATTCTTCCAATGTCCTCCATAAACCTTCCATATACACTCCATAGACCTCATTCAAACCATTAAAACCTTGTTGTAATATCTCAAACACATCACACCATTTTCAAACCCCATTTTTGCAAGAATAATCATATTTTTTTCTTGAGGCCAGTTCCAACTTGTTTAATTATTCAAGCATATTCTAAAGGACTCAACAAAGTTGTAGAGGTTATTTTCTTGCAACTATAACTGCTGAGAAGAAGCCTTGGACTTTCTCCAAGAGGTAAAGTTCTTGAACTTTCAAACCTCTTGTTTCATGCATTGTTGTGTTTCCATTTGTGTAGTAAAAATTTAGTTTACATTGTGTGTTGTTTGTTTGAATCATTGCTTGTCTTGTTTTATTTGAATATATGATGTTGTGACATGCTGAATGTTTTTGGGTTGCACTGTTGTTAGCCTCACTGTGTGTTATGTTATTAGATTTAGGTTATAAAAAAATATCATATTTGGATTCTCCTTAAAAAATTCTTCAACTTTGGTTTTAACTTCATTAAAAATGGTTGAGATTAGAGAGAGTTATGAGGAGAGGAAATTCTGGCCATGGAGGTTTTGTTTAGGGCACAAGAGAGAGAAGCGAGGAAGAAGAAGATAAATGCTGAGTGTGTGCTGATTTGGCTTGACATGGCGTTGATCTGGCCATTTTAGTGGGTTCTTAAAATATAATGTTTTGCAAGCGTATTTTATTTGGATGTAACAGCCACCCCAGTGGTAGAAGCCTTGCCTTGCCTTTCCCTTTGACATGTCTGACCTGGGTTCGATCCTACTGATCAACCCTTTTGCCATTTTTCTGATTAATTTGATAAATTTGATATTTTATTGTTTGTTTCCATCAACTTTCACAAGGTGCGCATTGGTTGGTTTGGTATGTGTTTTAGGTTGTAACCCTGGCAACGTGGGTTCAACATCCATGGTGACCACTTCCCTTTATTTTTGCCACTTAATTTCTTTATTTTCTTCACAACTTCAACTTGTCATAACTTCTTCATCTTAAATGTTTTTTTGCCCATTCTTTTTGTAAAATGATCATGCTTATGTCTATTTTTCATTTGTATTGAGAAATTTCCAAAAATATTATTTCATGTGGTGATTATCCATGATCAAATTATATGACATTTTTAGGGTTTCTTGAGTTTCCTTTGATCTTTTAATTGATCTTTTGATTCTCCTTGAAATTCTTGAGTTGTATGAACCCTACAAATCTTGTATGAACCTCATTTAATGTAATGAACTTATATACCCTTGTTGTTACATGGTTATTATTAATTTTTCAAGTTCATGTCCTTATGTGAATACATGTTTGAAACTCCTTGGAACTTTGGTTGTTACCTTGCCCTTAATGGTTTTTACCTAGACTTTTACATGTATTATCTCTCCTATTATTAAGTGGTTTGCATATATAAGTGATTTATGTTGACCATGTCATGCCTTAAGCATTCTTAAATAATTTTCTTGTTTTTATACATAATTGGATGAATCAATCTTTGTGATGTTTTCTTATCTTGCTCAAAGATCATGTTGAACCTTAACTTACTTCTTGGTTGTTACCTACTTATGGTGAAAATATCTTCCTTGTTAAGTATGCTTGGTTGTTACTTTTTCCATGACTTAATTTGTATCCATGATAAGTGTTGTGACAATTTATACATGTTTACTTTGATGCCATGATAAGTAATGTATTGACTTATGCATGTTTATTTTGAACCCTAATGCATGTTTTGAACTTCAAACTTGTTATCCATGATTATTTAGAGGTTGTAACACCTATTGTCTAGATACCTTTATAATTGGTTATTGTCGCTACCGCGAAAATAAGGTGCCGGCAAAACAGAAGAGTCGCCACCTTTCGTTATTTATCCCACAGAAAGGGAAAGGAAACGATCGGAAAAACCTGACGAAAAGGTATAAGACAAGGTCATCGCAACCAATGTCTGGGTTCGGGAGTCGGTTACGCAAGGGGAAGGTATTAGCACCCCTCACGTCCGTTGTACTCAACGGGAACCATGCTTGTTGTGTTTATCTGACGAGTTGGTTTAACTATCTACCTATCAAGGCTGGTCTGAAAAGAAAAGAAAAATGACTCGGCAAAGCATCGCGCTTTATGCCTACGTATTCTCATCAGAGAACGAGAAATCAGAGTCAACGTAGTTCGACTAACTACGAGATATTGGGACGGTGGCTCGCCAATACGTCAGTATTGTGCATACGTACTCTCAATAGATATGAGAGATCAGAGCTTACGTAGTTCAGGATAATACGGATTACGGGGGTTCGGATTCATCTGTTTTTCGAGTAGGGTTAACAAACAGTTCCAGCAGTTTGGGTGTATGCAGCTTGCTCGTCAGAGACTCGTGCGTTACCGTTTGCGCTAGAACTGGGAGTTAACGACACTCTTTTCTTCAGAAAAGCTTTCCTTGAGTTATGGGCCCACGGGGAAAAAAGGTTTACAATTTGTTTTCTGTTTTTTACGGAAGAACTGTCTTTTATGGATGTTTGCAACTAATATCGCACTAGAGACTATGACCTAGGAGTGAATGCGTCGCATGTCACCCAAAGGGTACCATACTAAACATCCAGATCATTATAAGGAAACCCTCTAACAATCCTTTCCTAAGTAACTTAAGGCTCGTAACGTACAACATCAGTTAACCTTTATTACTGTATTTTGATTTGTTTGAAGAGAGAAGAGAGAACGAACACAACTAGGGGGAACTATCAAGTCCTAATGTTGTCATGCCAAGGATTCATCCTATGGTTGAGGTTTGAAACAGGGAACTCCTAGACGTTATCATGCAAAGGCTTCAGCCTACAGTTCTATCATCACTTCCTTATCAAAGGAAGTGAGATTCTTAGGGGATCATGTCAATGGAAAACAGACAACGGATAAAGCATCAGCTAAACAGTAAGCCGAAGAAAACAGTAAAGATGCATATGCAATGCAGCAATACAAGCAGAGGGAGACTCACTCAACCTCTTAGCAATCAAGCAAAGAAAACAGTCAAAACAGACAAGCAAAGAGAGCTCAACTCAACCTCTATATGCAAATACCTCAATTAGAAAATAGAAAAACAACACACAAGCAAGGGGATGATCACCTCAACCCTTAGGGCAAACAAGCAGAGGGAGACTCACTCAACCTCTTAATGCAGTCATGCGTCTACACTTAACTATCCTAAACATGAACTATCCTAATGCAACACACCACTCAATCATGAATGAGGAAAAGGCATTATGACAAATAAGGAATTCATTCCTCAAGTAATCACACAAGGCATCTATCCTAAGGAAAGGAATTGATGATGGGATGCATGGTGTATACCAAAGGTATCCACCATGATGTTCAACCAATCATGGATAATCAAGAAATGAGGTGATACATGGTGTATACCAAAGGTATCCACCATGATGTTTAACCATTCATGGGAGATTGAAATGAAGGGAAGCATGGTGTATGCCAAAGGCATCCACCATGACACTCTACCATTCATGGGAGATTGAAATGAAGGGAAGCATGGTGTATGCCAAAGGCATCCACCATGTCACTCTACCATTCATGGGAGATTGAAATGAAGGGAAGCATGGCGTATGCCAAAGGCATCCACCATGACACTCTACCATTCATTAGGAGAATCATCTTCCTAAAAGGCTTTAGGAGGAACCCTAAGGATTAGTTAAGGATCATCTAAACTAAAAGGGATTAAAGGCTCTATCCATACCTACTCTAAGTTCTAACTAAATATCAACACAGTCTTCATCCTATCAAGGAGTAACTCAAAGCCTAGAGTTGTCTAAAGATTCATCTTTGGTGCTAAACTACAAGCCAAGCTAAGATTAAGGTCACCTAACAACATTAACTTGTAAAACAGGGAACTAATAGAAAATCATTTCTATGATTGTTGGGAAAATTCCTAGGGTTTCCTAAGTGCTTTAAGGGATCCTAATACAAAAACAAGAGGCTAGACCTAATCCTAAAGGCCTAAAATTAATTCAAGCTTAAAGTGTATGCTAAATGGTATTAACCATGGGAGGCTCCTACACAACTATCCCAAAATTCTATTTAGAATCATCTAAAAATCACAACAAAAATAGTACAATATTATTTCATGTGTCAACATTTACCATACAAAAAAATCAAAAACTAATATAAATTATTGAAAGAGAAATAAAATCATAAAGCTCAACATATAATTATCCAACTATTAAAACACATTAAAATGGAAAATATGCCATTAATTGGAAAATACAATCAAAATGAAATTAAAAAATGTGAAAAAGTTCTAAACATATCAAAGTATTCACATGATTTATTTCAAGAATTATTAACAATCATTTCTATTTTTATATGAATTAAAACTAACAAGTATTAATAATAAAAATAAAAGAAAAAAGGAAATTGAATGAAACAGGTGGGAGGTGTAACCAACAACTATTCTATGTGTTATTTTCTAATGGGTCTTGCGCTGGGGGTGCGAACAACGCTACTACTAAGCCCAGTTGAATCACAAACTCAGCTTTTACTCATTTAAATGGAAACAGGCCTGGGGGTGCGCTACGTAACGGAATCACGCGCAATATGGATTGGGCTTTACAAGTGGGGGTGGGGATAGCGATATGAATGAGAGCCCAACTGAGTTTCACATGAAACTCAGCGTTTCATTAAAATGGGAGGGGCTGTGGGAAAGGCCACACGTGAAACTTGATACCAGCCGCGAGATGTCAATACCAAGTCAACCAACCAAAATGATCTGACGACCAGGATACGATCTGGGATTTGAATATCAAAAATGGAGGGAGCTGCGCGCGGTGGTTGCAGGGGCGGCCGGAGAAGATCCGTTCATCTTCTCCAGTGAGAGTGAATAGTACCCGAATTCCAAACTCCACGAATCTTCAAATTTTTTACACAGTTTTTCTCGTCTCACTTCCTAGAGTCCAAATATCATGTTCTTTCTCATTTTTATCCACTATCCAAAGAGATATTCAAACTACAACTTTGGAGGCTATGTCAAAAAGTGTCACGATTCAATACAAAACTTATCTAGAATCCATCTAAAGGTTGTCAAGAACCTAACCGCATATCAAACTAGTTCTAAAACACCATAAATTATGAGTAATCTTGAAGTTTACATACCTCTACCGAAGCTTTGAATTTGGTATTCTTGAGGGTGAATTCTTCCTCCAAAAGGTGCAGATTCACTCAGAGAATGATGCTTGATCAATCTTGATGCTCAATTTCTTCTAAAACAACCTTAATCTCCCAACTCGAAAATCAATTCTTCAAGCTTCTTCTCAACTGACTCCAACCGTTTCTCCACTGAAAATGGCACTAGAAGGTTCCAAAAATGATCAACAATCTATTTATAATTTGTTTGAAAGCTTTGGAGGCCCAATCATGGCCCAAATCCAAACTTCCAACTTTCAATTTTTCTCCAAAAATCCAACTATGGAAGCCACGCATATTCTCTGATTTCACTCCAATATTGCTTTAGATCACTTGCATTGGATGTGTGGAATGTAATTGGATTGGTTTGCAGCCTTGATTTCAATCTAAGGTGCAAGTTTGAAATGTTACTTCATCATGAAGTAATCCACCAAATGGCCATGTTATAAATCTCAATTCCAAAATGTGATAGTGCCAAATGGTTTAGAATCTTATTTCCATTCAAAATGAGCACCAATTTGGTTTGAAATCATTCAATTACCAATTATTTTGAATTTTTCCATTTTAATTCATTAAAATGGCCTTTTTGAGAAATTTCCTCAACCAATGCTTGCTCTAATCCATATCAATGGACTCTTGATACTTGATTGGACTAAAAACAAGTTGATCAAAAGTTCATTTGAGGTGCCTAAGATCGTGAAATGGACCCATAACCAAATATGACCTGTAATTCTAAATACCCAAAATACCCTTGACTTGTCAAAGACATAACTAGAGTTCTACAAATCCAATCATGGACTTCTAGTACTTTCTAGAAAGCTAAGAAGATAAGGAACAAAATTCATGTTAACCAAAAGTTCATAGGAACCATCCTTCTAGGGAAAAAGTCTCATGAAAGTTGGGTAACTTTCAAGCTCCAAATTCACATGTCTCAGATGACCTGTAACTTGTCTGGCTCATAACTTGAGTTCTATAAACCCTATCAAGGACTTCTAGTACTCCAATTAAAGCTAATATCATGATCTACAACAATCATGTTGGGGTCAAGGTGAGATGAAAATCACATCTTGAGTTAAGTGGTCTTGAAGTTAGGCACTAAACCAGGGGATTTTACACTATCAAGCATAGCAACCCTAGCCTAGAAACTCCTCACACTCTTGATTCATGATAAGTTGACCTTGGAATTATCCCTAGGACATATCAACACATCAATCCATGATCACATGGCTCTTGAATTAGGTCTCAACCTTCTTCAAATCATCAGTTATCCTAGGGTCATCCAAATGAACCCTAGCTTTACCAATCTTGGGTATACTTCATATCCTCCACATAATGACCTGTCTAGGCTTCAAGATAATCTCAACACTTCTCATGAGCTCTCTCAAGACCTCAAGTCCAACTTCATGGCTTCAGAATCATCTGATGGTCTTCCCACAACTCTCAAGTTAGGAGACATACACACTTGGTTTCAACCCTCTCTCTGAGGATCTTAGACTTCTCTGATGAGGATATCAACCCTTGCATACTTGGATAAACCTTTGAGCTAGCTTCATTGTCTTGTATAGCTCTTGATTAGTAGCCATACCTCTTCATCTCCTGCATACATGTCAATGAAATGCAGATGATAATGCTAATATGAATGCAATGAAACACAAGCTAGGTAAAGAAATGTTGGGCAAATAAACCCGGAAATTTGCCAATTGAACAAGTACACGGTACTCTGATGGGGACAAATCTTCGGAAACTGAAATGATAGCTGCACGGCAGCTAGCTGGAGAATTACTGATCTGAATCTCCGTCAGGATGATTCTCTGATTTATCTGATATCATTGTGTTTTCGAATCATCAAGGGATTTCTGGTTACACGGTAACTAGTGAAGGGTTTAATCTTAAATCTCCGTCAGGATGATCATCTATGTCCTCAAGTCATCAAGGGATCACCGGTTACACGGTAATTGGTGATTTGCCAACCACACAGGTAAACGATACTATGATTGGTAGGAACATCCTCGAAACTGAAAATGACAGTTACCCGACAACTTGCTGGGGAATTGGTTACACGATAACCGGAAATTTGCCAACCGCACAAGTAAACGGTACTCTAATCGGTAGGACAATCTTTGAGGTCTGAAATGGCAGTTGCATGACAACTGGCCCAAATCTCCATCAGGATGATCGTCAGATTTCACTGCAGCTTCTTCCTCAAGTCATCAAGGGATCACTGGTCACACGGTAACTAGTGATGCATAGTTGATATTGCCGTCAGGCGTTTTGCGGCACGGTAGCAGAAGAATTCCTCGGGACTCATCAGGTCATCAGGAATTTTTGACAATCTCTATAATCATGCCATTGGGCATTCAAAGAAATTATCGGGCGTCAGCCGGACTTCAATCACTAAGTCTTCAAGGAAGTTTCAACCTCTTTGTTCAAATCCTGCCGGGGATGACACACCTCCGTTGGGGATTTTGGAGAGCTATCAAGTAACTCCGCTTCGGGGATCTAGAAATCATTCTGGATGAATCAACTCTGCTGAGGAATTCAAGAATCATCTTGGACAAATAACTCCGCCGGGGACTTCAAGAATCATCCTGAACCAATAACTCTGGCGACTTCCCTGGGGATTTTAAGAATCATCTTAAACAAACAACTTCGCTGGGGAATTCAAGAATCATCTTGAGCAAACCACTCCGCTGGAGGAACACCTGTAAAACAAGAACGATAACGGCCTAGCTCATGTTTCATATGCATATGTTTGACAATGGCGCAATGCTCCACACGGTGGAAATGCTACGCATTTTTAGGGTAAATGCTATGCAATCATGCAAAATGCTATGACCCCACCAACAAAATAAATGCTGGAGGGAAAATCCTCCTATCAAGGAGAAAGGACCACTCTGGTGGAGAGGATGAGTCATCCTGCCGAGGAGAAACCACATCAATCTCAATTGCACTTGTCACTACTCGAAAAATGCATCGTGCAACGACGGGGAGGCGAAAAAGATAGACAGAAGAGTCGCCACCGAACTTTATTTATCCCATGAGGGGAAAGGAAAATATCGAGAAAACCTTAGGAAAGAAATGGATAGGATGGTCTCGCGACCAAGAACGGGTTCGGAAGCCGGTTATGCAAGGGGAAGGTATTAGCACCCCTCGCATCCATCATACTCGATGGGAACCTTTTGTTTATCGACGTGTGATTATATTTGCTAAAATATTATGCTATAAAAGTTTGTTCCAAAGGGAGAGAGGTAAAGGGTTAGAAGAGAGAAAGCACAGACTCGGTAGGACTTCGCGGTCCTAGGCCTACGTATTCTCAATAGACATGAGAAAGTCAGAGTCGACGTAGTTCGGGGCTACGTATATAGGGGGAATGTGCTCGGCAAGGATTGTGGCCCTTGTGCCTACGTATCTTTACTTGAAAAAGTAAAGAATCAGAGCAGCCGTAGTTCGGCCTACGGTTTGTTGATGTTTTGTGGACGATGCTATCGTGCGCATTCTAGCAGTTTAGGTGTTTTGTTGCTCGCATGTGAGGAGACTTATGCGTTACCTGTTTGCGGTAGAACGGACGTAACATATCCTTTTTGAAATGATTAGGTTTTCGCCATGCGAGGCAAGATGTCACATTTGATTTGTGAGGTTATTTTTTAGGGGCGAGATAAGTCCTCAGAAAGTAACCCCTTGCGGGTAGTACCCAATTCTTTATCTCAAAATTTTTGTTATGAAATGGTGTGGCGAACGTAGCGTCTTCGTATTGAAAGACGAGTATCAAGACCACCCCCACTACAGTGAGCATCCCAACACTCGGAGAGGAAGAAGACTACACTTAATCCTCTCTCTTAATTCAATGCGAAGAGAACTTCGTTCTCTTATTAAAGATGTTTTTGGTTTTGAACGGTAAGTGCTTTTGTGACAGAGAACCCTACGGCAAACGTCAAGCACTCGAGATAGGAGAAGGCCTACGCCTAACCACTCCACGACCATTCAAGCATTTGTTATGAAAAGAGTTCGAAAATGCACTCGGTGCAGGACCGAGGTTTTAGGTGAGAAAGGTTTTGGGAAAGAGTTGTGGAAAGAGATAGGTGGAAGGAGTCGCGTCTTCGTATTGAAAGATGAGTGTCTAAACCACCCACACTACAGTGAGCATCTCGACACTCGGAAAAGAAGAAGTCTACACTTAATCCTTTCTCTTTAATTCAATACAAAGAGAGGTTGATTCTTATTGCATGAGATTTGAAAATGGACTCGGTACAGGACCGAGGTTTTTTTAGGAGAAAAGGGGGTGGAGGCGTCTTTGCATTGAAAGACGAGTGTCTAAACCACATACACTATAGTGAGCATCTCGACACGCGGAGAGGGAGAAAGTCTACACTTAATCCTCTTTTTTTCAATTCTACACGAATATAACTCGATTCCTTTATTGAAGATGGTTTGAAAATGGAGAGAAATGGAAAGAAAGACGTCTTCGTATTGAAAGACGAGTGTCTAAACCACCCACACTACAGTGGGCATCTCGACACTCGGAGAGGAAGAAAGTCTACACTTAATCCCCTCTTTTAGTTCAATACAAAGATGATTCCTTTTAGGAAGGTTTGACAATGTTTTAAATTGAATCGGGGCATAATGAGGAGAGAAAGGAGGTGGTCTCAGATCCTTCATTTCTCATCAATAATTTGACAGAGGGTCGAAGGAAATATCGTCATCGACCTAAAAGGCAAAAATGTCCAATAACAAAAGAGCAATAAGATCCATCTCTAATATGAAAATAAAATAATATATTCTATTATAAAGTAAATCTAAAATCCTAGAAGAAATATAATAGAAATATTAATAGAAATAAAATATAAAATAATATATACAAACTCTAAAAGAAATATGAATATAAAATAAAAGATATATACACAGAATAAAGTTTTAAAAAATATATATAATAATATTTACATAATATAAAAAAAGTTTAGAAAATATAAATAAATGAAAACGGAGAGGGGGTAAGAGATATGGAACAGAGTTGTATGAAGAGCACGGTGGGCTCATTGCAAGCCCATCAGAATAAAAAAAAATCAAATAAAATAAATGAAAATAAAACAAAAAAAGAACTCTCCTTCCAAATCGTATTCTGCTCACCGTATCTCTCTTTATTTCTCTCCGTTCAAAACCCTCGCCGGCGACATCACTTACTACGCCGCGAATCACAGATCGCAACAACACAATTCATTCAAGAGTATGATCATTTCATGTTCCGTGTGTGAAGCTAGATCGTCGTTGTTGAATCCTCGCGTGGGTTTGTGGGTGTTTGGGAGAATGGAGGTTGTTTCGGAGATGTGGGAGGTAGAGTGGGTTTCGAAGAAGATTTTTGGTTGAGGATAATGGTGATTTGAGGATGAGGGAGAGGGATAAGAGGCGCTGAATCTAGGGTTTCTGGGGGTTATGGTTAACAATGGTGGGTGAGTGATTTGTTTTAGTTCGATGAAGATGATAGTGAGTTTTCACGGTGTTGGGGTTATCGTTGTTGTTCTGTTGTGTGTTGGAAATGGTGAGAGTTATAAGAAGAACGAAGGTTGAAAATGGAAGAAGTTTAGACGGTTTTAGGAGCTGTTAGAAGGTTGAGATTGTTGGATTTTCTGAGTTTTTGAAGGTTGAAAAGTGTTTGTTTTAAGAGAGTTTTTGGTTAGAACAGAGAAATGGAAACTACAAGTTGTTAGGGAAAACAAAGAGGGTGAAAGTTATGTTCACATGGTGGTTTTGTTGAAATTTAGCATGAATATGTATGGTCTGTCAATCGTGCACTGAAGGTGATTAATTTAAAAGTGAAGAAATATCCTCCCGTTGGTCGTATGGTGATAGTGAGTATCTCCTTTTTCTTTTATCTCCCCATGATGCTGGCTATTAGTTGTTGTTGTTGTAAGTTAGGAGTGGGAGGCTTGATACTGCAGGTTGCAGGTTTTTGTACCGTTTATGCAGAGTTTGTCTGGTGTGGATTTGTAATGGCAGGTTGTTGTCTGATGTGTTATGAAGGTTGGAGTGGTGTGTAGCAATTTTTGGCTGCTTGTGGTGTACGGTTGTTGGTTTTGAGTAGTATTGGTATTTACACGTTTTGGTCCTCACTTGGTACCAATTATGCAAGCTGATACGGTTTGATGTGTGTATGTCTTGCAGGCCTGAAGTTTGCGCTGCTATGGTTCGAAAGAGGTGGACGAAAGGATTTTCGTGATAACAACTGGCTTCGCGGTGTTCCCGTTGTAATCGATCCGTTTCGCTTTGAACTGGTCTTCCGCTGCGATTCTCTTTTGCCTCAAATCAGTATGAATCTCGAATCTCCTTCTTCTTTCTAATTAGATTTGTGCGATGGTGTCGGTTGTTGCGACATTCATGGTAGTGGTTGTTGCTTTGAGTTTTGAGGTAATTGTGTAACTTTTGCAGAAGCAGCAATTGGAGCAAGCACGATACCAGGTTTTGAGCTTTGGTCTTATGCTAGACTTTTGGAATGAGCTGGTATTGGTCTTGATGTGTGCGGGGTATTGTCGTGCCGTTTTAGTGCAAGATTTTGTCTGGAGTGGGGGAGTGAAAGCATAGCAGAGGGTGTGTTTGTTGTTTTCCCGTGTGATGTACTTTGTTGCAGGTTATGTGTGCAGGTGGAGATAATGGTGTTGTATATTTCGGATGTTGCAAGGTTCCTTATGGAGAAGAAGTGGATCCTAACTTTACTGCTGAAACCTAGTATTTCTTGGCCACTTTAATGTAATGAACTTCACAATTACCTTTTTAATCAAGGCTTTTTTTGTAGAATTTTATAAGATTCTATGGACTCAAAATTGACATGTGTTTCTTGTTAATTTCTTGGAACTTAACATGACAGTGGGCTTTTGTACTTAAGAGAAAGAAATAAACCTTTGGGATTTTTTGTCAAAAGGTTTTCCTTTTCATGAGCTTGTACCATTCTTGTAATGATACTGACTCATATCCTTGATTTTCTGATTTCTTGCTCAAAAATCCATAATGCTATCTTGCAAATACAACCTCTTCATCACATAAAAATGAGAACAAAATTCTATCCATGATTTGCAAAATATCAACATATTAATCTTAAGACCTATTCAAACATGAATCTCGAGGCAAGCAGCAGTCACTCCTCCTTTAAAGCATAAATTATCATAATTTGCACAAATTTGAAATAAATCTAACCATAACTTACCTTGCTTAATTCTCATAACCTCAATACTGACTTTAGGATGTGACTCCAAGAATATTGGAACATAAAAACAAAGATATTCCAAAAATATCTTAAAAATGATTAATCATGCCTTGAAAGGAATCAATCATATTACTTGAATCAATCATCTCCAATCCTCAATCATGGAATAAAACTTGTTAGACCAAGATTAGGTACGACCTGACTGATTTTCAACCTTGATTGGGCCCACACATTGATATAGATAACCCCTCAATGAACCTCAATGATTACCATATACCACCGTCCTGCTAGCCTCAAATACACCTCATTTCCTTCGACCTCGCCTTGTGACATCTTGAGTTTGGGGCAACAAGTAGAAACAACATACCTTTTGATTTTCAGATTAATGGTTGATGGAAAGATGTACAGCTAAAGAATAAACAGGTAGGACAAATTTGGGGTACGACAGATGCCCCTATCTAATCGGTTTAAACCTAGTAAGACAAAATGTTATGGCATTCATTCTTTCGAGGTAGAAGATGATTAGATACAGAAGACCCTAAATTTGTCCGAAAAGAAATAAAATGTTTGGGAATGAAATATTGGATACCTCGCAGAGGTCGCTAACACCAAAAGGATGTTAACAAGAAAACTTGACACCAAAAGGATGACAAGCCTATCACCAAAAGGATGATAGTATACTCACACGTTGTCCTGACATCAAAAGGATGTAAGGGATCCACTACAAAAAGGATAATGGAGAACACACGCTAGTCATGACATCAAAAGGATATCAGACCCATCACCAAAAGGATGATAGAGCGAAATAAAATCAACCCTAACACCAAAAGGATGGAGGGATCCATTACCAAAAGGATAATGGAAAACACACGCTAGTCATGACATCAAAAGGATATCAGACCCATCACCAAAAGGATGATAGAGCGAAATAAAATCAACCCTAACACCAAAAGGATGGAGGGATCCATTACCAAAAGGATAATGGAAAATATGCTGTCAAGATATCAAAAGGATATCAGACCCATCGCCAAAAGGATGATGGAGCGAAACAAAATTAACCCTTGACACCAAAAGGATGTAGGGATCCATTACCAAAAGGATAATGGAAAATACGCTTGTCATGACACTGAAAGGATGCCAGACCCATCACCAAAAGGATGATGGAGCGGAGACGCTAGTCATAACACCAAAAGGATGCTAGACCCATCACCAAAAGGATGATGGAGCGGAAGAAAATCAACCCTAACACCAAAAGGATGTAGGGGGATAAGCTTCTCTGAAGAGATTGCCACTTATCACTGAAGAAAGATAAGCTTCTCTGAAGAGATTGCCACTTATCGCTGAAGATGGATAAGCTTCTCCCAAGAGATTGCCACTTATCACTGAAGAAAGATAAGCTTCTCTGAAGAGATTGCCACTTATCAATGAAGAAAGATAAGCTTCTCTGAAGAGATTGCCACTTATCACTGCAGAAAGATAAGCTTCTCTAAAGAGATTGCCACTTATCGCTGAAGATGGATAAGCTTCTCCCAAGAGATTGCCACTTATCACTGAAGAAAGATAAGCTTCTCTGAAGAGATTGCCACTTATCGCCGAAGATGGATAAGCTTCTCCCAAGAGATTGCCACTTATCACTGAAGAAAGATAAGCTTCTCTGAAGAGATTGCCACTTATCACTGCAGAAAGATAAGCTTCTCTGAAGAGATTGCCACTTATCGCCGAAGATGGATAAGCTTCTCCCAAGAGATTGCCACTTATCACTGAAGAAAGATAAGCTTCTCTAAAGAGATTACCACTTATCACTGCAGAAAGATAAGCTTCTCTAAAGAGATTTCCACTTATTGCTGAAGATGGATAAGCTTCTCCCAAGAGATTGCCACTTATCACTGAAGAAAGATAAGCTTCTCTGAAGAGATTGCCACTTATCGCCGAAGATGGATAAGCTTCTTCCAAGAGATTGCCACTTATCACTGAAGAAAGATAAGCTTCTCTGAAGAGATTGCCACTTATCGCTGAAGAAAGATAAGCTTCTCTGAAGAGATTGCCACTTATCGCTGAAGATGGATAAGCTTCTCCAAAGAGATTGCCACTTATCACTGAAGAAAGATAAGCTTCTCTGAAGAGATTGCCACTTATCGTCGAAGATGGATAAGCTTCTCCCAAGAGATTGCCACTTATCACTGAAGATGGATAAGCTTCTCCCAAGAGATTGCCACTTATCACTGAAGAAAGATAAGCTTCTCTGAAGAGATTGCCACTTATCGTTGAATACGGATAAGCAAGTCTGCTAGAGACAAATCACTAGGGAACGCCCATTGCTTTACTGAAGATGCCCTTGACTGGGCTGAATGTCGATTTTGAAGATTTGATTAACCACGAGGTTTAAATACGTCATGTAATACAACCATGGTTTTGAAAATATGCCCCTGACCGGGCTGGATTTTTCTTTGGTGATCTTGAATTTTGTGGGAGAACCCACGATTTTTGCAGATAACGCCCCTGACCGGGATGATGCTTGCTTTGAAGCTCATAAAGTTGCACAACTTCGTGGGGAACGCCACGGTCTTGCGGAGAATGCCCCTGACTGGGCTGATTATGATCTTGATATCCTCTGACTCTCGTGGGAGAAAACCACGATATTGCAAGGGATACCCCTGACTGGGCTGATGATGATCTTGAAAATCTTCAAAATTTGATCTTGGATCTGAGCTCGCATATGCGGATGCTTGATGATAATGATGTTCCATAAATGGAAATGCAAATACAAATGCTGATACACGGAGATGCAAGAGCTGGGGAAAGTATGATATAATCATAGGTATGCATATGATGTAGGATGCTTATAAAGTCGAATGCGATGTGTATGATGCATATGATGCAGACGAGTAATTGGGAATGCAGGTGCCGGCGTGGTGGACTTTGGTAGTTGCCAATGCAGATTGGACTTTGGGTAGGAAGGAAAGTGGAGGACAAGCCTGACTTCCTGACATCGTTTTAAACTTAACAGTTGTTGACGAGAATGAACTTGCTTGAGTAGCTTGCCATGAGACGTACTCGAGATGGTCTGCCCCAGAGTTTGTACCACAAATGGATTCATCATTGATTAGCCGATTCTTGTGGTAGTTGGCTTCAATGTACTCTTGGAGTAGCTTTCCCCTGAAAGAGCATGGAAGCGACTTAACTTATCTCGATTGAACATTGGAGGGATCTATCTTCAAGTCAAAGAAACTATGGGTGCCCTGCCCTTGATCAGTATTCTCGAGATGATTTACTTCCGATCAACCACTTCTTGAATGATTTGCCCCATGGTCGATCGATACTTGGGGATTTGCCTCAGACTGACTGATTTCATGCTCTCGGATGTCAATGCCCCAGGTCCAATAGGTTATGTGGTATACTTGGTTCTGGTCCAGACCGCTGAATGATCCAGTCATGCTTGATTGCTTTATGTTGGAATTTCCTTAATGCCAACTACTATCTTGTAAATAAAATTGTTTGTTCACGAATGGTAATCTCAATGCAAAGTTCATGCAAGTTTTTTTTGAAAGAATTGTCTTTTATTACGTGTCGTGAGAGTGAAACGAATGGACCATTTAGTCCAAACGTTGTGCTAACTGGACTGGCACGAAAGATATATCAAAGATAATGACACCAATGTTGATGATTAGCAAATATGTGAGGAGTCGGGTTACGCAACCTCGCAATAGTATGCTTTCAGATTAAACCTCACCTCAATTAGGTCTTTCGAGGGTTGTAACGTGGTTTGGTTCATGGTTTAAAAAACAAAGGATATTAGGCTCAAAGTATTATTTATACCCACCCCTTCTTCGTAATGATCTCCATACCTAAGTTCAGTTAATTCTGCACATGTTTACCTTGACGGTGTAAGCTTGATGGTTCAAGGTTTGCTTGAAATGGCAGCCACCTTATTTTGATGGATGTTAGTGGCTCCTTGATTTGGGTGGCCACTGAATCTTATTTTGTTTTTGTTGAGGGTTTGAGGACCTCTTTTGCTTTTGTTTTTGATCCCTAACTTTTGCATGGACTGATTTTGCTTGTCAGATCCATCGGGATTGCCTTGATTTTTGCCTAAGTCCCCTTTTGAGGTGTTTGACTTAGTAGGCTTTTGATTTTTTTGATTTTGTTGGAGGACAGTGACTGCCATGTCGTGGATTATTGATGAACAACCTTCATGTCTTTTGAATTTTGAGTGCGGGATTGGATTAACTGAATAACTACCCTGCCCCAGGTTGAGTGTTAAGGGTTTGAATATCCGAAGGAAACTCCTACTTCTATGCTCGAAGTGGTTGACTAGGGATTAACTCCTTATATCTCCGGTGTTTAGGGGATTTGAAACAACGCCTGTACATCATCGTCAAGATTTTATCCGAAAGCATACAATTTGCAATTATGGGTATTTCGTTTTCGTCATCCTCCCTCCAATATTGCTAAACAACATTGAAAAAGTGGAGCGGATAAAAATATATGTGTCTGTGATTGTGATGAGCGAATGCGACATAATTAATTCGGAAAATGCATAATCATTTCATTAATGTTACCATTCAAAACAACAATGTTTAAACAACAAGTAGCAATTGACAGAAAATAAACTACAAATGCAAATGATAAAAGCGTCTAAGGACTGCTAATGTTGAGGACGTTTGTCGGTCTAGACCACTGGCTTTTGGAGATGACCATAGGATTCTTCAATCATATTTTTTGAGTGATGAGTTGACATTGGATTAGTTTTGACGTTTGGGGGTGTTTCGGGTAAAGTTTATCGCCTTTGAATCGAGGAGATCTTGTACAATGTGCTTCAGAGTCTTGCAATTTTCAATGTCATGGCCTGGGGAACCAAAATGGAATTCACATTTGGCATTGACATCAAATCCAAAAGGAAGAACCTCCGGAGGATCTCTCATTTCCCTAAGCTGAACAAGGCCTCCTTTCAACAAGAATGGTAGTAATCTGGCGTAAGTTGACGGAATTGGATCGAATCTTCTTTCTGGTCTCCTCGATCTTTGTAGACCCTGGTACTGATTTTGTCTTGGTTGATAGGATTGTTGTTGCCTGTTTGGTTGAAACGCGGGTTGATTTGCTGGAATGGACAACGACTGTTGTGGAGCGACGGCAGCAACATGGTGATAACCCTGATGAGTTCTTCCTCTATCTGTGAACACAACACTAGTCTCACCTTCTTTCTTCTTAACGAAACCCTGATAGGGCTTCTTAATCCCATTTGAAGATTCGCCAGCATTCTGAATCTTTCCTGCCTTCATAAAACTCTCTAATCTTTCTCCAATCGTGACAAGTTCAGAAAACACTGTAGAGGTTGTAGACGCTAGACGCTCAAGGATCGGTCCTTGCAGCGTGCCCATGAAGAGGTCTGTCAGCTCTTTCTCCATCAACGGGGGTTGTACTCTTGCAGCGACTCCCCTCCACCTCTGAGCAAAGTCTTTAAAGGACTCATTCGGTTTCTGGGTCAAACTCTGGAGTTGCATCCGATTTGGAGCCATGTCAGTATTGTACTGATAATGTTTCACGAAAGCGTCTGCTAACTCCTTCCAGCTTTTCACATTGGATCGTTCAAGATGCATGTACCATTCCAGAGAAGCCTCTGTCAAACTATCTTGAAAAAAATGGATTAACAGCTTCTCATCATCGGAATATGCAGCCATCTTTCTGCAGTAAGACCTTATATGTGTCCTAGGACAACTATTACCCTTGTATTTCTCGAAGGTGGGGATTACAAACTTCGGAGGTATCTTAACTCCGGGTACAAGACATATTTCAGCAGCATCTAGCCCCAAAACATTGGGGCCTTGCAATGCCTTCACCATCTCCTGTAAAGCATTAAACTTCTTCTCTAATTCGGCGGTCTGTGGTCCATATGCTTC
The DNA here is from genome assembly GCA_963859935.3 of Lathyrus sativus. NCBI lineage: Eukaryota > Viridiplantae > Streptophyta > Magnoliopsida > Fabales > Fabaceae > Lathyrus > Lathyrus sativus. Next base: position 439,011,353 of record OZ012739.1, on the reverse strand, counting down.
ACCTGAATTCTCATAGAAACCTTCATGATCATCGTACTGGACTTGTGTTGGGATCGTAGTACCATGAGGATGAGTTGTACCGACTGGTGGATGGACGGTGTTGACAGGTATGGCACCTGCAGAATTAGGAATTGCCCCAACAGGGGTTGGGGTGGCCTCGGCAGGAATTGGAATTGCACCACTTGCGTTGGGAATTGCACCACCCATAGTCTGATTAGCGCTCCTCTCTGTTGCTTGCCTCATCTCTTCTTGACTCCTGGCCATGTTCTGAATCACCTCCATGAGTTGATTCATCTGCGTCTTCATGCCTAGCATCTCGCTCCTCATAGTAGCCTGGTCTTGCTCTATCTGATTCATGACTCTTTTCTGATTATTCCTTGTGTTGTACCGATGTCGTGAAGTCAGCTTGCTTTACTCTCTCTGAAAGGGTAAGCGGCGTGTAAGATCAGGTTGTAAGGAATGCAAGAAATGATGCAGAGATGCTTATGCAAATGTAATGTAATGAGCACATAATAAAAGAACGATAGCGAGATCAAAGTCATAGGTCCTGCAAAACAACACAAAAAACATCTCTCCCCTCGGGTGGGTTATCTATTGGTTTATAAGAGGGTATCCCAAAGGTTTTTAAACAAAGTCCCATGCACTAACCCTAAAAAATATTCCATCATAACGACTACTCGTAAGACGGTAATCATTTCAAAGGATGAACACAGAGTTATGTTTTAGCAACCTTTGGAATAAGGTTCTACAAAGGTCCTCAGAATCGCGGACATCCCAAGTTGGAAATGAGAACGTCATTACGACTACACGTAAAACATAATCATTCCAACGGGGTATCATCTGAGCGGTGAAATTCGATCCAACTTAACGAGTCCTAAGTCTCGCAAATTAGAAAGAATCCACCTCCTAACTTAGTGTATACTCGAAAGCTCGGGTAGAAAGATTTTATCCTTACAAACCATCCAAATAAACCTACCAGTTAGAGAATAAAGCATAAATAAATAAAACAAATAAAAACACGAATACGACAAACAAAATAGGCTTGGCTCGCTAGGGGTTCCCCAGCAGAGTCGCCAGCTGTCGCTACTCGAAAAATGCATCGTGCAACGACGGGGAGGCAAAAAAGATAGACAGAAGAGTCGCCACCGAACTTTATTTATCCCATGAGGGGAAAGGAAAATATCGAGAAAACCTTAGGAAAGAAATGGATAGGATGGTCTCGTGACCAAGAACGGGTTCGGAAGCCGGTTATGCAAGGGGAATGTATTAGCACCCCTCGCATCCATCGTACTCGATGGGAACCTTTTGTTTGTCGACGTGTGATTATATTTGCTAAAATATTATGCTATAAAAGTTTGTTCCAAAGGGAGAGAGGTAAAGGGTTAGAAGAGAGAAAGAACAGACTCGGTAGGACTTCGCGGTCCTAGGCCTACGTATTCTCAATAGACATGAGAAAGTCAGAGTCGACGTAGTTCGGGGCTACGTATATAGGGGGAATATGCTCGGCAAGGATTGTGGCCCTTGTGCCTACGTATCTTTACTTGAAAAAGTAAAGAATTAGAGCAGCCGTAGTTCGGCCTACGGTTTGTTGATGTTTTGTAGATGATGCTATCGTGCGCATTCTAGCAGTTTAGGTGTTTTGCTGCTCGCATGTGAGGAGACTTATGCGTTACCTGTTTGCGGTAGAACGGACATAACATATCCTTTTTGAAATGATTAGGTTTTCGCCATGCGAGGCAAGATGTCACATTTGATTTGTGAGGTTATTTTTTAGGGGCGAGATAAGTCCTCAGACAGTAACCCCTTGCGGGTAGTACCCAATTATTTATCTCAAAGTTTTTGTTATGAAATGGTGTGGCGAACGTAGCGTCTTCGTATTGAAAGACGAGTATCAAGACCACCCCCACTACAGTGAGCATCCCAACACTCGGAGAGGAAGAAGACTACACTTAATCCTCTCTCTTTAATTCAATGCAAAGAGAACTTCGTTCTCTTATTAAAGATGTTTTTGGTTTTGAACGGTAAGTGCTTTTGTGACAGAGAACCCTACGGTAAACGTCAAGCACTTGGGATAGGAGAAGGCCTATGCCTAACCACTCCACGACCATTCAAGCATTTGTTATGAAAAGAGTTCGAAAATGCACTCGGTGCAGGACCCAGGTTTTAGGTGAGAAAGGTTTCGGGAAAGAGTTGTGGAAAGAGATAGGTGGAAGGAGTCGCGTCTTCGTATTGAAAGACGAGTGTCTAAACCACCCACACTACAGTGAGCATCTCGACACTCGAAAAAGAAGAAGTCTACACTTAATCCTTTCTCTTTAATTCAATACAAAGAGAGGTTGATTCTTATTGCATGAGATTTGAAAATGGACTCGGTACAGGACCGAGGTTTTTTTAGGAGAAAAGGGGGTGGAGGCGTCTTTGCATTGAAAGACGAGTGTCTAAACCACCCACACTACAGTGAGCATCTCGACACGTGGAGAGGGAGAAAGTCTACACTTAATCCTCTTTTTTTCAATTCTACACGAATATAACTCGATTCCTTTATTGAAGATGGTTTGAAAATGGAGAGAAATGGAAAGAAAGACGTCTTCGTATTGAAAGACGAGTGTCTAAACCACCCACACTACAGTGGGCATCTCGACACTCGGAGAGGAAGAAAGTCTACACTTAATCCCCTCTTTTAGTTCAATACAAAGATGATTGCTTTTAGGAAGGTTTGACAATGTTTTGAATTGAATCGGGGCATAATGAGGAGAGAAAGGAGGTGGTCTCAGATCCTTCATTTCTCATCAATAATTTGACAGAGGGTCGAAGGAAATGTCGTCATCGACCTAAAAGGCAAAAATGTCCAATAACAAAAGAGCAATAAGATCCATCTCTAATATGAAAATAAAATAATATATTCTATTATAAAGTAAATCTAAAATCCTAGAAGAAATATAATAGAAATATTAATAGAAATAGAATATAAAATAATATATACAAACTCTAAAAGAAATATGAATATAAAATAAAAGATATATACACAGAATAAAGTTTTAAAAAATATATATAATAATATTTACATAATATAAAAAATTTTTAAAAAATATAAATAAATGAAAACGGAGAGGGGGTAAGAGATATGGAACAGAGTTGTATGAAGAGCACGGTGGGCTCATTGCAAGCCCATCAGAATAAAAAAAAATCAAATAAAATAAATGAAAATAAAACAAAAAAAGAACTCTCCTTCCAAATCGTATTCCGCTCACCGTATCTCTCTTTATTTCTCTCCGTTCAAAACCCTCGCCGGCGACATCACTTACTACGCCGCGAATCACAGATCGCAACAACACAATTCATTCAAGAGTATGATCATTTCATGTTCCGTGTGTGAAGCTAGATCGTCGTTGTTGAATCCTCGCGTGGGTTTGTGGGTGTTTGGGAGAATGGAGGTTGTTTTGGAGCTGTGGGAGGTAGAGTGGGTTTTGAAGAAGATTTTTGGTTGAGGATAATGGTGATTTGAGGATGAGGGAGAGGGATGAGCGGCGCTGAATCTAGGGTTTCTGGGGGTTATGGTTAATAATGGTGGGTGAGTGATTTGTGTTAGTTCGATGAAGATGATAGTGAGTTTTCACGGTGTTGGGTTTATCGTTGTTGTTCTGTTGTGTGCTGGAAATGGTGAGAGTTATAAGAAGAACGAAGGTTGAAAATGGAAGAAGTTTAGACGGTTTTAGGAGCTGTTAGAAGGTTGAGATTGTTGGCTTTTCTGAGTTTTTGAAGGTTGAAAAGTGTTTGTTTGAAGAGAGTTTTTGGTTAAAACAGAGAAATGGAAACTACAAGTTGTTAGGGAAAACAAAGAGGGTGAAAGTTATGTTCACATGGTGGTTTTGTTGAAATTTAGCATGAATGTGTATGGTCTGTCAATCGTGCACTGAACGTGATTAATTTAAAAGTGAAGAAATATCCTCCCGTTGGCCGTATGGTGATAGTGAGTATCTCCTTTTTCTTTTATCTCCCCGTGATGTTGGCTATTAGTTGTTGTTGTTGTAAGTTAGGAGCGGGAGGCTTGATACTGCAGGTTGCAGGTTTTTATACCGTTTATGCAGAGTTTGTCTGGTGTGGATTTGTAATGGCAGGTTGTTGTTTGATGTGTTATGAAGGTTGGAGTGGTGTGTAGCAGTTTTTGGCTGCTTGTGGTGTACGGTTGTTGGTTTTGAGTAGTATTGATATTTACACGTTTTTGTCCTCACTTGGTACCAATTATGCAAGCTGATACGGTTTGATGTGTGTATGTCTTGCAGGCCTGAAGTTTGCGCTGCTATGGTTCGAAAGAGGTGGACGAAAGGATTTTCGTGATAACAACTGGCTTCGCGGTGTTCCCGTTGTAATCGATCCGTTTCGCTTTGAACTGGTCTTCCGCTGTGATTCTCTTTTGCCTCAAATCAGTATGAATCTCGAATGTCCTTCTTCTTTCTAATTAGATTTGTGCGATGGTGTCGGTTGTTGCGACATTCATGGTAGTGGTTGTTGCTTTGAGTTTTGAGGTAATTGTGTAACTTTTGCAGAAGCAGCAATTGGAGCAAGCACGATACCAGGTTTTGAGCTTTGGTCTTATGCTAGACTTTTGGAATGAGCTGATATTGGTCTTGATGTGTGCGGGGTATTGTCGTGGCGTTTTAGTGCAAGATTTTGTCTGGAGTGGGGGAGTGAAAGCATAGCAGAGGGTGTGTTTGTTGTTTTCCCGTGTGATGTACTTTGTTGCAGGTTATGTGTGCAGGTGGAGATAATGGTGTTGTATATTTCGGATGTTGCAAGGTTCCTTATGGAGAAGAAGTGGATCCTAACTTTACTGCTGAAACCTAGTATTTCTTGGCCACTTTAATGTAATGAACTTCACAATTACCTTTTTAATCAAGGCTTTTTTTGTAGAGTTTTATAAGATTCTATGGACTCAAAATTGACATGTGTTTCTTGTTAATTTCTTGGAACTTAACATGACAGTGGGCTTTTGTACTTAAGAGAAAGAAATAAACCTTTGGGATTTTTTGTCAAAAGGTTTTCCTTTTCATGAGCTTGTACCATTCTTGTAATGATAATGACTCATATCCTTGATTTTCTGATTTCTTGCTCAAAAATCCATAATGCTATCTTGCAAATACAACCTCTTCATCACATAAAAATGAGAACAAAATTCTATCCATGATTTGCAAAATATCAACATATTAATCTTAAGACCTATTCAAACTTGAATCTCGAGGCAAGCAGCAGTCACTCCTCCTTTAAAGCATGAATTATCATAATTTGCACAAATTTGAAATAAATCCAACCATAACTTACCTTGCTTAATTCTCATAACCTCAATACTGACTTTAGGATGTGACTCCAAGAATATTGGAACATAAAAACAAAGATATTCCAAAAATCTCTTAAAAACGATTAATCATGCCTTGAAAGGAATCAATCATATTACTTGAATCAATCATCTCCAATCCTCAATCATGGAATAAAACTTGTCAGACCAAGATTAGGTACGACCTGACTGATTTCCAACCTTGATTGGGCCCACACATTGATATAGATAACCCCTCAATGAACCTCAATGATTACCATATACCACCGTCCTGCTAGCCTCAAATACACCTCATTTTCCTTCGACCTCGCCTTGTGACATCTTGAGTTTGGGGCAACAAGTAGAAACAACATACCTTTTGATTTTCAGATTAATGGTTGATGGAAAGATGTACAACTAAAGAATAAACAGGTAGGACAAATTTGGGGTACGACAGCACTTAACCTGGGGAAACGAATTACAGGCGACTACTGTGTGGGGATAAAGTTCTACGAGAACCTGAACTCGCTCAACTAGGTGTACGAACCACAAACTGCTGAGGGAAACGATGTCAATCGCAGAAATAAACTGTGCGGCCTTCACCGATGGAATCTTCGTGGAGATACAGACTCTGATGGGGAAGTGTAACATCAGCTATTCATCACTCTACTTGGGGAAACCAATCCGGGCTTGAACGACTTTCGAGGACTCGGCTCTCTTGGTGAACTGTGAACTCGGCTGGGGATAGGCAACCAGACACTGGAATAACTCCTACCTGCCAGGGAGAATACAACTCTGTGGGGAATTTCAATTCCGCTGGACTATCGGAAGCTGAACACTTGCGAATAGTCTGTTACGAGACAACTGCATATTGATCAAGTGCTGGGAACGAGTATACACCTCTGCGTATAACTCAGCTGGGGAGATGATGATCCCGCCTAGGATACCTCTGGTCGAGGAGAATCTATCTCTGCTTGGGGAGACATATCAATGCTCACGGTCCCATGTTCAGACTCTGTGGGGAGATGCTGCTGAACTCGCTGGGGAAGAAGGAATCATCCTGCTTGGAAAACACCTGGCGTACTGCCTGGATGGTGACGTCCCAGCAACAACATGAACAAATAGACAAGATACCCTTCACAAAGGGACCTATCGAGGTTATCATCTTGTGACAATGTTCAGGTAATTCAATGTTTCAACAATTATCGGCCCAGGCCAGCAAGTTTATGTATGCGCATTTTATCAAAAACATCAGACGTTCTTTTCGCAAACAAAACAGGTAAAAACTAAACAAACAAGCAGAATTGCTGAATAGTATGTGCTTTATTGATAACGAGCCTCTGAATGGGCAAAATGTTTTACAACAGATGCAAGCTCCTGAAATGAGGAAGCTGCGCAAGCATAATAACATAAATATACATCAGTATACACAAATGTCGGCAACGTGGTGTAGATGAACACCATGAGTTGATCCCTCTATGACCCAGTCGACTTCGATACTTCTCTGACGCTTCAGCTTCAAAAGATATTGATTCGGATAAACGGCCCTCAGGTCTTCCAAACCAATAAACAATGAAAGTCCACACGCGGAACGCAGTCATTTGCTTTTTTCAAATCCCTAACTTTTTCCTGAATCGCCCTTTCGGGTTTTCGATTCACCGGGATACCCTTTTTTGCCAAAGTCTCCCTTTTAGGTTTTCAACTTTGCGGGTGTACATTTTTCATTTATATCCCTAATTTTTTCCCGAACCTTTTTCCTTTTTTATGGTTCGCCGAGATGCCCCATTTTTGCCTGGATATTCTTTTTTCTTTCCAGCGGGTCATTTTAAGCAAAGTATTTTTTAACTGCGTCCGCGTTCATAGGGGATGCAAAATCTTCGCCATCCATCATGGATAACAATAAGGCTCCTCCCGAGAAGACCATGCTGACGATGTACGGACCTTCGTAGTTAGGAGTCCACTTGCCCCTGTGATCGGAGTGTGGTGGAAGAATCTTCTTCAGGACGAGATCACCCGTCTGAAAGCTTCTAGGACGCACCTTCTTATCATAAGCTTTCTTCATTCGGCTCTGGTACAGACGACCATATGCAATCGATGCTAGTCTCTTCTCATCCATCAGGCTGAGTTGGTTCAATCAGTTCTTAATCCATTCTGCCTCATCGAGTTTCACGTCAACCAAATCTCGCAAAGAAGGAATCTCCACTTCCAACGGTAGGACAACCTCCATACCATACACCAGTGAGAAAGGAGTTGCCCCAGTTGATGTGCGTACTGTCGTACAATAACCGTGCAATGCAAATGGCAACATCTCATGCCAACCTTTATAGGTCACAACCATCTTTTGCACTATTTTCTTAATGTTTTCGTTGGCCGCTTCAACCGCACCATTCATCTTCAGTCGGTAAGGTGATGAGTTGTGATGTTCAATCTTGAAGCTCTGGCATAACTCCTTCATCATCTTGTTATTCAGATTCGAACCATTATCAATAATGATCCGCTCGGGAATTCCGTATCGGCAGATGATGTCCTTCTTTATGAATCTAGCCACCACCTGCTTGGTCACGTTAGCATACGAGGCTGACTCCACCCACTTGGTGAAGTAGTCGATGGCTACCAAAATGAAGCAATGACCGTTAGATGCAGTGGGCTCGATCTTGCCTATCATATCAATGCCCCACATGGAGAACGGCCACGGGGATGACATGACATTCAACGGGCACGACGACACATGAATTTTATCAACATAAATCTGGCATTTATGACATCTCTTCGCGAATTTGAAACAATCTAACTCCATAGTCATCCAGTAATATCTTGCTCGTAGGATTTTTCTCGTCTTTTGGCGGGCCTCTCAAGGCGTACGCGAACTGTCTGACAAGCAATGAGGGATTATAGTTAATACAACATTTTCTTCCAATTAAAGGCACATTCGGAAAACCACTGCAGCTGAATATGACTTTGGTTCCCAGCATATCCCGATCGAACCAAACAATGCTCTCTACTGATAAACCCATCAAGCGCTCAGACCACTCAGTTGTGGCTGCAGATGAAGCAAAAAGACCATTCTTGGGCATGTGATTATCAAACCATCTGTAGAGTAAGGGCGCGCAACACGATACATTTTTATCCCTTCTGCTTTCGTTCTTGTAATGGACGGAATGATATACATCACCAATCAAGGTAGGGATTGGATTCCCTGATGCGAAGATATGGAAGGCGTCCAAATCTACAAAGTCTGGCATGTTGGGAAACAAGATGATGCCATAGATGCAGAGGGCGAGAATGGCGTTGAATACGATCCAACAACCGTCTTTGGCACACTGTTGGGCTTTCCCAACTAGGAACTGCAGAGAAAATCCAGGGACCCCATTCCAACTGGTCAGAAGAAGCTCTGAGGCATCCAAATGAAGAGCAACAACTAGGTCAGCCAGATTAGGCTTAGCATCCATGTGAACAAACGACATCTAATTCTTGACCGGTACCCCCAACAACTCAGCATACTCCTCTAATGTAGGTGCAAGAATGAAGTCCGGAAAAGTGAAGCACCTCATCGGAGGGTCATAGAACTGTAGCAAGGCATAAAACCCATTCAACTCATATACCGAAGGTTTACGAACCAGACTGAGTAACTTCCCATAAGATTTCCTGAATTCCCCTCTCACTGTATCATTTGCCAAGGCAATCAAACTAGACAGCAGAGCAACATCTAGGGTAGGGAGCTTGTAGGCCACATTCTTCTTCAGAGATCCATGCTAGTACAACAGAAGGCAAGAATTACCGGAACCGGGGGATAATATGCACCTGCAACACAGACACACGTTAATGATATGCAAATGAGTATGCAAAATGCAAAATGCAATCATGCAACAAGGGATCAAGGTTGTGCTGTTGAGGAGACCGAGGCTCTGTTTCAACATAATCACAACACTGCTCTGATAACACAACCCTGAAGAGGACCAATAATTATGCACTGTCGAGAACAACCATATCTCTGATGATAAGAACCCTCTGAACCCAACAATACTAATTCACTATCAAGAAAACCAGGTAGTCTGAAGGTTAAGGTTTCCTGCAATAACCCGACCCCGCTCACAGGTGTGGACCTAATCACAGACAAGGTATGACATCCTATGCGTTTCCCAGCGTCACAGACTTTCAAGAAACGTTGATACGATACCCAGAAGGTATGGCATCATCATCTCTTGAAGTGGCCTCACTCTGCTGAGTCACAAATGACTGGTCCCCAAAGTCGACAATCCTTCAAACCAACAACCCCTCAAGCCCAAAGGGCCGGAAAAGAAGTCAACCGGGAGAATCTCGTCTGAGCGTGGATTTCGTGAGACACTAGTACCTGCAAAGCAAGCATGCGCCCACTACTTTCCACAACTAATGCTAGGTATACACTCAAGCCTGGGTCTGGCTTATCACTCATCAGAGCCCCTTCTCACAACAGCACAATAATGATATCATACTGAAGATAAAATACGGAAAGTAAAATGCGATAAATAAAACCCAACAGATAAACACGCAAGTGCTAGGATTGACTTGCATAGGGAACCAGAGTCCCCAGCAGAGTCGCCAGCTGTCGCTACCGCGAAAATAAGGTGCCGGCAAAACAGAAGAGTCGCCACCTTTCGTTATTTATCCCACAGAAAGGGAAAGGAAACGATCGAAAAAACCTGACGAAAAGGTATAAGACAAGGTCATCGCAACCAATGTCTGGGTTCGGGAGTCGGTTACACAAGGGGAAGGTATTAGCACCCCTCACGTCCGTTGTACTCAACGGGATCCACACTTGTTGTGTTTATCTGACGGGTTGGTTTAAATATCTACCTATCAAGGCTGGTCTGAAAAGAAAAGAAAAATGACTCGGCAAAGCATCACGCTTTATGCCTACGTATTCTCATCAGAGAACGAGAAATCAGAGTCAACGTAGTTCGACTAACTACGGGATACGGGGACGGTGGCTCGCCAATACGTCAGTATTATGCCTACGTACTCTTAACAGATATAAGAGATCAGAGCTTACATAGTTCGGGATAATACGGATTACGGGGGTTCGGATTCATCTGTTTTTTGAGTAGGGTTAACAAACAGTTCCAGCAGTTTGGGTGTATGCAGCTTGCTCGTCAGAGACTCGTGCGTTACCGTTTGCGGTAGAACTGGGAGTTAACGACACTTTTTTCTTCAGAAAAGCTTTCCTTGAGTTATGGGCCCACGGGGCAAAAAGGTTTACAGTTTTTTTCTGTTTTTTACGAAAGAATTATCTTTTATGGATGTTTGCAACTAATATCGCATTAGAGACTATGACCTAAGAGTGAATGCGTCGCATGTCACCCAAAGGGTACCATACTAAACATCTAGATCATTAGAAGGAAACCCTCTAATAATCCTTTCCTAAGTAGCTTAAGGCTCGTAACGTACGACATCAGTTAACCTTTATTACTGTATTTTGATTTGTTTGAAGAGAGAAGAGAGAACGGACACAACTAGGGGGGAACTATCAAGTCCTAATGTTGTCATGCCAAGGATTCATCCTATGGTTGAGGTTTGAAACAGGGAACTCCTAGACGTTCTCATGCAAAGGCTTCAGCCTACAGTTCTATCATCACTTCCTTATCAAAGTAAGTGAGATTCCTAGGGGATCATGTCAATGGGAAACAGACAACGGATAAAGCATCAGCTAAACAGTAAACAGAAGAAAACAGTAAAGATGCATATGCAATGCAGCAATACAAGCAGAGGTAGACTCACTCAACCTCTTAGCAATCAAGCAAAGAAAACAGTCAAAACAGACAAGCAGAGGGAGCTCAACTCAACCTCTATATGCAAATACCTCAATTAGAAAATAAAAAAACAACACACAAGCAAAGGGAGGATCACCTCAACCCTTAGGGCAAACGAGCAGAGGAAGACTCACTCAACCTCTTAATGCAGTCATGCATCTACACTTAACTATCCTAAACATGAACTATCCTAATGCAACACACCACTCAATCATGAATGAGGAAAAGGCATTATGACAAATAAGGAATTCATTCCGCAAGTAATCACATAAGGCATCTATCCTAAGGAAAGGAATTGATGATGTGATGCATGGTGTATACCAAAGGTATCCACCATGATGTTCAACCAATCATGGATAATCAGGAAATGAGGTGATACATGGTGTATACTGTTGCACCCTAAAATTTGCTCAACCTTATTCACTTGGTTTATTTTTCATTATCATTAGCATTTGCATATAGAGTCATGTACATAGACTAACCATCTGCATAGCATAAGCATAGCAAGACATTCAACAGGGGACCAATCATTATTCTCATCTCTAGAGGCCTATCAAGAGGTTATTATCCCAATTCCATCTCATTCAAGTCATCAGAAAAGAATTTGAGAGCAGAGAGTTCAGCAGATCAAGCCTTGAGCCTATCCCCTATCTGAGGGCATCTGAGGGTCAACAAGGGGGTTGTGGGCTGTGAATGGAAGGCATGGAGAGCATCTAGACATCATGAGAGGCTTAGAAAGTCATTTGGGGAGGAAAACAAGTTGTTGAGGTGACCACAAGAATTGCAGTTGAAGACAGTCAACTAGGGTTTCATCTGGGTCAACCCTAGGTCAATTGACTGATTGAAAGGCATTAAGGGCTATTGGAGGGATGTGGGGTTCATCATTTGACATATAGAGAAGAATATGGTGATATGCTAAGAAGAAATCAAAAGAAATCAAGGAGAAGAGGAGTTTCTAAATTAGGGTTTCTATGTAAAATCCCCTAGTTTAGGTCAAATTTCCAAGCAAAATAAGTCAAAATGCAAGCTTCAAATGGCTTCTTGGCCAACATGAAACTTGTAGAGGATCTCAAGACCTTTAATTTGAGTGGTGGAAGACATTAAGGAGATTTATAGAACTCAAGTTATGGTCCTTGCAAGTTACAGGTCATCTGAGGTATCTGAAATTTTGTCTGTGAAAGTGACTTGACTTCCAAGCAACTTTTACCCCTCAAGGAGATTTCAAATGAATTTCTGGTCAACATAAGAATTGTTCCTCATTGTCTTAGATTTCTAGAATGGTATGGTATGCCTTCACATGATGTGTGGAACTCAGCTTATGGTCTTGGCAAGCAAAGGGTATTTTGGTCATTTGTGAATTACAGGTCATTTTAACCTATGTCCAAAACTCATACAAGGAGGCCTCAAATGGAAAAACTTACAACATCAAACTTGCTCCAAATGACATTTTGAGTCTAGAAAAGTGACCATGAGAGATTGTAAAGAATCATATCACAAGGTTTCAAAATTGTTGAATTTAATGAAGGAAAATGGCTTAAAAAATGATATTTTTCATATCTTGGCCAAATGATGCAAAATTATAGGTCATTTTGAATGGAAAAGGCATTTTAAAGACATTGGCTAAAGTGGAATTTTGAGCTTAGGTCATAATTTGTGAGTTATCCATGGTTGCTTGAATTGAAAGTAACATAATCCAAATTGAAAGGGAAAAGTGTAAGGGAAATTTCTCCAATGTTCTAGGAGGTTCTAATGCAACCTATATATTCATGCAAGCTGATTCATGCAAGGGTTGGTGCTCCCATTTGTCAAAAATCTCCATTTTCATCCATTCTCTTATTCTTCCATAAGATACTCAAACTCTCACAAACCTCTCAAAATTCTCACATCTTTGATTGAATCTTCATCATCATCATTCAAACCCTAGGATTCACATCAAAAAGTGGCTGAATTGATCAAGAATCATACCTATTATCTTCTTCATTCCAAGTTGCACTTTCATCCAAAACCCATTGAAACTTCCTCTATCATTCTGATTTCTATCACTATCATCATCTACTATCATCATGGAGTAATTGGCACAAAAGATTGGAGAGAATTCGTGGCTGTGTGAAGAGATTCAGTTTGAAACTTCAACTTGCATGAAGGATGGAATAGCATGATTCACAAGGATTGAGCACAAACTATTGCAAACAGAAGCATATTCAGTCATTGGAGATCGTTTTCAGCAAGTATCAAAGGTTGAATTGAGGTCTAACTACCATCACCATCATCAAGTGCAAGGTATGTAAACTTCTTCGAATCTCACTATTCTGGCTGGTAGAGATCATGTGGTTAGGATAATGTTGTTTAGAAACCCTAGAGGATCAATTTTTGAAGCTTAGGGATAGATTCATGGAGATCCATGACAGGTTACCATTTCTGTTGGCTTCGAGAATAAGCTGTGTGTTGAGTTATAATCAATGTGATGAAGCATAGAATAATGAGGCAAGCATGTAGAATATCTGTGGATCATCAGGTTTGAGTTCTGGCAACTTCGACCTCAGGCAAGCATGGTGTGCCCTGAATTTCGTGCTCTCTGTTTGGAGTGTACAATGAGAGTTAGGGAAAACTAGAATTAGACATGGATTCCTTGAGTTTCGTAGGATATTTTAGGGCTTGGAGTTGTTATTTTTCATCAAGAAAGCATGGAGAACGAGTGGGTGGAACCTTCGTGCATGGAGTGCATGGCTGAAACCCTAGGAGCTGGAGGTTGAAGAAGGGTGGAGAACCGTACGATGGAGGTTGGACTCTTGACTGGAAGTATCATCCAACGACTCACGTTTGATCTGAGTTTTGGTGGGAGAATTTGAAATCCCAAACACACTGTTTCATTAATTGGGGGGATTGGGCTCAGATAGCTATCCACACCCCCCAATTTCATAAGCCCAACGCGCTTAACTTGGTTTTCTTGCTTTTCTCACCCCCTCCACTTTATTTCTTTATATTTTCTTTTATTTTCTTTAATTTTTTCATGCATCTTCTAAAAATCATATAAAATCTAAAAATCATTATTTTTAATTCATTCTTTTTGCATTATTTTATTTAGGATGTCTAGAAAATTATAAAAAATAAAAATTGCATTTTATTTTTAATTTGATATTTTTCCCATATTTTCTAAATAAATGACATTTTAAATGGTTTCATTTCATGCATGATTTTATTAATTTTTGTTCTATTAGATACTTTCATATTTTTCATCCATTCTTTTTAGGTTGTTTAGGTTAGACATTGAAATTGTAGATTCAATTTAGTTCCCATTTTTAGAAATTAAATTTAGATGCTTAGTGTAAGTGTGAACAACATTGACAAATTAGGGTTTTCAGGTGTTAATTTAGGAGATTTGATTCTTAGGACTTAGAGATTGAATAGGTTAACTATGGGACTATAGGGGCTATGGGTAATCATTAGATCCCCTTAGAAAAGGTTAGGATCCCCCTACTGCTATTAGTATGCTGAATATCTGATTGACTGGTGTGGTGTGCCCTCTGGGGATTATTACTTGCTTGCTTGGGTATTGGGGTTGTCTGGGGACTTGGGAGAGCTGAAGACTTGAGGAGATGAAGGTCATTGGAGATCCAGAGATTGAAGATCAACTGCCAGAGTTGAATAGGAGGTTATTGCTAGCAGCTGCTGAGGAGACTAGGGTTTAGGAGCTAGGCAGAGCTCTAGAATAGAAAGCTTGCTTCTCAAACATAGATGGCTTTGTTTGCCTCTATCCTTTCTCTATGATTCAAAGTCTCTTTCAAATATCCACCTCCTTCCTTTGGAAGGATCAGTGAACATATTTGAAAGATAGAACTTTTGAGAGGAAACTTTCTGTTTAAGGTTAACAGTTGATGAACCACCCTTGGTAGGTAATTAACTGTCTAACATTCATTCACCTCATCTGGTTGACTGATGTTCATCCTAGAGCCTGAGACTTGAAGAAAAGCCATTGCAGATGGAAGGCAGATGATCAAAGCCCTTACCTGAAGGCCATGAAGATAGAGACTGCTGCTGACTGAAGCTTGTAGCTGATTAGAGAGGACTTGAAGATGGATGTTGATTTAGAGCTGCTGATGCTGTTTCTTTTGCTGTTGTATTTCATTGCTGATGTATTGATTGGTTTTTTGGACTGTATTGTTTGCTGTTTGCCCTGTTGGGTTGAAAGTGAAGCCTGTTCACTTTTGCCTATTGTTTTCTAGGTTCGAGGTTGAGTGGGACTCCCTTGCCTCGCTTGTATTGTTGCATCCATGCATTTTACCGCTTTACTGTATATATATCTGATATTGTTTCTGTTTCTGTCTATTCCCTTAGGATCTCTGTTTCTCTCTGTGCAAGAGAGGAGCATGATAGACACTAGGTCTTAACCCATGCATGATAACATTAGGATAGTTTGTTTCCCTTCGCAACCGTAGGATAGAGTTCTGTCTCTTCTTCCTCAAAACAAACAGAAAAACACATAAAGATTTCAAACACAATAAAAGACACTTCTTCCGTAAAAGAATGTAAACTCATCAAAACGTCATTTTTGTCCGCTGGGACTGTTAATCAGAAAACCCTCTTTCAGAAGGAATAAAATCAACCAAGACAAGCTTGTGTCGTACGTGGCCCGAACTACGTTTGCTCTGATCTTCCATGCTGTGTGGAAGTACGTAGGCATAGGATGCAATATCCTAGCGAGCGACCTTCCCCTCCTTTCCCGTAGGTAGGCGAACTACGTTGACTCTGATTTCTCGTTCCAGGCGGGAATACGTAGGCATAAAGTGCGATACTTTGCCGAGTCATTTTATTTTCATTCTCTTTTCTTTTAACCCCTGACCTTTATAGTAGATAGAATAACAATCCATACCCGAAAACAAGCGTGGATCCCGTCGAGTACGACGGACGTGAGGGGTGCTAATACCTTCCCCTTGCGTAACCGACTCCCGAATCCAGGTTTTGGTTGCGACGACCATACCTTTCCCGTGTTGTGCGAGGTTTACTCTGAGCGTTTCCTTTCCCTCCCGTGGGATAAATAACGCACGGTGGCGACTCTTCTGTTCAGCCGGCGCCGATTTTCGCAGTAGCGACAGCTGGCGACTCTGCTGGGGATCCAACGTCCCCTGGCTGCTAAGGACTGCGATAGTTCTTATGCATTTGGGATCCAACGTCCCTTTGAGAGAGTCAATCCTAGCGCTTGTTTTCCCGTCGAGGATTTTGTATGGAGTTATTGTATATTTCTGACCTTTATTTTCAGCATTGTATATATATTGTTATTATTGCTGTATTGGGGTGATGGGTGGTTCTATGATTGAGAGATAAGCCGGACCTGGGCTTGAGTGCACCTAGAATTAGAGTAGAAAGTAGTGGGCGCGTGCCGGCTTTGCTTGCATTAGTGTCTCATGAAATCTACACTCGGACAAGGTTCTTCTGGTTGGCTTCTTTTTCTACCCTTTGGGTCGAAGGGGTTGTTGGTCAGCTGAATTTTCGACTCCGGGAACCGATCATTTGGAAGTTGGCTAAGTGAGGCCTCTTCAGGATTTGATGATGCCACTCCTTCTGGGAATCGTATCATCAACCCTGAAAGTCTGTGATGCCGACGACCGCATAGGATGCCATACCTTTGTCAGTTACTAGGACATCCACCTGTGAGAGGGTTTGGGATTATGCAGGTAACTAGCCCTTCAGACTACCGGTTATTTCTTGATCAGAGATCCTGGGTATTTTTGGAGAGTTAGGAGGTCTGTCAGAGACCATTTGGAGATGTGTTCTGAGGTCTGTCAGAGGCCAGTTTGAGTGTTCTGGGGTCTGTCAGAGACCAATTAGAGATGTGATTTGAGGTCTACCAGAGACCAGTTGGAGTTATGGTTTGAGGTCTGTCAGAGACCAGTGTTGGAGCTTTGTTTTAGGTCTATCTGAGACCAGGATTTGACGACTTCTGGACGGTCTATCTGAGACCTTTCTTGATAGGGTTCAGGCTATTCAGTTACAGCTTTGGTCCCTGTTGCATGTTACTTGCATTGCATTGCCTGCATATCCATCGTCACTTGCATTTTACTAACATGTGTCTGTGCTGCAGGTGCATTTGCATATTCCCCGGTTCTAGTGCCCAGACTTCTGAGTATTGACTATGGCTGGTTTGAGGAAAACAGTTGCGTATAAGCTGCCTTCACCTGATATTGCTTCTTTGCTTGGTCTGATATCTCTCGCCGATGAGGAGGTTAGGAGAAGCTTTAGAATGAGTCATGGGAGATTACTGAGATTAGTCTGCAAGCCCACGGCTGATGAGATGAACGGGCTATACACCTTGATGCAGTTCTATGACCCCGCATTGAGATGCTTTACTTTTGCTGACTTCATTCTAGGGCCTACCATTGAGGAGTATGTGGAGTTTACTGAGCTTCCCGTGCAGAACAAGGTTCCCTTTATTCACTCTGCTGCTGAGCCCAAGTTGGAGGATTTAGCCAAAGCCTTGCATATGAATGCTGCTGAGCTGTTGGTGACTTCTTGGCTTGGGGTTCCCGGTTTCTCTCTAGATTTTCTGGTTGGCAAAGCTCAAGAATACGCCAAGAACGGTTGTTGGGTGGTTTTTAATGCTATTTTGGCTTTATGCATTTATGGAATCGTGCTGTTTCCTAACTTGCCCAACTTTGTAGATCTAGATGCTTTCTATCTGTTTGCTGCAGGCAACCCAGTGCCAACGTTGATCGGAGACTTCTATCATTCATTGCACTACAAGAACGAAAACCGAAGGGGAAAAGTTGTTTACTGCTGTACTCCTCTATTGAATATGTGGTTCAAAAGTCATCTCCCCATGAAGGGACCATTTGTAGACAGTGCAACCTCAGCCAGTTGGTCAGAGCGCCTGATGAGGCTATATTCCGAAGACGTTGTGTGGTTTGATCGAGACCTGTTGGGCTCTGAGCTCATCTTCAGTTGCTCTGGGTACCCTAATGTGCCGTTGATAGGAAGAAAATGGTGTATCAATTACAACCCTTCTCTATTCATTCGTCAGTTTGGATATGCGCTGAAGAATCCACCTCAGGAGGAAGAAGTACAGGAATCTCTGTACTTCACAGGTGACGTGAAGGGGGAGTTATTAGCCAAGTTGCAACATGCCTGGACGCGTATTAACCGCAGAGGGAAGCCGTTGTTAGGAAAGAATGACTGTCAAGCCTATGCCCCTTACAAGGTTTGGATCCAGGAAAGAGCAAGTCAGTTGAGGATGCCGTTTCCAGATGCACCAATCCTTGTTCCTATTCCGGTAGCAGAGCCAACCACTGTTTCTCGGGAAGCCTATGATCAAGTAGTGAGAGAAAAAGAAACCTTGATGAAGATCAATGAAGGGTTAGAGCAGGAGCTAGCCCAGATACGCAGTGAGAAAAACAAGGCCGTATATGCTTTCCAACAACAAATCGAGTTGCTAAACAGGTTAGGGGCTGAGTTGACTGAGGAAAGGAAAAAGCGTGAACGTTTGGGGCAAGAGTTCAGAAGCTCCCATGACATGCTGGAAGCCAAAAAGAAGGCACTTGACGCGGCACACCGAGAAATTTCCTCTTGCAATAAGACTTGGAACGCTACACTCACCAACAATAAGAAGAGGGAAGATAAGTTGAAGCAGCAAATTTCCGACCTCGAGGAGAAGTTGAAGTCTAGCATCAAGAAGTGCGAGGAAGAAGTGATGACTCGGTACAGTGTCCAGCATGCACTGAACAAGGCAATCAAATCCAGAGATGAAGCGGTGTCTCAGAAGCGAAGCTAGAAGATTGCTTCGGAGAAGCAACATGGGAAGAAACTGCTGAAGACGTGCGCCATGTTCTTAAGAATAGAAACCAACTTGTTGAAGGGCTGCTTGATCGACCAAGTCACCCAGAGACCAAGAAGTTGATAGAAGAGTACCAGACTTTCGGGAGGATTTGATCATTTCATGTAGTAACTTGTAGTGACTTGTATGCTTTACTTGCATAAGTGCTGACCATCACCAGGATTGTTGGTTGAGGTCATGCCTTCTTATAGTGCTTTCAGCGACATTGTATTCGGGTTTCTCAGCAATATATGAGGCTTTCTATGATTCGGCTCCAATATTCTTGTTGTCAACACTGTCACTGCACAGGCACCTTCACACTAGAACTAGGGGAATGAATTTCCCTAATGCACAGACACATGACATTGCATTCATATTCATATTGCATTACAGGTAATCTTTGAATAGTGTCTTATTTCCTGCTCTGTAACAGGGTACTTTTCAGGATTGCAGACCAGCACCCTCACCGCTATTCTACCCGCACCAACTGTCGAAGAATCATGGATCAAATGCAGAACGAGATGCAAGATGTGCGCGAGAAGCTCGCTCTCTTTATGCAGACCATGGAAGCTATTGCGAAAGGGCAGGAGAATTTGCAGGCCATGGTCCAGCCTCTGTTGGCTCGAAATGCTGGTCACGGTAATGAAGATCATCAGTCCGTACGGGTCGATACTGTTCATGGAGACGGTACTCCCACGCCAGTGGCTCCGCCTGTAATCAATACACCTGCTGCTAATGTCAACAACGCTACCGCTGCTGCAAATGGTAACGTCGGAGTTGGAAATGAGACTGCTATCCATAATGTTGGGCTGGGTGATGTCAATTTGCGAGATAATCTAGGCGGCAACGACTTTGTCAATACTGGATTCGGACTCAACGATCAGGGATTCGATAACACTGGGAAGTATGGCTTTAATGCTCAAGGCTTTGGGCAAGACGGTTATGGTGCGACCAATCAGGGTTACGGAGGCTTTGGAAACGGAAACGGTACTGGATTTATGGCTTTTGGTCCTGCTGGAGGTGTTCAAGGGTACGGCAACAGAGGCCGAGGTCCGGGGATGAATCAGATCAGAGCTGGACGTAATAATGGATATGATGGATATGGAGCTGGAAATGGTATGTGGCAAGAAGATCAGCAGGAGGACGCTTTCTCCGGAGGAGGTTTCGAAGGGCCGATGGATGACTCCCAGAAGATCAGAATGCTGGAGGAGCAAATGAGGGGAGTCCTAAACCAAAGTGTTGTGGGTTTGGACATGGCAACAATGGGGCTGGTACCTGGTTTGAGGGTGCCAATCAAATTCAAAGCTCCTGCGTTTGACAAGTACAAAGGCGACACATGTCCAAAAGTGCATGTACGAGCTTATTACAGAAAGATGTCTGCATACTCAACTGATGAAAGAATGTTAATGCATTTCTTTCAGGATAGTCTGTCGGGTCCTTCCCTAGAGTGGTACATGGGGCTGGAACCAACTGATATCAAGACATGGAAGCAATTAGCAGAGGCATTTGTAGCTCACTACAAGTATAACAGCGACTTGGCACCCAATCGGGTCCAGTTGGCCGGGCTGTCGCAAAAGAAGGGGGAGAGCTTTAAAGAGTACGCGCAAAGGTGGCGCGATATGGCTGCCAGGGTCCGTCCTCCGGTAGAAGATAAGGAAATGAATGACATGTTTGTCGGCACATTCACAGGTCTGTTTCATGATATGCTGTTTCACACGTCTCTGGCCAGTTTTTCAGACCTAATTCTGATGGGAGAAAAGATTGAACGTAACATCAAGCAAGGAAAGTTCCAAGTCGAGGAATCAACTGCATCTGGCAGTAATAGGAAAGCTTTTGGTGGGCGCCGTCAGGGCGAGGCAAGCGCAGTATTTGGAGGCCGAGGCCGGGGCCGAGGCAGGGGACGAGGTCAATATCGTCAGTCGCAGCAGGTGGCGAGTGTTACTATCCCGTATCAACAAACACCATTCCAGCAACAACCACCGGGTCAGCAACAGCCAATGCAACAGCAGCAGCAGCCTCAGCAGGGGGCACAGCAAGCTCATCGAAGATTCCAGGGTAGTAAACCGAGAAGAGTGTTTGAGAAACCTCCCTCAACCTATGCCGATTTGTTGCAGACATTGTTGGGATTAAACCTGGTAGAGAAAAGAACCCTGGCACCGATAACGGGAGCTCCCCCGTTTGGTTACGATGCAAGCAGGCACTGTGAGTTTCATTCTGGGGCTCCAGGCCACGATATAGAGGGTTGCCACGCTTTTAAGCATGTTGTGCAGGATCTTTTGGACAATAAGACTATCAATTTCGGAACGGCAGGTCCGAATATAGTGCAGAAACCCATGCCTAATCATGGGGCAAACGCCATTCTGACTGAGGAAGGGTTGAATCTGATTATGAATGTTGAAGATTTGAAGACGCCGCTGAGCGAGATAAAGGGCCGACTGTTGCAAGGGGGTGTTTTCCCAGGATGTAACGAGTATTGCTTAGAATGTTGGACCCTAGCTGGGGGGTGTGATGATTTGAAGAAAGGCATTCAGGCTTTAATCGATGAAGGCATCTTGCAGTTTGACCGTTCAGCAATCGAAGAGCCCGCAGGGGCAATAGCAGATGATCAGAGTGATGTGGCCACGGTAACGATTCCACGAAAGACAATCACTATTGCAGCACCAGCTCAGCGCCCATCGATCACCATAACTAAGGCCGGGCCAATCCCGTACGAGAACACGAAAGCAGTCCCATGGTCGTATGGGTTGGAAGTATATTGTGACGGGATAAAAATTGATGTTAACAAGCAGCCAGCCGAGACTGTGGATAACGTTGTTGGTTCGGGAGGAATGACGAGGATTGGTAGGATCTTTATATCCCCCGAAGTGGAGGCCGAAAGACTAGCGAAAGGAAAAGGGAAAGCAGTTGAGAATGTTCCGGTGCAAGCGAGTGAAAAAGAAGCAGCATCGAAGGATGTAGAAGAGTTCATGCGCTTGATTCGGAAAAGTGATTATAAGATTGTGGAGCATCTGCAGCAGACGCCGTCCAAAATATCTATCCTGTCATTGCTGTTGTGTTCGGAAGCCCACCGAAATGCTTTGCTGAAAGTCCTGGACACTTCTTTTGTACCCCAAGACGTCTCCGTAAATCAGCTAGAAGGAGTGTTGGCACATGTGAATGCAGGCCACAGTCTGGGATTTACTGATTTTGACTTGACTCCGAAAGGGAGAGATCATAATATGGCACTACACGTATCTGTTGAGTGTAGAGGATCAGTAATGTCACACGTCTTGGTTGACACCGGGTCATCTTTGAATGTGCTGCCCAAGAAAGCGATGATGAAGTTGGATGTTAGAGGAATCTTGTGCACACCCAGCGATTTGGTAGTCAGAGCGTTTGACGGCACGCGGAGAACAGTCTTTGGATCGATTACACTGCCTCTGCAGGTGGGGCCGGAAGTGTTTGCAACTGAGTTTTATATCATGGACATACAGCCTGCGTACAGCTGCTTGCTTGGAAGGCCCTGGATTCATGGGGCAGGGGCAGTCACGTCCACCCTGCATCAGAAGTTAAAATATATGGTCGGAGACAGCGTGGTCACCGTGTGCGGAGAGGAGGACATCCTGGTCAGCCATCTGTCGTCATTTAAATATGTGGAGGTCGACGGAGAGATCCACGAAACACCCTGCCAGGCATTCGAAGGTTTGCGCATCAAGGACAAAGGCCCCGGGCCGAGCAAAGTGCCAGAGATAGCTGTCTCATCGTATAAAGAAGCTCAAGCTCTAGTAGAAGCAGGAGAAGCAAAGGGCTGGGGCAAAGTGCTGGACATTCCTGTGAAGATGGACCGGTTCGGGCTGGGATACCAACCGTCGTCATCCACTCCTTCCTTGGGGGCACCCCGTTTCAGAAAGCCAATCACCATCTCTGCCAGTGGAGTGTGCCACGAAACTGTCAATGCTGCTTCGGAGTCTGATGAAGGAGACAGCGACTGTGATATGGATGCCTGGATTCAGCCAAGCACGCCAGGACAAGGACTGTGCAACTGGTATATTCAGGAGCTTGTTCCTGTGACTTTTAAACAGTAATGCTTTGCTTTATTAATTGTTGAATAATCTGATGTCTTGCCCGGGGCATCAGGATTTGCTTAGGGCTGTGTTGTTATAAACATTGCGTGTTAATCATTGAATAAATGGCGTTCTTTCATGTGCAAATACTGTAATCCCTGTCTTTCTTGTTTTATATTTTTTCAATAAAATGGCAACGTGGTCGTTCGCTTTATACGCATTTTGAAGCGCTTAACCGTTCCTTTTGCAGGATAACATTTTCAGATGACATCCTTGAACCACCTATGACTCGTCCCGACTTTGAGCACCCGGTGTTTCAGGCTGAAGAAGAGGTTGTCGAAGATAGTGACGTTCCTGAAGAACTGTCTTGGTTAGTGAAGCGAGAGGAAAGAGCCATTCTGCCTCACGACGAGGTCATCGAAATTATCAACTTGGGGTCGGAAGGGGTTGAGAAGAATATTCGTATCGGAGCCGCACTGCAGAGCGATATCAAGCGAAGACTGGTTGAAATGCTCCGAGAGTATAGTGATGTATTCGCTTGGTCGTATGAAGATATGCCAGGGCTCGATACAGACATGGTTGTGCATCGCCTGCCACTGAAAGAAGATTGTCCGCCGGTCAAGCAAAAGCTTCGCAGAACTCGACCAGATATGGCAATGAAGATCAAAGAGGAAGTTCAAAAACAGTGGGACGCTGGTTTCCTGGCTGTGACAAAGTATCCCTCATGGGTTGCCAACATCGTACCAATGCCAAAGAAAGATGGCAAGGTTCGAATGTGCGTGGATTATCGAGATTTGAATAAAGCAAGCCCAAAAGACGATTTTCCACTTCCTCATATTGACGTGTTAGTTGATAACACTGCTCAATACTCTGTATTCTCCTTCATGGATGACTTTTCGGGCTACAACCAAATTAAAATGGCGCCAGAGGATATGGAGAAGACCACTTTCATAACGCCTTGGGGAACGTTTTGCTACAAAGTGATGCCCTTTGGTTTGAAGAATGCTGGGGCAACATATCAGCGTGCGATGACGACTCTTTTTCATGACATGATGCATAAAGAGGTCGAAGTTTATGTTGACGATATGATTGCCAAATCCCAGACGGAGGAGGAGCATCTGGTGAATCTGCTGAAGCTATTTAAAAGGCTTAGGAAGTTCAGGCTGAGACTGAACCCTAACAAATGCACCTTCGGGGTGAGATCGGGTAAACTGCTGGGGTTTATCGTAAGCGAAAGAGGAATAGAGGTCGATCCTGTTAAAATAAAAGCAATTCAAGAAATGCCGACGCCTAAAACAGAGAAAGAGGTGCGCGGGTTTTTAGGGAGGTTGAACTACATCGCTCGGTTCATATCTCACCTAACTGCCACGTGTGAACCATTATTCAAGCTGTTGAAGAAAGATCAAGCTGTAACGTGGAACGAGAATTGTCAAAAGGCGTTCGATAAAATAAAGCGGTATTTGCAGGAGCCTCCTATTTTGATACCCCCGGTGGCAGGAAGACCCTTGATAATGTATTTGACGGTTCTTGAGGGAAGCATGGGTTGTGTTCTCGGTCAACACGACGAGACAGGGAGAAAAGAGCATGCGATCTATTACCTGAGTAAGAAATTTACAGACTGCGAATCTCGGTATTCAATGCTGGAGAAAACTTGTTGCGCGCTAGCCTGGGCCGCCAAGCGTTTGAGGCAGTACATGCTGAATCATACAACCATGCTCATCTCGAAGATGGATCCTATCAAATATGTGTTTGAAAAGCAGGCGTTGTCAGGTAGAATTGCCCGTTGGCAGATGGTCTTGACTGAATATGATATTCAATACGTCTCGCAGAAGGCTATAAAGGGGAGTGTGCTGTCTGAGTATCTGGCGGAGCAGCCTATTGAAGAGTACCAATCGATGAGGTTTGATTTTCCTGACGAGGATATCATGTACCTAAAGATGAAAGATTGTGAAGAGCCGTTGCCAGACGAGGGACCAGAGTTGGGTTCCAAATGGAAGATGATATTTGACGGAGCTGTGAATGCTTACGGTAGCGGAATAGGGGCAATCATCACCACGCCACACGGGTCGCACATCCCGTTTACCGCCCGACTGACCTTTGCTGTTACCAATAATGAGGCCGAATACGAAGCTTGTATAATGGGGCTTGAAGAAGCCATTGATTTGCGAATCAAGAATCTGGACGTATACGGGGACTCAGCTCTGGTAGTGAATCAGATCAAAGGGGAATGGGAGACACGTCAGCCCAATTTGATACATTACATGAATTATGCAAGGAGATTGTTGCCTTTCTTCGACAAGGTTGAATTGCATCATGTGCCGCGGGCAGAGAATCAAATAGCTGACACCCTGGCCACTTTGTCTTCCATGTACAAAGTCAACTTCTGGAATGAGGCTCCCCAAATCATTATCTCTCGGCTGGACAGGCCAGCTTATGTATTTGCTATTGATGAAGCATCTGATGGCAAACCATGGTATTTCGATATCCTTAATTTCCTGAAGAATAAAGAGTACCCGACTGGGGCATCCAGTCAAGATCAGAAGACTCTCAGGAGATTAGCGGGCAATTTCTACTTGAATCCGGACGGCGTCTTATACAGAAGAAACCACGATTTGGTGCTGTTGCGTTGTGTAGACGAAAAAGAGGCAAAGCTTCTCATGGAAGAAATACACGAAGGTACCTTTGGTACGCATGCTGGCGGACATGCTATGACGAGAAAACTGCTGCGGGCAGGTTATTTTTGGCTGACCATGGAAACTGATTGTTTCAAGTTTGCGAGGAAGTGTCACAAGTGCCAAATTTATGCTGACAAGATCCACGTGCCTCCAAGTCCTCTAAATGTGATGTCATCACCTTGGCCATTTTCGATGTGGGGAATCGATATGATTGGAAAGATCGAGCCGACAGCTTCTAACGGGCATCGATTCATCCTAGTAGCAATCGATTATTTCACCAAGTGGGTAGAAGCGGCGTCTTATGCGAATGTAACGAAGCAAGTGGTGGCCAGATTTATCAAGAGAGATATCATTTGCCGATATGGGATTCCCGAGCGGATAATCACGGATAATGGTTCAAACCTGAACAACAAAATGATGAAGGAGCTCTGTCAGAATTTCAAGATTGAACATCACAACTCCTCCCCTTACCGACCCAAGATGAATGGCGCTGTTGAGGCGGCCAATAAGAATATCAAGAAGATCGTTCAGAAAATGGTGGTGACCTATAAGGATTGGCATGAAATGCTACCTTTTGCTTTGCACGGTTATCGTACGACGGTACGCACATCAACCGGGGCAACTCCGTTCTCGTTGGTATACGGAATGGAAGCGGTATTACCATTGGAAGTTGAGATCCCTTCTCTGAGGATATTGCGAGACGTTCAGCTAGACGAGGCAGAATGGGTAAAAAACAGATTGAACCAACTGAGCTTAATGGATGAGAAGAGGCTAGCTTCTCTAGCATACGGTCGTTTGTACCAGAGCCGAATGAAGAAAGCGTACGACAAGAAAATACATCCGCGAAGCTTTCAGACGGGCGACCTTGTGCTGAAAAGGATTCTCCCGCCGCAAGCAGATCACAGGGGCAAGTGGACCCCCAACTACGAAGGGCCATACGTTGTCAGGAAAGTATTTTCAGGAGGAGCGTTGTTGTTGTCCACCATGGACGGAGAAGACTTCACGTCGCCTGTGAATTCGGACGCAGTTAAAAAATACTTTGCTTAAAATAGACCCGCTGGACAGGAAAAAGAGAGTCCAGGCAAAAATGGGGCATCCCGGCGAACCAAAAACAGAATGAAAGGTTCGGGCAAAAATTAGGGATAAAATTGAAAAAATGTACACCCGCGAAGTTGAAAACCTACACTGGGCGGCTTCGGCAAAAAAAGGTATCCCGGTGAACTGAAAACCCGTAAAGGGCGGTTCACGCAAAAGTTAGGGATTTGAAAAGCAAATGACTGCGGTCCGAATTTGATAATTTCAATAAGCATCAATGCGGGAGAATACATTTGAGGAGCCAGTTATCGAATACAATCTCTTCAGAAGTAGGGATACCGGGAAAGCATTAGGGTCGGACGAGTCATGGGGGGATCAATTCGTGGTGTTCATCTGTATCCCGTTGCCGACATGTGCACAAATTTAAGTTGTCAATATTTATGCTTCTTGTGCATACTTCTATATTTGTATATTTGCTTTGTGTAGCTTCCTCATTTCAGGAGTTACATCCCGTGTACAAAACTCCGCCCATTCAGGGGCCCGATCAATAAAATACGTTATTCAGTACTTGACACTGTTCTTTACTGTTTTGTGCATGATTAACGCCTAAGTTTGATGAAACTAGCATGAGTATAACGTCGCTGGCCCTTGCCAACAGTTGCTAGAGCTTTGAATTAACTGAAAACAACGTCACTAACCTGAGTTGATTTGGTTGCATAGGCTTGTCTTGTCTTGTTTGTGTTGTTGCAGGTTTCATAACCGTGTGAGGAAGATGATCGAAATATTGCAACAACGAAGGACTCAGCCTTCGCGCAGGTCATACAGGTTCTTCCTGAAGAAGGATCGAACTCTCCAGCTAGTCGTAGCTTGTGCAAAAAAGGATTTGACGATTCCAAGATCGTAAGGCTGTATTCAGACAGATTCAAATTTCCCCGCAGGGTCATTCACTCTCCCCCAGCGGAGTCAGTGGATTTCCCCCGAGAGAATAGTCCCACCCCCAGCGGAGTTCTCTCCTTGCAGCAAATGTTCTTTCCTCCCAGTGGAACCCGGAGATCAGGACTCTCCCCAGCAGAGTTGGTGGTGGGTCCTGTCATTTATTTTGTCAGGGATACCGTGTAATATCAGTTCACTCTCCAGCAGAGAAGTCCAATCATACTTGGCATACCTGCTATTCCTCAGCAAAGCTATATTCCCAGCAAGGGGTTACCTCAACAGGGTGTTTGGGTCGAGCTCCCAACTTCCCAGCATGGTTGACTTCGTCCTTCCAACATTTATTTTTGCTGGAATAATTCTGTAGCATCTGGCTATACCCAGCGGAGTTGGCATTAACTTCAGCATTTATTTTGGCTGAAGCAGTTTCCGTATTATAGCAGTTCAGGTGAAGAGAGCACTTGCTCAAACGAACTACCAAACACTCAAGATCTCGGCATGAGATATTCAATGATAATGTCAGCTCGGCAGTATTCCCCACAGAGTTACCAGGATAAGGTTCTCTTTATTTCCAAGCAGAGTTATTTGTCATCAAAAGGGCTTCATGAATCAGAATTTCAGAAGTTGCCTCCGGTCATCATAACAGGCATCCAGTAGTTTGGTTTCCAGATATCCCCAGTAGAGTCCGCCCAAAGTCGCTGCCATGACAGTGCTAAAGAAGTTTGTGGGTTGGGATCAATGAAGAATTAAGTCCTGACGTGGACAATTTATCCCTATAGTGACGGGATTTCTTCAGAAGTGGGTGTCCTAACGTGGACAGATTTATTTCCCCGGGTTGATGAGATGTGGTAGTCCGAACGTGGACAGAATCGGGTTCCCGGAATTGATGGAATATGGAGTCATGACGTTGACAAAACTGATTACTCTCTGTGTTGGTGTCCTGACGTGGACCATTTACTCTCAGCAGTTACCTTTCTTCGTGTTGGCGAAACATGGGTCCTGACGTGGACAGATCAGACGGAGGTGTGAGTCCTGACGCGGACGAGTTTGGCTTTCTCAACAGAGGAGATGGGAGTCCTGACGTGGACAAGCTTTATTTCCCCAGCGGGTCGAAGATGCCTGGGTCCTGACGTGGACAAATCAAGACGAAAGATGGGTCCTGACGTGGACGAGTTTATTCCTAACGTGGAAAGATGAGATTCCTTGCATGGAAAAATGGGTTTCCTTACGGGGAAAGATTGAGTCCTCACGCGGACATATCAAGATTGATTCCTGACGCGGAAAGAAAGAGATTATTCCTGACGTGGAAGAGTTTAGTCCTGACGCGGACAGATCAAAGGAGTTATTCCTAACGTGGAAGAAGCAGATAGATTCCTTACGTGGAGAGATTGGGGTCCTTACGTGGACGGATTCAAGAAAAGTTGATTCCTGACGTGGAAGAATGATGTACTCCTTACGTGGAAAGTTGAGTCCTGACGTGGACAGGTTCAGAACCAAAGGTGGATTCCTTACGTGGAAAGATTGGAGTCCTGGCGCGGACATGTCAAGTGGTATTGGGGTCCTTACGTGGACAGATTGATATAGCTCTCCTTATGCGGAAAGAAGATTGCTTCCTGACGTGGAAAGATGAAAGGTGTAGTCCTGACGTGGACAGATACAGAAGAGATGATTCCTTACGTGGATGGTGCATTCCTAACGTGGAAGAGTTTATTCCTAACGTGGATGATTTATCTCTAACGAGGAGGCAGACGAGCCGTCCCCAGCAAAGTTGTTGAAGTTTTTTCCGAGTTGACAGCAGATAGAGTCCTGACGTGGACAAGCAAAGGACGAAGTTTCCGATGATTCCTCAGCACGGTCGCACGAGATCAGTGGGATGCCGTAACAGTCAGATTAAGCTG
Source organism: Lathyrus sativus (assembly GCA_963859935.3). NCBI lineage: Eukaryota > Viridiplantae > Streptophyta > Magnoliopsida > Fabales > Fabaceae > Lathyrus > Lathyrus sativus. The sequence continues at coordinate 438,981,871 of OZ012739.1, read as the reverse complement.
ATGAGTGTCATTCTCCAAGCAGGGGTGCAGTTTATTTCTGCGGTTGGCAAATTTCCGGGTTTCTTAGTATTCAACCGTCTCGTACCGCGAATGTCTGAAGGCTCCGGGCTCTTCACCCAATCGGGTCCAAGTCGCTTGAATAGGGGCAGCTGTTGCACCCTAAAATTTGCTCAACCTTATTCACTTGGTTTATTTTTCATTATCATTAGCATTTGCATATAGAGTCATGTACATAGACTAACCATCTGCATAGCATAAGCATAGCAAGACATTCAACAGGGGACCAATCATTATTCTCATCTCTAGAGGCCTATCAAGAGGTTATTATCCCAATTCCATCTCATTCAAGTCATCAGAAAAGAATTTGAGAGCAGAGAGTTCAGCAGATCAAGCCTTGAGCCTATCCCCTATCTGAGGGCATCTGAGGGTCAACAAGGGGGTTGTGGGCTGTGAATGGAAGGCATGGAGAGCATCTAGACATCATGAGAGGCTTAGAAAGTCATTTGGGGAGGAAAACAAGTTGTTGAGGTGACCACAAGAATTGCAGTTGAAGACAGTCAACTAGGGTTTCATCTGGGTCAACCCTAGGTCAATTGACTGATTGAAAGGCATTAAGGGCTATTGGAGGGATGTGGGGTTCATCATTTGACATATAGAGAAGAATATGGTGATATTCTAAGAAGAAATCAAAAGAAATCAAGGAGAAGAGGAGTTTCTAAATTAGGGTTTCTATGTAAAATCCCCTAGTTTAGGTCAAATTTCCAAGCAAAATAAGTCAAAATGCAAGCTTCAAATGGCTTCTTGGCCAACATGAAACTTGTAGAGGATCTCAAGACCTTTAATTTTAGTGGTGGAAGACATTAAGGAGATTTATAGAACTCAAGTTATGGTCCTTGCAAGTTACAGGTCATCTGAGGTATCTGAAATTTTGTCTGTGAAAGTGACTTGACTTCCAAGCAACTTTTACCCCTCAAGGAGATTTCAAATGAATTTCTGGTCAACATAAGAATTGTTCCTCATTGTCTTAGCTTTCTAGAATGGTATGGTATGCCTTCACATGATGTGTGGAACTCAGCTTATGGTCTTGGCAAGCAAAGGGTATTTTGGTCATTTGTGAATTACAGGTCATTTTAACCTATGTCCAAAACTCATACAAGGAGGCCTCAAATGGAAAAACTTACAACATCAAACTTGCTCCAAATGACATTTTGAGTCTAGAAAAGTGACCATGAGAGATTGTAAAGAATCATATCACAAGGTTTCAAAATTGTTGAATTTAATGAAGGAAAATGGCTTAAAAAATGATATTTTTCATATCTTGGCCAAATGATGCAAAATTATAGGTCATTTTGAATGGAAAAGGCATTTTAAAGACATTGGCTAAAGTGGAATTTTGAGCTTAGGTCATAATTTGTGAGTTATCCATGGTTGCTTGAATTGAAAGTAACATAATCCAAATTGAAAGGGAAAAATGTAAGGGAAATTTCTCCAATGTTCTAGGAGGTTCTAATGCAACCTATATATTCATGCAAGCTGATTCATGCAAGGGTTGGTGCTCCCATTTGTCAAAAATCTCCATTTTCATCCATTCTCTTATTCTTCCATAAGATACTCAAACTCTCACAAACCTCTCAAAATTCTCACATCTTTGATTGAATCTTCATCATCATCATTCAAACCCTAGGATTCACATCAAAAAGTGGCTGAATTGATCAAGAATCATACCTATTATCTTCTTCATTCCAAGTTGCACTTTCATCCAAAACCCATTGAAACTTCCTCTATCATTCTGATTTCTATCACTATCATCATCTACTATCATCATGGAGTAATTGGCACAAAAGATTGGAGAGAATTCGTGGCTGTGTGAAGAGATTCAGTTTGAAACTTCAACTTGCATGAAGGATGGAATAGCATGATTCACAAGGATTGAGCATAAACTATTGCAAACAGAAGCATATTGAGTCATTGGAGATCGTTTTCAGCAAGTATCAAAGGTTGAATTGAGGTCTAACTACCATCACCATCATCAAGTGCAAGGTATGTAAACTTCTTCGAATCTCACTATTCTGGCTGGTAGAGATCATGTGGTTAGGATAATGTTGTTTAGAAACCCTAGAGGATCAATTTTTGAAGCTTAGGGATAGATTCATGGAGATCCATGACAGGTTACCATTTCTGTTGGCTTCGAGAATAAGCTGTGTGTTGAGTTATAATCAATGTGATGAAGCATAGAATAATGAGGCAAGCATGTAGAATATTTGTGGATTATCAGGTTTGAGTTCTGGAAACTTCGACCTCAGGCAAGCATGGTGTGCCCTAAATTTCGTGCTCTCTGTTTGGAGTGTACAATGAGAGTTAGGGAAAACTAGAATTAGACATGGATTCCTTGAGTTTCGTAGGATATTTTAGGGCTTGGAGTTGTTATTTTTCATCAAGAAAGCATGGAGAACGAGTGGGTGGAACCTTCGTGCATGGAGTGCATGGCTGAAACCCTAGGAGCTGGAGGTTGAAGAAGGGTGGAGAACCGTACGATGGAGGTTGGACTCTTGACTGGAAGTATCATCCAACGGCCCACGTTTGATCTGAGTTTTGGTGGGAGAATTTGAAATCCCAAACGCACCGTTTCATTAATTGGGGGGATTGGGCTCAGATAGCTATCCACACCCCCCAATTTCATAAGCCCAACGCGCTTAACTTGGTTTTCTTGCTTTTCTCACCCCCTCCGCTTTATTTCTTTATATTTTCTTTTATTTTCTTTAATTTTTTCATGCATCTTCTAAAAATCATATAAAATCTAAAAATCATTATTTTTAATTCATTCTTTTTGCATTATTTTCTTTAGGATGTCTAGAAAATTATAAAAAATAAAAATTGCATTTTATTTTTAATTTGATATTTTTCCCATATTTTCTAAATAAATGACATTTTAAATGGTTTCATTTCATGCATGATTTTATTAATTTTTGTTCTATTAGATACTTTCATATTTTTCATCCATTCTTTTTAGGTTGTTTAGGTTAGACATTGAACTTGTAGATTCAATTTAGTTCCCATTTTTAGAAATTAAATTTAGATGCTTAGTGTAAGTGTGAACAACATTGACAAATTAGGGTTTTCAGGTGTTAATTTAGGAGATTTGATTCTTAGGACTTAGAGATTGAATAGGTTAACTATGGGACTATAGGGGATATGGGTAATCATTAGATCCCCTTAGAAAAGGTTAGGATCCCCCTACTGCTATTAGTATGCTGAATATCTGATTGACTGGTGTGGTGTGCCCTCTGGGGATTATTACTTGCTTGCTTGGGTATTGGGGTTGTCTGGGGACTTGGGAGAGCTGAAGACTTGAGGAGATGAAGGTCATTGGAGATCCAGAGATTGAAGATCAACTGCCAGAGTTGAATAGGAGGTTATTGCTAGCAGCTGCTGAGGAGACTAGGGTTTAGGAGCTAGGCAGAGCTCTAGAATAGAAAGCTTGCTTCTCAAACATAGATGGCTTTGTTTGCCTCTATCCTTTCTCTATGATTCAAAGTCTCTTTCAAATATCCACCTCCTTCCTTTGGAAGGATCAGTGAACATATTTGAAAGATAGAACTTTTGAGAGGAAACTTTCTGTTTAAGGTTAACAGTTGATGAACCACCCTTGGTAGGTAATTAACTGTCTAACATTCATTCACCTCATCTGGTTGACTGATGTTCATCCTAGAGCCTGAGACTTGAAGAAAAGCCATTGCAGATGGAAGGCAGATGATCAAAGCCCTTACCTGAAGGCCATGAAGATAGAGACTGCTGTTGACTGAAGCTTGTAGCTGATTAGAGAGGACTTGAAGATGGATGTTGATTCAGAGCTGCTGATGCTGTTTCTTTTGCTGTTGTATTTCATTGCTGATGTATTGATTGGTTTTCTGGACTGTATTGTTTGCTGTTTGCCCTGTTGGGTTGAAAGTGAAGCCTGTTCACTTTTGCCTATTGTTTTCTAGGTTCGAGGTTGAGTGGGACTCCCTTGCCTCGCTTGTATTGTTGCATCCATGCATTTTACCGCTTTACTGTATATATATCTGATATTGTTTCTGTTTCTGTCTATTCCCTTAGGATCTCTGTTTCTCTCTGTGCAAGAGAGGAGCATGATAGACACTAGGTCTTAACCCATGCATGATAACATTAGGATAGTTTGTTTCCCTTTGCAACCGTAGGATAGAGTTCTGTCTCTTCTTCCTCAAAACAAACAGAAAAACACATAAAGATTTCAAACACAATAAAAGACACTTCTTCCGTAAAAGAATGTAAACTCATCAAAACGTCATTTTTGTCCGCTGGGACTGTTAATCAGAAAACCCTCTTTCAGAAGGAATAAAATCAACCAAGACAAGCTTGTGTCGTACGTGGCCCGAACTACGTTTGCTCTGATCTTCCATGCTGTGTGGAAGTACGTAGGCATAGGATGCGATATCCTAGCGAGCGACCTTCCCCTCCTTTCCCGTAGGTAGGCGAACTACGTTGACTCTGATTTCTCGTTCCAGGCGGGAATACGTAGGCATAAAGTGCGATACTTTTCCGAGTCATTTTATTTTCATTCTCTTTTCTTTTAACCCCTGACCTTTATAGTAGATAGAATAACAATCCATACCCGAAAACAAGCGTGGATCCCATCGAGTACGACGGACGTGAGGGGTGCTAATACCTTCCCCTTGCGTAACCGACTCCCGAATCCAGGTTTTGGTTGCGACGACCATACCTTTCCCGTGTTGTGCGAGGTTTACTCTGAGCGTTTCCTTTCCCTCCCGTGGGATAAATAACGCACGGTGGCGACTCTTCTGTTCAGCCGGCGCCGATTTTCGCAGTAGCGACATATACCAAAGGTATCCACCATGATGTTCAACCATTCATGGGAGATTGAAATGAAGGGAAGCATGGTGTATGCCAAAGGCATCCACCATGACACTCTACCATTCATGGGAGATTGAAATGAAGGGAAGCATGGTGTATGCCAAAGGCATCCACCATGACACTCTACCATTCATGGGAGATTGAAATGAAGGGAAGCATGGCGTATGCCAAAGGCATCCACCATGACACTCTACCATTCATTAGGAGAATCATCTTCCTAAAAGGCTTAAGGAGGAACCCTAAGGATTAGTTAAGGATCACCTAAACTAAAAGGGATTAAAGGCTCTATCCAGGCCTACTCTAAGTTCTAACTAAGTATCAACCCAGTCTTAATCCTATCAAGGAGTAATTCAAAGCCCAGAGTTGTCTAAAGATTCATCTTTAGTGCTAAACTACAAGCCAAGCTAAGATTAAGGTCACCTAACAACATTAACTACATGCCAACAGGGAACTAGTAGAAAATAATTTCTAGGATTGTTGGGAAAATTCCTAGGGCTTCCTAAGTGCTTTAAGGGATCCTAGTACAAAAACCAGAGGCTAGACCTAATCCTAAAGGCCTAAAATTAATTCAAGCTTAAAGTGTATGCTAAATGGTATCAACCATGGGAGGCTCCTACACAACTATCCCAAAATCCTATTTAAAATCATCTAAAAATCACAAAAAAAATATAGTACAATATTATTTCATGTGTCAACATTTACGATACAAAAAATCAGAAACTAATATGAATTATTGAAAGAGAAATAAAATCATAAAGCTCAGCATATAATTATCCAACCATTAAAAACACATTAAAATGGAAAATATGCCATTAATTGGAAAATACAATCAAACTGAAATTAAAAAATGTGAAAAAGTTCTAAACATATCAAAGTATTCACATGATTTATTTCAGAAATTATTAACAATCATTTCTATTTTTATATGAATTAAAACTAACAAGTATTAATAAGAAAAATAAAAGAAAAAAGTAAATTGAATGAAACAGGTGGGAGGTGTAACCAACAACTATTCTATGTGTTATTTGCTAATGGGCTTTGCGCTAGGGGTGCGAACAACGCTACTACTAAGCCCCGTTGAATCACAAACTCAGCTTTTACTCATTTAAATGGAAACAGGCCTGGGGGTGCGCTACGTAACGGAATCACGCGCAATATGGATTGGGCTTTTCAAGTGTGGGTAGGGATAGCGATATGAATGAGAGCCCAGCTGAGTTTCATATGAAACTCAGCGTTTCATTAAAATGGGAAGGGCTGTGGGAAAGGCCACACGTGAAACTTGATACCAGTCGTGAGATGTCAATAACAAGTCAACCAACCAAAACGATCTGACGGCCAGGATACGATCTGGGATTTGAATATCAAAAATGGAGGGAGCTGCGCACGGTGGGAGTGAATAGTACCAGAATTCCAAACTCCGCGAATCTTCAAATTTTTTACACGATTTTGCTCGTCTCACTTCCTAGAGTCCAAATATCATGTTCCTTCTCATTTTTATCCAATATCCAAAGAGATATTCAAACTACAACTTGGGAGGCTATGTCAAAAAGTGTCACGATTCGATACAAAACTTATCTAGAATCCATCTAAAGGTTGTCAAGAACCTAACCGCATATCAAACTAGTTCTAAAATACCATAAATTATGAGTAATCTTGAAGTTTACATACCTCTTCCGAAGCTCTGAATTTGGTGTTCTTGAGGGTGAATTCTTCCTCCAAAAGGTGCAGATTCACTCAGAGAATGATGATTGATCAATCTTGATGCTCAATTTCTTCTAAAACAGCCTTAATCTCCCAACTTGAAAATCAATTCTTCAAGCTTCTTCTCAACTGACTCCAACTATTTCTCCACTGAAAATGGCACTAGAAGGTTCCAAAAATGATCAACAATCTATTTATAATTTGTTTAAAAGCTTTGGAGGCCCAATCATGGCCCAAATCCAAACTTCCAACTTTCAATTTTTCTCTAAAAATCCAACTATGGAAGCCACGCATATGCTCTGCTTTCACTCCAATCTTGATTTAGATCACTTGCATTGGATGTGTGGAATGTAATTGGATTGGTTTGCAGCCTTGATTTCAATCTAAGGTGCAAGTTTGAAATGTTACTTCATCATGAAGTAATCCACCAAATGGCCATGTTATAAATCTCAATTCCAAAATGTGATAATGCCAAATGGTTTAGAATCTTATTTCCATTCAAAATGAGCACCAATTTGGTTTGAAATCATTCAATTACCAATTATTTTGAATTTTTCCATTTTAATTCATTAAAATGGCCTTTTTGAGAAATTTCCTCAACCAATGCTTGCTCTAATCCATATCAATGGACTCTTGATACTTGGTTGGACTAAAACCATTGTTTTAAGCAACTTTCAAGTTGATCAAAAGTTAATTTGAGGTGCCTAAGATCGTGAAATGGACCCATAACCAAATATGACCTGTAATTCTAAATACCCAAAATACCCTTGACTTGTCAAAGCCATAACTAGAGTCCTACAAATCCAATCATGGACTTCTAGTACTTTCTAGAAAGATAAGAAGATAATTAACAACATTCATGTTGACCAAAAGTTCATAGGAATCATCCTTCTAGGGAAAAAGTCTCATGCAAGTTGGGTAACTTTCAAGCTCCAAATTCACATGTCTCAGATGACCTGTAACTTGTCTGGCTCATAACTTGAGTTATATAAACCATATCAAGGACTTCTAGTACTCAAATTAAATCTAAGATCATGCTCTAAAACAATCATTTTGGGGTCAAGGTGAGATGAAAATCACATCTTGAGTTAAGTGGTCTTGAAGTTAGGCACTAAACTAGGGGATTTTACACTGTCAAGCATAGCAACCCTAGCCTAGCAACTCCTCACACTCTTGATTCATGATTAGTTGACCTTGGAATCATCCCTAGGACATCTCAAAATATCAATCCATGATAACATGGCTCTTGAATTAGGTCTCAACCTTCTTCAAATCATCAGTTATCATAGGGTCATCCAGATGAACCCTAGCTTTACCAATCTTGGGTATACTTCATATCCTCCACATAATGACCTGTCTAGGCTTCAAGATGATATCAACACTTCTCATGAGCTCTCTCAATACCTCAAGTCCAACTTCATGGCTTCAGAATCATCTGATGATCTTCCCACAACTCTTAAGTTAGGAGACATACACACTTGATTTCAACCCTCTCTCTGCGGATCTTAGACTTCTCTGGTGAGGATATCAACCCTTGCATACTTGGATAAACCTTTGAGCTAGCTTCATAGTCTTGTATAGCTCTTAATTGGTAGCCATACCTCTTGATCTCCTGCATACATGTCAATGAAATGCAGATGATAATGCTAATATGAATGCAATGAAACACAAGCTAGGTAAAGAAATGTTGGGCAAATTTTGGAGTGCAACATTTATCACCATGATTTGAAACTCCTTTAAGATATATGTTTGGTTGTTACCTTGTTCTTTTTGACTTTGTCAAGCCTACACCCTGGATGTTGTCACATTCACTCTCACGCTTTGGTTGTTACCTTTATTTTCCTTGACTTATATCCATGCTTTAAACATTGTTATGATTTATGAATGTTGATATTGAGTTTTGATCTTTACAATGATAAGTAATTTGTTGACTTATAGATGATTTATTTGTAATTCAAATTTTCATTTATGATGTTTGGTCTTGTGAGAACCTTGTTTCATGATTGTTTAGGTGTTGTAACATCTAAGTTTACTTTTGGTTGTAACCATTTGATTTGAGTTTAAACTTCTTTGGGTGATTGCTTGGTTGTAACCTTGTCATCTATTAACTTTATCAAATATTTGATTGATGTTATCACTTACTTACCCTCATCTTTTTGGTTGTTACCATGATCATATGTTTTCATCATGCTTGAATGAATATATGCTAGAATATCACCCTTGTTTTGATACCTCTTAACTTTGTTAGGTTTTCCCCAAGTGATGTAGCTTGTTAACTCTCATCCTAAAAAGTTGCTTTTTGTTCCCTAGTCCAAAGGAAAGTCTCTCTTTTGACTAGATGTCATAGATAGCTTATTTATTTTTAAACCTTCCCTTGGCCTTGTTAGAGTCATTAGGTTCTTCAACTGAACCTTAAGTTAGAACCAATATCCCTTTGGCTTTGTAAGTCAAGATCTTAGCACACCTTGTTAGGAGTCCTATAACTTAGAACTTAGGGTTAGAGTTTGTAAACTCTATGTGTGTACCATTGTTATGTGTATTCACTTCCTCCTTTTTTGACTTTTTTTAAGGTCATCCCTAGTTAGGTATTTCAACTTAAACTTAGAGAGTTTGTTAACTATATGTAAGTATCATTATTATGAATACTTATTCCCTTGGAACCTTCACCCTAGTTAGGAGAACTACTATTGCTCTGATTCCGTCCTTGTAAGGATATGTAGGCATGATATGCGACATCTTAGCGAGCATACTTAGTGTATATACCTATAAGCCTTCATCTTAGCACATAACCATTAACAGACAAACATTAGCATAACGCAAATACCAAACAAGAGGTTCTTGTAGAGTACTATAGATGCTTAGGGTGCTAATACCTTTCCTTAGTATAACCAATCCTCGAACCCCTGATCTCTTAGCTTCGCTGTTACATAGCGCACTTAGAGTTTTCTTCGATACTTACCCTTTCCTTTGGATAAATCAAAGTTTGATGGTGAATAATTAAAGATTTGTGAATCAAGTTAGTTAATAGCTTGATATCTGATTCTCACTGCAACAGACTTTAATGTCAAACCATTGATTTAATTCCGCTATTTAATCGAATTATTTGTTTTATTATTAAATGAGATATGAAGTGATTTGATACTTCATGATGATATTTTTTAATGTGGCATCTTACGTGTGTAACTCTGATTTATTTCCAAAATTTTCGTATTTTCAAATTATTATTGTCGCGGTGAAATTCGGATACCAAACTATTGATTAGTTTGAATCTTTAATTCATTTTTGCAACCGAACTTTGATTTGTCCAAAGGAAGGGATAAAGATCGAAATTCCCACAATGCAATGCAAATGCAAGGTTAGAGAGTTTTAGGTTCGGGGGTTGGTTAAACTTAGGGAAGGTGCTAGCATCCTAAGTTTCTGTAGTACTCTACAGGAACCTCTTGTTTTATGTTGTTTATTGTTAAGGTTTGTCTGCTTAAAGGTTGAAAGACCTAGGGGTTTATTTCTAAGTATACTCGATAAGATATCGCATCTTATGCCTACATATCCTTACGGGAGTGAAATCAGAGTATTTGTAGTTCCCCTAAAGGGTTTGAGGAGTTCTTTGACTATGGTCAAAGTTCCTACGAGTTTAGGATAGTTGATTGATTGATTTTAGGAGAAGAGATGCGTTGTCATTTTAAGGGAGATTTAACCGCCACAAGGTATGGAAAAATAGTCTTTGCATCATCTTAAGAGAAGGGCTCAAGTACTCGGATAGGGATCGACGAGGTACGCCTCACTTAAGGCAAAGTTCCTACGAGTTGATTGTATTGTTGTGGGGTGGAGATTCTATCTCGCTTAAGATGATTAACATCTATTCTCTATTGTTTGAATATTTTGTATGTTGAGTTGTATTGTTTTCCTATGTTGTAAAGTAAAGATAAGGTCCTTCCTATGGGGTAGGATCTATCCTAGAGATCAACTTGAATGGGATTAAGGATCATGGGGAATATGATGCAAATGATGTGCACTACACACAAGTGTTGACTCATGTGTAGGGTTTTCCTTTGGACGGGATGCGATGCGAGAATATAAATTTCTATAATGTAAAGGCAGATAAATAAAGCATATACGGACGCATGAAAGCGCTAGAGTGTAAGTGAGAGTTGTGTATGTGAATGTGGCGTGGAGTGGGGGCGTAAGCAGGCTCAATTGAATGTTGATTCGATTTTATTTTAATTGAGTTGATTTTGATTTTAAGAAAGTGTTATATTAATTAGATTTCTAGATAGAAAAAGATTACTATAAATTTTGAGAAAAAAGGGTTAATGAAGACATAAGCTAATTTGAATAAGAGGAGTGTTTATTTTTTTTTTTTATAAAAGGTTATTAGATTAATTAGTTAATTATTAAAAGGCTAAGGTTTATTGAATAAAAATTATTAAGTTATTTAATTAATGGATGGTTGATTTTTAAAAAAAGATTCACTTATTAGTTATTAGTCTATGTTTAAAAAAGATTAAGGTTGATGATTAAAGGGTTAATCGATATTTTATTAAATAAAAAGTTTTTTTTCTCTAAAAGGTTGAAAATAAATCGGGTTTTAAAAAGTTAATTAAGATCAGTGGTGGTTTAATGGTTAATTAGAGAATGATTAAGGATTGAATTTTGGGTAGGATAATTATAAATAAATAATTACTAACTTATGAAATAGTATGCGTTGATTAAAATTATGAAATGAGTTTTTTATTTATTAAATGGATAAATAAATTGGTAATTGTAAATGTAAATTATTTAAAAAAGGTTTTTTAGTGAACAAATATTGTTTAATAAAAATGTTATTAAGTTGATTAAAAAGGTTAATTGAATTAAAAAAGCTAATAAAAGGTTAATTAGGGAGGGTTATTAGTTTAATTAAAAGCTTAAGCGGAAGGTTAATTAACAAGGGGGCAGATTAAGAGGGGGATTAAGGGGAGGCGCGCGATCGCATGTGCGCGGGTGCACATGGTTACGGTGGGCAAGCGCTATGGTGCGTATGATGGTGATCCGTTGGAGATCGTGTGACTGTGAACCGAGGGTGCATCGTATATGTGTGGGTGTGTTGTGTGTGATTATTTTACAACAAAAAAAAAACAACAGAGGAAAACCCTAAATCCTAAATCAACTCCTCTCTCTCCATCTTTGCTCTTCTTCTCACGCGATTCTCACTTTCTCCGTCGTTGTTCCTTCTCTTTCTCCCATCTCTCTGGTCTTTCCTCCGTCTCGTTCTTCTTCATTCTTCTCACCTATTTCGAACCCCTTCCTCGCCTCATCTTCAATTTCTCACGGCCTGTCAAATATTCACACAAAAAACCAAACATCAATTCTGACTTGAAAATGTTAAATGAAGAACGTGTTACCCATGATAGTGACGAAGGCGGCTTTGCCGATGACTTCGCGGTGGTGTCGGCGGATAAAAAAGGGTTCCCGACGAAGGCGATGGTGAAGGCGGCTTCTGGTGATTTCGCGGTTCGCAACGGAGGGTTCTTTTGAAGGGTTCGACAATTGAACAAATAAGCTTCTTTTTTCATTACATTTTGTGGGTTTTTTACGATTTGGGATTTTGGCTGTGGTGAGTTAGGGTTTTTTTTGCCGTGAAATGATTTTGTGGGTTTCTTTGAATATTGGGTTTTGGGGGGATTTTTGTGGAATTTGTGGATTGTCCCCTATTTTGTTGTGGATTTTGTGCGGATGATTTCGTATGTTAGGGTTTACGTTTTTGTGAATAGATTACTGTGTATCCCCCTCTGTTATATACTGGTGTTCTTCATAAGCCTTAAATCATACTTCCCAATTTCAGACTTGTGTGATAATGATTATAATATGTTTCCATTTTTGTTGATTATGTTTGATGCTGCGATTCATTTCCATTTTCAGTTGGGATAAGATTTGATTGAGCATTCATTGTTGATTGTAGGTCTTTGGTTATGGAAAGTTTTCAACAACATATTTCCTTTTTTATCTGAATGTGTCTGGTCTTGTTTTGGAAGTCCTTGAATGCCTTGATTTCTTGCTGTTTTCGATTTGGCATGCTGATAACCGTTTCTACGATGATTAATGAGTTTCCTCTTTCAGTTGAATTGGTTTTGGACACGAATGATAATGTTGATTTGGATATGCAAGTGAAAATGATGCAGCTGGGTCATTCAAGTTTGCTTTCTACGTGGCCATTCAACTGACGCTTTAAAGGGAGTTGCCTTACATATGGTGATGTGAATAGGGCGTTACTGTTGTTACACGAAGCACTAATTGACCATCTGGGCCCTGGTAACCTGTCAGGAACTGCAGGTGCAGTTGTGGGTTGACAGCGCCTGGAGTATTTGAACGATCACTTGATGAAAGATCAAACAGCACAGTCAAGCATGTACTCTTGTCAAGGCCACACATCTTCCATATTGTTGTGTTCCCCTCTCCTATGACAGTATCAGCAACAGAAGGCCCTTTCTTCTCCATCGATGTGCATGGTCCAACGATTCCCTGAATTTTGATTTCCTTTGAGCAATTTGTCTCAAGAGTTCCATTGAAACAAAGACCAAGAGATTGCTCCCCATCCTCAAAAACATGCTTGAAAGAGTCCTTGAAGACTGAATAACCAAAACTTTCCGACAGGACAACAAGGCCACCAGTTCTTTCAACTACAACTTTCATTTCTGCAACTCCAACCTGATCAAGTGTTGATGCAAAGACATCTAAAACATGACCTTGGCTAAACAGCTGTTTTGCAAGACCCTCATAAAATTTGACTGCTTTCTTAAAGCAAGGCGCTGCATCTTTATCAAGATCTTTATGAGAACGCACTGGGTCAGATAGATCTTTAGACACAATCGTGTCGGGTCCTTCCGTGCATGGTTTAACAGGTTGGTAAATCCTTCATCATAACAATAATAAGGCCAAATGTGACTCCTCTGATTATCTTGTTGCAGGTTCTAAAGAAGAGTGGTGTACGACCATATTTGGAATCAATTCGACAGTGGCGGCATGACGAAACCTCCGGTATGATGAATTTGCAATAGTGTGGGATTCAAAATTACTCTCAACATATGCTGAATGTTCAACATTACGGGCCGTAGTAACGTCCTGCGATTTTCCCTGCGAGTATATCTACTGCGAGCATGCTTTTGGTGATGTACAATGCCATTACTTTATGTTCTTATAATGTATCTTCATTGGATGCTTGCATTTAATTTGAGCACAAACACTTTGGTGTAGGGGCTGATTGGAGAGATGGCGTATGTATGACATCCATCAATGAACTTCTGCTAAGTTCAATATTTGTGAAAGCTTTCGGGTCCTAATGCTGAAAGGTTGCGGTTTGCTGTATAGAATTCCAATCTCTTCACATGTATCTCCTTCTCCATTTTTCCATTTATTATGATATTGATATCCATGAATTCTTTTACAAGAGAGGGAGCAGTGTTGTTTAGTGCTGATATTTGTACTTTAATTTCTTGCTCTGTTTGTTATTCTCCACAATCACCTAACTCAATTGATCAAGTTCTCTGTTGTTTGAACCGATTCAATGACTTATTGACAGCATTCATTTCTCTTAACAGGTTGCAAAGGGAAGTATGTTCCGAAACAAACTCCCTTTTGTTGCTGGCTGATAAGGTTGATCATCTTGATGAAACGGTTAGGGCAAAACACGAGGCTTGGCGTGAGAAAACGTTGTGACTTGGTTGGCTTATGCAGCGAGTTGGGGGTAGTGACTCTTCAATTCCAAACTGAGGGGTGAGGTTGCAGATGACATCGGCAAGTCGGCTTACCATTCAATTTATTTATCTTTGCAAGTCTTGGATCAATCTCTCAACATGTCCTTGATGCAGGTGACGACTTGCGCGTATCATGGAGCCTCAATAGGTTCGCGAAATCGCCCAAATATCCATGTCTGGTTTTCCAAGACCCTAGTCATTTCCAATTACCTGTTTGTAAAAGTCAATGACAGAATCGTGAAAGCAGTGGTGGATTCTTCTTTGTAGATAATTTATAATAAGAACTAGTGTTATCTTGAAAACAAATGTTATTCACAATTGTTTTTACGCAACAGAACAGTAATCGATGGGTGGCCATCAAACATTGAATCTCTCATCATTGGCCAAAACGCTGATGTATTCATGTTGCACACAAAAACGCCAGTAAATCCTGGCAGCCCCCCTCCAATTTAATTAAAGGTAAACATACTCTCAAAATATGACGTTACTTCAAAGATTAATCAACAAGAACCAACTCGACTAGCCGAAGCTCGTAACAATCCAATGAAACTTTAACCAATCCCACATGACCAAGCTCAACACTACGGGAAGGAATACTCTCTAGTTCCGCTCGAGGAGACTTTTATTCAAAATATAACTCGTTAAAAGAACTCGGGACTTAAGATGAATTTTGTGAACCATTTTATAATCCTTGAATTTGAAGCTTGAACGAAAACATGATGAAGGTTGGCTTAGGCAGCCTGACGTTAACTTGATGGATTTCGTTCGGACTCCTTTGAACTTGAATATAAATAATTCTCATAATAGTCTTATGGAATAACACCAAATGGTCTTCGATTTTGCAATGATACACACAATCTTCGAATTTGTAGCTTGGATTTAAATCTTAAATTTGAAAAACTCAAAATTCCTCTTGCCACAAAACCAATGATCAATCCTCAAATGACTACGTAAATCTCTGAAGCAAGGCCAACCGACTACATCTTGGAGTATTTAAATTGTGAGAATGAATGTTATATTCATTTGAAATCACTGCATCTGCACATGTTGGTTAGTCATGGTAAACATACATATAGACAAGTAAGAAATAAACACAAGGAGGTGGGATCTTATGGTCAAAAATTAGGGTGCAACAATTATACGAATGGGAAGAGTAGGGTGTTGCAATTGGTATCATAGCAGGTCGGCCCGTCCGGGCAGTGTAGTAGTAGAGTCTGACTATAAGGTGTATATAGTCGTGTGTTTTTTCTAACCTGTGTTTCCTTGGTATTGAGCAGTATGGCTGGTAGGAATGATGTTATGATTACTGTTGCATTACAAGCTGTGGCACAGGCGATGCAGAATACCACTCAGAGTGCTAAGGTCGTCGAGTTTCGCAATTTGGAAAATTTCCAAAACAACAAGCCACCTAAGTTCGAGGGTAGACATGAACCTGATGTGTTGCAGAAATGGCTGAAGGACATTGAGAAAATCTTCAGAGTCATGGGATGCACTAAAGCTCAAAAGTTGTAGTTTGGCACTCACATGCTGAATGGTGAAGTTGAAGACTGGTGGGATAATACCCATCAAAGGATAAAAACTGCAGGTGGTCCTATTACTTGGACAATGTTCAGAGATGAGCTCCTAGAGTGGTATTTTCCAGAAGATGTTCATGGCAAGAAAGAAGTTGAATTCCTAGAATTGAAGCAAGGAAACTTGACCGTTGCAGAATATGTGGCCCAATTTGAGGAACTGTTGAAGTATTGTCTTCATTACAATACTGATTCGGCTATGAGTTTGAAGTGTATCAAGTTTGAGAATGGACTGTGTCCCGATATTAAACAAGGTATCGATATCAGAAGATCAGATACTTCCCTGAGTTGGTGAACAAGTGTCGAGTTTATGATGAAAACAACAGGGCTCGGGTTGCTCACTACAAAGCCCTGAGTGACAAAAGAGGTAAGCAGAGACATGGGAGTACTACTTATAATGCTTCAGTTGATAAAGGGAAGCAGAAGGCTGTTATTGGCAAGAAGCCAAGTGGGGAGGAAATTCTTCCAACCCTATCAACTATTTCAGATATGATGGCGCGGGTCACCATGCTAATGAATGTCAGAATGAAGTGAAGAAATGTTTCAAATGCGGAAAGCCAGGTCATGTTGTGGCAGATTGTAGGACCAATATACCTACCTGTTACAACTGTGGTGAACAGGGTCACATCAGCACCCATTGTCAGAAGCCAAAGAAGTCACAGACCGTTGGGAAGGTATTTTCTTTGGAGGAGGCTCAGCCTAACAATGAGGATTGTTTGGTCAGAGGTACTTGTTACATTCATAACACTCCTTTGATTGTTATCATTGATACGGGTGCGGCCCACTCGTTTATTTCTATGGATTGTGTGAAGAAACTAGGACTTGTACCGTCTACTTTGAGTAAAGGGATGGTGATTGATACTCCATCTATTAGGTTGATCACTACATATTTAGTGTGCTTGAATTGTCTTATGTCGGTCTTTGGTAGATATTTCAGAGTGGATTTAATTTGCTTACCACTCAGTGATCTGGATGTTATTTTACGGATGAATTGGCTAGAGAGTAATTATGTATACATTGACTGTTATTGGAAGAGGTTGTTATTTCTTACTCCAGAGGAGGAGGAGTTGGCTAATTTTATATCTACCATAGAATTGAGAGTCTTGTTGGAGGATGAAGCTAAAATATTTGTGGTGTTTGCCTCATTATCTGTTGAGGATAAAACATCGATTAATGAGTTACCTGTGGTGAAAGAGTTTCCAGAAGTGTTTCCGAATGATATTTCAGAGTTGCCTCCGCAACGAGAGGTGGATTTCACAATTGATCTTGTTCCTGGTACCAAACCTATATCTATGGTACCATACAAAATGTCAGCGTCAGAATTGGCGGGGTTGAAATCTCAACTTGGAGAATTACTTAATAAGAAATTCATTAGACCCAATGTGTCACCATGGGGAGCTCCTATGTTGTTGGTTAAGAAAAAAAACGATAGTATGAGATTGTACATTGATTATCGTCAGCTGAATAAGGTTACCATCAAGAACAAATATCTGCTTCCGAGAATTGATGATCTAATGGATCAACTCGTGGGAGCTCGTGTTTTTAGTAAAATTGATTTGAGATAGAGTTACCATTAGATTCGGGTGAAAGAGGACGATATTCAGAAAATGGCTTTCAGGACTCGATATGGACATTACGAATATGCTGTGATGCCGTTCGGGGTGTCCAATGCGCCGGGCGTGTTCATGGAATACATGAATCGTATATTTCATGCTTACTTGAATCAGATTGTGGTAGTTTTTATTGATGACATTTTGATTTATTCTGAGTCAGAAAGAGATCATACGGAGCATCTGAGGATTGCATTGCAAGTGTTGAAAGATAATAAGCTATTTGCAAAACTTTCAAAATGTGAGTTTTGGTTGCATGAGGTGAGTTTTCTAGGACATGTCATTTTTGGTGATGGCATAGTAGTGGATCCATCCAAAGTAAGTGTGGTACTTCAGTGGGAACCTTCGAAATCAGTGATGGAGATTTGGAGTTTCTTGGGCTTACTAGGTCATTACCGCAGGTTTACCGAAGGGTTTTCTAATTTGTCCCTTCCTCTGACTCAGTTGACTATAAAGGTTCAGGCCTTTGTGTGGGATATCTTGTGTGAAGAAAGTTTCTGGGAATTGAAGAAGAGATTGACTACAACGCCAATGTTGATTCTACCAAAGCTAGATGAAACTTTTGTGGTATATTGTGACGCATCTAAAATGGGATTAGGTAGAATGTTGATTCGGGATGGTAAGGTCATGACTTATGCCTCACGACAATTGAGGGTACATGAGAGGAATTATCCTACTCATGATCTTGAGTTAGCTGCAATGTTTTTTGTGTTGAAAATTTGGAGACATTACTTGTACGGGTCGAGGTTTGAGGTGTTCAGTGATCATAAAAGTTTGAAATATTTATTTAACCAGAAAAAATTGAATATGAGACAAAGGAGATGATTGGAATTCTTGAAGGACTATGATTTTAGCTTAAGTTACCATCACGGTAAAGCTAACATCGTGGCAGACGCTTTGAGTCGAAAGATAATTCACATGTCAATATTAATGATTAAAGAGTTGGACTTAATTGAGCAATTTAGAGACGTGAGCATGATTTGTGAACTGACTTCTGAGAGTGTGATGTTGGGTATGCTGAAATTTAATAATGAGTTCCTTAGTGAGATTGAGAGAGTCAGAAACTTGATTTAAAGTTGGTGGATTTAATGACCGCGGGAGGGTCGGATGCAGAAGGTGGCTTTAAAGTAGATGATGTTGGTGTGTTGAGATTTAGAGGCATAACTTGTATGCCGGATGATCTGAAATTAAGAAAAATGATCTTAGAGGAAAGCCACAGAAGTAGCTTGAGTATTCATCCAGGAGCTAAGAAAATGTATCAGGATCTTAAGAAATTGTTTTGGTGGTCAGGTATGAAGAAAGACATAATTCGGTTTGTGTATGCTTGTTTGACTTGCCAGAAGTCAAAAGTGGAACATCAGAAACCTTCCAGTTTGACGTAACCAATGGAAATACCATAGTGGAAGTGGGATAGTATCACAATGGATTTTGTGACTGGGTTGCCAAATACGGCGAGAGGCTTTGATGCTATTTGGGTGATTATGGATAGACTGACGAAATCGGCACATTTTATACCAATTAACATCAGTTCCCCTTTGGTAAGGTTAGCATAGATTTATATCAGGATCACAAACAAGTTACACGGGGTTCCGTCGAGCATTGTGTCTGACAGAGACCCGAGGTTTAATTTCGAAATTTGGAAGAGCCTGCAGGAAGCTTTGGGTTCTAGTTTGAAGTTGAGTTCTGCTTATCATCCGCAGACAGATGGGCAATTTGACAGGACTGTTCGGTCACTGGAAGACTTGTTGAGAGCTTGTATACTCGAGCAGGGAGGTGCTTGGGACACTGATTATTATAATAGTTACCATTCTAGTATCAGAATGACGCCTTTTGAAGTGTTGTATGGTAGGAGGTGTATAACACCTCTATGCTGGTAAGAGTCGGGCGAGAGTATGGTACTCGGACCCGAGATTGTGCAACAGATTACTGAGATAATTCAGTTGATTAGAGAGAAGATGATGGCATCCTAGAGTAGACAAAAAAGATATCATGATAATAGGAGAAAAGACTTAGGATTCAGTGAAGGAGACCATGTGTTTCTAAGGGTCAATCCTATGACCGGTGTTGGTTGTGCACTGAAATCAAAGAAGTTGGATTCTAAGTTCATTGGACCGTATCGGATTTTGCAGAGATTTGAGACTGTTGCTTATAGAGTGGCGCTCCCACTCGAAGTTTCAAATTTGCATGATGTGTTTCATGTGTCGCAACTTAGGAAGTACATTGATGATCCATCATATGTGCTTCAGATGGATGAAGTATAGATTTGGGATAATCTTACCGTAGAGGCGGTGCCGATAAAGATCGAGGATCACAAGATGAAGTAGTTAAGAGGAAAATACATTTCTTTAGTGAGAGTAGCTTGGGAGGAGCTGCTGGAGGAAGTGTGACTTGGGAATTGAAGAGCAAGATGCGAGATCATATTCGGAGTTGTTCTTATCAGATACATTTTCAAGAACGAAAATACTTTAAGTGGGAGAGAGTTGTAACACCCCATTTAAAATATTTAGCCATTGTGTGTTGTTTGTGATTTTATTGACTTAATTAAGGGTATGTGGTTAAGGGTGATTGTGAGGAGTTATCCTTAATTGAGTGATGTGAATGAAACTTTATAATAGTATGATAATAATAATTAATTAATAATGGGTGAGAAATATTATTATTATTATTATTATTATTATTATTATTATTATTGTTATTATTATTATTATTATGATTGTTATTATTGTTATTATTAGTAATAATATTATTAGAAATTAATTAAGTGATAAAATAATTAGGAGGGATTAGTGGGAGGTTACATAGAGAAAACCAGTTAACGTGAACAAAGAACAAGAGAAAGAACAAGGGAGAACTAGGACAAGAGTGAAGGTGAGATAATACTTAGAAGGGGGGTTGAATAAGTATGAAAGATTAAAACTTAGAAATAAAAACACAGTTATGTTTATCCTGGTTCGTTGAACTCAACTACTCCAGTCCACCCTTCCTAGAGTGATTTGCCTTTCTCAACAAGGACTTAATCCACTATTTAATCAAACATATTACAATAGTAACACCTAAGAACAACTGTTCTTAGTCTTCTCAAGAGCTACTGATTCCAATTGAATCCTCTTAAGGAAAACCTTTACAATTAATGTAAATCAAATACAAGAGTATGAATGCTTCTAAAAAGCTTTTATCACAACTGTGATTTTTCTCTTAAGTTTAAGTACAAATAATTCTAAGAATGAATATGAAAGAATGAGAGCTTTGAATGTTATGATTTCTTTTCAGCAAAATGTCTAACTAAAGAATTTGGTGGAGTCTTCCTTTTATAGGCAGCTTATCCAAGGAGAGCTGAGCGTTGAGAAGAGTGTCCCAAAAAGGTCTGAGCCTTTTTGTCTTCACATCAAGTGACCTTTCCTAGAAGTAGAAAGCACAGAAAAATCCTTTTTGTTTGTGTTCTTGTGTCTAGCACAAATGAGGAAAGAGACGTTTGATTTACTCCAACGGATATAATCTTTGAATATTTCTTCTTCAGTTTTCAGCAAGTTCATCTGAATCTGATTGAGTCAGAGTCTTCTAATGATGTTCAGAACTTTGCTGTATCAGAGTCTTCTGCAGCATGTGTGCTTTTAGCGTGTTGATCATCAGAGCATATTTGACATAGAACTTCAGTACTTGGCAGCTTTAGTACTTTCAAAAACTTCTGTAGAAACTATGCTTTGAGAAACTCTTCATACAATATTCTTCTTAGCTTCAGATGCTTCTGCTTGCTTCAGATTCTTCTGGAGACTACGTGTTGCACCCTAAAATTTGCTCAACCTTATTCATTTGGTTTATGTTTCAATTGCATTAGCATTTGCATATAGGGCCATGTACATAGGTTACTCATCCGCATAGCATAAGCATAGCAAGTCAGCTAACAGGGGACCAATCATTATTCTCATCTCTAGAGGCCTATCAAGGGGTATTATCCTGATTCAACCTCATTCAAGTCATCAGAAAAGAATTTGGAAGCTATCAAGTCAATGGATCAAGCAGTTCATCTATCTCCTAACTGAGGGTGTCTGAGGATCAACAAGGAAATGGTGAGCTGTGGGCTGAGCATGGGGAGTATCTAGACATCTTGGAGGACTTAGAAAGTCATTTGGAGAAGGAGACAAGTCATTGGTGAAGTCACAAGAATTACAGTTGAAGACAGTCAACTAGGGTTTTATCTGGGGTCAATTCTAGGTCAACTCTAGGTCAACTGACTGATTGAAAGGCATTAAGGGCTATTGGAGAGATGTGGGGTTCATCATTTGACATGTAGAAGAGGATATGATGATATGCCAAGAAGAATTCAAGAGAAATCAAGGAGAAGAGGAGTTTCTAAATTAGGGTTTCTGTGTAAAATCCCCTAGTTTAGGACAAACTTCTAAGCAAGATAAGTCAAAATGCAAGCTTCAAATGGATCCTTGGCCAACATGAAACTTGTAGAGGATCTCAAGACATTTAATTTGAGTGGTTAAAGACATCAAGGATATTTATAGAACTCAAGTTATGGTCCTTGCAAGTTACAGGTCATCTGAGGCATCTGAAATTTTGTCTGTAAAAGTGATTTGACTTCCAAGCTATTTTTACCCCTCAAGGAGATTTCAAATGAATTTCTGGTCAACATAAGAGTTGTTCCTCATTGTCTTAGCTTTCTATAATGGTATAGTATGCCTTCATATGATGTGTAGAACTCTACTTATGGTCTTGTCAAGAAAAGGGTATTTTGGTCATTTGGTGATTACAGGTCATTCATAGCATATGCCTAAAACTCATGCAAGGAAGCTTCAAATGGAAAACTTCCCAACATAAAAGTTGTTCAAAATGGGATTTTAAGGCTAGAAAAGAAGGTGTGAAAGTTTGGAAAAGCTTGGAGCATGGAATTTTAAAAGTGGTGAAAAATGACTTAAAAAAGGCATATAACTTGAAAAAGTTCAAGTTGGAAAATGGTTTGAGAGATCTACAAAGCCAATATGGGTCATCCAATATACCAAATTGATTCCCAACATCATTTTAAAGACATTGGTTCAGCCACATTTTTGAGTTTAGGTTTAAAAATTGGACTTTCTTTGTAAATTTGTTTCTTACATCATAAGGCAACATGGTAAAGCTTAACACAAGGCAAGGAAAACTTGGTTTTTCATACATACACTCCTAATATCTCATGAGAGGAGATTTTCACTCAAGTTTACCCAAGGTGCAAGCATGATATAATATGATTCAAAATGCCATCAAATGATAAATTCATGAAAGTTCCATAAGCTTCTAGATCCCTCTAGGACCAATCTAGAAACTTCTCATTCTGTTAATCCTCTCCTATATAAGGAAATGAAGCTATTTGTGCATTGGTTGGTGATTCTTTGAACTTGGAAACACTACTTTGAATCCTTCACTCCAATTTGCATTTTCTCTTCAAACTCCATTGAAGCTTCATCAATCATCTCAATCTCTGTCATCATCATCATCCTCCATTGTTGTAGAGTAAAAAGCAAGAAGAAGGCTCAAGGATTCGTGGCTGGATTGTTGGTTCCCATTCATCACTCCAACTTGCATGAAGGTGTGAATTGCCATTCTCAAGGGATTTAAGCACCAATTCTCTTCACAGGAATCATCACCATCATCCAAGGATCAATTAGCACAAGTGGCAAGGGTTGAAACGAGGGATAACCATCATCACCATATCCATTTGGTAAGAATGCAATTTGATTCGAATCACCATGATTAGCCACTGTTAGGGTTAGATCTTGAGTTATTAGCAATAGAGACAATCTAGGGATCATCCATGAGTAGTTTAAGATCATTTCATGAAGTTTCGAAAGATGGTATCAATTCTTGCAAGATCAAGGAAGCTTTGGTTATGGAGTTTTAAGGCGTGTATTATAGCTTAGTGTACTCAGGGTGGCATGTAGAACAAGTTAACATCAAGAATTTCAAGGTTTAATGAAGTTGCAGGGCACGTATTCATGGTGGTACCCGTGTGTTAGTGCTTTCTGTTTGAAGGTTAGAGGTTGTTTCAAGATGAATTATGGCCATGGATGGATAGAGGGGAAGAATGGGATCAATTTTGGTTTTTTGATCGTGTTGTTTCATGGCTTGGGGAAGGAGAACGAAGCATTGGAAGTTGGTTGCATGGCATGGACAAAACCTGAATCTAGGGTTTCATTTGGGGAAGAAACACAATGGCCGTTGGATGGGAAGGAAAATGTTGAATTGACTTCAAGATCAAGGGCTGGCATTCAATCTGCATTTTGGAGGGAATTACAAAGCCACGTGAAATGCAGCGTTTCATTAACGCGGCATTGGGCTTGTTTTCATTTTCACACCCCCCAACTTGCTGGGCCCAACGCGTTGAACTGGTTCTGATTGCTTGTTACACCCCCTCCCTTTATTTCTTTCTATTTTCTTTTTTCAATTTCTTTTTATTTTCATTCATTTTTTGAAAATTCATAACAAATTAGAAATTGCATATTTTTAATTCATTTTTTTTAACATTTTCTTTAAAGAGTCTAGAAAATTATAAAAAAATAAAAATTGCATTTTATTTTATTTGATATTTTTCCCATATTTTCCAAATTAATGCATATTTTAAGTGTTTCATTTCATACATGATTTTGATAATTTTTGTTCTATTAGTGGCTTTAATATTTTTCACTCATTCTTTTTAGGTTGATTAATAGACATTGTTAGCTTGTACATACAATTTAGTTCCCATTTTTAGAAATTAATTTTAGGTGATTAGTGTAAGTGTGAACAACATGAATAAAATTAGGGTTTTAAATCAACTTAGGAGAGATAGTTTAATTCTTTTAGGAGATTTTCATTTGATTTTTGGGATATGGACTATAGGGGTTATGGGTATAGGATAGATCCCCTTAGAAATCACTAGGATTCCCCTACTGCTATTAGTATTACTGTCTGTATTTGATTGATTGGTGTGGTGTGCCTTCTGGGGATTACTGCTTGTCTGTGTGGGTATTGGGATTGTCTGGGGATTGGGGAAGCTGAAGACTTGAGGAGATGAAGACCATTAGAGATCCAGAGCCTAAAGACCAACTTCCAGAGATTGGAGAGGGAATTCCTGCTAGCAGCTGGTGAGGATTAGGGTTTAGGAGCTAGGCAGAGCCCTAGATTAGAAAGCTTGTTTCTCAAACATGGAATGCCTTGTCTGCATCCATCCTTTCTCTATGATTCAAAGTCTCTTTCAAATATCCACCTCCTTCCTTTGGAAGGATCAGTGAATGTATTTGAAAGATAGAACTTTTGAGAGAAACTTTCTGTTTAATGTTAATAGTTGATGAACCACCCTTGGTAGGTAATTAACTGTCTAACATTCATTCACTTCATCTGGTTGACTGATGATTCTCCTGAAGATTGAGACCTGAAGAAAAGCCATTGCAGATGGAAGGCTGATGATCAAGACATTGCTGGAAAGCTGTGGAGATGGAGAATGATGTTTGTTGAAGCTTGTAGCTGATTGGAGATGACTTGAAGACTGGTGTTGATGCAGAGCTGCTGTGGCTGTTTATGTTTGTTGTATTTCAGTTCTTGATGTATTGATTGGTTTTCCTGACTGTATTGTTTGCTGTTTACCCTGCTGGGCTGAAAGTGAAGCTTGTTCACTTTTGCCTATTGTTTTTCAGGTTCGAGGTTGAGTGGGACCCCCTTGCCTCGCTTGTGTTGCTGCATTCATGCATTTTACTGTTTTACTGTATGTATCTGATATTGTTTCTGTTTCCGTCTATTCCCGTAGGATCTCTGTTTCTCTCTGTGCAAGAGAGGAGCATGATAGACACTAGGTCTTAACCCATGCATGATAACATTAGGTTAGTTTGTTTCCCTTTGCAACCATAGGTTAGAGTTCTGTCTCTTCTTTCTCAAAACAAACAGAAAAACATCATAAAGATTTCAAACACAATAAAAGACACTTATTCCGTAAAATAATGTGAACTCATCAAGACGTCATTTTTGTCCGCCGGGACTGTTAATCAGAAAAACCTTTTTTCAGAAGGAATAAAATCAACCAAGACAGACTTGTGTCGTACGTGGCCCGAACTACGTTTGCTCTGATCTTCCATGTTGTCTGGAAGTACGTAGGCATAGGATGCGATATCCTAGCGAGCAACCTTCCCCTCCTTTCCCGTAGGTAGGCGAACTACGTTGACTCTGATTTCTCGTTCCAGACGGGAATACGTAGGCATAAAGTGCGATACTTTGCCGAGTCATTTTTATTTTCCTTTTATTTTCTTTTTAACCCTTGACCTATAGTTTAGATAGAATAACAATCCATACCCGAAAACAAGCGTGGATCCCATCGAGTACGACGGACGTGAGGGGTGCTAATACCTTCCCCTTGCGTAACCGACTCCCGAACCCAGGTTTTGGTTGCGACGACCATACCTTTCCCATGTTGTGCGAGGTTTACTCTGAGCGTTTCCTTTCCCTCCCGTGGGATAAATAACGCACGGTGGCGACTCTTCTGTCAGTCGGCGCCGATTTTCGCAGTAGCGACAGCTGACGACTCTGCTGGGGACCCAACGTCCCCTGGCTGCTAAGGACTGCGATGGTTCTTATGCATTTGGGATCCAACGTCCCTTAAGAGAGTCAATCCTAACGCTTGTTTTCCCGTCGAGGATTTTGTATGGATTTATATTTCTGACCTTTATTTTCAGCATTACATATATTGATTATTATTGTTGTATTGGGGTTGTGATGGGTGGTTCTATGATTGAGAGATAAGCCGGACCTGGGATTGAGTGCACCTAGAATTAGAGTAGAAAGTAGTGGGCGCGTGCCGGCTTTGCTTGCATTAGTGTCTCATGAAATCTACACTCGGACGAGGTTCTTCTGGTTGGCTTCTTTTTCTACCCTTTGGGTCGAAGGGGTCGTTGGTCAGCTGAATTGTCGACTCCGGGAACCGATCACTTGGAAGTCGGCTAAGTGAGGCCTCTTCAGGATTTGATGATGCCACTCCTTCTGGGAATCGTATCGTCAACCTTAAAAGTCTGTGACGCCGACGACCGCATAGGATGCCATACCTTTGTCAGTTACTAGGACATCCACCTGTGAGAGGGTTTGGGGTTATGCAGGTAACTAAACCTTCAGACTACCAGTTATTTCTTGATCAGAGATCCAGGGTATTTATGGAGAGTTAGGAGGTCTGTCAGCGACCATTTGGGGATGTGTTCTGAGGTCTGTCAGAGACCAGTTGAGAGTCTTGAGGTCTGCCAGAGACCAGTTGGAGTTATGGTTTGAGGTCTGTCAGAGACCATTGTTGGAGCTTTGTTTTAGGTCTATCTGAGACCAGGGTTTGAGGACTTCTATAGAGTCTATCCGAGACTTCTTGATATGGTTCAGGCTATTCAGCTACGGCAGATGGTCCCTGTTGCATGTTACTTGCATTGCATTGTTTGCATACCCATTATCATTGCATCCCATTAACGTGTGTCTGTGCTGCAGGTGCATTTGCATATCCTCCGATTCTAGTGCCCAGACTTCTGAATATTGATCATGGCCGGTTTGAGGAAAACAGTTGCGTATAAGCTGCCTTCACCTGATATTACTTCTTTGCTTGGTTTGATATCTCTTGCTGATGAGGAGGTTAGGAGAAGCTTCAGAATGAGTCACGGGAGATTACTGAGATTAGTCTGCAAGCCCACTGCTGATGAGATGAACGGGCTGTATACCTTGATGCAGTTCTATGACCCCGCATTGAGATGTTTTACGTTTGCTGATTTCATTCTAGGGCCTACCATTGAGGAGTATGTGGAGTTTACTGAGTTACCGGTGCAGAACAGGGTTCCCTTTATTCACTCTGCTGCTGAGCCCAAGTTGGAGGACTTAGCCAAAGCCTTACATATGGACGCTGCAGAACTGTTATTGACTTCTTGGCTTGGGGTATCAGGTTTCTCTCTTGATTTCTTGGTTGGCAAAGCTCAGGAGTATGCCAAGAGCGGATGTTGGGTGGTTTTCAATGCTATTTTGGCCCTCTGTATTTACGGGATTGTGCTGTTCCCTAACTTACCCAACTTCGTAGACCTGGATGCTTTCCATCTATTCGCTGCCGGCAATCCAGTGCCAACGTTGATCGGGGACTTCTACCACTCATTGCACTACAAGAATGAAAACAGAAGGGGAAAGGTGGTTTACTGCTGTGCTCCTTTGTTGAATATGTGGTTCAAGAGTCATCTTCCCAGGAAGGGATCTTTTGTGGAGAGTGCAACCACCGCTAGCTGGCCAGAGCGCCTAATGAGGCTATCCTCCGAAGACGTTGAGTGGTTTGACAGAGACCTACTGGGGTCTGAGCTTATCTTCAGTTGTTCTGGTTACCCTAATGTTCCGCTGATAGGAAGAAAAGGGTGTATCAATTACAACCCTTCTCTGTTCGTCCGTCAGTTCGGATATGCCCTGAAGAACCCGCCAAAGAAGGAGGAAGTACAGGAATCTCTGTACTTCACCGGAGACGAGAAGGGGGAGTTACTAGCCAAGCTACAACATGCCTAGACGCGTATTATCCGAAGGGGGAAGCCGTTGTTAGGGAAGAATGACTGTCAGGCCTATGAACCTTACAGGGTTTGGATCCGGGAGAGAGCTAGTCAGTTGAGGATGCCATTTCCAGATGCACCAGTTCTTGATCCTATTCCGGTAGCAGAGCCAACTACTATTTCTAGGGAAGCCTACGAGCAAGTGGTGAGAGAAAAAGAAGCCTTGTTGAAGATCAACGAAGGGTTAGAGCAGGAGCTAGCCCAGATACGCAGCGAGAAAAACAAGGCCGTCCATGCTTTCCAACAGCAGATTGAGCAAATGAACAGATTAGGCGCTGAGCTAGCTGAGGAGAGGAAGAAGCGCGAACGTCTGGGGCAAGAGTTCAGAAGCTCTCATGACATGCTTGAATCCAAGAAGAAAGCGCTTGACATCGCTCACCAAGAGATCTCTTCTTGCAATAAGACTTGGAATGCCACGCTCACCAACAATAAGAAGAGGGAAGATAAGTTGAGGCAGCAAATTTCCGACCTCGAAGAGCAGTTGAAGGCCAGCATCGATAAGTGCGAAGAAGAAGTGATGTCCAGGTATAGTCTCCAGAACGCACTGAACAAGGCCATCAAAGGCAGAGATGAAGATGTGTCTCAGAAGCGTAAACTAGAAGATCGCTTCGGAGAAGGGGCATGGGAAGAAACTGCTGAAGACATGCGCCGTGTTCTTAAGAAGAGAAACCAACTTGTTGAAGGGCTGCTTACCAGACCAAGTCATCCGGAGACCAAGAAGTTGCTAGAAGAGTACCAGACTTATGGGAGTGTTTGATCATGTCATGTAGTAACTTGTATGCTTTATTTGCATAGTGCTGACCATCACCAGGATTGTTGGTTGAGGTCATGCTTTCGTATTGTACTCTCAGTGACATTGTATTCTTGGCTTATTGGTTTCTCTGCAATGTATGAGGCTTTCTGTGATCCAACTCCGACCCCTATATTTCTAGCATTGTCATTGCACCGGCACCTTCACACTAGAATCGGGGAATGAATTTCCCTAATGCACAGGCACACATTGCATTGCATCCATATTCATATTGCATTACAGGTAATCATTGGAGGATATCTTATTTCCTGCTCTGTACCAGGTACTTTTCAGAATTGCAGATCAGCACCCGCATCGCTATTCTACTCGCACCAACTGTCGAAGAATCATGGATCAAATGCAGAACGAGATGCAAGATGTGCGCGAGAAGCTAGCTCTCTTTATGCAGACCATGGAAGCTATTGCAAAAGGTCAGGAGAATTTGCAAGCCATGGTCCAGCCTCTGTTGGCCCGGAACGCTGGCCACGGTAACGAGGATCATCAGTCTGTGCGAGTCGATACTGTTCATGGAGATGGCACTCCCACGCCAGTGGCTCCACCTGTAGTCAATATACCTGCTGCTAATGTCAACAACGCTACCGCTGCTGGGAACGGTAACGTCGGAGTTGGGAACGAGACTGCTGTCCATAACGTTGGGCTTGGTGATATCAACGTGGGTGATAATATGGGAGGCAACGGCTTTGGCAATGCTGGATTCGGGTTCAATGATCAGGGATTCGATAATGCTGAGAAATATGGTTTCAATGCTCAAGGCTTTGGGCAAGATGGTTATGGTGTGGCCAATCAGGGTTACGGAGGTTTCGGAAATGGAAACGGCGCTGGGTTAATGGCTTTTGGGCCTGCTGGAGGTGTTCAGGGATACGGCAACAGAGGCCGAGGTCCGGGGATGAATCAAATCAGGGCTGGACGTAATAATGGATATGATGGGTATGGAGCTGGGAATGGTATGTGGCAAGAAGATCAGCAGGAGGACGTTTTCTCCGGCGGAGGTTTCGAAGGACCGATGGATGACTCCCAGAAGATCAGAATGCTGGAAGAGCAGATGAGGGGGGTCCTGAACCAAAGTGCTGTGGGCTTGGACATGGCAACAATGGGCCTGGTACCTGGCTTGCGGGTGCCAATCAAATTCAAAGCTCCTGCGTTTGATAAGTATAAAGGGGACACATGCCCGAAAGTGCACGTACGGGCTTATTATAGAAAGATGTCTGCGTACTCAACTGATGAAAGAATGCTAATGCATTTTTTTCAAGATAGTTTGTCAGGCCCTTCCTTAGAGTGGTACATGGGGTTGGAGCCAACTAATATCAAGACATGGAAGCAATTGGCAGAGGCATTTGTAGCTCACTACAAGTATAACAGCGATTTGGCGCCCAATCGGGTCCAATTGGCAGGTCTGTCTCAGAAGAAGGGGGAGAGCTTTAAAGAGTACGCGCAAAGGTGGCGCGATATGGCTGCCAGGGTCCGTCCTCCTGTAGAAGATAAGGAAATGAATGACATGTTCGTCGGCACATTCACAGGATTGTTTCATGACATGTTGTTTCATACATCCCTGGCCAGTTTTTCAGACCTAATTCTGATGGGCGAAAAGATTGAGCGTAACATTAAGCAAGGAAAGTTCCAGGCTGAGGAATCAACTGCATCTGGCAGTAATAGGAAGGATTTTGGTGGGCGCCGCCAGGGCGAGGCAAGCGCAGTATTTGGAGGCCGAGGCCGAGGCAGGGGACGAAACCAATATCATCAGCCGCAGCAGGTGGCGAGTGTTACTATCCCGTATCAGCAACGACCACTTCAACAACAACAACCGTTTCAGCAGCAGCCGATGCAGCAACAACAGCAGCAGCAGCAGCAGTCTCAGCAGGGGGCACCGCAGGCTCAGCGAAGGTTCCAGGGTGGTAAACCAAGAAGAGTGTTTGAGAAGCCCCCATCAACATATGCATATTTGTTGCAGACATTGTTGGGATTGAACCTGGTAGAGAAGAGAACTCTGGCACCGATAACGGGAGCTCCCCCGTTTGGTTATGATGCAAGTAGGCACTGTGAGTTTCATTCTGGGGCTCCGGGTCACGATATAGAGGGTTGCCATGCTTTTAAGCATGTTGTGCAGGATCTTTTGGACAATAAGACTATCAATTTCGGAACGGTAGGTCTGAATATAGTGCAGAAACCCATGCCTAATCATGGGGCAAACGCCATTCTGACTGAGGAAGGGTTGAATCTGATTATGAATGTCGACGAGTTGAAGACGCCTCTGAGTGAGATAAAAAGCAGATTGTTGCAAGGGGGTGTATATCCAGGATGTGACGAGTACTGTGTAGAATGCTGGACCCTAGCTGGGGGATGTGATGATTTGAAGAAAGGC
This sequence comes from Lathyrus sativus, assembly GCA_963859935.3. Taxonomy (NCBI): domain Eukaryota; kingdom Viridiplantae; phylum Streptophyta; class Magnoliopsida; order Fabales; family Fabaceae; genus Lathyrus; species Lathyrus sativus. The sequence continues at coordinate 438,950,646 of OZ012739.1, read as the reverse complement.
ATTCAGGCTTTAATCAATGGAGGCACATTGCAGTTTGACCGAGCAGCAATCGAAGAGCCCGCAGGGGCAATAGCAGACGATCAGAGTGATGTGGCCATGGTAACGATTCCTCGAAAGACAATCACTATTGCAGCACCAGCTCAGCGACCACCGATCACCATAACTAAGGTCGGGCCGATCCCGTACGAGAACACGAAAGCAGTCCCCTGGTCATATGGGTTGGAGGTGTATTGTGACGGGATAAAGATTGATGTTAATAAGCAGCCAGCCGAGACTGTGGATAATGTTGTTGGTTCGGGGGGTATGACAAGGAGTGGTAGGATCTTTATATCTCCTGAAGTGGAGGCCGAAAGACTAGCGAAGGGGAAAGGGAAGATGGTTGAGAATGTCCCAGTGCAAGCAAGCGAAAAAGAAGCAGCATCGAAAGATGTAGAAGAGTTCATGCGCTTGATCCGAAAAAGTGATTATAAGATTGTGGAGCATCTGCAGCAGACGCCGTCCAAAATATCTATCCTGTCATTGCTGTTGTGTTCTGAAGCTCACAGAAATGCTTTGCTGAAAGTCCTGGATACTTCCTTTGTACCCCAAGACGTCTCTGTAAATCAGCTGGAAGGAGTGTTGGCACATGTAAATGCAGGCCACAGCTTGGGCTTTACCGACTTCGATTTGACCCCGAAAGGGAGAGATCATAATATGGCGCTGCACATATCTGTCGAGTGTAGAGGATCAGTAATGTCGCATGTATTGGTCGACACCGGATCATCTTTGAATGTGATGCCTAAGAAAGCGATGATGAAGCTGGATGTCAGAGGAATCCTGTGTACGCCCAGTGACTTGGTAGTTAGGGCATTCGACGGCACGCGAAGAACCGTCTTTGGATCGATAACATTGCCCCTGCAAGTAGGGCCGGAGGTGTTCGCAACTGAATTTTATATCATGGATATACAGCCTGCGTATAGCTGCTTGCTTGGAAGGCCCTGGATTCATGGGGCGGGGGCAGTCACGTCCACCCTGCATCAGAAGTTAAAATATATGGTCGGAGACAGTGTAGTCACCGTATGCGGAGAAGAAGACATCCTGGTCAGCCATCTGTCGTCATTTAAATATGTGGAGATCGACGGAGAAATCCACGAAACACCCTGTCAGGCATTTGAAGGGTTGCGTATCAAGGACAAAGGTCCTGGGCCGAGTAAAGCGCCAGAGATAGCCGTCTCATCGTATAAAGAAGCTCGAGCTCTAGTGGAGGCCGGAGAAGCAAAGGGCTGGGGAAAAGTGCTGGATATTCCTGTGAAGATGGACCGGTTCGGGCTGGGATACCAACCGTCGTCATCAACTCCTCCCGTGGGGGCACCCCGTTTCAGAGGGACAATCACCATCTCTGCCAGTGGAGTATGTCATGAAACCGTCAATGCTGCTTCGGAGTCTGACGAAGGAGACAGCGACTGCGATATGGATGCCTGGATTCAGCCAAGCGCGCCAGGACAAGGACTGTGCAACTGGTCTATTCAGGAGCTTGTTCCTGTGACTCTTAAACAGTAATGCTTTGCTTTATTAATTGTTGAATAATCTGATGTCTTGCCCGGGACATCAGGATTTGCTTAGGGCTGTGTTGTTATGAACGTTGCGTGTTAATCATTAAATAAATGGCGTTTTTTAATGTGCAAATACTGTAATCTCTATCTTTCTTGTTTTATATTTTTCAATAAGATGGCAACGTGGGTTATTCGCTTTATACGCATTTTGAAGCACTTAACCATTCCTTTTGCAGGATAACATTTTCAGATGACATCCTTGAACCACCTATGACTCGTCCCGACTTCGAGCACCCGGTATTTCAGGCCGAAGAAGAGGTTGTCGAAGATAGTGATGTTCCTGAAGAACTGTCTTGGTTGGTGAAGCAAGAGGAAAGAGCCATTCTGCCTCACGACGAGGTCATCGAAATTATCAACTTGGGGTCAGAAGGGGTTGAGAAGAACATTCGTATCGGGGCCGCACTGCAGAGTGATATCAAGCGAAGACTGGTTGAAATGCTCCGAGAGTATAGTGATGTATTCGCTTGGTCGTATGAAGATATGCTAGGGCTCGATACAGATATGGTTGTGCATCGCCTGCCACTGAAAGAAGATTGCCCGCCGGTCAAGCAAAAGCTTCGCAGAACTCGACCAGATATGGCAGTGAAGATCAAAGAGGAAGTTCAAAAACAGTGGGACGCTGGTTTCCTTGCTGTGACAAAGTATCCCTCATGGGTTGCTAACATCGTACCAGTGCCAAAGAAAGATGGCAAGGTTCGAATGTGCGTGGATTATAGAGATTTGAATAGAGCAAGCCCAAAAGATGATTTTCCACTTCCTCATATCGACGTGCTAGTTGATAATACTGCCCAATACTCCGTATTCTCCTTCATGGATGGCTTTTCAGGCTATAACCAGATTAAAATGGCGCCAGAGCATATGGAGAAGACCACTTTCATAACGCCTTGGGGAACATTTTGCTACAAAGTGATGCCCTTTGGTTTGAAAAATGCTGGGGCAACGTATCAGCGTGCGATGACGACTCTTTTTCATGACATGATGCATAAAGAGATCGAAGTTTATGTTGACGATATGATTGCCAAATCCCAGACGGAGGAAGAGCATTTGGTGAATCTGCTGAAGTTATTTAAAAGGCTTAGGAAGTTCAGGCTGAGACTGAACCCTAACAAATGCACCTTCGGAGTGAGATCGGGTAAGCTGCTGGGGTTTATCGTAAGCGAAAGAGGAATAGAGGTCGATCCTGCTAAAATAAAAGCGATTCAAGAGATGCCGACGCCTAAAACAGAAAAAGAGGTGCGCGGGTTTTTAGGGAGGTTGAACTACATCGCTCGGTTCATATCTCACCTAACTGCTACGTGTGAACCATTATTCAAGCTGTTGAAGAAAGATCAAGCCGTAACATGGAACGAAAATTGTCAGAAGGCGTTCGATAAAATAAAGAAGTATTTGCAGGAACCTCCTATTCTGATACCCCCAGTGGCGGGCAGACCCTTGATCATGTATTTGACGGTTCTTGAGGGAAGCATGGGTTGTATTCTCGGTCAGCACGACGAGACAGGGAGAAAAGAGCATGCAATCTATTACTTGAGTAAGAAATTTACAGATTGTGAATCTCGATACTCAATGCTGGAGAAAACTTGTTGCGCGCTAGCCTGGGCCGCCAAGCGTTTGAGGCAATACATGCTGAATCATACAACCATGCTCATCTCGAAGATGGATCCTATCAAATACGTATTCGAAAAGCAGGCGTTGTCAGGAAGAATTGCCCGTTGGCAGATGGTCTTGACTGAATATGACATTCAATATGTCTCGCAAAAGGCTATAAAGGGGAGTGTGTTGTCTGAGTATCTGGCGGAGCAGCCTATTGAAGATTACCAATCGATGAGGTTCGATTTTCCTGACGAGGATATCATGTACCTAAAGATGAAAGATTGTGAAGAGTCGTTGCCAGACGAGGGACCAGAGTGGGGTTCCAAATGGAAGATGATATTTGACGGAGCTGTGAATGCTTACGGTAGCGGAATAGGGGCGATCATCACTACGCCACACGGGACGCACATCCCGTTTACCGCCCGATTGACCTTTGCTGTTACCAATAATGAGGCCGAATACGAAGCTTGTATAATGGGGCTTGAAGAAGCCATTGATTTGCGAATCAAGAATTTAGACGTATACGGAGACTCAGCTCTGGTGGTGAATCAGATCAAAGGGGAATGGGAGACACGTCAGCCCAATTTGATACATTACATGAACTATGCAAGGAGATTGTTGCCTTTCTTCGACAAGGTGGAATTGCATCACGTACCGCGAGCCGAGAATCAAATGGCTGACGCCCTGGCCACTTTGTCTTCCATGTACAAAGTCAACTTCTGGAACGAGGCCCCCCGAATCATTATCTCTCGGCTTGACAGGCCAGCTTATGTATTTGCTATTGATGAAGCGTCTGATGGCCAACCGTGGTATTTTGACATCCTTAATTTCCTGAAGAACAAAGAGTATCCGGCCGGGGCATCCGGTCAAGATCAAAAGACTCTCAGGAGATTAGCGGGTAATTTCTATTTGAATCCGGATGGTGTATTATACAGAAGAAACCACGACTTGGTGCTGTTGCGTTGCGTAGATGAAAGAGAGGCAAAGTTGCTCATGGAGGAAATACACGAAGGTACCTTTGGTACGCATGCTGGCGGGCATGCTATGACGAGAAAGCTGCTGCGGGCAGGTTATTTTTGGCTGACTATGGAAACGGATTGTTTCAAGTTTGCGAGGAAGTGCCACAAGTGCCAAATCTATGCTGATAAGATCCATGTGCCTCCGAGTCCTCTGAATGTGATGTCATCGCCATGGCCATTCTCGATGTGAGGAATCGATATGATTGGAAAGATCGAGCCGACAGCTTCTAACGGGCACCGGTTCATCCTAGTAGCAATCGATTATTTCACCAAGTGGGTGGAAGCGGCGTCCTACGCCAATGTAACGAAGCAAGTGGTGGCCAGATTCATCAAGAGAGATATCATTTGCCGATATGGGATCCCCGAGCGGATAATCACGGACAACGGTTCGAACCTGAACAACAAAATGATGAAGGAGCTCTGTCAGAATTTCAAGATCGAACACCACAACTCCTCCCCGTACCGACCCAAGATGAATGGCGCTGTTGAGGCGGCCAATAAGAATATCAAGAAGATCGTTCAGAAAATGGTGGTGACCTATAAGGATTGGCACGAGATGCTACCTTTCGCTTTGCACGGTTATCGTACGACGGTACGCACATCAACCGGGGCAACCCCGTTCTCATTAGTGTATGGAATGGAAGCGGTACTACCATTGGAAGTTGAGATCCCTTCTCTGAGGGTATTGCGAGACGTTCAGCTGGACGAGGCAGAATGGGTGAAAGACAGGTTGAACCAACTGAGTTTGATGGACGAGAAGAGGCTAGCTTCTCTAGCATACGGTCGTTTATACCAGAGCCGAATGAAGAAAGCGTATGACAAGAAGATACATCCGCGAAGCTTTCAGACGGGCGACCTTGTGCTAAAAAGGATTCTCCCGCCGCAAGCAGATCACAGGGGCAAGTGGACCCCCAACTACGAAGGGCCATACGTTGTCAGGAAAGTCTTTTCAGGAGGAGCGTTGTTGTTGTCCACTATGGACGGTGAAGACTTCACGTCACCTGTAAATTTGGACGCGGTTAAAAAATACTTTGCTTAAAATTGACCCGCTGGACAAAAAAAAGAGAGTCCAGGCAAAAATGGGGCATCCTGGCGAACCAAAAACAGAATGAAAGGTTCGGGCAAAAGTTAGGGATAAAATTGAAAAATGTACACCCGCGAAGTTGAAAACCTACACTGGGCGGCTTCGGCAAAAAAGGGTATCCCGGTGAACTGAAAACTCGTAAAGGGCGGTTCACGCAAAAGTTAGGGATTTAAAAAGCAAATGACTGCGGTCCGAATTTGGTACTACACTGAGCATCAATACAGGAGAATACCTAAAGGATCGGTTATCTGGTACAACCTCTACAGAAGTGTGAATACCGGGAAAGCATTAGAGTCGGATGAGTCATAGGAGGATCAGTTCGTGGTGTTCGTCTGCATCCCGTTGCCGACATGTGTACAAATCTAATTTGTCAATATATTTATGTTTCTTGTGCATACTTGTATATCTGCTTTGCGTAGCTTCCTCTTTTCAGGAGTTACATCCTGTGTACAAAAATTCCGCCCATTCAGGGGCCCAATCAATAAAATATGTTATTCAGTACTTGATGCTGTTTCTTTACTGTTCTGTGCATGATAAAACGCCTAAGTTTATTGAAACTAGCATGTGTATAACATCACTGGCCCTTGCCAACAATTGCTAAAGCTTTGAATTAACTGAAAATAACGTCACTAACCTGAATCGATTTGGTTGTATAGGCTTGTCTTGTCTCGTTTGTGCTGTTGCAGGTATCATAGCCGTATGAGGTAGATGAGCAAAAGGTTGCAGTAACAAAAGATGCGTTCCCCACGCAGGTCGTGCAGGCTCCCACTGAAGAAGGACCGAATTCCCCAGCTAGTCGTAGCCGATTCAGAAGGCATGTCCCAACAAAGTCGTTTATCCTCAGCAGAATTGGCGATTCCAAAATGGTAGGCTATATTCGGACAGTGCAGAGTGGTTTAGCCACAGAAGATCAATATTTGTGAGCTGTATTCAGGCAGTTTACCCTTTCCCCAGCAGAGTTGTATTCCCCAGCTGGGCCGACTTCACTCTTCCATCATTTATTTTGCTGGAATAATTCTGTAGCATCTGGCTATCCCCAACGGAGTCGGCATTATCGTCAGCATTTATTTTGCTGAAGCAGTTTCTGTACCCAGCAGTTCGGGACTGCATTTGCATTGGCATATAGTGTCATATTGGCATCGACATATAGGGTCGTACTTACATCCACCAAATAAAAGCGTGGCATTTCCATGTCAAATGGGGCATTGCATCATTGTCGAACGCATGCATAAACTAGGCTGGCTAACCTTTTGTTTCAAGTATTGTTTCTCTTGCAGGTAGAGAGAGCCCTTGCCCAGGGGAATCAATAAAACATTCAGGATCTTGACGTGAGACATCCGACGAAGTGTCAGTTGTGGCGCTACTCCCCACAGAGTCAGCAGGATAAGTTTCTCCTTATCCCCAAGCCGAGCTATTGGTCATCAAAGGGTTCATGAATCAGAATTTCAGAGGCTACCGCCGGTTATCAGAACAGGCGTCCGGAAGTTTGGTTTCCAAATGTCCCCAGTAGAGTCAGCCTCAAAGTTGTTGTAACGTCAGTGATAAGAAGTTTGCGGACCAATGGAAGGATGAGTCCTGACGAGGACAATTTTATTGACGGGTTTTCTTCGTGCTAAAAAAGTGGAGTCCTAACGTGGACAGACTTATTTCCTCATGGTTGATAAGAGGTGCTAGTCCTAACGTGGACAAGTTCGATTTTTCAGAATCGTTGGGATGTGGAGTCCTAACGTGGACATATCTTCCAGGTGACGATATGTGTTAGTCCTAACGTGGACAGATTCGAGTCTGCGGTATTGATTGAGTGTGGAGTCCTGACGTGGACAAAGTTGGTTACTCTTCGTGTTGGTGTCCTGACGTGGACCATTTATGTTCAGCAAACATCTTTATTCGTAAGGGTGAAAGGGATGCCATAACGTGGACAAGTTTGTAGTTCTTCGTGTTGGCAAAACGCGAGAGTCCTGACATGGACAATTTTATCCTTCTTCGTGTTATTGGCAAAGTGTGCGTCCTGACGTGGACGGGGTTTATTTTCCCATCAAGTCAAAGACGCGCAAGTCCTAACGTGGACAGGTTCTATTATTTCATCAGATGAAGATGTGAGTCCTTACGTGGACAAATCAAAATACATTTCCTTATGTGGAAAGATTGAGTCCTTACATGGACATATCAAGACGGGAGTCCTTACGTGGACAAATCATATTGTGGCTTCCTTACGTGGAAAAGATGGTGATTCCTAACGTGGAAAGGTAGGTCCTAACGTGGATGATGTATTCCTTACGTGGAAAAAAGAAATTATTCCTTACGGGGAAGAAGTTATTCCTAACGTGGAAAAGTGAGATTCCTTACGTGGAAAGAAGTTGGTATTCCTTACATGGGAAGATTGAGTCCTTACGCGGACATATCAAGTTTGATTCCTTACGTGGAAAGATGTGATTCCTTACGTGGAACAAGTTGGAGTCCTTACGTGGACAGATCGAAAGAAAATGGGCTTCCTTACGTGGAGGAGAAGTTGAGTCCTAACGTGGACGGTGTTATTCCTTACGTGGGAAGAGTGAAGTCCTCACGTGGACAAATAAAGAATGAGAATCCTTACATGGACAAGTTTGGTTCCTTACGTGGACAGATGGAGATTCCTGACGTGGAAAGAAAGGTTATTCCTTACGTGGGAAAGTGAGTCCTAACGTGGATGATGTTAGTCCTAACGTGGGTGATGTTATTACTAAACATGGACGATGTTATTACTAAACGTGGAAGAGTTTATTCCTAACATGGACGATTTATTTCTGACGAGAAGGCAGACGAGCCGTCCCCAGCAAACCTGTTGAAGTTTTTCGAGTTGACGGCAGTTGGAGTCCTAACGTGGACAAAATTCTATCTCTGCAATGATAAAATCTTTTTCAGAACGATGAAAATAGTCCCCAGCACGGTCGCGTGAGATCAGTGGGTTGCCGTAACAGTCAGATTCAGCTGATGAATGTCGTGCCCCAAGGGGTGGCGCAGTTTATTTCTACGGTTGGCAAATTTCCAGGTTCTTAGTATTCAACTGTCTCGTACCATGAATGTTTGAAGGCCTTTCGCTCTTCACCCAATTGGGTCCAAGTCGCTTGAATAGGGGCAGCTGTTGCACCCTAAAATTTGCTCAACCTTATTCATTTGGTTTATGTTTCAATTGCATTAGCATTTGCATATAGGGCCATGTACATAGGTTACTCATCTGCATAACATAAGCATAGCAAGTCAGCTAACAGGGGACCAATCATTATTCTCATCTCTAGAGGCCTATCAAGGGGTATTATCCTGATTCAACCTCATTCAAGTCATCAGAAAAGAATTTGGAAGCTATCAAGTCAATGGATCAAGCAGTTCATCTATCTCCTAACTGAGGGTGTCTGAGGATCAACAAGGAAATGGTGAGCTGTGGGCTGAGCATGGGGAGTATCTAGACATCTTGGAGGACTTAGAAAGTCATTTGGAGAAGGAGACAAGTCATTGGTGAAGTCACAAGAATTACAGTTGAAGACAGTCAACTAGGGTTTTATCTGGGGTCAATTCTAGGTCAACTCTAGGTCAACTGACTGATTGAAAGGCATTAAGGGCTATTGGAGAGATGTGGGGTTCATCATTTGACATGTAGAAGAGGATATGATGATATTCCAAGAAGAATTCAAGAGAAATCAAGGAGAAGAGGAGTTTCTAAATTAGGGTTTCTGTGTAAAATCCCCTAGTTTAGGACAAACTTCTAAGTAAGATAAGTCAAAATGCAAGCTTCAAATGGATCCTTGGCCAACATGAAACTTGTAGAGGATCTCAAGACCTTTAATTTTAGTGGTGGAAGACATCAAGGAGATTTATAGAACTCAAGTTATGGTCCTTGCAAGTTACAGGTCATCTGAGGCATCTGAAATTTTGTCTGTAAAAGTGATTTGACTTCCAAGCTATTTTTACCCCTCAAGGATATTTCAAATGAATTTCTGGTCAACATAAGAGTTGTTCCTCATTGTCTTATCTTTCTATAATGGTATAGTATGCCTTCATATGATGTGTAGAACTCTACGTATGGTCTTGGCAAGCAAAGGGTATTTTGGTCATTTGGTGATTACAGGTCATTCATAGCATATGCCTAAAACTCATGCAAGGAAGCTTCAAATGGAAAACTTCCCAGCATCAAAGTTGTTCAAAATGGGATTTTAAGGCTAGAAAAGAAGGTGTGAAAGTTTGGAAAAGCTTGGAGCATGGAATTTTAAAAGTGGTGAAAAAATGACTTAAAAAAGGCATATAACTTGAAAAAGTTCAAGTTGGAAAATGGTTTGAGAGATCTACAAAGCCAATATGGGTCATCCAATATACCAAATTGATTCCCAACATCATTTTAAAGACATTGGTTCAGCCACATTTTTGAGTTTAAGTTTAAAAATTGGACTTTCTTTGTAAATTTGTTTCTTACATCATAAGGCAACATGGTAAAGCTTAACACAAGGCAAGGAAAACTTGGTTTTTCATACATACACTCCTAATATCTCATGAGAGGAGATTTTCACTCAAGTTTACCCAAGGTGCAAGCATGATATGATATGATTCAAAATGCCATCAAATGATAAATTCATGAAAGTTCCATAAGCTTCTAGATCCCTCTAGGACCAATCTAGAAACTTCTCATTCTGTTAATCCTCTCCTATATAAGGAAATGAAGCTATTTGTGCATTGGTTGGTGATTCTTTGAACTTGGAAACACTACTTTGAATCCTTCACTCCAATTTGCATTTTCTCTTCAAACTCCATTGAAGCTTCATCAATCATCTCAATCTCTGTCATCATCATCATCCTCCATTGTTGTAGAGTAAAAAGCAAGAAGAAGGCTCAAGGATTCGTGGCTGGATTGTTGGTTCCCGTTCATCACTCCAACTTGCATGAAGGTGTGAATTGCCATTCTCAAGGGATTTAAGCACCAATTCTCTTCACAGGAATCATCACCATCATCCAAGGATCAATTAGCACAAGTGGCAAGGGTTGAAACGAGGGATAACCATCATCACCATATCCATTTGGTAAGAATGCAATTTGATTCGAATCACCATGATTAGCCACTGTTAGGGTTAGATCTTGAGTTATTAGCAATAGAGACAATCTAGGGATCATCCATGAGTAGTTTAAGATCATTTCATGAAGTTTCGAAAGATGGTATCAATTCTTGCAAGATCAAGGAAGCTTTGGTTATGGAGTTTTAAGGCGTGTATTATAGCTTAGTGTACTCAGGGTGGCATGTAGAACAAGTTAACATCAAGAATTTCAAGGTTTAATGAAGTTGCAGGGCACGTATTCATGGTGGTACCCGTGTGTTAGTGCTTTCTGTTTGAAGGTTAGAGGTTGTTTCAAGATGAATTATGGCCATGGATGGATAGAGGGGAAGAAGGGGATCAATTTTGGTTTTTTGATCGTGTTGTTTCATGGCTTGGGGGAGGAGAACGAAGCATTGGAAGTTGGTTGCATGGCATGGACAAAACCTGAATCTAGGGTTTCATTTGGGGAAGAAACACAATGGCCGTTGGATGGGAAGGAAAATGTTGAATTGACTTCAAGATCAAGGGCTGGCATTCAATCTGCATTTTGGAGGGAATTACAAAGCCACGTGAAACGCAGCGTTTCATTAACGCGGCATTGGGCTTGTTTTCATTTTCACACCCCCCAACTTGTTGGGCCCAACGCGTTGAACTGGTTCTGATTGCTTGTTACACCCCCTCCCTTTATTTCTTTCTATTTTCTTTTTTCAATTTCTTTTTATTTTCATTCATTTTTTGAAAATTCATAACAAATTAGAAATTGCATATTTTTAATTCATTTTTTTTTAACATTTTCTTTAAAGAGTCTAGAAAATTATAAAAAAAAATAAAAATTGCATTTTATTTTATTTGATATTTTTCCCATATTTTCCAAATTAATGCATATTTTAAGTGTTTCATTTCATACATGATTTTGATAATTTTTGTTCTATTAGTGGCTTTAATATTTTTCACTCATTCTTTTTAGGTTGATTAATAGACATTGTTAGCTTGTACATACAATTTAGTTCCCATTTTTAGAAATTAATTTTAGGTGATTAGTGTAAGTGTGAACAACATGAATAAAATTAGGGTTTTAAATCAACTTAGGAGAGATAGTTTAATTCTTTTAGGAGATTTTCATTTGATTTTTGGGATATGGACTATAGGGGTTATGGGTATAGGATAGATCCCCTTAGAAATCACTAGGATTCCCCTACTGCTATTAGTATTACTGTCTGTATTTGATTGATTGGTGTGGTGTGCCTTCTGGGGATTACTGCTTGTCTGTGTGGGTATTGGGATTGTCTGGGGATTGGGGAAGCTGAAGACTTGAGGAGATGAAGACCATTAGAGATCCAGAGCCTAAAGACCAACTTCCAGAGATTGGAGAGGGGATTCCTGCTAGCAGCTGGTGAGGATTAGGGTTTAGGAGCTAGGCAGAGCCCTAGATTAGAAAGCTTGTTTCTCAAACATGGAATGCCTTGTCTGCATCCATCCTTTCTCTATGATTCAAAGTCTCTTTCAAATATCCACCTCCTTCCTTTGGAAGGATCAGTGAATGTATTTGAAAGATAGAACTTTTGAGATAAACTTTCTGTTTAATGTTAATAGTTGATGAACCACCCTTGTTAGGTAATTAACTGTCTAACATTCATTCACTTCATCTGGTTGACTGATGATTCTCCTGAAGATTGAGACCTGAAGAAAAGCCATTGCAGATGGAAGGCTGATGATCAAGACATTGCTGGAAAGCTGTGGAGATGGAGAATGATGTTTGTTGAAGCTTGTAGCTGATTGGAGATGACTTGAAGACTGGTGTTGATGCAGAGCTGCTGTGGCTGTTTATGTTTGCTGTATTTCAGTTCTTGATGTATTGATTGGTTTTCCTGACTGTATTGTTTGCTGTTTACCCTGCTGCGCTGAAAGTGAAGCTTGTTCACTTTTGCCTATTGTTTTTCAGGTTCGAGGTTGAGTGGGACCCCCTTGCCTCGCTTGTGTTGCTGCATTCATGCATTTTACTGTTTTACTGTATGTATCTGATATTGTTTCTGTTTCCGTCTATTCCCGTAGGATCTCTGTTTCTCTCTGTGCAAGAGAGGAGCATGATAGACACTAGGTCTTAACCCATGCATGATAACATTAGGTTAGTTTGTTTCCCTTCGCAACCATAGGTTAGAGTTCTGTCTCTTCTTTCTCAAAACAAACAGAAAAACATCATAAAGATTTCAAACACAATAAAAGACACTTCTTCCGTAAAAGAATGTGAACTCATCAAGACGTCATTTTTGTCCGCCGGGACTGTTAATCAGAAAAACCTTTTTTCAGAAGGAATAAAATCAACCAAGACAGACTTGTGTCGTACGTGGCCCGAACTACGTTTGCTCTGATCTTCCATGCTGTCTGGAAGTACGTAGGCATAGGATGCGATATCCTAGCGAGCAACTTTCCCCTCCTTTCTCGTAGGTAGGCGAACTACGTTGACTCTGATTTCTCGTTCCAGACGGGAATACGTAGGCATAAAGTGCGATACTTTGCCGAGTCATTTTTATTTTCTTTTTAACCCTTGACCTATAGTTTAGATAGAATAACAATCCATACTCGAAAACAAGCGTGGATCCCGTCGAGTACGACGGACGTGAGGGGTGCTAATACCTTCCCCTTGCGTAACCGACTCCCGAACCCAGGTTTTGGTTGCGACGACCATACCTTTCCCATGTTGTGCGAGGTTTACTTTGAGCGTTTCCTTTCCCTCCCGTGGGATAAATAACGCACGGTGGCGACTCTTCTGTCAGCCGGCGCCGATTTTCGCAGTAGCGACACTACGCTCAGGATCTTCTGTAAACAGCAATCAGAATCTTCTAATGAATGCATCTGGCGCTTCAGAGTCAGTTACTTTCTTGTACACAATTCAGATTTGCTTCTAGAGTGTTCATTTCATTTCAATCTGCAGTAAAACTCTCAAGCAAATTTTAGAGTATATAATTCTTAAATATAAAATTTCCTAACAGTTATCATCAAAACAAAGAGATATTATTAAGAACCAATCTGTGTTTTAACAATCTCCCCCTTTTTGATGATGACAAAAAGTATCAGAAATTTTGTTTAACTGAACATATCAGAATTATAACTCCCCCTGAGATGATGAATCTCCCCCTGAGTTAAATACAAATAAGGAATAGAAACTTCCCTTTTGTCTTGAGTAATCTTCAGAGTTAGATCTTGTTTGTACTTATAACATTTGAAGGTCAGAATGTCTTGCAGATTTAAGATTCAGAGATTGATAAAGACAAATGATCTGAGAGACTCAGAGTTTCTTTTATAGAAAGTACTTATCAAATGTTCTGAAATAGTCAGATTAAATGTTAGATAATAGATATGTCTGAAGTTTCATTCTGGTGAAGTTATATTAAACAGTTCAGATCTATATTTTCTCCCCCTTTTTTGTCATAAGCAAAAAGTAAAAACTTTAAAAAGACAAATAAAAGGAAACAGTAAATAAGATAATTCAATGGAGAAAACTTTGATTCATTCATAGATCAGATCAAGAGTACATAGACAAACATCAAAAGATATAGCAATAAAATACAGATGCAAACAATAGATGCAAAAACACTAGAATGAAAAAAAATCTAAGAGTGTTTGGACAAAAGCATCTTCAATAGATATGTAATCTCAGAGGATGATTGCTCTTGCTTGGACATCCACTTAGCCATAGTTTCATTCTTTTCATCTTGCTTTGACATCCATTCTGTCATATCCTCAGACTTCTTATCCTGCTTAGCCATCCAGGATTTGATCTCTGACTGTCCAGCTTCCAGAGCAGCAATCTTATCTTCAAAATCTGGGGGTTCTTTCTTTATCTCAGATGAAGAAGTATGATTGGGTTCTGTAGCCTGAACAGAGTCAATTTCCATTGGTTCTGTAGAGTCTGGAGCATTGGAAGTAGAAGAAGGGTCTACCAGAGTCATAGCCAACGGATTTTCTTCAGATGCATTTTCAGTAGATTCTGTTGATGGTGGAGGAGCATCTAAAAGAAGCAGAGGTTCAGATTTGTTGACAGTCCAAAATATAGCTCTTGCAGCCTCAGCAAATCTGAGCTTTGCATCATCAGAATAGACATTCTTCAGATTTGAAGCTACAGAGTTAAATCTGTTGATGAATCCATTCCAGATGATGTCAGATTCTTTGGCATCCATTGTTGCTGAGCATTTCTTCTGAACAGTACCTAAATACATTTGTATTTCTTGCAAAAAAGTTTGAAATAAATGATCAACATTAAGTCTGGGCTTTGGACGTAACACAGTTTCCAGAGTTACAGGTTTAGGTTGGGGAGTTGGTGGAAAAAGTGATTTTTGGATGGAAATCAGAGGAGGGGGATAGTATGGAATGAAGGGTATCTCAGGTTTTTGAGGTTGGGATCTGTTTAAAGCATTTAACATATGAGGTTTTGTTCTGGTGTGATTGGTAACTACATCAAAAGGTTCATTTGAGTAGGGATGGAAGGCAGATTTTGGCGGTGCATTAGATGCAACAGTGTTATCAGATGCAATTGGCAGAGCTGAAACAACAGCTTTATCAGATTTTGCATAACATGATATGGTAGCTAAAGATCCTACATCTGACATAGATTTAATGTAATCAAGAATTACAAATGGAAGGATCATTGTGGGTTTTGGTTTCAGAGGGTTGATGGGGTCAGAAGGTTCAACTCTGTCATAAAAGTCTTTCAGTTTGAAACCATAAGATAGATTATGAAATAGAGAAGATACTTGGGCACAAGATATAGAAGATCTTGGATTGGAATTGGGTATTAATATCTCAGATGATGGTGCAGGTGGAGGAATAGGATCTGGAATGGGAGTTTTTGAAGGTATGGTAGGTTCAGGTTGGTTTATCTCAGAGTATTTGTCAGAAGGAGAGATAAGAAAATCTGGATGGATTTCTGATTCTGAGGAGTTAGAAGATGTGGTTGGTGTACAGGAGGTAGAAGATACTTGAAACACCGTTTTTAAGGGTGTGACATCAAGAACTTCTGTCTCAGGGATGTGAGGTTCAGAAGTGTTGGTTTGTTCTGAAGGAATTTCAGATGGTTTGGATGGTTGTTCTGAGATGGGTGAATCAGAAGGAATAGTTATTAGTTCTGATGAAATTGGAGCAGAAGTTACTTTTGTAGGAGCAGAAGTTACTTTTGTATGTTCAAATGAAACTGGAGCAGAAGTTACTTTTGTAGGTTCAGAAGTAACAGGTGCAATGGGTTCAGAAGGTGGATTATTTGATGGTGGATTGACAGAGGCTTTTTCTGGTTGAGATTCTTTTTGTTTTTCAGGTTGTTCAGATGATTGTTGTTGTTGTTGTTCTGATGGTTGTGTTTGTGGAACAAAATGTTTGATATGGATTTTTGGTTGAGAAGGTTTTGGTACAGAAACTGTTGGTGTTGGAATTGTTTGTGTTGTTGTTTGAGTTGGAACAGGTGTTTGTTTTTGTGGTGATATAGAACTAGGAGCAGTAACAGAAGTGGTTTGTGTTGAAGGTGGTTTTGGTACAGACTTAATATTAGAATCATTTATAACAATATTTGCAGAAGATACAGAAGACTTAGTACCTTTTATTTTGATCCTCTTGGCAGGTACAAAAGCAGCGTCTTCAGATTCTTTTCTCTTCAAGAGCTTCTTTGGCTTCTCAGCAATCTTGACCTTCTTCTGAGCAGGTGTAGAGTCTACTACTGGCTGAGTCCTTTTCCTCTGTAGTTGTGCTTCTTCTTCTTCTACATCTGGTAGAGGTTGTCTAGCTAGCTGAATCACATTAGCAGGAACAGGTTTTCCTTCCTTCTTGCATTCATCAATATACATAACAACTATATGTCTGGGCTCTTCAGCAAAGAATAAAGGAAAGTCATCTACAGGAACCCTCTTATTCAATTCAGACACATTCAGTTTCTTGGGAGCTGTTGTGAGTTCATCAACAATTTTGAGTCTCTGAAGACTTTTAGCATTCAGAGGCTTTCCCATAATAAATTCTAATTCCTCTGTAACTCCAGCAGCGTACAGAGCAGTGACCAAAACATTCTCAGTAAGAAGATCTGAGATCAACCTTCCAAAGGGGATCCAAGTTCTGATCTTCTGTCCTTTCTCTTTCACATACTCTCTAGATGCATTGATATGGTTCCACATATGCATAAAAAGAATGTATGGAAGATCTACCTTGGTGCTCTGACTAAGGCAATACATGAAATATAGCTGTTCATTATTGACATAGTCTGGAGAATTGGTTGACTTCCTGTGGTGAATGCATCCCATGAAGATCTTGGCCCAGATCTTGTAGTCAGACTTCAGATCCTTGAATTTGTTAGAAGCTTGACCAGCAGTCATTACTTCTTCATATACCTCATCTATGTCCACACGCCCAGCTGGCAAGTGGGAAACACCATCTGTTTCTTTATATCCAATTAATTTTCTTATCAGATCTTCTGTGATAATAATTTCTTTTCCCAGCACAGAAGATAAGATGAACTTGGGGTAAACTGATGCATGAATCCAGAATTCTTTCACAAGGAGGGGGTAAACTGGTCCAAAGAGCCTATCAAAATACTTAACCCATCCTTGAGCTCCAATGATGGAACGAAACTCAAACCCATTTTCTGCAAGAGAGTCAAACTCTACCATGGATTCACATAGAACTTCCAACTTATCAACAGGCGTTAGAAGAGTTCTTTTGGGAGGAGAATAGGGAGCAACACCCATGTTTTCTGAAGTTACAGCAGCCATAGAAGATTGGAATTGAGCAGCTGTTGATGATGAAGTTGCCATTGAAGAATTCTTTGTCAAACGCTTAGGTTTAGGATTTTTATGCAGAGAAAAGAGGAGATGAAAACGCATGTAATTTCTGAGAGTGTGAAAAGTGTGAAAGTGAATACAAGTCATGTATTTATACTAACACTTAGGCATATCAACAGTCAGAAATTTGCACATTTTAACAAGCATTAAATGAAAAGAATAATAATCATTTCACAATATTAATAGCTTCTGACAATTTAGGGGGAAAATCAAGATTTTCACTATTCAAACTTTACCTCAAACGTCTCTTCAGTTATGTACACGCCACCTCTTCAGATTTGGTGTGACACGTGTTTGCTTGCATGTGTTCTAAATTCTCTTAATAAATGAAACGTTAGCCAACGTTCAGATCTTCTAAATATTGTTAGTTCAGAGATTCACAAAAGGAATATTGATCAGAATAAAATAAGCAAACAGAAGAAATACTTCAGAGCATTAAGCATTTTTGCATCAGTAAAAATTTGCTTCTTATAAATATCATTCTAGACAAAAATCCATACCAATATTTTTTAGAATAAAATTGAATCTATCTTCAACAAGGGGTTTTGTAAAAATATCTTCCCATTGATGATCTGTATCAACAAAGGCTAAGTTTATGATTCCCTTCTGAACATAGTCTCTGATGAAATGATGCTTAATTTCTATATGTTTTGCCTTAGAATGTAAAATGGGATTCTTGGACAAACATATAGCAGAAGTATTATCACAAAAGATAGAAATGTTACTTTCAAAAATTTGATAATCTTCTAGTTGACTCTTCATCCAGAGCATCTGCGTGCTACATCCAGCAGCAGCAATGTATTCAGCCTCTGTGGTTGAAAGTGCAATTGTGGGTTACTTCTTGCTGTACCAGGAGATTAGATTTCTTCCTAGAAATTGACAACTTCCAGAAGTACTTTTTCTTTCCACTCTGTCTCCAACGTAGTCAGCATCACAGAATCCAACTAATTTGAAATCATCAGATTTTCTGTAACACAAACCCACATTAGAAGTACCTTTCAGATACCTTAGAATCCTCTTGACAGCTGTCAAGTGTGATTCTCTAGGATCTGATTGGAATCTAGCACACAGGCAAACACTGAACAATATGTCAGGTCTAGAAGCAGTAAGATAAAGAAGAGAGTCAATCATACCTCTGTAGAGCTTCTGGTCTACTTTCTTACTTACCTCTTCCTTGCCAAGTGAGCTAGTAGGATGCATTGGAGTCTTTGCCAGCTTGCTATCAGACATGTTAAATTTCTTCAGAAGTTCTTTAACATATTTTGTCTTATGTATGTAGGTGCACTCTGGAGTTTGATTAACTTGGATTCCTAGAAAGAATCTGAGTTCTCCCATCATGCTCATTTCAAATTCTGCCTGCATACATGTAGCAAACTCCTTTCCAAGCATAATATTTGTTGATCCAAAAATAATATCATCTACATAAATTTGGCAAATTAGAAGATCTTTCTTAATTGATTTACAAAAGAGTGTTGTATCCACTTTGCCTCTGATGAAATTCTTCTCCAGAAGAAAATTGCTCAATCTCTCATACCAAGCTCTGGGAGCTTGTTTTAAACCATATAGAGATTTCTTTAATTTGAAAACATGATCTGAAAATTTTTCATTTTCAAAACCAGGAGGTTGGTGGACATAAACTTCTTCTTCTATAATGCCATTAATAAAATCACTTTTAACATCCATCTGATACCGAGTGATGTTATTTTGTGCAGCAAATGAAATAAGAAGGCGTATAGATTCTAACCTTGCCACTGGAGCATATGTCTCAATGTAATCAATACCTTCTTGCTGACTGTACCCTTGAGCAACCAGCCTTGCCTTATTCCTCTCAACTTCTCCTTTCTCATTTAGCTTATTTCTGAAGACCCATTTTGTACCAATTATATTGAATCCTTGAGGTCTTTGAACTAGATCCCATACATCATTTCTGCTGAATTGATTTAGCTCTTCTTGCATGGCAATTATCCAATCATTGTCTTGCAGAGCTTCATCTACAGAAGATGGTTCAATTTCTGACACTAGTCCAAATAGTGATGCTTCAGATGATCTTAGAAAGGATCTTGTTCTGATGGGATCATCCTTCTTTCCAATAATGACATCCTCTGGATGAGAAGCTTTAATTCTGGATGATGATCCTCTAATGGTTGACTCTTCAGAAATGTTTAGATTATTCATCTGAGAAGTTAAAGGAGTAGCATCTGGAGTTGCTTCTGGTTCCTTCACTTGAATTTTGTCTGCTTCTGGAACTTTAGAGTCAATGAAGACTACTTCCCTATCTGCAGAGTTATCAAACTGCTTTGGCTTTTTAGAGCCAAGCTTATCATCAAATCTGACATGAATGGATTCTTCCACAATCTTTGTCTCAGTGTTGTATACTCTGTAGCCTTTAGAGCGTTCAGAATATCCAAGCATGAAACACTTCTGTGCTTTGGAATCAAACTTGCTCAGATTTTCCTTAGTGTTTAACATATAGCAAATACATCCAAAAGGATGAAAATATGAAATGTTGGGCTTTTTTTTCTTCCACAATTCATAAGGAGTCTTCTTCAGAAGAGGTCTTACAGACACTCTGTCCTGAATGTAACAGGCTGTGTTGATTGCTTCTGCCCAAAAGTGTTTTGCCAGATTTGTCTCATTGATCATGGTTCTGGCCATTTCTTGCAGAGTTCTGTTTTTCCTCTCTACAACCCCATTCTGTTGTGGAGTTCTAGGACAGGAAAAATCATGAGCAATGCCATTTTCAAAAAAATATTTTTCAAAATATTTATTTTCAAATTCACCACCATGATCACTTCTGACTTTTATAATTTTGAAATTCTTTTCATTCTGGACTTGCTTGTAGAAGTCAAAGAACACAGAATGTGACTCATCCTTGTGTTTTAAGAACTTTACCCATGTCCATCTACTAAAGTCATCAACAATGACTAATCCATACTTCTTGCCTCTGATGGATGCAGTTTTCACTGGTCCAAACAGATCAATATGAAGTAATTCTAGTGGTTTAGAAGTAGAAACAACATTTTTTGATTTGAAAGATGTTTTTGAAAACTTCCCTTTCTGGCATGCTTCACAAAGAGCATCTGAAGTGAACTTCAGATTAGGGAGTCCTCTGACAAGATTAAGTTTATTAATCTGAGATATACGTCTCATATTAATATGGCTCAATCTTCTGTTCCAGACCCATTGCTCTTCATTAACAGACAAGAGGCATTTAACATTTTGAACTTTAAGTTCTGAAAGATTTATTTTATAAATGTTGTTTTTCCTCTTACCACTAAATAGGATAGAGCCATCCTTTTGACTAATAGCTTTACAACATTTTTGATTAAAGGTAATATCATAACCATTGTCACTTAACTGACTTATGGATAATAAGTTATGCTTTAACCCTTCAACAAGTAAAACAATAGTAATAGAGGGAAGTTTACCATTTCCAATAGTGTCATATCCAATGATCTTGCCCTTCTGGTTCCCTCCAAACTTCACATCACCTCCAGATCTAAGTTCCAGGCTTTGGAATATAGACTTTTCTCCTGTCATGTGTCGTGAGCATCCAGAGTCCAGGTACCATGATTGGCGTCCTGACCTTGCTGCTAAGAACATCTCTTCTGCGTCATCATCAGATTCAGAATCTGATTCATATCCTGAGGTACCTTCCTCTTGATCCTCTGTGCTGGCCATCAGTGCAACATTGGCACATTCTTCTTCTGATTCAGAAGATGATTCAGATTCATCTGAGTCATCCCATGTTGCATCAGAACCTTCTTCTTTTTGTTAAACTTCTTCTTGGGTTTTTCTTTTTGAAGTTTGGGACAATCATTCTTGTAATGCCCAGGTTCTTTGCACTCATAGCACACAACTTCTTTCTTGCCAGATCTTCTGTGCCCAGAAGATTCCTTTCTATTATCAGATCTTCTGAAGTTGTTGAACTTCTTTCCCTTGTGCTTCCAGAGTCTGTTGATCCTTCTGGACAGCATGGATAATTCATCTTCTTCTTCAGAAGAAGATTCTTCATAGCTTTCTTCAATAACCTGCAAAGCTTTAGCAGATTTGTTAGATTTTAAGGCAACAGATTTACCTTTTTCTTTCTTCTGAGGTTCATCTTCCTCAAGCTCAATTTCATGGCTCCTCAGTGAGCTGATGAGTTCTTCTAAGGAGATCTTGTTCAGATCTTTAGCCATCTTCAAGGTAGTCACCATTGGTCTCCATCTGGTAGGTAGACTTCTGATGATTTTCTTTACATGATCTGATGTAGAGTATCCCTTGTCCAGAACTTTTAGCCCAGCTGTGAGGATCTGAAATCTGGAGAACATGGCTTCAACAGATTCAGACTCTTCCATCTTGAAGGCCTCATACTTCTGGATCAGAGCCAGAGCTTTTGTCTCCTTGACTTGAGAATTTCCCTCATGAGTCATTTTTAGTGATTCAAACATATCAAAAGCAGTTTCCCTGTTTGTAATTTTTTCATACTCAGTATGGGAAATTGCATTCAATAATATAGTCCTGGCTTTGTGATGATTTCTAAAATCTTTCTTCTGAGCATCTGTCATAGACTTTCTATCTATCTTCTTGCCATTCCCATCTGTGGGATGGACATATCCATCTATGACTAAATCCCATAGATCAGCATCATATCCTAGAAAAAAACTCTCAATTCTGTCTTTCTAGTAATCAAATTTCTCCCCATCAAACATAGGGGGTTTGGTGCTGATCCTGTCCCTTTCTTCATATTTATTGTTAATGTTGGATGTTGTATTATCAGCCATTGTAACAAGTAAATATATATCAAAGTATTTCTCTCTGGATCTTTACTGACACTGTTAAGTGGTAGCACACACAGAACCGGAGCTCTGATGCCAACTGAAGGTGAGATAATACTTAGAAGGGGGTTGAATAAGTATGAAAGATTAAAACTTAGAAATAAAAACACAGTTATTTTTATCCTGGTTCGTTGAACTCAACTACTCCAGTCCACCCTTCCTAGAGTGATTTGCCTTTCTCAACAAGGACTTAATCCACTATTTAATCAAACAAATTACAATAGTAACACCTAAGAACAACTGTTCTTAGTCTTCTCAAGAGCTACTGATTCCAACTGAATCCTCTTAAGGAAAACCTTTACAATTAATGTAAATCAAATACAAGAGTATGAATGCTTCTAAAAAGCTTTTATCACAACAGTGATTTTTCTCTTAAGTTTAAGTACAAATAATTCTAAGAATGAATATGAAAGAATGAGAGCTTTGAATGTTATGATTTCTTTTCAGCAAAATGTCTAACTGAAGAATTTGGTGGAGTCTTCCTCTTATAGGCAGCTTATCCAAGGAGAGCTGAGCGTTGAGAAGAGTGTCCCAAAAAGGTCTGAGCCTTTTTGTCTTCACATCAAGTGACCTTTCCTAGAAGTAGAAAGCACAGAAAAATCCTTTTTGTCTGTGTTCTTGTGTCTAGCACAAATGAGGAAAGAGACGTTTGATTTACTCCAACAGATATAATCTTTGAATATTTCTTCTTCAATTTTCAGCAAGTTCATCTGAATCTGATTGAGTCAGAGTCTTCTAATGATGTTCAGAACTTTGCTGTATCAGAGTCTTCTGCAGCATGTGTGCTTTCAGCGTGTTGATCATCAGAGCATATTTGACATAGAACTTCAGTACTTGACAGCTTTAGTACTTTCAGAAACTTATGTAGAAACTATGCTTTGAGAAACTCTTCATACAATATTCTTCTTAGCTTCAGATGCTTCTGACTAGCTTCAGATGCTTCTACTTGCTTCAGATTCTTCTGGAGACTACGCTCAGGATCTTCTGTAAACAGCAATCAGAATCTTCTAATGAATGCATCTGGCACTTCAGAGTCAGTTACTTTCTTGTACACAATTCAGATTTGCTTCTAGAGTGTTCATTTCATTTCAATCTGTAGTAAAACTCTCAAGAAAATTTTAGAGTATATAATTCTTAAATATAAAATTTCCTAACAGTTATCATCAAAACAAAGAGATATTATTAAGAACCAATCTGTGTTTTAACAAAGAGGTGATTCCATTATTTTTGGAAGGATCAAAGTTCAGATTTCAGGTAGGGGGATGGGATCGATAATGGTGATTTTAGCATGAGAGGGTAGTGATGGTGTCTTTCCCTCTTAGAATTTTCATGCATATTCTTTCCTTGTATTTCTTGATTCTGTAACTGTGTAAATGCTGTGAAATTTGTGTTGTTGTGATGATACTGGTATGAATTTGTGTCTGTTGTAGAATTATTAATATGAATTCGTGGGAATTTATGGACTGTTGTTGTGTTTTACCATGTTGCAGATTTGTAAGATCATGAGATGTAGTAGATGAAAAAATTAGACTTAAGTGACGAGAAATATTGATAGAATGATAAAATAAATTGGTAGAATGGAATTGTGGATGATAAACTGGTATAGAAGAGTGTTTTAGATCTAATTTAGGTGCTGGAATGGATTCCAATGTGTGAGAATTCGTCTAGATGAAAAACTGGGGTTTTTTGTATGTATGCTGGTCATACGCGTATGGGGGAAGGTCGTACGCATATGGGGGACACCCCCAAAGGATGTACACGTATGGTACGCGCCTTGTCCCAAGGCCAGCACGACCCTCTGCCCAAACGCATAACGTACGCGTATGAGATGCCAGGCAGTGCGCGTATTGGGGAGGCAATACGCGTATGGGGAGAACTTAAGCGGTTCTGAAAGAGGAAATAACCTCAAGTCATACGCGTATGGCACAAGGAAATACACGTATAGCATAGGAAGCTGGGATGCCTTACGCATAGGGTATGTATGCTTGGGCCGTAGGAGAGTGGCCATACACGTATGGGCAGGGCTGTAGTGTAATTTTTCCGTTTTCGCGTGTGATGCAATTTCTCTTGATCCATAAGACTAACATGATATAATTGGACATAGAGGAAAGTAGCAATGACATTAAATAAGATAAAACATGGGATTGTATGATATTGTTTGGTTGAGACATGTTGGATGTTTGTGAGCCAAGATTGTCGTATGTGGACGATCTTGGGCTGTGGTGGTAATTCTGGAGGGAATTACAGTGAGTATGTGACTCATGTGGGATCATTGAGGATCGTGAATTATGCTTGAATAATTATTACATTATGCATGATTTTGTGTCATGCATTCATGTCATGTTATGTGGAGATGAGTTAGGTGGGAATCCATGATGGGTGTCTAGTCTCATATGGGAGTCGAGTGGAGATAAGTTGTAGTTCAGAGGAACGTATATGACTTATCCGAATTCCGACGGGAATCGGGTTCTAGGATGAATCGTATGTGATTGTGTTGGTACCGTATGTATTGTGTCGTATTAGTTAATTCGTATTGCATTTGCATATGATTGAATGTGGGTTGATTATGCCAAATGATGATGTGGCACTTGTATGTGCGTTGTACTTGTATGATTGGCGTGGTTTGTATGTTAACTACTCCTTAGCATGTGATTTTCACCGTGTATTATTGAATGTAGTTCTCAACCTTTTTTTGTTTGTTGTGTTTGTGCTCCATAGGGAGTACAGATGATCAGGTACCTGAGTAGTGCTTGGAGATTATGTTGCTATTTGATTGAGTCTTAGGAGTTGCTTTGATACGTAACACAAAAAGGATGGGGATTTCGTTATGTTTTCATGTTATTTGTTCTTTTTTTTTGTACATATCTAGTTTTTATTAATGTTGTTGAACCACATATTATGTGGAGAGTTGATGAAATTGAGGCTTTAATGCGAAACCATTGATTTAATTCCGCTATTTAATCGAATTATTTATTTTATTAATAGATGAGATATGAAGTGATTTGATACTTCATGATGATGTTTTTTAATGTGGTATCCTACGTGTGTAACTCTGATTTATTTCCGAATTTTTCGTATTTTTAAATTATTATACGAGTGGGTAGAGTAGAGTGTTACACACGCTGCACCGACCGCGTATCACATTAAAGTGAAAAAAAAAATTTTATGTAACTACCTCTAAGACTCAGTTAAAAAGTGCTTTTGATTGGAAAATTTTAACACAAAAGGGTTTCCGGCATATGCTTGGCCTACCGAATCTTAAACCTATGAACGCATCCGAAAATAGTTTTAAAATTACTTTCTAATAATATTATATCTTCCTAATTGATTAACAAAGAGCTTCCGAGGTTTTTCTTAATAAAAAACTAACCAATTTTTATCTTAAGTGTCAGACGGCTTTCGATCTTACCCGACATAATCATGGATCTACTTTCGTAGTATCTGATCAAATAAACCACAAAAAAATTGTATTAAAACCAAAATAACCCCTAAAGCATTCCTACAGATACAACATACGGAATATCTTCAAAACGACGATCCTCACATTCTAGCACTTATGATTTAGTTGGACATGACTACGGTAAACAACATAGCATATAATTGATTATTGTAATACCCCAAATTTTACCCTTTCTTTTTTATTTTTATTTTAAATTCTGATTAACTTAATAAATTAACCTTTTTTTTAAATCTTGTTTTTTAACTAATAATAATTTAATTAAATTTTTTTTATAACTTTACTAATGTTTTTTATTAACTTTTTTTTTTCTATTTAGTTTATTTATTTAAATCATTTTAAGCTCTTCTTACTAACTTTTAGGATTTAGATTAAAATTTAACTTTTTTTCTTTCTTTTCTTTAAGAGTAAATTTTTTTTATAACCTTTTTTAAATTAATTTCTAACACATTTTTTTAATCAAATTCTAATACCTTTTTTAAAATAAAAATCTAACTTCTTTTTAAAGTTAAATATTTTTTTTTTCTAACTTCTTTTTAAAATTAAATCTTTTTTCCAACTCCTTTTTAAAGTTAAATCTTTTTTTCTAACTTTTTTAAAGCTAAATCTTTTTTTCTAACTTTTATAAAGTTAAATCTTTTTTTCTAACTTTTTTAAAAAAAATTAAATCTTTTTTTTCTCTAACTTCTTTTTAAAGTTAAATCTTTTTTTCTAACTTTTTTAAAAAAATTAAATCTTTTTTTTCTCTAACTTTTATAAAATTAAATCTTTTTTTTCTCTAACTTCTTTTTAAAATTAAATCTTTTTTTTCTAACTATTTTAAAAATTAAATCTAACCTTTTTTTTATAAATTAAATCTATCCTTTTTTTTAAAAAAATAAATCTAAATTTTTTTTGACACCATCCTTTTTCAAATTAAAATTCTAAATTCCTTTTAAAATTAAATTCTAATGCCATTTTATTTTCTTTTTTAAAATTAATATCTAAATTCCTTTTAAAATTAAATTCTAACAGTTTTTAAAATAATTCTAACACTTTTTTTTCAACATTCAAATGTTTTTTATTTTAAAATTCTAACTCATTTTTTTTAAACTTAAAACTCTAATTTTTATTTAACTTGAAACTCTAACTTTCTTTGCTAACATTTTTAAATTTAAATCCCAATATTTTTTTTATCAAATCCAATCACAATGAATCACATATGGAGCTAAATCAAATCAATCAGATCATATCATCATCATAAGAAAATCAGATCTAAATATCAACATCACCATCATTGAATCAAATCTGAAATCATCATAAAAATTCATTCAAATCAAATCAGAGATTGAAAAAGATTGAGATATTCAAATCAAATCTGAGATTGAAAAAGATTTAAAAAAATCAAGTATAAAAGGACCCTCAGGAGCAACAAAACAGGGGATCGACAAGCATCAAAAACTCTTACAGTCTTCATCAAAAGTAACTAACTCTTCTTTTTTTTTAATTTCTAATTTTTTATATCTTTTTTCAAAATTTCTACCATTTTTTCTTAATTAAAATTCTAGCATGCTAACTCTTTTTTTATTAAAATTCTAACCTTTTTCTCTTTTATTTTCAAACTTTTATTTTTATTTTCTAACCTTTTTTTTTAAAAACCAAATTTCGAAGTTCTAATTTTTTTTTGCTAACTTTTAATTCTAACTTTTAATCTATTTTCTTTTTCTTAATCACATTAAAAACTCTAACTTTTCTAAATTTCACCCAAAAAAAAAACCTAATTCCCTTCTAACTCTTTTCTAATTACCTAAATTCTCACCGTCTCAAAACATTCATCACTTAACTTCTAATTATCGTCAATTCCAATTTTCATCCTTCATTCCTAACAGTATTATTGATTATCCATGAACCTGTTCACTAATATTTATTTATTTATTTTTGTATTTATTTTTATATTTGTACATAATCTGACATCATCGTTGCTATTTCATATTCCATTATCACTTGTATATTATCATCGTCTTCTTTGCATATTAATTTTCATTGTTTATTAATTTTTCGCTAACATCCTCATTTTTAAGATCCAAATTTCTAACTTTTTTTCTTGTTTCGTTAATTATAATTTTCTATTTAAATTCCTAACATTCCCGTCTAATTTTTTGTCTAACCCCGTATAATAACAGTCTCGGTTTGTTTTGGTTTTTTGCAGCTGACTAAGTTCAATTGATTTTATTTTCAGTTTAAATATTCAATTATCATATTTGTAACTGCTTATGGGATGTAATTTTGCGAGACAATTGTCGCATTTATCTTTCCGCACTTTATGTT
The DNA here is from genome assembly GCA_963859935.3 of Lathyrus sativus. Classification (NCBI taxonomy): domain Eukaryota; kingdom Viridiplantae; phylum Streptophyta; class Magnoliopsida; order Fabales; family Fabaceae; genus Lathyrus; species Lathyrus sativus. The sequence goes on along the minus strand of OZ012739.1, from coordinate 438,922,905 downwards.
CTGCCATTGTATGTTTATCGCGTCTTTACCAATAATTTCACTCCTCCGAAGGAATTAGGTCTAGTTGTTTGACCGCCGTGTCAATAGTCCTCACCTTCAACCCTTACAACTCTTACAAACCCAAATTTTCACAAACGCCTCGCCGCAGGCAAAATTACCATTTTACCCCTAGCATTAGGTCAAAGAGCCGCCGCGCTCATTTTAGGGTTTCCCGCCGTGGAATCCCTAATTTAACCCTAATTACAACTTAACAATTCAACGTAGAGATTTGGAGTTTCTACACTCCACGTAAGCGTGTCCTTAAGATGCGTTTATTCCCCTTGAGACCTTGACCACAGTCAAGAAGTCTCTAACCTCCCTTTTGAGGGGAACTACGATTACTCTGATTCCATTCCCGTAAGGATACGTAGGCACAAGATGCGATGTCTTGCCGAGTAAACTTAGAATTAACCCCTTAGGTCTCCTTTCTCACTTTTAATCCTTTGTACATATACCTTAAGCAAATAAATAAAGCAAATAGTAAACATTTGAACAAAAGGTTCCTGTAGAGTACTACAGAAGTTTAGGGTGCTAATACCTTCTCTAAATTTAACCAACCCCCGAACCCTAGATCTCTCCCCGCATTGTGTTTACGATGCAAAAATAGGTTTTCCCTCTTTTGACCTTTTCCTTCGGATAAATCAAAGAGCGGTTGTGAATTGAATTGCGATTCAAACTAATTAATAGTTTGTTATCCTATTTCCACCGCAACAATTATCAGAATAATTCATTTAGAAAAAATACATGTTAAGTGTGCAATTGATTTTGAAAAGTAATAACAAGAATGATACAGTAAGGTTCGGTTTTGAAAAAGAATCTTTTATGATAAAATAAATCAAGTAATGCGTGCGAGAAAATAAAGAAGATAAAGTAAACAAATTAAAGGCAGTGCAAGAAATAACAAAGTAAAGTGATGCGATAAATAAACAAATTAAAAGCAGCGCGAGAAATAAATATTAATAATATGAATTGTATTAAGAACCTGCTCCAAATCGGAGACTTGAATCTGGTACAAACTTGTAAGAAAAATGACGGTAAGATTTAAACTTCTACACTATGATGCTCCAAACTCGATTACAACAATGGTGTGATAACTCTCCGATGTGAAGAATTATTTCTTTAACAAAGTAAATTTATGGCTTATGCTACAACTAAGAATGGATGCCTAAAACTAAAGATCTAAGTCCTATTTATAGTGTAGCAATGCCTTGGAAATCACGTAGCACCTTCAGAGTTCGTGTGGAGGAAATATCTCTGGTCATGGACAACTTCTCCAACCGTCCTTGACCGGTCCATATTTTATAAAGATGGCGCCTGCCATCTAGACATGGTGCCCTCCATGTGTACAAGAGGTGGTGGACATGGTCTTGTGACCGTTGAAATGTGGCAGAAACCCTACACATCATGGCTACCCCCACGGCCAACACCATGTGGAACGCCATGTGTATAATTGGCACCAAAAGCTCTGTTTTCTGCTTGTTTCGCTCCATTTCTTCGTGAAAGGCTCATATTGGGCAATGTACCTGAAAACAAGACAAAACACAAGCATAATGCAAGAAAATAACAATTAAACGATAATAAACATGTGCAATCCGAGTCAAATATGCAGTGTGTTTCAGTGTTATCAATTATTAGTCAATTTGAGTTTGAAATCCCAAAATCTAATAAACCTTTAAAAAAATCCCTATAAAATTCAATTTTAAATTATTCATAATTAATTTATTGTTGTGGATCAAGCCACGTCAAAAGCATAAAATATGTATTGTTTCTTATCGATCATAAACATCTTTTAATTAGTAAAGCTCATAAATTTATTTTATTTTTGTATAATTTATATATTTATAAAAAAAAATTCTTATACTTTGAATTATGTGACTTTTGTTAAAAACTAGGAGTCGTTCTTCTAGCAATCATGTGACACCCTTAAGGCTGACAATAAACTGAACTAACTCGAAAATAGTTTGAAACTCGGTTCAACAATTAAATCATTGAACTTGTTGAGAATAATATATCAAGTATGATTTTGAGTCCCACATTGGTTATAAATGTGGAGAGTTGAGCATTTATAAGTGGGAAAATCCACACACCTATCACCTTAAGGTTTTGGGTGAATATGTGGTGTCTCTTTCATCCATAGGCGGAGCCAGCGCCCGGCCAGGTAGGGCAGTTGCCCGGGCTCAACCGCTGACAACATTTTCCGGTTTAACCAAGAACAGGTGCACCACTTATCTTTTCCAGTTGCATTTTCATTTCAATATTTATTTTGTTCCCTCAATCTCATTTCATTTAAGATTCACTTACTCATAAGTTTCTCTATTTTTTTCAATTCTTTCATTTCATGATGTTGAATTATTGTTGTTGTTGTTGATGATTGTTGTTGTTACAGGTTGTGGTTTACGAATCGGTATCAAATTGTTGTCGTTTCCACCGTTTTGCAACTTGCACACTAAGTGTTCGGTAAATTGTCTCAACCAAGTTTCTTTTCCTTTTTCGTTTCTGTTTCTTACGAATCATGTGTTCGATAAATTACTATTAGCTTCAGAAAATCACATGAGATGGCAACTAAACTTTAGGTATTAGCAATTCATCGAGTTTTCAAACACACAATTAGTATCTTATAAAAAGGAACAACAATGATCTTTAATTTCTATTAGTAGTTGAGACTTACTATAGGAACAAAGTATTTGGAGATCTGGTCTGCAAATTTCTGAACAGGAGCTTTAGCCATTTGAGCAGACTCAACAAGTCTAACAGTGTGAGAAAGTGCACTTTCTGATCCAACTCTTGTTACCTTAACATGCAAAACACCATTCTCATTCACGGTACCGCCGATGCCAATCACCATTTCACCTTTCATCTTAGCAACAAGATTTGCCTCACCAGTTATCATACTCTCATTCACATGACAGAATAAAAATAAGCTGCATTTGTTCCCAAAGCTATCAATACATCCATATTTGCATAACCTTTTCTCAAAGCTTTATACGCACCAACATAGAATCTTCTTCCTATGATGAACTGTACCGGTGTCGAAAATCCCCACTTTAAGAGCAATCCAATGTTCAGCATATTAACAATTTTGATTTCTAAAACATGTTTAATCCCAGGTATATACATAAGAACCATAGATATAAAAAAAACAGGAATAGTAAAAGCCAAACTCCATATTAATAACTTGAAGTGTCAATTAATTTTGTCTTGCTTATGTGCTTTACTTCCTCCATCATTTGAAAATATTGTGGCTCTAAAACACCCTGATCCTGTTGACTCAATGGCTTCAATAAAGGTTCTTGGTCCAGTTACATAAGGTTTATAAGTTAAGGTAACTCTATGAATATCTTGATATGTGTCTATGGTTTCAACACTTTGGAGTGATCTAAGAGAATGTTAAATAATATTCATTTATTGTTCATTTTTTATGCCATCAATTTGAAGTTCAATTTTGCTAATGTGTTCTCCTTTGCTTATTAATATTGGTTTAAAACCTGTGTTTGAAATAGCTTCTATCATTTGATTGTAGCTTATGAGGTTTGGGTTGTAAATAGATTTCTGCTTCTTCTGTTGCTAAGGCTACTTGTGCTATTTGCACACCAGGAAGGGATTGAAGAGCTGATTCAATGTTGGAGGAACAAGAAGTACAAGTCATGCCACCTATGTGAATTTGCGGTCTTTAAATTTTTGCCCAGGTTTCAAAAAGTTTCTGGCTCCGCCACTGCTTTCATCTGTGTTGCTCTTGGCCCAATGTTGATGCTCCTCCTCATGACCCAACAAATGGTATCACGAGCCTTTGGTTAGAGTAAAGGGATTGACTTACTTGTATAAAAATGCCCAGGAAGAGGTGTTCCGTTGAAATCGAAATGCCCAGGAAAGAGGTATGTGTGTCAACAGCGGTACAAGTGTGTGTGGACAAAAGAGTTTCCACTTGACGGGAACTATTGTAGACTCACACTTGAAGGGAAGTGTTGAGAATAATATATCAGGAGTCCCACATTGGTTATAAATATGGAGATTTAAGCATTTATAAGTGGGAGAACTCGTTCATCTATCACCTTAAGGTTTTTGGTGAATATGTGGTATCTCTCTCACTTGTGTTGCTCTTGACCCAATGTTGATGCTCCTCCTCATGACCCAACAGAACTAGGTTCATAAACCAAATGAGCTGAATATGAACGGAAAAACTAAGTTCTTTAACTAAATGAGTCGAAGTTGAACTATACATAGTTCGACTTGTTAAGCCTGCGAGTCAGTTCGATTATATATGAGAAAGATTATATTGTATTTAAGAGTATGTTTAAATAATTACTCAAAATATTAACCCTTTATTTTATTTTAATCAAACGATTTTAATTGATAGTTTATATTCTCAAGTGAGCAAAATATTTTTAAAAATAATTATACAAATAAAATCAATATCATATAAACTTCAATTGCTTAGTTTTGAATTAGATTTTTAAATATATTTCTTGAAAGTTGTGTAGTTTTTGAATTAGTATATTTTTAAACAACGTTAAATTCTAAAATGATAATATCTATTTTATTTTTATAAATTCTTAAAAATTATTAATTTAAAATGTCAAATATATTAAAAAAAATAGACTTAAAAAATTGCTTTTAAGCTTGTGAAGCAAACGAGTTGAACCTAACAAGATGAAATAAGTTGTTCGTGAACTTATAACGACTTGAGTTTGAACTTTTAAAAAAGTTTGTTTCGAGCTCAAACCGACATTTGAGTTGAAGTAATTCTTAATGAGTCGAGTCAAGCTGAGGCGAGTTCCACTCGACTCGACTCATTTTCAGTCCTAGACACCCTAAATCTTAATTTATAACACATAACAAAGACATTAGCTATTATTAAATAAAAAACATTTATTAAAGAGAGGTTTTCATGTAAATTTTTCAAATAAAAATTTAAAATGTCACATTTTACACTTTCGCAAAACACTTGTATAAAAATCCTTATTAAAAATCTCATGGAATCAACACATACTCAAGATTTATCATTTAAAAACTCATGGACATCAAATTATTCACAAATATTAAAGATAAGTAACTTTCATATTTGAAAATCATAAATCACAAAATAATACTTACTTTCATGTAAAACTCATATTTATAATATAGTTGCGAGACATGTAGATAATAATTTGACGATGGTGCTAAAGGAATGCATGCAAACACACTTACAAACAAATTAGTATACGTCGTGAGGTTTTTAGGGTTAAGGAGTGTGTACTTTGAGCGTTGGTAGTCTTAAGCATATATAGCCTTGAAATTATGGTATTGAGCTTGGATCAATCAAATGCCTAGTCCGAGTTAGTAGCCCACTTAGTCTTTAGCCGATAGAGTCAGGTAATGGCTTGATTCAAGTATCTCGTAAAAGTCGCGAATTGTAGGAGAGCCAATCGATGATTTGAATTCGGTATTTGCGGGTTTGGGTTGTGGTGTTATAAGCAATGTGAATTAAATATGTTGTATTTATGAATGGTCCAAGGACAAGGATCACTTGTGAATGTAATTTTTTTGGGCTTAATGTGTTTTTCCTATGAGTTGGTGTCACAAGTGATGTATGACTTATTGAGGTTGAGCCTTGATCATGATTTTTCTTTTTGTGTGTCTAGTTTTATCAGCATCCTATAGACTGTGAGAAAAAATCGTCAATAAAAATGTAAATGTTCTCGTCCATGCCCCAATTTAGTAGTCATTTGATTGAGGTTCATAACATAGACCATCTTTATTATATGATGCTCTTTTAATTTCAAGAAGGCACTACTACAAAAAATTATATTTCATCACATTTGGAATAATGATTTCAACATGGTTGATGGTTCGTGGGAACGAAGGGTGTGATAGTAAGTGCGTTACTTTCTACCGCGGGTTATTGGCCGTGGTAATAAGTTGGATAATGTGCCACATTTTACCACGATTTGTATTATAAACCTTGGTGAAATGTTTGTAGGTCACGGGTTTGATTGTTAGCCAAACCATGATGTCAAATATGTCATACAAATCATAAGGGTGTGCACGAAATATTCAGATTTCTTAAAATATATTGAAAGTACAATATTAGGTGAAAGAGGAAATTATTTAAGCATCGGCTGAACTAGTTAGACACTTTAGAAATGCCACAACTAATAAAGTTAAGTATGCTCATGCTACACTGAAAAGCTTGTAGGGAAATGGTAAGGTGGATTTATGTAAATGTTGGGAATCAGTGAACCAAATGATTCAAAATCAGCATAACAAAAGACAAAAATATGTATTTACAATTGGTCGATAATATATCTCGAGCAAAATTGAACTTTATTTATCGTGAAGTTGCGCGAGTATAGAAAATAGGTCCATATAGCTACAAGTATTGTTGTACACTTATATGAACATATGATATTCTTTGTGCTTGTTTAATTTCCAAGAAGTTGAAACTTTAAAGAACACATGAGTTTACATGCACTGAAAATGCTATAGTTTTATGATGATGGTATAATCAAGGATGATAATTTGAATATTTATATTTTGACAGAATGAGATGTGATTCAAGAGAGATTTTTGAAAGGTGATTATAATATAAAATTGCACATCAAATAGCAGTTGCACAAGATAGTCTATCGTGAAACCACAATTATGAAACCACCCACAGAGATGGGAAAAGCTAAGGGTGCTCCTAATAAGTTCAAACCAACATCAACTAACAACTCAACCAAGAAGTCGCCATCTTATTTCAAACATGTCGCCTCACTTTATCTAGATTCTCCAATTTCACAATCCAAAAAAAATTCTATTAGGTGGTGTCGCACCTCAGAAAAAGAGAGAACACGCCCTAGCGAGAAAAGCTTGCAGATTTGACTGGCAGAAGAGTCGTCACCGAACTTTATTTATTTCCAAAAGAGGGAAAGGGAAAATATCTAAAAAACAATAGAATGGAAAAGGATAGGATATGGTCGTCATAACCATTGTCGGGATTCAGAAGTCGGTTATGCAAGGGGAAGGTATTAACACCCTCTACATTCGTTGTACTCAATGGGAACTATCTAGGTTGTCTATACATGAAAGGGTGTCGTTTATCTTAAGGTTTATCTGCTAAAGGAAAAATGGATGTTTTTTTATTAGGGTGCTCGCCTCGGCGTTGGCCTCATGCCTACGTACCCTCACAGTACAATGAGGAAGTCAGAGCTTCATTATTCAGCCTAAAAAATGAGTGTTTGTTGGTTAGTTTCACCTTGAAAAAGGATTTTTGGAGTGAGGCCCTAAGGATCAAAAGGAGAATTTTGATGAGTTGATGTTGTTTTTATGATTTTTGAAGAGATTGTTCTTGATTAAGATTGTACTAAAAACTATGGGTAGAGGTGATTATTTCGAGCTACCAAGTCGAACGTCTTGTGTCAAAATATTCAGAATGAGTGTTGGAAAACTCCAGTCTCATTCCTTCTCCACCACTTAAGACTCGTGGTGCACAATCCTAATCATCTTTTATTGTGTTTGCTTGAGAAAAAACCACTTGATGTTGGAGCAAGAGTTTGCTTGGATGATTAAGAAATGTTTTGGTCAATGGGAAGGTTGATGGCGATGCACAAACAATCGAATTACAAAGGGTGAATTCAAAATGGAGTGTAATTGGTTAGGGGTTGATGGTGATGAAAAACCTATTGAGTTTGATTTTCTTGAAAAATTTTGACGTTGGATTAAGCTTATTTGTGTTCTTTTTGAAAAAAGGATGATTGATTTTATTCTTATGTTAAGAAAAGCCTAAGAAACTAGCAAGCAAAGAGAAAGTGGTAAAGTTATTACACGTCATGGGAGTGGGGATGGAAAAACATATTACCAAAATAATAAACTACACGTGTACTAGCAAAGTGGGCTAGTCTTTTAGACGACCAACTAGAAGTAATTGATCGAATAAGTCTCATTGTAAGAAAGCCCAATAGTAAGCTATGAATGATGTGCAATAGTGTCCTAAGACAAAAAAAATACAAGATAGAGAAGTTCAATCCAAAGCTCATTTGCTAGGGTTTATGTACAAAGTCCAAACTCCATGATGCAATGGATAATACCCATAGTCAAAGCTTGAAAGTTTTTTAGGGTTTTGATTTTTTATCACGTTTTTTGTGTTTTTTAATGAGATGAACAATGAAATATATGGACAATGAAATAAATGAACAATGATATAATTTGTGGAAAATTAAATAGCAAGAGAATAAAGAGCGGAAATTAAAGTTAGATGTTAGTTGTTAATTGTCATTGATCGGATGATCACTTTCTCGAATCGGGACTAATTTAGTGTCATGTTAAGCAATCGTAGTACAATCTATGAGGAATGTCATATATGGGAGGTTGGTCAATAATAGTATTTGTGTTAAAATAAGATAGAGAAATGATATGTAGATCATTCTCCTAAAGTCGTGCCACACGAAAAGAAAAGAGAACGATATTGTCTTAATCAAGAACTTCCATCGATTATTCAAAGGTAACATATCACTATCCCAAAGTATAGAGAATGATCCAAATGATCATTCCCCACATATTTCAAATAATGAAGGTTAAATACCTTCAATAACCAACAATTTATGATATCCAGACTTCATTGACCAAAATGAAAAAAAATCCAAATGAAATAAATTAAGATGAAAGGAGATAAAGATAAAATAAAGAGATCAAGAATAATTTCTAACATTACAAAACGAAAAAAAAAAAATTGCAAAACCAATATTAAAAAGAAAATCAAAAAGAAAATAAATAAGAAAATAAAAAAGAATAATTAAAAAGAAATAAAAGAAGAAAGAAGGGGGCGGCATGTGATTTAAGCATGTGTAAGTAAAGATTTCAAATGGCAAGGGCTTGAAAGCCCATCTTAAAAAACAATCTTAAAAAAAGAAAGAAAAAAAAGTCAACAAATTATGAAAGAAGGGAAAAAGAACATCAACATCAGCGCTACGTATTTTGTTCCAACCTCCTTTTGTAGCTCTTTCTCACGCCATCCACTCCCGTCCTTCTCACTCGAATTCACGTCTCCCTTTCAATTTCTTTGCTCGTTTTCTCGTTCGGTTTGTGCTTTCAATCTCTCTTTTCTCTTCTCACGATCTTGTTTCGGATCTGTTTTGTTTGATTTCGTGATTTCGTTTTGGGTTTGGTTGGATTGAAAGTTGTGGTTGATTTGTGGGTTGAAGAGGATTTGTATTGAGGTGAGAATGAAAGTTTATTACTGTTGATGGTTTTCAGATGATGAAGGTTTTATGTTTAGGTTGAGGATGAAGAGGAAATGAAGGTGAGTTTGGGGAGGAAAAGTAGCAGAATAATATTGGCTTTGAAGTGCTTAAGCAATTAAATAGAGAGGAACGTGTATTTATAGAAGAGGTGAGGGTTGAAATTCAAGCGGTTTTGATATTCTCTCTGTGTTTCCGTTTTCACGTTGTTGTATGGGGTCTGCGCTCATTTTATGAAAAGTTTGTTGCAAGTTTGGTAATTTGCCGTGCGTATTTGCATTTGGCTTGGCTGGAAAGAGGCTTAGAATTGGTACCTTAGAAATTGGCTCATGTTATGAAGCTTGTAGCCGTGCGGTTATTGTGTGTATATTTTGTACATATTGCCTTGCCCACATTTTTCTTCATGGATTTGTTTTTTATTCCTGTTTTTTGGTCATGAAAAATGGACTTTGTAAATGTAATGGGCTTGATGACTTTTGTGAAATGGACTCTTTGTAGAATTACTTTTTTGTGTAATGGTCTTTTTGTATTGTATCATAGACTTTATTTTTATGGGCATTTATGTAATTGTAAACTTGACTTGCACCTCCATTATTATTTTTCAAACAATCTCTCTTTAATGGACTTGTAATATTCTTGAATTTTCATGTTGATGCCAATTGACTTGAATTCCACAAATCACTTAAAATCAACTTTCAAACATCTTTGAACATTTCTTGAACCAATGCTTTGATTCAACCCTTAAGAACTGAACCCCAAAAAAAATGAATAGATCCTGAAGACATAGATATTTGAGTCATGATGAATTAGAATATTCACTATGAAACTTCTTAACTATGCCTTAAAATTAGATCCTTGAAATGGACAACAAACTTAACTTCTCCTTGGGGTTAATGACAAGCATAAGAACCACATAATCAATTCTTGCAAATGATTTGAAATATGGACCTCATGCCTTGATTTTTGATGGCTCTTCAACTTGACTTCAACTGATAACTGAAATTGGCACAAAATCCTGGTTTGGAAATTATTTTATGATCTTCAGATATGAGACACTGATCTATGACAAATCAATCTTGAGAATGAAACAATCTCTTTCTTTTGACCAAGATTATACCAAACTTCCACTTGAACTAAATCATTACTACACACACCTGACCTGATAGCTTTGCCTGAAACCTAATTCAACCTTGCAACAAACTTGACTTAGGCAAAAAAGAAAAATGAAAGTAACTTTATATTTTTGAATTTTAGAATAGTGGTTAGTAGATGGAAACACAAATGAAGGTAATATTATACAAGTAGGACAAATTTGGAATATGGCAGGTGGTGACATATTTTTTGATACATTTTAATTTTTATCATACAATGATTCATTGATGTATTGTTAGTTTTTTTATTTTCATGTAATCATGATTCATTTTGATTTGTTTTAATTATATCTAACAATACTTGTATAAACATTGGAATTACTGTTTTGATGTGTTTTTATGTCATAAAAACAAGCATACCATTTGGTATGTTGAAATTAGGGTAAATCCGAATTTTAATATCTAGATACACCACTGAGATAATGCTTCGTATATGATAAGGGTGGATCTAAATTTTAATCTCCGAATACACCCATGGGACATGCCTACTAGTCTGCTTCCTAAATGATAAAAATGGACTGAATATGGATTTCAATCCCAAACACACATATGAGAGATGCCTAATTGTGTTTGCTTCGTATATGATAAGGGTGAATCCAAATTTTAATATTCAGACCAACCATTGAGACAATATTGCATTTATATGGTCCATAATGATCTAAAACTTATATAAATATGTCTCATATGTTGCTAACACAAACAATCATAAATGAATCAATACTTGTATATTGCATTTGTTTATTTCAATGGCACGTGCCTCATTTTGAATTTAGATTCATAAAGAACACATATCTTGTTGATCTGAAATCTAAATTGGAGAATCTTTTTATAGTACACCAACAATTGAATAGTGGTTAAGATCAAGTATCATTCACCCACATTTGATAATGAATGGCTGATTAAGCTCAATAAATTTGAGGTAAAGACGAATCCAGATGTAAGTTCAATAAAATGTAAAGTTAATATTATGACGCATCTAAGTTATGTTAATGTTTTAGATCTATGGTTAAGTTATGTTATGTATTTTGTGTAATGTGATAACAAAGATCTATGTTAAAGTTATGTTATAAAATTTGTGTTTGTGATACCATGGAAGTGAATATGGATTTCAATATCCAGACAAATCCCTCAAACATTATTGATTGTGTATTATGTATGATAGCAAATGGGTGAATCTGAATTTCAATATTAAAAAAACCCCGAGACTATATTGAATATGTATTACGTGATACCATAAAGGTGAATTCATATTTCAATGTTTGGACAAATTTTTTATGTCTTTGATGTGGTTTTGATATTGAGTTTGTAATGCCGAGGTGCATTCGAATTTCAAATTTTAGAAGGTGCGAAAAAAAAGGTATTTTTAATGACATGAGGTTTAGTGAACCATTCCTAATTTTAAAATGATCAGGGATACCAGCACACTCTTAAATCTTAAATGCCGCTTCAATTAAGATGAATCTACCTGACACTCTTCAAGTTAATCCTAGTACCTCACAAATGGAGTAATAGGGTCAAAATACCTTTAACAAAAAAAATTGTTTTGTTTTTCTTTTTAATTTTTAAATTGTTTGAGTTTTATTACTTGCTGAATTTGTTGAATAATGTACTAAAATTTTTATAGTATACCAAAATTTTCGTAAAAAATTTTGTTACCTGTGAACTTTTCTACGAATTTTAAAATATATGTATTTTATGTATTTCTATTGAATTATTAAAAAGATCGATACTAAATTTTTTACATTCTTATTGCATTTTTCTTGAAACTCAGTAATATATGTAGGTGTCACCAGATTAAAAAAACCAGTATAAGGCATTCTTATAATTTTTTAATTGTTTGGCTTGTTACTTGCGAATTGTATAATTTTTATTCAAATAACTCATTTTTTCAAATAAATACTCAAACTAATCTATTTTTTTACATATTTTTTAAATACTCAAACTAATCTATTTTTTTACATATTTTTTTTAAATTAACACACTTTCAAACAAACAAAAAATTTAACACAAAAGAGACGTCAATCCAATTGGCGACTGTGTACAAACACTCTCTCTACTATGTATTTATAATTATCACCTGACGTATCCTTTTATGTGTTGTACACTTTAATCAATTAGATTGACGCCTACTTTGTGTGAAATTTTTTTTTGTTTGAGAATGTGTTAGTTTGAGGAATATGTGGGAAAAATTGATTAGTTTAGATATCTATTTGAAAATGTGAATTATTTGATTTATTTTATTATGAATTATAAAAGAATTTATGCATTATGCATTTTTATCAGATGTTTAAAAGCTAACTTTATGCATTTTAACATTTTTTAAAAAATTAGATAAAACTACATTCAGATTTTTTAATAAAATCTGATATTACATAAAAATATTATACTTTCTCACCTGCAAAATTTTCTGGTAGAAAAATTCCGCAAGCAATACTTAGGAATTTTCCTGCAAATTTTGTAATATATGCTTTTATTATTTTTACCGGATTACAAAAGATTGGTATCTATTTTTATTGTATTTTATAAAAAATCTGGTAAAAAAACATATTGGATATTTAATATTAATATCAGTTTTTTTTTCGATTGAGAATAATTCTTCTATAAGAATAAGGATATTTGGCATTATTAGAATATGCGATGGTGTTATAATCAACTCGGGTGACAGGTAAATTCGTCTTCAACTCGTGTGCAACAATTCTAATAGTTACATGTATCTCTTGTGAAGCCAAAAATCAGATTCCTAAATAATTTGGTTCTCATGTGTGTAGATGACTTGAAAAACACGTAACAGTTATATCTATGGCGATAAGGATATACTTCTTGAGTCTAATATTGAGTCGATTAAACCACTCGTGACGTTAGTATAATCCAAATATCCAATGAATTTGTCTTGCATACTTACATCATTATTTTTCTTAATTTTGTAAGATCGAATACACAATGAAAAGACAAAATCATACAGTTGGAAACGTAGTGAATTTTTAAAAGTATTATGTTTTTATCTTTTTTGTTAATAAATAAATAATATGAACTGTCAACTATAGATAAAAAAAACAAATGTAGCAGCTAATACAAACACTTTTGAGTCAATTATGAGTTCTGTACAATTTAACAAGATAATACTTTACTATAAATGAGGAAAATTTGAAGTTACCAAACAATAATGAAATATAATATGCTCAAACTATGCCTATGTATAACATATTTCCAACAAAATATCTCTCACTAGTATAGTAACAAGAATACCTCGGGGCAAATAAGATATCGCAAAAATGGAATACCAGATGAAGGCAACTTCACTTCATACTTAACTTGATCAACCTTCTCCGGTCATTATAAAGATGTCAAATTCTGAAGAATCAAGTGTAGGCAAGGATTAAAGAAAGAATTAACCAATACCGGAACCATCTTGGCCGACTGTTTCGTTTGAAGGAACAAAAACGTATGCATCTTGTTCCAAACCTTCAATTGTTTCAATCTGCTTTTGCAGCAACTGTTCTGAATCATGTTCTTGGAACACCTCAGACTGTAATGAGGGAGCTATACTCTTCGTATGTAGCCATGTCAGTTCCCACAAACGATTGTCCCCTGAACCACTTCTATCCACTAGTATGCTTTCTGAATTCATAACAACCATCGCGTTTTTCAGAAGCTCAGGAACAAGCAATTGAAGCTTCTCACTTCTCCTTCCTCCTATTTTCACCTTCGCATATTTTTCTGCATGGGATAGAACGTCCACCCATAGTTTGCAGAAAGCTTCAAGGTGCGATAGTTCTTGGAGTAATCGGAGGAAAACTTTAAATAATAGCTTCAAGGCAAGAATAAGAGTTTCTTCAATGTCCGAGTAGTCCTTTTGGGAGCGTGTCTGAGAAATATCAAGCAGGTCGTCCAGCAAGGTGAAGATCACTTGGTCGAAACACTGTAACCATAAATCACATGGGAGATGAGTTTCGACAGCTTCTGTCATACACTTCTGCAAAGATAACAGCGCGTGATTTCTAACCTCCTCTCTTTGGTCCAAGCATACTTTCGTTAGTCCTTGTACTAATCTCAACCACATTTCCCCAATATCCTGCAGCATCTTATCCGTTTCCTCTTCTTTTGCCGCTTGCTTTGCATCGTTAGTCCACTTCTGTAAACAACTGAAAGAACCTGCCATAAGATCCAGTGAAACAATGGACCGATCCACCAGTCCTACGCGAGACTCAGCAAACTGCCTCGCAGCATCTATGCAGAGAATATAATTAGCAGGGAGCAAGCGAGTTCCATCAGACATAATATATGACAGTGTATCAAATCCAATCTCTGATGCCTCCAGGTGTCTAGCAGTGACAGAAAGCAGTGATGTAATTGTCCGCCATCCTAAATGAGATCTAATGCGAGACGCATTTGCCTTAACAAGGCGGCTGACTTCCCGGGTAATCTGCTCATAGTATGCATCTGCAACCAGTGCATCAAGCTTCAAGATAAGTTGCAGGGACTTCAAAAGTTCATCGGCCATGTTCTCTTTATAGGGAAGTAAGCGATGGCAAATCCTTAGAAGTCCGAAAACAGCCTTTTCTACCAGTGCACATGGCATCACGGTTGATTTAACTATATTAGATATGTGCTCATAAACACCTTTCCATATAAGCCCAATCCTATCCCTGTTATTCAGAGTGAGTGTTACCAGTAATTCCAGGCAGAAAACCGAAGTGTCTTCATTCTGAGATCTTTTGTTCCGCTTCTGAGATTGAGCTCCAGCATTGATGAGTGATCTTACCAGCTGCAATAAGGATTCAGCCTGCAGGAATTTACTTTCCGTGAATATGTTGTCGATGTGACAATTTTGAATTGTTTGTACAGCTTGCTGATGAGCGGCTAGTTGTTCTTCGGTTGGTATTGCTCTTGGCTCATCAGTGGCAAGAGATAATAGTTGAGTAAACCTGCTCAATAACCCTGAGGATTTTTTTGGCGTGCTAATAGATTGAAAACGACTTGATAAAGAACGTAAATGAAGTTTCCCGTGTCCAGTTTTTGTAGAAAGCTCTGACTCGTCAACTGCATCACTGGCCAACTGAGTAGGTAGAAGACCTAACTTGTGCAATCTTAAGATGCAATCCAGAATATTCCTCCAACCAGTGCGGATGTAATCACCATACCTAGTTGCAATAGTGAAAACTGTCTCAGTTACCATTCGTGCTTTTGTGTCGTCTCCAAAGGCTAGAACAGATTCTTCAACCGATAATGGATCCAAAATGGTGAAGAACTTACAGAGGCACACAATCAGATCATCAAGAACATTTTCAAGATGATAGTGAGACGATATCTTTGCAATAGCTAAGAATCCATCCATACATGTTTGGTATACCTCTTCGTTTTCAGCATTATCAAACACCACAGAAACGGCAGCGATTGTTGGACCTGACAATATAACAAACATGTCATAATCCAGGTATGCTTGGCAATCAGATACGATGTATGGAGCAGTTGTTTTTGACTTGTGTATTAGAGAAATCCACCGACTTGGGCTCAATCCAGGAGATCCAAAGCCTGATTCAGGCGTTGTGCGGATTTCATTTTTACAAATTGAATGGTAAATCTCTGACAGGAATTCTCGAGGTAGATCGTTGCCGCCATTTATAAGCCTATTATTCCTGATAAAATCTGCTTCCGTCATCTTCTTTTTGACCTGCACATTGTGCTGATCTGTATTAAGCATTATAATGGAGTATGACAACACGAGTGCAGCATCCTTGTTAGCTAGGATATCTGGTGACTGTTCATAATATCTCTCAGAAAAAGCTTCAAGCACCCTATGTATCTTCTGCGACTCTCCAGGCAGCCTAAAAGTCTCCAAAAATATTCGCAGGGCTGTGTCTAAGGTCAGATCTTGAAAATCAAATGTTCTAGCGAATTCAGGAAGAACCTGAACACATAATTCATCATGATTTCCTAAGAAATCACCCATAACATTTTTATCCAACCCAGCGGTGAATCTAAGAAAACAGGCAACACTTTGGGGATCAAGTTTGTCAGGCAAAAGATGTGTTCCTTGGAGAAACTCAAGGCCTTTCTTAGCATCACGATTGAAGTGATCAGCTCCAATCATCAATCTCCTCTTGAAATACTTTCTTCGGCGGACAAAAGGAACCCAATCATTTGGATCACCAAAATTTTCACACTGCTCCAGCCAGAATGGAATGTACTCTTCAAAATTCACCGGAGAATGTTCTGAACTGACAAATCCATTACCTATCCTATCTGCCATTCCCTGCATTACAGCAATTAGACCATCCAAAGCAAGAATATGCATAGAGGATAATGGGTTATTTACTGGAAAAGCACTCTTGGACAACAAATTAGCAATATCTTCAAAGACATTACTGCAAGTAATGTCACAATCAAAGTTAATATACATCTCCACCATGAATGTCTTTTGTCTGCACAGATCAACAAGTGCCTCCATCAAAACCTCCTGTTGCTGATATGAAGCCCCGTATTTGCTTTGTGCAAGCCTCAAAATTATACAAGAAAAAAATGCTTCTAGCTGTAATTTCAGTTCTGTCCGAAGATGGTGATACAAATTGAGAACAATGCTACATACCAATGAAAGTACAAGAGGACTCATAGACAAACCGAATTGCATGAGAATATGGAATACTTCATCTTGAATTAAACTCAGCAATCTAGGGTGATGGCGAAAGGAAGGCCCTCCCAACTCAATAGCGGAATTAATCAAAGTTAATGCAAAAAGAGGCACATCTTCATCAAATGTTAGTGTATTTGATCTAGGATTCATTCCCATATGCTCAACAACATTCAACAAAGAGCACAAGAAATGAAATATCTCCACCATACAGGGAATTCCATATGGTTCAGTCATGAGCTGCAATTCTTGTAGATCACTCTCCTTGTCACTACTGGCAGTAGCACTGTTTTCGGCCATTACAGTTTCTGTACCAATATATGCAGTACTAGAAGCAAGACTCGCGGACGATGGTTGACCATCATATGCAGAGTTCAGGCTCCCATTTTCGAATTGTCTGCTTGCCGAAACTTGCTCATTATTTAGCTCACAGGTCTGCAAAAAAGCTGAACATATCAATACAATTATCGAATTTATGCACGTGTTGTCCTGGTTCTCATAGTTCAGTTTTGCACCATCAAAATTTTAATGCCAATAAATTTATTAAATTATTACCTTTAAGATTTACAGACTTTATTGTACAAATATCAGCATTCTTAAATTGTAGTAATCTCCACATCTTCTCTAACTCTAACCAGTAACGATACGTAAAATGTCTTTGTTTCTCACATCTTCTCTTCTTTTTTATGAGGTGCATGAAGGTGATGTGAGACAATCGGGGAGTATATACAATTTTGTTACGATTTACTTTTTGAATAAATATTTTGAAAACGACTTTTCCTCTGTTCCTAGTAATTTCCACATAATATACCTAAAAAATTTCTAGGTCATCTACCTAACCCCCTTTCTTATTTTTTCTGTCCTGTGCATTGGAGGGAAAAGAGGAAGAGAGGTTTAAGTTCATTCTTTTATTTTAAGCTGTACTTTAGACTAAAGAGCCAGGTATATAATAAGCTATTCAACACTGTGTGTATTTAACTTAATGGAAATTGAAATTTGCATAAAAGTGATACATGTTAACATATATATAGAGCAAAAACTAAGGAAGTTTTCCTCTTCAACAATTCTCCCTCCTCCCAAAAAGGAGTCTCCATTTTCCATAGCATTTAACAAAATAGTCACACCAAAAAGGAGAAAGGTAACACGTATCTTATACCTCTTGTTCTGAAGTGGTGGTCCCATTTATAGATAAATTCTCTGCAATGTCAATCTCTTGAAGGTGAGAGAATATACACCTAACAAGTTCATGCATTGTATATCGAGCTATCCGCTGCAACAGCTCACCTTTGGTTCCTGCTTGATGAACTATACGGAAGCAAGTATTCACTATAGTGCAAATGTGTTGGTTACTAAGTATTACAGACGCTTTACTTTTCACACAAGCTAGAAGAACTTGTAAAATCTTCATTAATACCACTTCTTCTGATCCAGGATCCGTCACCTCAAATCTACAACTTGTTACAGCATCAACCACCAAGTCCATAGTATCAACAACATTGACTGTGTTTTGATCAATCACATCCAGAGTTAAGATCTTGTACACCGACGAAAGAGCAACACCAGTAATCGGAGCGCCAGTTTCATCCGATTGAATCACATCGAGAAAAGGTTGGAGATATAACGCAGGGTTGATGGAATGCCATTGCTTCTGCCATGAAAAAATCTGTCTTCTCAGTGTCTTCAAAGACTGGACGAGGAAATGCTCTGACTGGTCATCATCCGACATATAATGAACTCCCCATCTAACATTTCTTCGCATTACCGCCAAAACAGAACCAATTTCTGCATTGATCATACATGCTATAGTAGTTTTGTTAGGATATCCAGCACCACATTGCTCCGATTGATCCTCTATTCCATCGAGACCAGCTGGCATTTGCATCTTTAAATGTCCCATTTTGACAAAAGGATCGGCTTGACATTTACTAGAAGAATGCAGAGATGAACAAAAGCCCTAGGAAAAGCAACACAAAAAATAAACCAATAGGTACTGCGAGATATACAAACATATAATTGAAGTCAATTGAGATGGAATCGATAATACAACTTTAAGCACATATCACATCAAATTACCAAAAACAAATTATATATGATGATAGGATAATAGTCTTAGATCTGATATTGAATCTCATCCATCTAATCAACCAAATTTCCCCAAAAATCCTACTTTGGGATCAAAACAATGATCTAATCCAATGGGCATAACCTAATCCGTTTCTGAAATTAAACTAAAATTATACAAAAGGGTCACAAAAAAAAAAACAATCTTGAGAATGACGATGAAACGATGATAACTTACAAAGAAAGTGGGTTTGGGGCATAAATCGGAGCTGGTGAAGTTACATTATTTGGAGTGTGGAATTGGAAATCATGGTTGCGTTGTGTTGTGCCACTTTCTGAGATCTTCTTCTTCTTCTTCTTCCTCTGTCTTTGAATCTGTAATTTGGATTTGGAATTGTTTGTTATACACTTCACAAATGACTATAGCAATCTATGCTTTCGCTATTTTTCATATTTTTTATGTGTGTTTTGCTTCAAACATCATAGTATTCATTCATATTCATAGATATAGTATCCGATTGCAATTATGTGTTTAGCCAATCTTATACGGTTGAACTATATAAAAAATATGTATTTGAACCTTAATTTATTATTATTAAATTTTCAAAAAAGTGAGTTTTGATAAATTTAAAAGAATTTTAAAATATGTTGGTTGATGAATTTTTTTACTCAAATAACTCAATTTTTTTAAATTTAAAATAATCTATATTTCAAATTATTTTTTAAATTATTTTATTTTATTTATAAAAAAAAATTATTGGTATCAGATAATTGGCACGTGCACTCAAATTTTAAGAGGAGGTGTCAGTTAGATTGACGCATGCATCTAATGTTGTCAATTCAATTGACGCTTATGTGCAGTGTTATAGTGTCGATGTCAAGTGTTATAGTGTCGGTGTCAATTGGCTTGACACTAGTGTGTTGTGTTTTTTTATAATGAATGACATTTTATATAAAAGTCGGAATCAAAAATATTAATACTAATATTAGGTTACGTTTGCATATGAAAACCAAAAATACTAATGTCGTTAACCGGGATGACCTAACCAACCACCGGTTCAACATCCTCTAGCTACCCTAACATGTGGCCCTAACCCACATTGTTGATTCACCCCAAGTGTTTGAGGACTTAGGAACATCATCATCACCATCACCATATTCCCTAAGAAGTTCAGTTAATTTCATGAAGTCTTGTGTATGGAATGACGCACTACCACCGTAATTAAGTTCGTGATCCATGCCAGAGTAGTTGAGGTGTGCTTGGGTTATTGGTATGCGATTGGAACGATTGAAGGGCGACATTGGTGTGAATGATTCGTTGGAGAAAGGTCGAAATGGTTGTCGTGATGTTTGCTCCAAGCATGGGGAGAAAGTTGAAATGGTTGTCATGGTGTTTGATAGTCATATGGTTGTCATGGTGGTAGTCGGTAAAACGATGATTGGTGACAATCTTGTGGCATCAGCTTGTCAGAGGCAAGTCCAGTCAGGGGTTCTCAATTAGTGGAATCAGTTTTGGGAGTTTGTCAGTATCATGCTTGGTCGTTTCTATTTGCGGATCTATTCGATAATGTGTCATATTTTCTTTCATTATGGATCTCTTGGGTTTCAATCATAAATATGTATTACTATCAATACTATTAGAAGAACTTGAAGAAAGATAGAGAAAAATGACAATCTTACTATGGAAACTTATAGATATAAATGGTAGAAATTCTTTGGAGTTTTAAGAATTTTGAGAAATCATTTGAGATATCTAAATGAACCAAAAAAAACATTTATAAACACTTTGGATTTGTGTGATTTATATAGAGAGAGTTTGAGAGCTTGAAGATTACTTGGATAGAAAATAAGGTTAGTTCTTGAAAACTTAGGTGACTATTTTCTTGTAACTCTTTTATATTCTCTTGTAACAATTCTTGAAAGTATAATGAATCTTAAAGTTTGTTCTCTATGCTATAATAGACCATTTTGATCGATCTGGGTAAACAAGTTCTTTGTGTTCTCGCCTTTTATCTTCATTTTCCTTAATGTAGATTTACTTACACTAATTGTAGGTTATTTTGTTGTTTAGAGCAATTTATTTTGGTTGTCATTGTCCTTTGTCTCATACATAGTTACTATCAATGAAATTTATATTATTCCTAGATTTTATAGTTTGATATGGTTGAACCTTTCAATTTCACAATAAATGAGACCTACATGGGGTAAATGACTTAAGTTTACAAGTGAGCATCATGAGTGCTAAATGGCAGATCACGAGTTTTTCCATAGACAACTATTTTGTATTGGGAAAAGTGAAAATACAAGAAATATTAACTCAAAAGAAATGTGTTTAAGCATTGAAAGATGAGGCATCAATGCATGCACACCTAACACAAGCAGAGAAGATTGAGATGGTAAAGAATGCCAAAAGTATCATTATCTTATGCCACTAGAATAAAGTTCTAAGAAAAGTTGTCATAGAGAATTTTGTAGCTTCAACATGGTCAAAACTTAGGGATGACAATGGGCGGAGTATTATAATACATGTTCTCATACCAGAGTTTTGAAATATCCCTATACCCGAGTCCATACCCACGTGTGTGCCAACATTTGTACATGTAGTTGTACCCTATGAATACCTAAGTACTCATACTCGTACCTGTTACCCGCATTTCTAGTAAAAATAAATTGATCAATTATAACATATCTTATCTTTTTAAGTTTTTAACAACATTAATAAAAATAAAAGATTTTATTGTTGAATTATGAAATAAACATGTGTTTATATTAATATGCATAGAAGTTTAATAATGATATTTTTAAAAATTGATAGACATGTATTTGTATATAATAATATAAATAATAATAATAATATATAAATATATATTATGCGGGCATAAGGCATAATAGGTACTAAGTGTTGGGCTTGGACTCCCTATTTATGGGGAGAAAGGTCCAAATATGTTATCCCATTTGTGTCTCACTTATTTTAAGTGGAGAGAGTAAATTTAGAATTGGGAGAGAGAAAAGAAAGTAGAAAAACCAGCTTCAAAAGAGAGAAAAGAGGAGAGAAATTAATTCTAGTTTTTCCACAACCAGTCTCATTAAACTGGTGATTTCAAATTTGTTAACCGTTGGATCGAGCTCATTTTTAGAGGGGCATGTTTGTAACACCTGTGTCTATCTTTTGACCATTAGGATCTTTAAAACAAAGTATGAGATGAGAGATAATTGTTTCGCACTAAAGCTGCAGATTTTGGTATTTTTTAGTTTCTTGTTTCTTATTTGTAACCTATTTTACTTGGTGATTTTGTTGTTGTTACCACTAGTTTGTGAATCACTCTGAGATTATCTTGTACCTTATTTGATTATAGTGGAGTTGTTAGACGATAGATGTAACACCCCAATTTTTAGTAATTATTTATTAATTAAATTAATTGATTAATTATGTGATTTTAGGCCTAATTGAATTAACTAATTTATGTGATTTATTTGATATAATTGAATTAGTTGATTTATTGAATTTATATAAATTATTTGATTTATTTGAGTTGTTTGGATTAATTGAATTATTGGACATATTCGAAATAATTGATTTAATTTTATTATTTAACTTATATGATATATTCTAATTTGTAGAATAATATAGAATTGTTAGATTAATTGATTGGGCCTATTTGGGGGTGTGAATAGACATGAGTTATTAAGCCCATTGGAGTTACTAGGTTAATTAAAATTGTGAGAATTATATAAAATAAGAGAATGGGATAAAAGAGAATAGAAAGAAAGAAAAGATAGAAAGGAGAAAAGAGGCAAAGAGAGGAGTGGAGAAGAAGAGGAGGAAACTCAAGAGAAAGAGCAAAAGTTCAACAAATTCAAGGTAAGGGTGAGTTTTTGTATGATTATTGGGTTATATGATAGTGTATAAATGAGTAGTAGAAAGTGTTTAGGATAAATCCCCAAAATTTTATGAGATTGAAAATTATTAGGTTTTAGAGATAATTTTTGAGATGTGTTAATTTAATTGTATTTGAAATTAATATGTTGATATACTATAGAGACCTATTAAATATTTAGAGTAAATTTGTTAGAATTAGAATTGGAATATATATATTTGATGAACAGTAGCGTCATATTATTTTTCTTTTCTATCTAATAAATGTGATTCCTTTTACAAACTATGATACTGTAACACATTATGCCTTTAATCACTATTGTAGTGAACCAGATAGAATAGCATAGAGATTGTAATTTTTATTCTTCTTCATCAACTGTAGCGCATGGAAGTGGTTGGTAATGAGTAAATTGGAATGTGAGTACTGTAGCGCTAGAAAGAATGAAAGGTCAATATTTCATTAAATTAATATCCTGTAGCAACTTATTAATAAAATTGAATAAGTATCCTATATAAACTGAGTAAGTATTAGCATGTGCCTTTCGTTATAACTGTAGTGCAAAACAAGGAAATTAATGTTGTATATAATGAAGTATTCACTTTTCAGAAAATATTCATTTTTTTAATGTATTTTCCCCTGTAGCGAAATAGATATTACTTCCTTATATATAAATAATTCACTTTTACATGAGGTGGCCCTATAAAAGTGAATTCTACCTTTGTGATTCTATAACAAAATGAGGTTGTTTCTTCATTATATTACTTCTATCCTCGAACTGTAGTAAGAATTAGTTGGAAATAGAATGTTCTCTTACATACTCTCAATTCCCTGTAGTGCTTAAACAAAATCATAGGAAATGGATATAGGCTTTGAAGAAAGATAGTTCATGTAGTGTAGAAACTAGAAACAATATTGTTTTCTCCAAGTTGCTATCGCAAACCAAATGAAGTGATACATGACTTAATATTCTGTAGCGAAAGACTTTTAATTGAAATTAGAACATTAATAGAATATTAAAACTTTATATAAATTATTGAGACTTCAATGAATATTGGAACTTATTAAAATATTGATTATTATTAAAATATAAAAACTTTATTAAATATAGAATTTTATTCAAATATTAAACCTATATTAAGATGTTGAATATTTATTAAAATATTAAAGATTTATTTATTTATTGAATATTCTTGCATATTTATTAAAATATTGATTATTTATTTAAATAATGATTGCTTGTTAAAATATTAATTACTTATTAAATATTGAATTGGTTATTGAGTATTGGATTAACCATTTAATATTGACTGTTTATGAATATTGATTTTTAATTATTGATGATGACTTAAATATTTTATATTTAATTAGTGATGTGTGAATTGAAGTTGGAGTGTGTTGATGCATGTGTATGTGCAAATGTGTGATAATTCAAGTGTGATGAATTATTGAAGATATACTTGGTATTAAGATTGGTGTATGGTCTTAATTGCATATGATTGGTGAATTTGCATACGCATCATTTGTGTCAAGAGGCAATGCTTGTTAGTTCCGTGGGAGCTAGTGACTTGTCCCAAACCTAGAGCGGGGTTTGAAAGCTTAGGGAATGGGTTTTTTGTATGTTATTGGTCTAGGGAACGGACCCGGTTTAAGTGTAAAAACCGAAAAATAATAACGAGTGTTGGTACCACATGGCATGAGTTACATTGAGTTTTGCATTGAGTCTCATTATGTATATTTATGTGCTATGAGATCATGTGTGATATGAGAACTGGTAAACTGGTGAATTATGGAGTTGTGTGTATATACTTGTGAATAGTATAGTTACTTGAATAATATTGTGTTGATGAAACTTTTAAAGTGTGAGAATAATATTGATTATGTTTGTATGCCTTAAATCATATATTATCTTATAATTTCAATAATCATGTGAATTCTCACCCTTCTGTTGGAATGATGTTTTATACGACATCGCTCAGGTACTGAGGAGTAGAGTTGCTTCTAGCACGAGGTAGCCGTTGGAGTAGCTTGAGTTGTGTCTTTATTTATTTTGGGTCGAGTCATGCTTTGATTATGTAACACCGGGGAATATTTTGATTTCATATTTGGAGAGATATTTTATGTACTCTACTTTATTCTGTTGTTGTTATTTTGAATTATATGAAGAATTGGCTTTTAAGCCTAAGTATTAAAAATGAGATGAGCATGAGACTTTTATTATGTCTATCATGATTAAAGCAAATCCGCTGCTACATGTTAATGTGAAGGTGTATGAAAAGCAGAAAGTTATTTTTATATTATTGAGCATGACAGGTGTTGTGTAATGTTTTGAAAATTTAGGTGACACCCTTTTGTGAAATGCATGATAATTACTCTAATCTATTTATATTTATTCTGCGGGGTTGGAAGGGTGTTACAATAGACTTTGATATAGAGGGGGTGCATAGCTCACAAATTTTACAACAAAAAACTTTTGGCGAAAATTTGTTTTCAAAATAAGATGTAGCGGAAAAACGACCCGGATTGAATCGTCTAATCGAACCTCATATCGAAAAGCAATATGCGTAACGCAAACCAAACAGGGTGATAACTAATGTAAATGTTCAACGAATTAATTTACGAATCAATCAAATGCAATGCTAAACATAATTCGTATATCCAATGAACCAAAACACAAACAAAATATATACAAACAATTTATCGAACACTTGATGTGCGATCGATAACAATTAGAATTGTAGTTTGTTTTGTTGACGTTAAAACTTATCACAATCAAAGTGATTGTGATTATATCAACAACAAAACCTTTAAAAGATAGTAGAACACAATTTCCAATCGAATTGATCAAAAAACAATGAACTCGATAAATCGCGTAATTAAAAATAAAAGAAAAAAAGAACAAGAGAGAGAGAGACCAAGATTTGTTTAGGCAGTTCCTAATTGGCCTCGCTATGGGTACGTCTGTCCTAAATTCAAAATCGAATTGAGATAGTGTTATTAACCTTTTCTTTGCAAAAATGTTTATACAAGAGATGAAGAATGCAAACCCCAAAAACCCTATTGTTTTGTGTTGATTCTTCCACTTCCAACCCTTGATCAAAGCTTGATCAAGTGACCAATAATGTGGCTAAAATCTTCTGATTATCCCGAGCATGCAACTTGTTGAAACCCGAGATTCTTGAACATAATTCACTGTCTCACGCTACTCTATTGCAAGGAAACCACCTTGTCCAAAGGCTTTCACTCGGTCGAATCTATGTTGATGTGATCGCGTCCAAAACCTTCAAATCAACCTGATCTTGTAGGAAAAAACCACCTTGGTTTTCTGATTTGAAACACGCAAATCCCCTAACCCAATATTCTTGGTTACACCAAACCTAATAAGACGTTATCAACCCTAATCTAGATGGTCACCTAATCGAAAAATGATTATGTGTAGTTCAATTGTGTGTATGCATAGAAGAAGGGATGAAGATGATGGGAAACTTTGTAACATGGTTTCATTTAGGTTTTATTCTCTAGGAAACCTTACCTAGGAGAAGATGCATGTATATGTATATATAGGTATGTGAATAAATGGGCAAAAGGAATGCAAAAAAATAGAGCAAAACTGAAAATTTTGGATGGGAGAAACACATAGATCGGCCTATGAAAGCAATAGGTCAGCCTATGTGTGTCGTTTAGGTCGGCCTGTGAAGGTAATAGGTCAACTTGTGAAGGTCATAAGCCAACCTATTTGACAGCCTGTGATGCAGCCTGTGGGCAGAACCTATAGGCTTCAATACTGGTTCATAGGAGTCGGCCTGAAAAGTTCATGTGCCAACCTATACTGAAGCAGAGGCTTGTATAGGTCGGCTTGTTCTTGCATAGGTCGGCCTGAACTGACTTGTATGCCCAAAAATATAATTTTCAATGCAAATATGATGTTGACTCCCTTTCAGACTCATTTGAATGCTTCCTAATGACAAGATTAACATCTAGAATGGGAAGATACCGTCCAATATACAAAACGCTACACTATTCTAGTTTTGACATCACTCAAAATACGGAAGCACCTCACATGCTCCCCCCTTTTTATGATGGCAAAACATGATATGATATGTTTAACGATGTTGTTGTCTTTTTGAAGATTCCCCCTGAATATGTGCATCCAACTTCAACACTTCGTATACTCCCCCCCCCCCTTTGACAACATCAAAAAGAGAACAAGCAGACAATTAGAACTTATAAGTATCAATAATCACAAACGAACACAAAGTACCACACAGAGGCAATTGCAAAGAGAGGGTCATCAATATGAAAAATTCATATAGAATGATGTGCACATTGGTTTAAAATGCCTAAACATAAATACAACCACACCAAGTAACAATAGAACATAATTGTTACTCAAAATGTCACATAATACAGAAGAACGTGAACAATGGAAGATATAACACAAAGACAAGCCCTTGAGCTACTATAAAAGTGACACGATTACGTGACATATGCTTTTGGTGTCCCGAAATACTGCGCACACATGTGCTCTAGCAAGGAGATAAACGAAGTCATCACCACTCAAACTAAAAGCAAAGATGAACCATAATGGTGACATACAACAAGAACTCATTTTAGATCATACCATGTTCAACCAAAGTTCATGACAAAATACATAACAAGCCAAATGCACTACAAAAAATGTTTCAAGTATATAGAAGAAGTAACACAACATCACTATAAGCATGTAATTGATAAAAGTCAATGGTAATTTTTAGAAGTGAGGGTTGATAAACTACTTTATTCATCAAAGATATTAGTCATTTGGAGTAATAATAATAATAAGTAGATCTATTAAGCAAGAGAAAGAAAAAGGATTAATATTACCTCTCATGTAGATTGATGAACCAGGCATTCTTAAGAGATGAAACTCCCAAGGAAGGTTAGAGTAATAGTATATAACATGCATGCTATAAATGATATGCTAGGCAAAATTAGAGATATCGAGTATCCTCGATTCCCTTCGGATGTTGAAAAATGGTTTGGTTGCAAATGGTTTTGTGAAAATACCCGCAAGTTGATTTTTACTATCAACATGCTCGAATACAACATCACCTTTTTCAACATGATCACGTAGGAAATGGTTTTGAATCTCAATATGCTTAGTGTGTGAATGTAGCACTGAATTCTTAGTTAGATTTATAGCATTAGTATTATCGCACATAATGGAAATACGTTGCAAGTTTATATCAAAGTCAAGTAATTGTTACTTGAACCACAAGATTTGGGAACAAAAACTATCGACTGCAACATATTCCGCCTCAACGGTTGACAAAGCAACATAAACTTGTTTCTTATTATGTCAACTTACTAAGGCATTTGAAAACATGTGACAAGTTCCACTAGTGCTTTTCCTATCCGATTTGCAACTGGAAAAATTGGAATCGATGTATCCAACCAGGTTATAATCTCTTCCTTTAGAATACCAAAGCCCATATTGAGAGGTACCGTGAAGATACCTAATAATACGCTTGACGACTTTTAGGTGAAATTCTTTAAGAGTCGATTGATAACAGGCACACATGCATATGTTAAACATGATATATGCCCTAGATTTTGTAAGATATAGAAAAAAACCAATAATACCTCTAAATTTCTTCACATCTACATCCTTACCATTTGAGTCATTTTCCAAATGACCATTTGTGGCCATGGGTGTATCGATAGACTTTGCATCTTCCATGCCAAAGCGCTTTAGCAATTCTTTGCAATACTTCGTTTGACAAACCAGCGCACCCTCTTTCAATTGCTTGATTTGAAGCCCAGGGAAGTAATTTAACTCCCCCATGAGACTCATATTAAACTCTCCATGCATAAGCTTAGAAAACTCTTCTACAAATTACATATTAGTTGATCCAAATATAATATCATCAACATAAACTTGAACTAGAAAGATGTGCTTCCTTTGGCGTTTAATGAATAGGTTAGTATCTACTTTTCCCCTAGAGTATGTTTGGTCATCTAAAAATTTTCTTAATCGCTCATACCAAGCTCCAGGGGTTTGCTTAAGACCATACAAAGCTCTTTTAAGCTTGTACACATGGGTAGGATACTCGTGACTTACAAACCCGGGGGTTGACTACATACACTTCTTCATTAAAAAGCCATTTAGAAACTCACTTTTTGCATCCATATGATATAACTTGAAATTCTTAGAGCAAACACAGGCTAACAGAAGACATATAGACTCAAGTTGAGCCACCAGAGCATAAGTTTCCTCATAATCGATGTCTTCCTCTTGGTTATAGCCTTGTGCCACTAGTCAGGCCTTATTGCAGGTTATCACCCAGTTTTCATCAAGTTTGTTCCTAAAAACCCATCGGGTGCCAATAACTTGATGATCTTTAGGACGAGGGATAAGGTTCTACTTGAGACATAAACGCAAAGTGATAACAAAAATTACTTATCTTAGAGCGAGTAGTTACTCCCTTTGTGATGTCTCCAAGTATGTTGTCAATCAGACGATCCTTTGATGTTTTCCAAGTCAAAGGTGGACCTTCCACTAAAGCGGGACTTTCTTCCTTTTTCTCTTCATCATTGTCATCTTCTTTCTTCTCATCATTAGCCGCTTTAGGTTGATCAATCCCTTGATCGACTTTGTTAAGAATATCTTGAGAAGACACACCTACATCATGAAAAACAACACCTTTCCCAACATCTTTTGGATGTGACTCATCAAAAGTAACATGTATAGACTCCCCAACTATAAGCAATCTCTTATTATAAACCATATATGCCTTACTAGATTGTGAGTATCTAAGGAAGATACCCTCGTCGGCTTTTGCATCGAATTTTCATAGATTATCTCTATTTTTATTCAAAACATAACATTTACATCCAAAGACATGTATGTGAGAAACATTAGGCTTTCTACCTCTAAGTAGTTTATAGGGGGTCTTATATAGAATAGGACGTATAAGTACCTTATTCATGACACAACAAGTCGTGTTAATGGCATCGGCCCCAAAATACTTAGGCAAATTGCCTTCATTAAGCATAATCCTCGCTAGCTCCTCAAGGATTCTATTTTTACGTTCCACAACACCATTTTGTTGTGGAGTTATAGGAGTGAAAAAGTTATGCTCAATCCCATGTATGTCACAATACCTTTCAAAGAGGTGATTTTAAAACTCTCCTCCATGATCACTTCAAATGGAAATGATTTTCAAGTTCATTTTATTTTAAAATAACCTAGCAAATCGCTTAAAAGATGGGTAAGTCTCATATTAGGAACAATACCCAACAATATCTCGAGTAATCATCTACAATAACAATAGCTCAAGAGGTCTCGATGTAGAAACAAGGTTTTTAGATTTGAAAGAGATTCTCTTTTGCTTCCACATTTGACAAGCTTCATATAGGTGGTATTTGGTGAACTTTATTTTAGGTAGGCCAATCACCAAATCCTTTGAGGATGCTTTGTTCAATAGATCAAAATTAAGATGAGCTAGGCGTCTTTGCCATAACCAAGAGTTTTTATTTATGGTGGAAAGACACTTAGCACCTCATATGAATACATTATCTAGACTTAGCATATAAGTATTATTTACCCTCAAGCCTTTAAACATACATTCCTTCTTTTCATCATGCACAAACAAGCAACAAGATTTTTGTAAAGGTAACTTTGAAACCCTTGTCGCAAAGTTGCTTATGCTTAGAAGATTATGTTTAAGGCCATCAACTAGCATAACATCAGAGATGGTAGTAGATGAGTGATTACCTACACTACCTTTTCCAAGTATTGCACCTTTGTTGTTATCTCTATATGTGACAAATCCCTTCCTCTTTGGTATAAAGTCAATGAAGAGCGATATATCACTCGTCATATGTCTTGAACATCCACTATCAAGATACCATATCTTTTCGGTAGATTCAAGACATTCAACCTTAAATTTTAAACAAAGGAAATAGGTATCAAATTTTCATTGGGTCCTTGAAAGTGAGTGAGATCAAAATTGCTCTTAGGAAACCATTGAATAGCTCCTTTAGAAACAAGTAACTTCCTAAATTTGCATTTTTCAATGGTGTGTCCCTTTTTGCAACAATAATGACAAGATAAGTTTCTATGAGGTGTGTCCTTGCTATTTGATTCCTTATGCATATGTATATGTTTCTTTTTTGAGTAATTCAAAGGCTTTTCAACCTTAGAAGAATCAATAGCAAACACAATTTTAGGTTGCAAGCTACCCCTACTGTGAAAATTGAGGCCGACAATGACAGAAGAGTCGCCACTGTGCGTTATTTATCCCAAGAGAGGGAAAGGAAACGCTCAGAGAAAACCTAACGAAAAGAGGGATAAGATCGGCCATCGCAACCAAATCTCGAGTTCGAGAGTCGGTTACGCAAGGGGAAGGTATTAGCACCCCTCACATCCATCATACTCGACGGGATCCACGCTTGTTGTCTATCTAAAAGGGTGATTGAAACTATCTAGCTAAAGGCTCAAGGACAAAAGAAAAAAGAAATGACTCGGCAAAGCAACGACGCTTTGTGCCTACGTATCTCATCTGAAGTGAGAAGTCAGAGTCAACGTAGTTCGGCTAACTACGGGTGAAAAAGGGGAAGGTTGCTCGCCAAGACATCGCGTCTTGTGCCTACGTACTTTCATCTGGTATGAAAGATCAGAGTAAACGTAGTTCGGGCTAAAAGGGAACACAGGTTTGTTCAACTGTTTTTACCCGAGTAGGGTTAACAATCAGTTCTAGAAATTTGGTGTATGCAGCTCGACCATTGGAGACTTAGGCGTTACCGTTTGCGATAGAACCAAGAGTTAACAAAACTCTCCTTATGAAAATGATTTTCCAAGATTAAAGGCCCCAAAGGACAAAAAGGGTTTGAATGATTTGTTTTTGTGTTTTTTAGAGAAGAAGTGTTTTTGAATGGTTTGCAATTCATATCGCACTAGAGACTATGACTTAAGAGTGAATGCGTCGCATATCACCCAAAGGGTGCTATACTAAACATTCAAGCCATTGAAGAGAAACTCCTCAACAACCCTTTCCCAAGTGCTTAAGGCTTGTAACACACAATAATCCTTAACATTTATTAGGTGTTTTATGATTATTTTGAGATGAGAAGAGAAAGGACACTAAAGGGGGACTAAATCCAAACCTAAAGTTATCATGCAATGGTGATCCTAAGATTGAGATAAAGGAATTCTACCTAATGTTATAATACATGGTTAAGATCCTAAAGTCTATCATAATCTCCCTTGAACAAGAGAGATTAGAGGTCCTAAGGGAAAGAAACAACAGGAAACAACATGAAGCAACATAAACATGTAAGAATGCAAACATGGAAATGCAAATGAGAGAGGAAATTAGTGTGGGGCAGTAGACTCCACAAGCCCATCTCAACCTCATGCAACAATATGACAAATGCAAGAAATGAAGGGATCAAGAAATGCATCAATAGAAACACACAAGAGCATTAAAAATGAGATGAAATGGCCTAAACCAAACAACATCAACCATAATGCAAAAACACAAACACAAATGAAAGACAAAGAATTCATAAAACAAAGTGAGGATGGGAGGCTATATGAGGACAACATGGAACTCATAATTTGCACTCAACCATAAGCATCACAATAAAGGTGCACAAGAAAGCACAAAGAAGTCCTCATGGATTCATCATCTTTAAGCATGCTTCAAGTACCTCCAAAGGAGGGACCAAGCTACCTCAATTGAGATTCCAAAGTTATTGGACAGCAAGGGAAATAAAATAAAAGCTATCAAAAGCAAAAGCAAGTAAACCACAAGGAAATGCAAGCAAACTCCCAAAGGAAAGCAAGCATGTTTCACAAAGAAACCCTAATTGGAAACTCAAAAACAAGCAATCAAATGAACAAGCAAAGTACAATATAATGACCTAAAAATGAGAAAACATCATCTTTAACATGTTAACAACATGAATCAATAGGCATTGGGAGCTCAAAGGATCCAAAAATGTCATATCCAAGTCAAACTAGGTCAAGGAGTATATATGAACCTCCCTTTGGGTAACTTGACTTGCAAGTTACTCTAAAATTAGGAAAATGATTCAAAAATTATCAAATAAAATGCAAGAAGCTCATAAATATGTTGGCAACCATAGGCCAAAAGATTGCAATCAAAGTCACTTCAAAACATCACCATAGAAATTGATTCACAAGGGTGCTCCATTGTGAAGGAGGATTGTTTAGGGTCAAATGAAGGGCATCAAAAGTCAACTCAAAAGTCAACCAACAGGGGCAAAACGGTCCTAAAAAATTCATCAACTCATCATTGATATGAGGATTGAATTTTATTCATTGGATCAAAAGGAAATGAGAGAAACAAAATAAAAACCAAAACAAGTCAAGATTTAGGTCAAATAAAAACACTTCCAATGATAAATTTCATTTTTAATTGAAAAATAATTAGAAAAAATAAAATAAAATTTTATAAAATAAAAGACATCTCAAGAGGTCCAAAACATATTTTTGTGGAATTTTAACATTTTTGGAAGTATTTTAAAATGACTTAAATCTAACAGAAATAAAATAGAAAAACAAAAAGAAAATAAAATAAAAAAACAAAGGGCTAGGGGTGCCAATAGCAGCCCAGAAACGTTGGAAAATCCATGGGCTCACAAAAGGGGGGTGCCAATAGCACGCCCAACCCATCAGCAAAGAAAAATAAATAAAAACGTGTGTGTTGGGTGCAGCGTGGTCAACAGAGGCATATGGTGGAAAGCAATCAGGCGCGTTAGATAAAATGGTAATCAGATCAAGGGGCTCACAACGCGCCAGGTCATTTAATGAATTTCCAGCTTGATCTGGTGTGTATGGTCAAAGCAAGAACACCATATGTCTTAATCAGAACCATTAAAATGAAAAGTAAGCGCATCAAGGGGCTGCGAACATATCCACGTGGCTCAGGAGAGTTTTAAAAAGTGGAGGGAGAACCAGACGCCAGAACCACTATTCTGGTCGTCTTCTCCGGCAAAGCGCCACACAACATTCACGGCCAAAAACCCAGGTTCCTCAAAACTTAACCAAAATGAGCAAAATAAAAGCCAGAAATGATCTCCAGGTTACGTGGATCATGAATCCACTAGCCATTTTCATTGATCATGCCTTAAAAAGCCAAAACAAAAAGAAATAGAAATGAGCTCAAATGAAAAAAGTTCATAAACAGCCATGAAATCATTCCAGAATCTGTTGCTACTGCGAAAATCGGCGCCGGCTATGACAGAAGAGTCGCCACCGTGCGTTATTTATCCCACAAGAGGGAAAGGAAACGCTCAGAGTAAACCTAACTCAAAGAGGGAAAGGAATGGTCATCGCAACCAAATCCTGGATTCGGGAGTCGGTTACGCAAGGGGAAAGTATTAGCACCCCTCACGTCTGTCGTACTCGACGGGATCCACGCTTGTTTTCTATCTAAGGGTGTGTTATTATATCTACTCTACAGGTCTGGGTTAAAAAGAAAAGAAAATGACTCGGCAAAGTATCGCACTTTATGCCTACGTATTCCCGTCTGAAACAAGAAATCAGAGTCAACGTAGTTCGCCTACCTACGGGAAAGGAGGGGAAGGTTGCTCGCTAGGATATCGCATCCTATGCCTACGTACTTTCATACAACATGAAAGATCAGAGCAAACATAGTTCACGCTACGGAGGACACAAGTTTGTCTGACAGTTTTTTATCTCCTTAAGAAAGGGTTTTCCTGATTAAGAGTCCAAGCGGACAAAAACAGAGTTTGAATGTTTGTTTGAGTTTTTTACGAAAGAACTGTTTTTTAATCTGTTTGCAACTTGTACTGTACTAAAGACTTGTGATCTGAGAGTGACTACGTCGCATGTCACCCTAAGGGTACCATACTAAGTAGCCAGATTACTGAAGAGTGACCCTCCAACAACCTTTCCTCAAATAGCTTAAGGCTCGTAACGTACAACACGCGTTATCCTTATTACTGTGTTTTTTGAATTGTTTTGAGATAAGAAGAGAAAGACGCTCTAAAAAGCCTATGGTTGAAAGGGAAACTAACCTAACGTTATCATGCATGGGTCAAAACCTAATGTCTGTCATAATTTCCTCTTGCATAGAGGAAATCAGAGATCCTAGGGGATAACAGCAAAAGACAGCAAGCAATTACAATAAACAATAGAATGCATGCAATGCAGCAATATAAGAGAGGCAAAGGAGAAGACAACAGGCAAGAGGAGACAAGATCCACCATAAACCCAGAGGTAATCAACACAAGCAAACAGACACCACAGAGAAAAAACAAAAGACACAGAGGAGGCAGCCCAAGCAGCAGTACAAACTCTTACAGCAAACAGCAACATCAGCTCTAAACAGCAAAGTTGGATAGACAGCAAAGTTGACAGAAAAGGCCTCATCTTCAAGAAAGCTTCTATCTTCAAGCTTCAACAAGCACACTCCAAGAGGAGGATTAATCATCAAGATCAAGTTATAATGTTAAGGAACTTAATGACAACCAAAGGAAATCACTAAGAACTCAACATTGTAAATGAAAGGTATCCTCAAAGTTCTACTCACTTGGCATACCACTCATCCCTCCTAAGGAGAGATGGAGCTTCCCAAGAAGGACTTTATGTCATTGGATGGAATAGAGGCAAACAATGCACTCTATGTTTGAAGAAAGAATCAAAACTAAGTCTAAGGCACTTCCTAAAAACCCTAATTTCCTAAGCTCCTAAAAAAGCTATGCAAAAGGAACTCAAAACTACAAATTAAATCAACACAATAAATCAAACAAAGGTTTATCATGTATATAACAACATCCAAAAGAAATGAACAATTTATCTTGATCTAAAAATCATTATCGAAATTAATCAAATGGGAAGACTAGGTTGAAAGCATGTTATGACTAGTCTAGTTGTTAATTCCATCTAAAATACTAAAACTACATCTAAAAATCTAATATTTTTTCTAGGGGAACCTAAAACTGTTAGAGGTCTATAGTAGAAAAACCAGGGCCTAAAACTATGCTTAAAGGCACTAAAGAAATCACACACCAAAAGTGGTCAAAAGGGAAATCAAATGGGGAAGCCTCTAAAGATCTAGTTCAAAACCGAATCTAAATCTACCTAAAAATTACCCTAAAAAATTCTGGGAGTTCCTTAATATGTCTATAACAAACCAGCAAAGAATTAAGTCCAAATTCTATACCAAAATCCAGAACAAAAATCGGTAAGAAACTATGCAGTTTTTGGCATTTTATTATCCAACTAAAGGAGAAAAACAAAATCAAATTGAAAATTAAACGAAACTAAAATCCAATTGCACACAAAGATCATAGACATGATAAGGATCATCCCAGAATTGTTTCATATTTTTCTAAGCATTTTTTCTATTTTTTTGGAATTAAAATCAAACAGCACACAAAACAGAATTTTAATGCAACAATCAAATGGTTAAATTAAATCGGAAAACCAACCTACGGATCGGAGATTTGATCCGGTGATCGTTGATCAAGTGAATTTGCAAAGATCCGAACAAGATCAGATGGAAAACTTTAAGATCTACAATAATTCTTGCAAGAAGATGACGATCGAACACTTCGAATCCGAATTGCTCCGAATAAGTGCTTCCAACTTACGCTCCAATATCCAACTTCAATTTGCACGAAAATTAATTACGAAACTTGATTCGATAATGATGATGAGTGGAGGTTTATGCTCAAGATTCCATTGATTTCAATGAAAAATCAATGGATCCAATGATGAGGAGCTATGGGTGGGGGTTTGGAGAATAAAGAAATTGAGAGAATTGAGAGAGTGAGAGAATTCTTGAAAATGAAAAAATGAAAATTGTGAGGATTCCCCCTTTTGGTTTGGAGTAGATCACTTAAGTACTCCTTAGGCTTGGATCCTAAGGTAAGGTTTGGACTTTGTCTTGTGAAAATTGGTTTGGAGCTTAATGGTATGATTTTGAGTATGTAACCTCCTTTTGAAGCAATCCATAAAATGACCATTAAATATGACTCAAATTGAAATTCTAACAACGCAATTGTGTTTAGAATGTCATTTGCAATCAAAATATGTACCAATTTGCCATTGTTTGAACCATTGTGAATTATTTTGGATTAAAAGGAGACCTTGCTTGTGCATTATGAATGATTTAGGGAATGTAACTTATTTGTGAAGAAACATGTCAAAACACCATGAATCATGAGTCAATTGAAAATTATAGAATTGCCAATGTTTCTAAATCATCTTTTCTGATCAAATTGAGTGGTCATTTGGCATATTTTGTGCACATAACAATTTATTTGAATTTCCCACCAAATAATGCCTTTAATTTCTCTTCTTTCAAACCACTTCAAGGCAACTCTTACTATGGACCAAATCAATTCACCATGAGCTCTTGGTTGACTGAAAAACCATATTTTGAGCAAGTTCCATGTTGAACAAAATTGCATTTGAGATGTGCAAGTTGGAGATTTTGACCTATGATTGAAAATGACCTATAATCTCACTTTCCCAAAATACCCCTGACTTGTAAACCTTATAACTTGAGTTCTACAAATCATATGGAAGACTTCTAGTACAATTTAGAAAGCTAAGATTATGAGGAACAACTTTCATGTTGGCCAAGAGTTCAAGTGAAACCTCCTTCTAGGTTAAAAATAGCTTTGAAGTCAAGTGACTTTTACAGACAAATTTCAGAAGCATCTGAGGACTTGTAACTTGTCTGGACCATAACTTGAATTCTATAAATCCAATGGAGGACTTCTAGTACTCAAATTAAGGTATTGAGATGGTCTACAAGTTTCATGTTGGCCAAAGATCCATTTGAAACTTGTATTTTGACTTATGTGGTCTTGAAGTTAGGCATTAAACAGGGGATTTTACACTGAAACCCTAACTTAGCAACTTCCCACACTCTTGATTCTTCTTGATTTGATCTTGGCACAACACCAAAAATGTATCAACATATAATTCCATGAACTCCATGACCTAAAATTAAGCTTTGAACCTCTTCAATTGCACAGTTGACCTAGGATTGACCCAGATGAAACCCTAATTGCTTGCACCTCAACTGTGGCTCTTGCACTTGAATCAATGACTTGATTAAGCTCCAACATGGCCCTCTAGGCACTCCATGAGCTCTATACACATATGCTATTCACAATCCATGCTTCACATCTCACTGATGGTCTTCAATTGATCCTCAAGTTAGGAGAAACTCCATATGGAGGCATTCAAACCTCTTAAGGCCTCAAACCACCTCCTGATGACTTGGATGACTTCTCAAGCTTGGCTAAGACCTCTTGCTAGGCTTCTCTTGACAAAAACACACTTGATCCCCTGTTGGATGAATGATGTTATGATATGCAAATGATATAGCTATGCAAATGATAATGCAATGAAACATAAACCAGTTAAAGAAAAAAGGTTGGGCAAATTTTGGGGTGCAACAGCTGCCCCTATTCAAGCGGCTTGGACCTGACTGGGTGAAGAGCGAACGACCTTCAGACAATCAAGGTAAAAGACGGTTGAATACAAAAGAAACCCAGAAATTTGCCAACCGCAGAAGTAAACTGCGAAAACTGCTTGGGGGAAATATCCAGAAAACCGAATCCAGTTGTTACGGCAACAAACTGATCAATCATCTGATAAAGAACTTGACTTTATCACCAGGTACCTGTGTGACGCCACAAATAACAAACTCGAAGGTTGGATCAACATGCACTTGATCCTCTCACATCGTCTAATGATAGACAGGAAGAGAAATATACTCACATCGTCTAGTGATAGACAAGAAGAGAAATACAATCACATCGTCCAATGATAGACAGAAAGAGAAATACAATCACATCGTCCAATGATAGACGGAAAGACACCATCCCGAAGGAAACAAAATCCAATACTCACGACGTCTAAAGATAGACGGAGAAAATCATCCTGAAGGCCAGATCAACATGCACTTGATCTTATCACGTTGTCTAAAGATAGACAGGGAGAAACACTTGTCCGAAGAACCACATCGACAGTGAGAACTAGCGGAAAGAAAACCATATGAATTTCAACACCACCCATCAAATTTTGGAATCCTTTCGTCTACAGGAATTGATGGAAAGAACAATACCTTCAAAGGGGCCACATCATCAGTAAGAACCGACAAGAAGAAAAACCACCTTCAAAGAGCCATGTCGACGATAAGGATCAACAACTAGGAAAACCAAACATTCTTCAAAGAGCCTCGACGTCAATAAGGATCAACAGTCAGAAAAACCTCTCTTGAAATGTCATCTCATCCGATAAACAGAAAGAAAGCCAATATCTGAAAGATCGCCTTGAAACCTCTCAACGTCTAAAGATAGACGGAGAAAACCATATCCAAGCTCACAACGTCTAATGATAGACGGAGAAAACTCACTAGGGAGACATATCGTCAATATGAACTGACGGTAAGAAACCTGCTGCAAAATCACCTGCTCAAACTCACAACGTCTAGAGATAGACGGAGAAAACCATATCCAAACTTATGACGTCTAAAGATAGACGGAGAAACAACTTTGAAACCTCACATCGCCTAAAGATAGACGGAAAGAAAACCATACCCAAACTCGCGACGTCTCAAGATAGACGGAGAAAACTCGCTGGGGAGGCACATCATCAATGTGAACTGACAGTAAGAAACTCGTTGATAAATCACCTGAAACTTCACGTCGTCTAAAGATAGATGGAAAGAGAACCATACTCGAACTCACGACGTCTAATGATAGACGGAGAAAACCATATCCTAACTCATGATGTCTACAGATAGACGGACAAAACCATAATCGAACTCAGGACGTCTAAGGATAGACGGAGAAAATTCCTGCTGGGGAAATACATCGTCAATAGGAATTGACGGGAAGAAAAATTTGTCTTCATCAGATGATCAATAGACAAAGCATAACCGTCGTATGATTTGAGAATCAAATACCAAAGAGCTGTCTGATCAAAGCTGCTGAATAAATACCCCTGAACTGATTACAGAGTACTTCATGTTGCCACGTAAGGCTGATAGAAACTGGCTTATGCTTCGTATGCATATACGCATGTTTGAATTTTTCTATGGCGTAAATGCTCCATATAAGATGGAATGCAGATATGATGATATATGCAAGATGCAAATGCAGGCTCGGGTCGCTGGAGAAATTGGATACAAAAATTCGTTTCAGCAAAATAAATGCTGAAGACAAAACCAACTCTGCTGGGGATAACCGGGTATCACCGAATTATTCCATCAAAATAAATGCTGGAAAGGTGACGCCAACTCCGCTGGGGATAACCGAACGTGCCAAGCATGATTGGACTTCTGTCAGGGATAACTTACCCGTGCCAATGAAAATTGGACTTTGCTGGGGAAAACAGACGAAGTCTTCCTGCGTACCAATGAAGGTTGGATTTTGAAACGATGTGCCAACACGGATGGATTGGGCCTCACAATGATTGCCAATATGGATTGGGCTTTAAGAATGGCTTGCCAATGAGGATTGGGCTTCCTGAAAATTGCCAATAAGGATTGGGCTC
Source organism: Lathyrus sativus (assembly GCA_963859935.3). Classification (NCBI taxonomy): domain Eukaryota; kingdom Viridiplantae; phylum Streptophyta; class Magnoliopsida; order Fabales; family Fabaceae; genus Lathyrus; species Lathyrus sativus. The sequence continues at coordinate 438,882,406 of OZ012739.1, read as the reverse complement.
TTGGGCTATCCATGATGGGTCAAGTACGACTGACGCTGGAAAACATCCTGTCTGAATTCACAGTTTCTGATTGAAAGGTCAAAGGATAATACGACTTCCCGACATTCGTCTCACACTTGAAGATATGCCGAAACCTGCTTGAGTAGCTCTGAGTAACTCTGATGACACGGAGAAGAATAATTCCTTCGCTTCTGATATTTCCCCAGCCTGTGGGATCTCTGGGGGGATCCTCCTCAAAAGGAAATTTGAAAATTTGTACCCTAATGGTCTGATATGAACTGCCTCAGCACTCTAAACCTCGGAGAGATGCTTCGGATCAAATATCCCTCAGGAAAGAAACAACTTCGGCGCTTTTCTTAGAGTGGCCTTCCCCTGTCTGCAACGACTCTGCCCCTGATAGGCTAATTTGCGGGGAGATACACTGGTTGTCCTCGAGAGATTCATCAAATCTCGACCCGACTGCTTCAGAATAACTGACTTCGGGTGGATGACATCACTAGGGATTATAGCTTGCCCCAGTTCACGGAGTATTCGGGTGTTCTGCATTCTATCATGATCGTACTTTCCACTGTAGGAAACTTTCCTACTGTCAAGCGCTTACTCGCAAGTAAAACCAATTGTTCTGCACAAAAGATATATTAATGCAACACATATGAAAGTTTTGACATCCAATTTATTCACTGGAGAAAAGGAAAAACAGTTTATGGCATATAATGCATAAATCATCTATCAGAATATCAACATCAGTACCAACATGGTAAGAATAACCCTTTTAGGAGTCAGCTTCGACGCGATCTTTACCGATGTATGCCTTTGAAACAAACCTGCTTCAATTAGGACTTTTGAAGGTTGTAGCGTGGTCAGGTTCACGGTTTTGAAAGAAAGGATAGAGGCTCAAAATTTATTTTCACCCACCCGTTCACCTTGATGTTCTCCAATCCTACGTTTAGCTAATTCGACCTTGGCGCTCACTTCTCAGAAGTTGAAGGATAGGAGTGATAGTTCGAGAAACCATGAGTTTTTGGAGTGACAGCCACTCACTCTTCGTCTTTGACACTTGGGGTCACACGACTCGTATTTTGTTCGAGGATTTTTCTTTTGTAATCCTTTTCATTTTTCTTTTTCTTTCCCTAACTTTTGCCTGGACTGACTCTTTTGAGTTTCTTTTGATTTTCAAGTCCAGCGGGATGCCCTTATTTTTGCCTAAGTCGTTTGTTTTCAAGTTTTGACTTAGCGGGCTTTTGATTCTTTTTCCTTGCCTCTTTTTTTTTTTTTGAACAAGTCGTGTGACACTGGTTGTCTGACTCTTTAGGGAATAATGTGACTGTTTCACTTTTGAAATTTAAACCTTGTGGTTTTTTAGGCACGACCTCTAGAGGTGTGATTGATCCTCAAACGGACACTCCTTTTTGTAATTTGGACGTTCGGTCAAATTAGCTAACACCTACCCTGCCCAAGGTTAAGATTGAGGGTTTTTCGTTTTCAGAAAGAACTCCTACTACTAGGCTCAAAGGGGTTGACAAGGGATTATCTTCCTTATATCTCCGGTGTTTAGGGATTTGAAACAATGCATGTACATCATCAGCAGGTTTTATTTCAAGAGCATACAATATCGGAAGCTTGCATGTCGTTCATTTTCGTCATCCTCCCCGGATTCCGCTTAACCAAGCGTTGGATATATGTAAAAATCAATTAGTGAACACGAATGGATTTAATCAAAACATGCATACTCATTTCATTATCATCAATTGAATGGAAACAACAAGTTTTACAAACAAGATTGCAATTTAAACAGGAAAGAAACTACAAACAATGACAAGATAAAACAAAGGAAAATGCCAGCTTCCGAGAACCGGGCTTTCACATCTGATTCGCTGCTGAACCAGCCATCTTCAAAGTTGCTTATTGAAACCATTCCGCTCACAACAGCAACCGGGTGAACTGTCTCTCTGACTTCATTGGGTTTTGCCTAGCACGCAGGTTTGATCGATAACGAGAAGGCTGCTGATCCTGGAGAGGAGCTGATGTCTGTTGCAAAGACTGGACCGACTGTTGACCTTGAACAGTTGAACCATTTGGCGGTTGAACCTGAATTAACAGGGACTCCTTTTGTTCAGGCGCTTTCATCCTCAGGCTTGGTCTAGGCACAAGCAACAACTGAGGACAAGGGGATTCTGACACCATTGAGTCCAGGATATACTCCTGATCTACTGCAGCTTCGGAAACATCCATCATCATGGCAGCAGCTGGAATAGGACCATTAGGTACCGTTACGCCGCTCGGTGTAAATTCAATAGCTTTTGAGTCAATCAGGTCTTGAACCTTGTGTTTAAAAGCATGACAGTTCTCAATGTTATGCCCCGGTGCCCCGGAGTGGAAGTCGCAACGGGAATTCACATCAAAACATGCTGGTATCATACCCTTAGGTGGATCCAAAGTCCAAAGTTTGACCAATTGAAGTTGAAGCAAAACTTGCAACATCTGAGCGTATGTCATATGAATCGGGTCGTAAACTCTGCCCCTCTTGGGCACCTGATTTTCCCTATCAGCAATGCGCTGGAGAGCAAAATACGAAGGTCCTCATCGTCCACGAGACATCTGAGATTTATCAACCTTTGGCACAGGCTCCACAGGTACAGGTTCCACAGGCACAAGTGGAACAAGCTTCTTCACTGCGGCTTCAGGTAGCTGATCACCCTCCTTCCTAAGCACACTCTTTAACACTTCCATAATCAAGCCCACTTGGGTCTTCAGCTGATTGTTTTCCTCTTTGAGCGTCTTCTGGTCTAAACGCATCTCTTGCATGTCTCTCATCATCTTCCCTAGTTGGCTTCGAACCTCGATCAATTCAGCCTGATTCTGTTCCATAACTCTGAGAGAATTCCTGCAACAAACTAGTGAAGAACAGGAAATAAGACCCACGGTTCTGAGGTACCTGTTATGTGAGAATGCAATGCGGAAAGCAAACACATATTCACAACAAGATAAGGAGAAACCCAAGCTATAAGCACATAGATAAACACCTCACACAAATATGAAAAACCATCAAAATCAACATATAAGCACACATGAGTACGAATACAATGACCTCAGCCAACAAGCCCGGTGATGGTCAGCAAATAACAATGCACGAAAGCTAAATAGGTCAGCAGAGAAAACAAATGCGACACCCAGCACAGAAACCTCTAGCAACTTCCTCCATATTCAACTGAGCTCTCAGTTTGACATTCTTCCAAACACACACTTTCGGTGGAGTCTTCCATGACATTAACTGACGAACCCACACAACTGGATGAAGGAGAATCATTAATCTAAACAAAACCCTGAGGTGTGATGAAGATCTTGTTAGAGTCTAACAGATTCTGAACTTGACTCCTAAGCACCTTACAGTCATCTGTCGAATGCCCCTGTGTCCCAACATGGTACTCACAGCGGGCGCTGGCATCAGAACCTGGAGGATAAGGCAGGATCATTGGATTAGTCTCTTTCGGCACTATCAATCCACTTTCAACCAAATTCGGCAACAACTAGCTGTACGACACCGATAGCTGAGTAAACTGCCTTTCAGGCTTCCTTGGTCTTTGTCGGGCGTGCTGACGCGGCTGACGATAATATGACCGTTGACTTTGAACACTTGAAGCGTCTGAAAACTGAGCTTGAGATGCTAGGGATTCTGAGACAACATCACTTCCTCCTTCCCACTCCTCTTGAGGTATGACAACTGATTCATTCTTATCAACTGGGATATAAGGAGTATCTCGAATCTTTCCATTATGGAGTCCTCTCTCAACAAGCTCTCCTATTCTTATCAAGCCCGCAAAGCTTGTACAACTGAACATTATGTCATAATAACGACCTTTCAGAGTACCCAAGAAGAGGTCAACCATTTATCTCTCAAGAAGCGGTGGTTGAACACTGGCAGCCAATTCTCTCCATCTCTGCACATACCCTCTAAAGGATATATTATCCACCCGAGATAACTCTTGCAAATGCACGCGACTAGGAGCCATATCCAGGTTGTAGTCGTACTGCTTCACGAAGGCATTGGCTAAATCCGGCCATGACTTGATACTATCACTCTTCAACTGCATGTACCAATCCAAAGATGCTCTGATCAAACTATCTTGGAAACAGTGAATCATGAGCTTGTCATTGGTGACATGTGAAGTCATCCTTCTGTAGAACATAACCAAATGTAGCTTCGGACAGCTATCCCCTTTGTATTTCTCAAAATTGGGCATCTTGAACTTCGGAGGCAACACAAGGCCTGGCACCAAACACATGCTCGAAGCATTCAGATCAAGAGTATTCTTATTCATCAGGGCAGCAATCTGATCTTCCATCATCTGAAGTATTCTCATATACTCAACAGTCCTCGGATTCTCAGTATTAGCCTGTGGAACAACTCTTGGAGATGGAATAATCCTTAGAGAATCTGGCGTAGAGAAAGTGAAACTCTGATACTCTGTGTCATTGAGAGAAAATGGGTCTCTGACAGGGGTTTGCACAATCTGAGCTACATTGTTCATCGGAGTTCTTTGAACATTATTTCCTCCTCTATTCACAACTGTTATGGCTTTCACGAACTGACTCAACTGGTTCTTCAACAATTCAAACTCCGCCCGAGTAACAACCAAGTTCTGCTCTTCTAAAGCCATGATCCTTTCCCAAAAGCTAACTCAAGTCCAATGCGAATGTCGGAAAATCAACTGACGAAACGGACAAAAACGGGTAAGCTCCCTGTTCCGGCTGAGGATGAATATGCAAAATGAAATGCAAATGCAAACAGAAATGCAAAATGCAAAATGCACACACAAGGGATCAAGATCACTGCTGTAGCTTGAGAAGTTTGTTGTACTGTAGCTTGAGAATACTAGAGCTTCGCTTCAAACCAAACCAACCACTCAAAAGGACCCTCGTAACCAATTCTCACTGACAGAGACAAACCAGGTGTTCTGAGGCCAGAGTTTTCCTGCAAAAAGACCCACCTATCCCTCACAGGTATGTACTTAACTCGCAGACGAGGTAGATCATCCTATGCGGGCATCAGCGTCACAGACTTTCAAGAGCGATGATACGATACCCAAAAGGTGTGGCATCATCATCCCTTGAAGCGACCTCACTTAGCTGAATCCCAATTGATAGGTCCCAAGAGTCGACAATCCTCGGGTCAGACAACTTGTCGAGCCCTAAGGGCCAGGCAAGAAGCATCAAAGAGAATCTCGTCCGAGCGCAGATTTCGCGGCTAGCTGGTGCGAGCTAAGCAAGCAGGCTAACCACTACTCTCAACTTCTAAGTCTATGTGCAAACTCAAGCCCGAGTCTGGCTTATCTCTCAATCTAACCCTCTACCCAGCACAACAACAATAATATAGTACTGAAAGTAAAGGCAAAAAGGTAAATACATACAAAACCCCAGACGGGAAAACAAGCGCTAGGACTGACTCGCATAGGGAACCGTTGGAGTCCCCAGCAGAGTCGCCAGCTGCTGGGGATGACCCAGACATCTAGGAAGAAAAACCTAAGGCGAGACTCGCATAGGGAACCATCGCAGTCCCCAGCAGAGTCGCCAGCTGTCGCTACTGCGAAAATCGGCGCGGGCTATGACAGAAGAGTCGCCACCGTGCGTTATTTATCCCACAAGAGGGAAAGAAAACGCTCAGAGTAAAACTAACTCAAAGAGGGAAAGGAATGGTCATCGCAATCAAATCTTGGATTCGGGATTCGGTTACGCAAGGGGAAGGTATTAGCACCCCTCACGTCCGTCGTACTCGACGGGATCCACGCTTGTTTTCTATCTAAGGGTGTGTTATTCTATCTACTCTACAGGTCTGGGTTAAAAAGAAAAGAAAATGACTCGGCAAAGTATCGCACTTTATGCCTACGTATTCCCGTCTGAAACGAGAAATCAGAGTCAACGTAGTTCGCCTACCTACGGGAAAGGAGGGGAAGGTTGCTCGCTAGGATATCGCATCCTATGCCTACGTACTTTCATACAACATGAAAGATCAGAGCAAACGTAGCTCGGGCTACGGAGGACACAAGTTTTTCTGACAATTTTTTATCTCCTTAAGAAAGGGTTTTCCTGATTAAGAGTCCAAGCGGACAAAAACAGAGTTTGAATGTTTGTTTGAGTTTTTTACGAAAGAACTGTTTTTTAATCTGTTTGCAACTTGTACTGTACTAAAGACTTGTGATCTGAGAGTGACTACGTCGCATGTCACCCTAAGGGTATCATACTAAGTAGCCAGATTACTGAAGAGTGACCCTCTAGCAACCTTTCCTCAAATAGCTTAAGGCTCGTAACGTACAACACGCGTTATCCTTATTACTGTGTTTTTTGAATTGTTTTAAGATAAGAAGAGAAAGACGCTCTAAAAAGCCTATGGTTGAAAGGGAAACTAACCTAATATTATCATGCATGGGTCAAAACCTAATGTCTGTCATAATTTCCTCTTGCATAGAGGAAATCAGAGATCCTAGGGGATAACAGCAAAAGACAGCAAGCAATTACAGTAAACAATCGAATGCATGCAATGCAACAATATAAGAGAGGCAAAGGAGAAGACAACAGGCAAGAGGAGACAAGCTCCACCATAAACCTAGATGTAATCAACACAAGCAAACAGACACCACAGAGAAAAAACAAAAGACACAGAGGAGGCAGCCCAAGCAGCAGTACAAACTCTTACAGCAAACATCAACAGCAGCTCTAAACAGCAAAGTTGGATAGACAGCAAAGTTGACAGCAAAGGCCTCATCTTCAATCAAGCTTCTATCTTTATGCTTCAACAAGCACACTCCAAGAGGAGGATTAATCATCAAGATCAAGTTATAATGTTAAGGAACTTAATGACAACCAAAGGAAATCACTAAGAACTCAACATTGCAAATGAAAGGTATCCTCAAAGTTCTACTCACTTGGCATACCACTCATCCCTCCTAAGGAGAGATGGAGCTTCACAAGAAGGACTTTATGTCATTGGATGGAATAGAGGCAAACAATGCACTCTATGTTTGAAGAAAGAATCAAAACTAAGTCTAAGGCACTTCCTAAAAACCCTAATTTCCTAAGCTCCTAAAAAAGCTATGCAAAAGGAACTCAAAACTCCAAATTAAATCAACACAATCAGTCAAACAGAGGTTTATCATGTATATAACAACATCCAAAAGAAATGAACAATTTATCTTGATCTAAAAATCATTATCGAAATTAATCAAATGAGAAGACTAGGTCGAAAGCATGTTATGACTAGTCTAGTTGTTAATTCCATCTAAAATACTAAAACTACTTCTAAAAATCTAAGATTTTTTCTAGGGGAACCTAAACATGTTAGAGGTATATAGTAGAAAAACCAGGGCCTAAAACTATGCTTAAAGGCACTAAAGAAATCACACACCGAAAGTGGTCAAAAGGGAAATCAAATGGGGAAGCCTCTAAAGATCTAGTTTAAAACCGAAATCTAAAGCTACCTAAAAATTACCCTAAAAATTTTTGGGAGTTCCTTAATATGTCTATAACAAACCAGCAAATAATTAAGTCCAAATTCTATACCAAACTCCAGAACAAAAATCGGCAAGAAACTATGCAGTTTTTGGCATTTTATTATCCAACTAAAGGAGAAAAACGAAATCAAATTGAAAATTAAACGAAACTAAAATCCAATTGTGCACAAAGATCATAGACATGATACGGATCATCCCAGAATTTTTTTTAATTTTCCTAAGCATTTTTTCTATTTTTTTGGAATTAAAATCAAACAGCACACAAAACAGAATTTTAATGCAACAATCAAATGGTTAAATTAAATCGGAAAACCAACCTACGGATCGGAGTTTTGATCCGGTGATCGTTGATCAAGTGAATTTGCAAAGATCCGAACAAGATTAGATGGAAAACTTTAAGATCTACAATAATTCTTGCAAGAAGATGAAGATCGAACACTTCGAATCCGAATTGCTCCGAATAAGTGCTTCCAACTTACGCTCCAATATCCAACTTCAATTTGCACGAAAATTAATTATGAAACTTGATCCGATAATAATGATGAGTGGAGGTTTATGCTCAAGATTCCATTGATTTCAATGAAAAATCAATGGATCCAATGATGAGGAGCTATGGGTGAGGGTTTGGAGAATGAAGAAATTGAGAGAATTGAGAGAGTGAGAGAATCTTGAAAATGAAAAAATGAAAATTGTGAGGATTCCCCCTTTTGGTTTGGAGTAGATCACTTAAGTACTCCTTAGGCTTGGATCCTAAGGTAAGGTTTGGACTTTGCCTTGTGAAAATTGGTTTGGAGCTTAATGGTATGATTTTGAGTATGTAACCTCCTTTTGAAGCAATCCATAAAATGACCATTAAATATGACTCAAATTGAAATTCTAACAACGCCATTGTGTTTATAGTGTCATTTGCAATCAAAATATGTACCAATTTGCCATTGTTTGAACCGTTGTGAATTATTTTGGATTAAAAGGAGACCTTGCTTGTGCATTATGAATGATTTGGGGAATGTAACTTATTTGTGAAGAAACATGTCAAAACACCATGAATCATGAGTCAATTGAAAATTATAGAATTTCCAATGTTTCTAAATCATCTTTTCTGATCAAATTGAGTGGTCATTTGGCATATTTTGTGCACATAACAATTTATTTGAATTTCCCACCAAATAATGCCTTTAATTTCTCTTCTTTCAAACCACTTCAAGTCAACTCTTACTATGGACCAAATCAATTCACCATGAGCTCTTAGTTGACTGAAAAACCATATTTTGAGCAAGTTCCATGTTGAACAAAATTGCATTTGAGATGTGCAAGTTGGAGATTTTGACCTATGATTGAAAATGACCTATAATCTCACTTTCCCAAAATACCCCTGACTTGTAAACCTCATAACTTGAGTTCTACAAATCATATGGAAGACTTCTAGTACAATTTAGAAAGCTAAGATTATGAGGAACAACTTTCATGTTGGCCAAGAGTTCAAGTGAAACCTCCTTCTAGGTCAAAAATAGCTTTGAAGTCAAGTGACTTTTACAGACAAATTTCAGAAGCATCTGAGGACTTGTAACTTGTCTGGACCATAACTTGAATTATATAAATCCAATGGAGGACTTATAGTACTCAAATTAAAGGTATTTAGATGGTCTACAAGTTTCATGTTGGCCAAAGATCCATTTGAAACTTGTATTTTGACTTATGTGGTCTTGAAGTTAGGCACTAAACAGGGGATTTTACACTGAAACCCTAACTTAGCAACTTCCCACACTCTTGATTCTTCTTGATTTGATCTTGGCACAACACCAAAAATGTCTCAACATATAATTACATGAACTCCATGACCTAAAAGTAGGCTTTGAACCTCTTCAATTGCACAGTTAACCTAGGATTGACCCAGATGAAACCCTAATTGCTTGCACCTCAACTGTGGCTCTTGCACTTGAATCAATGACTTGATTAAGCTCCAACATGGCCCTCTAGGCACTCCATGAGCTCTATACACATCTTCTATTCACAATCCATGCTTCACATCTCACTGATGGTCTTCAATTGATCCTCAAGTTAGAAGAAACTCCATATGGAGGCATTCAAACCTCTTAAGGCCTCAAACCACCTCCTGATGACTTGGATGACTTCTCAAGCTTGGCTAAGACCTCTTGCTAGGCTTCTCTTGAAAAAAAAACACTTGATACCCTGTTGGATGAATGATGTTATTATATGCAAATGATATAGCTATGCAAATGATAATGCAATGAAACATAGACCAGTTAAAGAAAAAAGTTTGGGCAAATTTTGGGGTGCAACAGAAACCATCTATGATATGCAAGGATTAAAAAGACATGAAAATGGCATGATAAAAGTGCTTGAACATAGAGATATTTTGAAAGGAAAGAAACCTAAAATCAAGCTTCCACAGAGCTTGTTGTGTTAGTGAAGCTTGAAATAAATCACCCAGAAACGTTCAATGGACCTCAAGGAATGTTTTGAAATGTTTTGTTTTTATTGAAACTCAGTAAAAAGTGGAAAACAATTTTGACTTTTTTTCTCTTTTTCTCTCAATATGTTCTTGCTCTATCCCTCACCAAAACCATTTTTGAAGGCATGTGAACAATCCTGGGATTAAATATGATGGATTCTGATTGAAAGCAAGTCCAATTCTATGCTCTTTGGGCCCAATTGGATTTTCACTTTTTCACTTTATGGCCATTTGAATAGTGCACAAAATTCACCTTGCTCAGCTGTAAAAATGACTCAGCTTGCTTGCATTTGAGGTAGGTTGATCAAAAGGCTGAGAATGGTTCCTTGATTTCATCTTATGGCATGTTTTTGATGTGTTGCTTAATCTTGAAGAAATCTTGAAAATAACCACCAAAATGCACTCAAATCTCAAATCCAAAGATGGAATTGTGTTGGAAATGTGTTTGGCACTCAAAAAATTCACAAAGTTGGTACAAAATGATTCCAAATGATTTTAATTTGATTTTCCCTTTTTAAAGCCTTTTTCATGGAAATTTCATTAGGGATTCTTCAATCCAAGCCAAACCTTTGATGCCTTAATATTTGGTTGAGCAAATGACCCCATTTGGAGCAATTTTTAAGTTGGAAAGATTTCCATTTGAAGTGTGAAAAGTGGTGAAATGGACCTATAATGAAAATGACCTGTAATCCTGCTTTCCCAAAATACCCATGTCTTGTAAGCCTCATAACTTGAGTTCTACGAATCAGATGAGAGACTTCTAGTACTCTTTGGAAAGCTAAGATCATGAGGAAAAACTTTCATGTTCATCAAAAGTTAAGGAGAAACATCCTTCTAGGTCCAAAATGGCTTGGAAGTTGGTTGACTTCTGTTGACCAAAATCACATTCATCTGAGGACCTGTAACTTGTCTGCATTATAACTTGAGTTCTATAAATCCAATAAAGGACTTCTAGTACTCAAAATAAAGCTAAGAACATGCTCTACAAGTTTCATGTTACGGTCAAGATGAGATAAGACTTGTATCTTGAGATAGGTGGTCTTGAAGTTAGGCACTGAACAAGGGATTTTACACTGAGAACCCTAATTCAGTAACTCCTCACACTCTTGATTCTTGACGAATTGATCTTGAAATGATATCTCATATATATCAACACAAAATTCTATGACCATAAAGACTTGAAATTGAGTCTTAATCTCCTTCAATTTCACAGTTGTCTTAGGGCTGACCAGACGAAAACCCTAATTGCACCATCTTCAACTGTAGCTCTTCACACTTGGTATAAACACTTGAATGAACTCCACAATGACCCTCAAGGCCTCCAGTGAGCTTAAATGATAATATCCCTCCATAACCATGGGCTTGTAATCCTCAAATGATCTTCAAACGGCCTCCTAGATAGGAGGTGAACCACACACACTTATCTGCCTATCCAAAAGGCTTTGACTTGTCTCTGATGATGATAACCCCCCTGTTGACTTGAATACAACCTCTTGATTAGGCTTGGAACCTTTGACAACTTCCTCTTGTTACACACATCTCTTGATCCCCTGTAAAATGCAAAATGCTATGCAATGCAATATGCTAGAACAATGAAATAAAACATAAACCAAGTAAAGAAAAGGTTGGGCAAATTTTGGGGTACAACACAAGGCATCATCTAGTTTGACTTGAAGAGATTTGACTTCCTCTTTTCTATTATGACAATACTCACAACCAAACCTAGGAGGTATTATGTCCTCTTTCTTGTCACTTTTAATTTCTATCATAGATTTCTTAATTGCCTCAAACTTCCTTTCAGATTTTAACACTTTAGCTTCTAAGTTTAAAATCAATTTTTCATGTGAAGCTAACTTGTTGAAGGCTCTCAAGGCTTCTCTATGTAGATTTTCAAAGGCCTCATGTAATTGAAAATAACATATATAATTAGTGGATTCAAGCTTAGAGGAACTTACATTCTTCTTTTTCTTCCCTTTAGCCATGAGATACATTTGAGCCGATTCCACACTCGAAGTAGTGCTTTCGTCACTAGAAGAATCACTAGCACTTTCCCATGCAATATGAGCTTTTCTAGACTTTCTAGACAACTTGTAATTTCTAATTTATTTATTCTTTACTCTCATGGGACCACAATTTTTTGTCATTGTCATCCCATGGGCAATCTCTAATGCACCCCACATAGCTTTGACGGTTTCACAATGAGAAACGCGATAAAACTCATTAACTCCCAAGACAGAAGTGAGAATGTTCTTTGCTTTCCAATCATGTGACCAAAATTTTCTATCATTATCATCCCATTGTGCTTCCGCTTTAAATATTGTGATACCATCTTCATTGGTAATAGTTATTTCATTTGGACCATTTTGGATAGCATCCTAAATACCTTTGTCAACATAGTTGACATGAATACGTATAAGTGATTTCTAACAACCGTAATTTTTGCCACTGAAAATTGGTGCTCTATTGTACGCACCCTTAGGTTCGGTAGCCATTCTTCTAAGAAATGTATCTCAAGCACGGAATCAACCAGAGCTCTTGATGCCACTTTTTAGACAATAGACTTCGATCTAGAGGGGGAGTGAATAGATCATAAATTTTACAACTAAATACTTTTGGAAAAAATATGTTTTCAAAATAAGGTGCAACGAAAAAACAACATGAATTGAATCGTCTAATCGAACCTACTATCGAAAAGTAATATGCGTAACTCAAACCAAATGGAGTGATAATGAATGTAAATGTTCAACAGTGATCAATCTACGAATCAAATAAATGCAATGCTAAATGTAATTCGTATACCTAATGAACCAAAACACAAACAAAATACACACAAACAATTTATCGAACACTTGATGTGAGATAGATAACAATTAAAATTGCAGTTTGTTTTGTTGATGTTAAAACCTATCACAATTAAATTGATTGTGATTATATCAACAACAACAACACCTTTAAAAGATAGTAGAAAACAATTTCCAATCAAATTGATTAAACAACGATGAACTCGATAAATTGTGTAATCAATAATAAAAGAAATAAGGCTTAATTGCAACTTTGGTCCCTCTATTTTGTCTTTTTTTTTGTGTTTTGATCCCCCCTATTTTTAAACCCACTATTTTAATCCCTTTTTTAAGTTTTGTTTTGGATTTTAATCCCCCATCCCATTTAAGTGTCATTTTGCATGACATGACAATTGAATTAATGAGGTGGCATATATTATGTGGCATATTTGATATTCCATCTCATTTATAATTATTTTTATTTTAATAATAATAATAACTATTATATTTATTTAAAAAATATTTATATTTATTTTAAATTAAATTATCATGAGTTAAAAAAATTAGAATAGAAAACATATATAAACAATGCACAATCTTTGCTTTTATTAATCTACATACAGGTAGATTGAATCTTATATTAGGTTATAAACAACTAATTCCTTTAACTTAAACTAAAGAATAAGAAAATTAGTCAAATGGTCCATTATCTAGAAGAAAGCTTCACAGACTATACAATAAACAATTAGTTTTGGAGCATCCATTCAACACCAACTATTTCATTACGATTCAACACCAACTATTTTATTACGATTTAACACCAACTTATCTATTTCATGATGAAATTCCAACTCAATTCCATTCAACACCAACTAAACTCTTAAAAATTGATGAAAAAATTGCAACAACAAGTCTTACGATGACACTTTCAACTTAATCTAACTTAAAGAGCAATGGAAATCAATAACAACAACCACCAATCAAGGTCTTAAGGAAAAATTGAAATCTTTAACACTCTGTTAGGAACAACATAAACTCTAAAAAATTGTTCTTTCAAGTTTCAACAAGAATAGAAGGTTAATTTTAATGTTGACTAGAGTAGACATTTTGGGTATGGATTGGAGGTATGAAAATGGTATGGAGTAAATGTAAGAAGATTAATGAGTTTTTGAGAATAATGAACATAATCTGGAAGAAGGAGGCAAATGATAAAACTCGAACATAATGTGCAAGAAGAAGACGAAAGATGGAAAGCTTGGAGGAAATGAAACATATGATTCATATTTTTGGGGAAGAAGTAATGGAAGATGAGAAGTATTTCCTTTTAAAAATAAATGAATAAGTTAAAAATAACATTAATCTAAATAAATATGAAATAAATAAAAAAGAGTAAGAATAAAAAAAATTAATAAGTTAAAAAAACATTAACTTATATTAATGAATTATTTTAAAGATTTTGTTATTATTAAACACATTAAATTTAATAAATAATGAGTTGGAAAAATTAATTATAATTTAAAATTGACACATCATCAAAACAAAAGGCACATCATTAAAAGTTATTCTCAAATCAATTTGGGACTAAAATTCAAAACAAAATTTACAAAAGGGAGCAAAAAAATGGTTTTTAAAATGAGGGGATCAAAACTAAAAAAAGAAGACAAAATATGGGGACCAAAGTTGTAATTAAGTCAAGAAATAAAGAGATGAAGAGAGAGAGAGAGACAAAGTTTTGTTTAGACAGTTCCCTAATCGACCTCGTTATGGGTACATCTGCCCTCAATTCAAAATCAAATTGAGATAATGTTATTAACCTTTTCTTTGCAAAAATGTTTATACAAGATATGGAGAATGTAAACCCCAAAAATCCTATTGTTTTGTGTTGATTCTTCCACCTCGAACCATTGATCAAAGCTTGATCAAGTGATCAACAATGTGGCTACAATCCTCTGATTATCTCGAGCACGCAACTTGTTGAAACTCGAGATTCTCAAACATAATTCACTGTCTCGTGCTACTCCATTACAAGGAAACCACATTGTCCCAAGGCTTTCACTCGGTCGAATCTATGTTGACGTGATCGCGTCCAAAACCTTCAAATTAACTCGATCTTAAAGGAAAAACCCACATTAGTTTTCTTATTTGAAACACACAAAGCCCCCAACCCAATGTTCTTGGTTACACCAAATCTAATTGGATGTTATCAACCCTAATCTAGATGGTCACCCAATCGAGAAATAATTATGAGCAGTTCAATTGTGTGTATGTATAGAAGAAGGGATGAAGGTGATGGGCAACTTCATAATCTGGTTTCGTTTAGGTTTTATTCTATAGGAAACCTTACCTAGAAAAAGTTGCATGTATATGTATATATAGGTGATCTGACCTAATCAGGAGGGGATCACGGGTTGGCCACAAGCTGATGGACTGTTATCTGATCGCCGACGATGAGGAGGAGAAAAAAAGGAGGGTGTACCTGCAAGACACTCCGATGCCAAAGTAAGGAATTGGGCAGAGTGAGAGCAAAGTACATAAATGGGGTAAGAAGTGAATTACCTGACCCTCTTGTGAAAGAGGGTATTTATAGAAAGACCTCAGCGCTGGGCCAACGGTCACTTGTGTTGGGCTGGATTGCCAGGCCCAACCCAGGTGACTGCTAGGGCTTACGTGGCGTAGTGAAGACCAAAACATGGTCTTCGCCCTAGTTCAACTGTCTGTGATCTCCGAAAAGTGGTTTGACCTGCTCTTTCAGAGGTGGGCAGTTGGTTAGTGACGTGTCCCCGCGGAGGGGAGCACGTGGAGAACGGGTGAAGAACACGTTGTCCTGCCCGACAGGAGGGCGGGTTCTGCCCGCGAGGGGCAGGTCTTGTCCTCGGAGGGTAGAGTTCGTCGAGCGGGGAGTCTCCATCCCGATGTAGTTGGGGTAGGCCTTCCTTGCAGGGAGGCCTTTCTGGCTTGTCAGGGACCTCGTGCCCGACGCGGTACCCGGATAGGATAGGGCCTGGTGGGGCATTATTAGGCTGGGCCCGTATGGCCAGCCCGGGGCCCAGGCCAGAACAGGAGCCCCCCAAGTCGTTGCTCCGAGGAAGGGAGCGAGGACTTAATGACGTCGTTCTGGGGAAGTGGACTGGCTCGGGGGAAGATCCTTCGGCACGAGTACGCGTGTTCTACATCATCGGTTATCCGGGCTTGAAGATGGGTATTGGCGAGGAGAGATGAAGGGGCGCGTCTGTCTGCTTTCGCTACGTGTCACGCGCTGGTGGCTGCTAGGGCGGCTACCCTAGGGTACTCAAGTGTCTAGAGACGCTTCGAGTTCCGTGCAGGGGTATAAGTAAGCGAGCCCCTGCTCATTTCTCACTTTTCGCCCTCTTGCTCTTGAGTTTCTTGCTTGTTGTCCCGCCACCGTCTGATATCTCTGCCGTCACAGTCGCCGCGTTCTCCATCGTAGATTTCATCACAGTAAGTTTCCTTTCTCTTTTATTCTGTTTTCTTGTTTGTTTTATGACCGTGGTCGGGGCTGTTTGAATGCCCCGAGGAGAGGCGAAGATCTCCGCCGTTCTAGGGTTTTTTTAGGGTTTTTATTATGAATGCCCCGGAGAGAGACGCTAGTTCCGATGAGTGTCCCGGGGAGGGAAGCTTTTTCCGATGAATGCCCCGGGGAGAGATTCCTTACTCCGACGAACATCCTAGGGAGCGACGTCTATTCCGACGGACGCCTCCGAGGAGGGTTTGCAGTTCGGGTCATACTGATAACTGGGGAGGTGGTAGGTTAGGGCAGATCCACCGGGGACGATGCTCGGGGAGTCCTCGTCGCCCTTTCACTTGACTTGTGATGGAAGGGTGAATTTGATCTCTGTCATCGAATTCACCATTACCTTCTGCTTTTCAGGTGTTAATGACTACGCTCGTCTTGGGCACAATGGTCGAGGATAATGAGCCGGACGTCCCCTATTTTGATGAATGCGCTGTTCCGATCAGAGACTGGGTGGGCGAGGAGCCTCTAACCACGCCCTCCTGTTTTGCTTCTGATTCGACAGGGGCCTATGCCACCATGGAGGACCGGGAAGAGGGGGATCCTCAAAATTGGCAAGTCTACCGTCCCCGACCAAGTCATCGAATCTGCTTGAAATATGGGCGGATGCGCTTTCCGATGTATGAGTTTTACTTCAAAGAGGCTAGGCTCAGGTTGCCATTTTCGGACTTCCACCTGGGGCTCTTCGACTGCCTGAGGTTGGCCCCGTCGCAGCTGCACCCAAATGCTCTGGCTTTTATCAGAGCCTTCGAGCTCGTATGCCAATATCTCCAGGTCGACGTCACGCTGCCGCTGTTCTTTCATATTTTTCATCTGCAACGACAGTCGGTGAATGGTCGACATGGCTGGGTGTCGTTCAAGCAGCCGGGAAGGCTTTTCAGAACGTATATGGATTCTGTCCGAGATTTCAAAAGTCGCTTTTTCGTGGTCAGCCCGATCACGCACGAAGGGGTCCGCTCTTTATATTCAGAGGGGGAGAGGATAATGGATGGTCATCGCGAGGCCGTCATGCTGCCTCGGGTGCACGTGGAGTGGTCCCTGGAACATTATTCTCGGGGAACAGGTCGGTATATCGTGCGGGCGGGGTCGCTCGATGACGAGGACATGGCTAGCTATCTGAAGATAGTTTCCTTCGTGCGCAATTTACCACCGTCGAAGCTGGTCACCCCCGATGGTCGGTATATCCTCGACAGTTACGGAAACATTCGCGAGACGCCGAGGCTGATCAACACAAAGGCCCTGCTCGAGTGTGCCTCGGAGGAGGATGCCCTGCGCTACCTAGGTGGTGGACGCCTCGTCCTTTTTCGACCTGCTACCCTTAACTTTTTATTGACCAGTTTTTCTTTTGCCGTGCAGGGAATATGGCTTCTGTCGAGGAGCGAGTGAAGAAGTTGTGTGCGTCAAGGCCTGTCGTTCCTCCGAAGACGCGGCTGGTTCAATTGGTCGGGCAGTCTTCCGCGGAACAGGATGGGAGGGGGTCGTCGGCATCCCCGACCGGTAGCCAGTCGCCTACTTCTCAAGGGGCCCCGAAGAGAGCGAGAGTTCAGGAGGATACGCCCGTGGTCAACTTATCGGTGGAGTCTTCCGAGGAGGGTTATGCTATCGCTCCTTGTCACCAGCACCCCGACTATTTCCATGGGGCTAGGTCGCCCAGCATTCCTGCGGGGGAGGTGAAGGAGATTATGGGTGCTGACCGTGCTACGAGGAGGCAGGTTCTGACCGAGGACTTGGTCGCGTTAATGCGGACTTTCACTACGGCGATGGTCTTGAGCGAAGAGAGCTGTTCGACCATCGAGCTGTCAAAGCTGCAAGGGGATCTCGCTTTCGCGCAGTCCCGTCTGAATAAGGCAGCCGAGGATTTGGAGGCGAGCCGAGGGAAGGTGACTCAGCTGACCGAAGAGTTGGAGAAGACTCGCGGGGAGGTTGGCCTCGAGCGCAAGAGGTGCGGCGGCGTCGAGGAGAAGCTGAGGGTAGCTAAGGAGGAATTGCGGGCGTCGAAAGCTCGTGTGGTGGAGATCGAGGGCGATCTCTTTCATGGTGATGACGAGACTGATAACGACAGGTTGCTGGTTACCCGGGCGGACCTGCTTGCCAGGATACGCGTGCTGGAAGGGGATTGCTTTTGCCGCGGGCTTCAACAGTGTCGTTGCGCAGCTCAGGGTGGTGAACTCCGGTGTCTCCTTTTTAGATTATAGGATCGGCCCCTTCCACGAGATAGTCGATGGCCGGGTGGTCAACCCCAGTGCCGAGGAGGCTGGCACCGTCATCCCTGTCGTCGAGCCTGAAGCTGATGGAGAAGAGGGAGCATAGACTAGCCCCCGGTCTGCGTGTCCGCGTATTTTGGCCTGCGTGCCATATTTTGTATTTTGTTGTTTTCTTCGTCGGGCTTGTGTGCCCTTGTTTATGTAATATTGACTACTGGACTGATGCCCGTTTTTGATTAATATATTTCTGAGAATCTTCTAAGTGTGCGCTCGGTTTCGTTTTTTTGCATGTTTGTTTATGCTTATTTTATTTCTGCATATACTTGTATGCTTGAAATGTATGTGTGTTTGAAATGCATGTTTAGTATGCCTTTGGGCCTGTCCGGGGTGGTAGCTCGACGATGATTGTTTTCGGCTGTGTGTGGAACTGGCCGGCTGGTCGGCTTTATTGCCTGACCGGATCGGGGGTAGTTCTCCCCGTGGCGTGAACGTCCCATCGCGAGCTGGGTGTCCTACCGGTGTTGGTACAACGGTGGAGAATCTCGATCGAGGTGTTCCCCGCCGTGCAAGGCCTTCTGCCCGCACACACAAGAGGCAGGGCATGCTTTTGCTCTGGTCGTTAGGAGACGCGAGGAGGTGCGGTGGTACCATGTCGCCCCCCAGTGGTCGCGACGGCTGGCCGTCGCGGGCAGTGTTCAACTGTAGTACCGCTTAAGTTTCTCGGCATTCCAAGGTCGAGCTAGTTGTTCCCCGTGTAGGTTTTCGAGGTAGTAGGCCCCGTGCTCCGTTTTGTCACGGACACGGTAGGGACCTTCCCAATTTGCGGCTAGTTTACCTTCGTGTGAGTCCTTCTGGTTTCTGCGCAGGACCAAATCGCCGATTTGGAAGTTGCGTTTCAGGACTTTATTGTCATGGCGGAGTGCCACCTGCTGTTTCAACCGGGCTTCCCGAAGGGCTGCACCTGAGTGAATCACCTCGACTAGGTCGATCTCCTCTCGTAAGGCGTCGTCATTGTCTTCGGTGTCGAGGGGAGCTTCGGTTCTTCTAGATGGCTCGCGTATCTCGACCGGGATCACTGCTTCGGTTCCATACGTGAGGTGGAATGGGGTCTCCCCCGTAGTTGAATGAGGCGTAGTTTGGTACGCCCAGAGGACGTTGTGGAGTTCCTCGACCCATGCCCTCTTTGCGTCGTCGAGTCGTCGTTTTAGTCCCCTGAGTATGACCCTGTTTGCAGATTCTGCCTGGCCGTTTGTCTGGGGATGTTCGACTGAGGTGAAATGGTGTTTGGTTCCGAGCTTGGTGACGAAGTCTCGAAAGTTTTTGTCCGTGAACTGCTTGCCGTTATCGGTGACGATGGAAAGCGGGACCCCGAATCTCGCGAGGATGTTTCGTTTGTAAAATCGGAGTATATTGTGGGCCGTGATTTTGGCCAGGGCTTCGGCCTCAATCCATTTGGTGAAGTAGTCCACGCCCACGATGAGATACTTGTTCTGATAGGATCCTAGAGTGAAGGGGCCGAGGATGTCCATCCCCCACCAGGCGAACGACCACGGGGAGAAGAGGGATTTTAGTTCGGTCGGTGGAGCAAGGTGCATGTCCCTGTGTCTTTGACATTTGTCACATCGCTTGACGTGCTCCCTCGCGTCTGTTTGCATCGAAGGCCAGTAGTATCCTGCTCGTAAGGCCTTCCTCGCTAGGGATCATCCTCCGAGGTGTTGCGCGTTGATGCCCTCGTGGATCTCCTCCAGGACGGCTGCGGCCTGGGAGTTTCGATGCATTTGAGGAGTGGGGTCGCGAAGCCCCTGCGATATAGTTTGCCATCGAGGAGGACGTATGAACAGGCTCGTCGTTTGGTCGTGCTTGCCTCTTTAGGGTCGGCTGGTAGGCGGCCCGTGCTGAGGTAGGCGTGTAACGGTGTCATCCAACAGTCGGTATCTCCTATTGCATTGATGTCGAGCGGGGCGGTGGCCGTTTTGGTACTCGGTTACGATAGGACTTCTTGGATGACCGACTTGTGGCCTCCTCGGTTTTTGGTGCTCGCTAATTTTGAGAGAATATCGGCCCGGGTGTTCTGCTCGTGCGGGACGTGCTGAATCTCCGCGTAGTCGAAACTTTGTAGTTTTTCGGTGATAAGTGCTAAGTATTCGGCGAGGTTGTCGTTTTTTGCTTGATATTCTCCTCGCACTTGCGAGGCGACCAGCTGGGAATCTGTGTAGATTTTAATTTCTCTGGCTCCAAGGTCTGATGCCAGGCGAAGTCCGGCCAGGAACGCTTCGTACTCGGCTTGATTGTTAGTCGCCTGGAAAGCCAGCGTGAGGGAAACATCTATGATGCTGCCCTCTTCGTTGTCGAGGATGATGCCTGCTCCGCTGCCTGTGGAGTTAGAGGATCCGTTCACGAAAATGGTCTATATGTGGCTCCCCGTGGTAGGGTCTGGTGAGGAGGTCATCTCGGCGACAAAATCGGCCAGGGCTTGGGTTTTGATGGCTTCTGGCCTTCGTAGACGACGTCGAACTCAGATAGCTCTAACGACCATTTCAGCATGCGTCCAGCCATGTCGGGCTGGCTGAGGAGCTAGCGGATGGGCTGATCGGTGTGGAGCACGATGGTGTGTACTAAGAAGTAATGTTGGAGCCATCGTGCAGCGGTGATGAGGGCTAGAGCGACTTTTTCGATCAGCTGGTACCGGACTTCGGGACCATGGAGGGCTTTGCTCGTGAAGTAGATTGGCTTTTGCCCCTCTTCGGTTTCTCTGATGAGAACGGTGCTGACGGCCTCGTTAGCTACGACCAGGTATAGGTATAGGGTTTCGCCCATCGTGGGACGTGTCAGCACCGGTGGTTCGGACAGGACGCGTTTGAGGTGGCGGAGGGCTTGCTCGCATTCCTCTGTCCATTCGAACATGGTCTCCTTCCTGAGTAGTTTGAAGAAAGGGAGGGCGTGTTGTGCGGACTTGGTGATGAACCGGGAAAGTGAGGTGAGCACGCCGCTGAGGGATTGGATGGACTTCTTCGTGGTGGGTGTGGTGATTTTCGAAAAGGCGTGGCACTTTTCCGGATTTGCCTCGATCCCATGCTCGGTCAGGTAATAGCCAAGGAATTTTCCTACGCGGACACCGAAGGTGCATTTCTTCGGGTTGAAGCACATTCGGCATGTCCTCGCGGTGTCGAAGACCTTTCTGAGATGGGCTGTGTGGTCGGCTTCCGTACAGGATTTGACGATCATGTCGTCCATGTACACTTCGAGCATGTCACCGATTTCGCCCTAGAAGACATTGTTCATCATCCGTTGGTACGTGGCGCCGACGTTCTTTAGGCCGAAGGGCATTACGTTGTAGTAATAGTTGCCCGACGCCGTCATGAAGGCCGTGTTCTGTTTGTCGTGCTCGGCCATCGGGATCTGGTTGTACCCCAAGTATGCGTCTATGAAGGACAAGAGCTTGAAGCCCACGGAGTTGTCGACAAGTTTGTCGATGTTGGGGAGAGGGTAGGCGTCCTTAGGACATGCCCGGTTGAGATCGGTATAGTCAACACACATGCGCCATTTTCCATTATTCTTTTTAACGAGTACAACGTTGGACAGTCAGGTTGAATACCGAGCTTCCGAAATAAAATTCTCCTCTAAGAGGTCTTTTACAGCTTTTTCAGCCGCCGCCGACTTTTCGGGGGACTGTCTACGCCTACGTTGAACTACAGCCTTCGCGGTCGGGCTGATGGACAGCTGATGGCAGGCGACCTCGGGGTCGAGTCCGAGCATTTCTGCGGCGCTCCAGGCGAAGAGGTCGGCGTTCTCGCGGAGACAGGTCTGTAGCTGTTTTTTCGCTAAGTCTGGGAGTCTGGCGCCGATCTTCACGGTTCTGCTCTTGTCTTCCCCGAGTGTGACGACCTCGAATTCACTGTCCGGGATAGGGCGTGCCGGGTGGGTGGTTTGCCCGTCAGACAGGTTGGCTTCGCTGGCCCTGATTTCGTAATCGTGCTCTTCGGTGAAGCGGTTGTCGAGGTCCACGGATCCGACGAGCTCCTTTGGTTCGCTCTTTGGCGTTATGGTTGAGGTTGCCTTCTTAGTTGCTGGAGCGATGGTGTCCAAACCTTTCAACGCGGCCTCGAAGCACCTCCAGGCGGCCTCGATGTCCCCGTTAAGGGTCACCACGGCCCCCCGCTTCGTGTAGTACTTCATCTTTAGGTGGACGATGGAAGGCACCGCGGTGAGTTCTGTTATCGTCGTTCTGCCCAGGATACAGTTGTAGAGGGACGGGCACTCAATGACTAAGAAACGGATGCTGATCTCCCTGGCCGTTTCCTCTTCCCCGAACGTGACTTTCAGCTCCACGTACCCCCAAGGTCTCGTCGTCGTCCCGTTGAACCCCTGAAGGTCGGAGCCTACGTAAGGGGACATGTTGGATTCGTCGAGTTGGAGGGTCGTGAAGAGGTGGGTGTACATGATGTCCACCGAGCTTCCTCCGTCGACGAGGATGCGCCTGACGTCGAAGTTTGCCATCCGCGCCCGTATGAGCAGGAGGATGTTGGAGTTGGGGGAGCCCCCGGGGAGTTCCTCAAGGTAGAATGTGATCGGATTGGATCGGCCGCGAAATCTTTCGAGCGTGCTCATCTTACGGGAGTTGCTTGTGATAAGCTTGTCGAATTTTCTTTTCACCGATCCTATGGACAGGTTCCTTGTGGCGCCGCCCGAGATGACCATGGCTCTAGCAAAGTATTCCCACTGGCTGGTTGGCCGTAGTGGCTTGCCAGGTAGGTCGGGGCCGTCGGGGAGGCCGAACTCTCTGTCCGCGAACCAGTCTTTGTGGCGGCTGACGCACAGTGCGACCTGGAGTCCGTTGTCACCGTCGGAAGAGGGGAGCTCTTCGACTTTCTTGGCCTCAGGGGCTTCTTGCCTTGGGGCCTCACCCTCCGGGTGTACCTCTTTAGGTGGCCATCTTTAATCAGGATTTCGATCGCGTCCTTGAGATGGATGCAGTCTTCCGTCACGTGCCAGTGGCTCCTGTGGAATCTGCATTATTTTGACTTGTCCATGTTGGGTTTGGGGGGCGTCGGCCTGGGGAAGCATACACCTCCCTGGGCAAATTCGGTTTTGGCGCACTCGGCCAGTATGCCCTCGCGGGACGCGACTAAGGCCGTGTATTCCGTGAATCGGCCGGCGGGGCTGCGCTGTTTGCGTTGTTTGTGGGGGCGATCTTCCCGACGGCGGTCACCTTCCCGCCGCTGGCTTGAGGCTCCGTCATCTCGGCGCCCGCGGGGGGCCTCCCTATCTCGGGTGTCTCATGCGGAATAGGCTGCTTGGGTTTCCTCGAATCGGATATAATGCGCGGCTCTGTC
Organism: Lathyrus sativus; assembly: GCA_963859935.3. Classification (NCBI taxonomy): domain Eukaryota; kingdom Viridiplantae; phylum Streptophyta; class Magnoliopsida; order Fabales; family Fabaceae; genus Lathyrus; species Lathyrus sativus. Next base: position 438,858,579 of record OZ012739.1, on the reverse strand, counting down.
GAGGAAATCCTGCAGGAAAGTTGGTCGGTGTATACCCACGGCCTCGTAGAACTTGGAGTTGCAGCGTAGACCCTGCTCCATTAGGTAACGCTTCATCTCGTCTGACATCGTCACCTGCACTGCTTCCTGGGTGAATCTTTCAATGTAATTTCGGAGAGGCTCGTCGGGGGCTTGGATTATCGCGCCGAGGGCGGCTTTTGTCTTTGGGTGGCGTTGGGACGTTGTGAAGTGTTTTGAAAACAGGTCCTTCAGGACCCTCCACGACGTAATCGATTCGGGCTCCATACTTTTGTACCATGTCATGGCGCCTTTCCTTAGGGTTGTCGGGAATAGCCTGCACTTGATAGCTCCTATGAAGTTTCAGTAATCGAGCATGGCCTCGATGTCTTCCAGGTGATCATCCAGGTCGGAGGTACCGTCGTATGTCGAGAGCGTCAGGGGCTTCTCCATCCCGTGGGGGATGGGGGCGACCATGATTTCCCGGGACAAGGGAGTCCGGTAGTCATCTTCGTCGCTGAGAGCGGGTGACCGAGGAGGAGATGAGCCGTTTAGGATAGGCACCTGGTTGCGGGTCCTCAGCCTTCTGACTGAGGGTTCGACGCGCGGATGCCTGGTCGGGATTGCTGCAGTGTTCTGCCGCCTCCCACAAACTTGTCTCGTCGGGGATCTGGTGCGCTCCCGCACTACTTCCGTTCGGGGCCTCTCTAGCCGAGGTCGTCGATTTTTGGGTTGAGGCGAGGGACTCCTCGAGCCCCCATTCTGGTCTTCCCGCGGAGGGGACCTTGGGGGGACCTCCCGCTCCAGCGCTCCAATTTGCACGTTCTGCTGAAACAATAGTTGGTTCGTCTGGTTGATGGCCGCAAAGAGGGCGTCCACCGTTGGGTCCGCTCCCGCCGGGACGGGAACGGGATGGAACGCCGTTGGGCTCTAGGGCTGGCGGTCAGCCTAGTGTGTCGGCTCTGCGGACGACAGAGACGCAGTTTGGCCGTCTCTCTCGTCGATCTCCGCTGGGCGTGACGTCTCTGTATGCTTGTTGCCGTTGGCGGCGGCGTTGAGCATGAAGTCGTGCACGGTATCGTCGTGGTGTGGGCTAGCCATGATCGTGGAGTGTTGGTGAAACTTTGGTTCTCTGCTCGGAGTAACGGGGAAGTTTCCGTTCCTACAGACGGCGCCACTGATCTGACCTGATCAGGAGGGGATCACTGGCTGGCCACAAGCTGATGGACTGCTATCTGATCACCGGTGATGAGGAGGAGAAAAAAAGGGGGGGTGTACCTGCAAGACACTCCGATGCCAAAGTAAGGAATTGGGCAGAGTGAGAGCAAAGTACAGAAATGGGGTAAGAAGTGAATTACCTGACCTTCTTGTGAAAGATGGTATTTATAGAGAGACCCCAGCGCTGGGCCAATGGTCACTTGTGTTGGGCTGGATTGCCAGGCCCAACCCAGGTGACTGCTAGGGCTTACGTGGCGTAGTGAAGACCAGAACATGGTCTTCGCCCTAGTTCAACTGTCTGTGATCTCCGGAAAGTGGGTTTGACCTGCTCTTTCGGAGGTGGGCAGTTGGTCAGTGACGTGTCCCCGCGGAGGGGAGCACGTGGAGAACGGGTAAAGGACATGTTGTCCTGCTCGACAGGAGGGCGGGTTCTTCCCGTGAGGGGCAGGTCTTGTCCTCGGAGGGTAGAGTTCGCCGAGCGGGTGTTGCACCCTAAAATTTGACCAACCGGTTCCCCTATCTGACTCATGGTTTAATTTCATATTCACAGCTCAGATATATGATTTTTGTGCACAGACGGAGGATATCGGAGTTTACAGCTTGATTTTCGTCTATCAGATATGGCAGATCTAGTCCAGATCACCAGGGTTTTATTTTCGGGAAATTGTGCGCTCCTCGGTGATTTTTAGCTTGCACAGTGATTTTGATGATATTCTGATGCCCGGGGATCTCTGTTCGATTCGATCCGGTCTCGTGCGCTCTTTTATGGGGGGTTATTTGCATTCATCTGCATTTTTAGGGTTTAATAGACTTTTGTGAATTTTTAATAGGCTTTACAGATTTTTCTGGAATTTAAATAGGGTTTTTGTATTTTTTAACAATTTGATTCTCTTTTTAAGAATTTTATAGAATCTTTTAAATAGATTTTAATCATTTGTAGAATTTTTTTAATAGAATTTAAATAGCTTTTATCATTTTTAGAATATTAGTGAATTTTTCTTAGCATATTAAATAGAATGATAAAAATTAGGATTAGTAGAGTTTTAATTGTTTTTTAGATAATATAGAAAATAATATAGTTTTTCCTTTTATTAATGATAGATTTTGATAGATATTAAATAATGTTAGAGTTTTAATAGAGAATTAGTAGAAGTATTAGATCTTAATCATTTTTTTCCAATTAGGATAATATAGAATTCATTAGACTCTTAATCACTTTTTAGAGTTTAATTAGGTTATTTGATTTTTTTAGAGTTGATTAGGAAATTAGTTTAATTAGGTATTAATTCTGTTTTAGGATTAGTCTTAAGTAGATAATTAGGTTTAATAGTGTTATTAGTCAGATTTAGTTAATTGTTTTTTAATTCAGTTTTTTACAGTTTTTTTTGGTCATGTTCGTATGGGCCCAGGGGTGTTCTTTTTGAGGCCCAGTTCTCATCAGCTTGCAATTCAGAAAGGTCCAGGAAGAAGCCCAATTCGTCCAGCTGTTCCCAGACTTCTCCAGAAGCTTCTAGAAGCTCCCAGCAAGTCTCAGTGCTTTAAATAGTAGCATGACACGTGTAGGAAAGAAAAAAGGCCCCACGCGTTTCGCAGTAAGCACGCCACCACAACTCAGAGAAGCTCCCAGACTCTCCCACGTGTCCCCCCAGCTGGCCCCCACTCTCTCTCTCTGTGCATGCGCGCCACTTGTCACCTCGCCATCATTCACCGGAGCTTCACCTGAAAACCCACCGGCGGCCATGCATCCGCCATAACCGCCCGCCGCCGGTCACCCCCAACGTCCTCCGGCCACCGTCTTTCTTGCCGGAATCCCCAAACACCCAAAAAACCCCAGAAAACCACTTCTTCACCCCGATTGCCTCCGATCTCCTTCGTTCTCCACCGTCTCCACCTCGCCGGAGACATCAAGTTTCGCCGGAAACCTCAAGTAAACTCCCAGAATCCATCCATCCTCGTCGCACCTCAAGAATCGCTTCTCCAGAACTCGCTCAGACCTTCATCGTCCTCAAAAATTTTCCAGAAACGTCTTCGTTCATCATCATCATCAAGAATCTCGTGAATCCACCAGCAACCTTCAACAACAACGCGCGCCTGATACGTCCCCAGATCTGTACAAGATCCATCAGTTCCAAGGCTTGGGAAATCTTCATCAAGGTCTTAGCGTCGTTCGTCACTACGAGGTGTTCTTCGCGCCATCAAAGCTTCAGCAAACATACATAGATCTTCAAAGATCCCTTGTTCCCTTCGCGTAAACCCAGGTTTGTCTCCCTTCATTATATCTCCACTGCAATTGATGAATGTAATCTCGATTAGGGTAAATGGTTTGGTTAGGGTTTGAGGTTTGATTTGTGTTGAATATGAGAGGATGCTGAGGTTGAGGTTATGGGGTTTGATTTGCTTGAGTGTGGTGAGGCGTGTGAAGGTTTGTTTGGTTTCTTTTTTCCTGAAACCGAGTTGCAGAGAGAGCGTGAGGGAGAGGAGGAAGGCGAGGGAGCGGCTAGGTAGTTTGGGGTGAACAGTATTAGGGTTTGGGAGAGGATTTGAATTTTGTTCACTGAGTATTTGGATTAGGGTTAGGGCATTGGGCTTAGGCCCAAATGTGTTTTTTCTACGCTGCCCCCATTGTTGCTCGTCCCCCCCCCCCCCCCCTGGCGTGTGAGATCAGAATGATTGATATGGGCCTTATGCCCAAATTGCTATCTGCACCCCCCTGGGCGTAGGCCCAATGAAATAATAACTGAAATTAATTGCTAACAGCACCCCAGGCGTTTGTTTCTTTTCTGAGTTTATTAATTGTTTTTTTGAGGAGACTGGGCCCTGCGCCTTAATGCTAGCTGCACCCCCACCTTCAGGGCCCAATGAGAAATAACTCATAAACCTTGCTGTTTGAACCCTCCATTTCATTTTCTTTTATTTTGATTTTCTTTTATATTTTCATGTTTGCAAATAAATCATAATAAAATGTAAATAATTGTTTTTTTAATAATTCTTTTTTCTACCATTACATCATAATTCCTAGAAAATTAAATAGAAAATGAAAATGACATTTTATTTTTGTTTGTTATTTTTTGGCATATTTTTCATTTAAGTGACTCTTTTAATATTTTTAGTGCATACATGTCATTAGAAAATTAATAAAAAATGGTAGATTTAGTCAAATAATTCCGTTCTTTTTTCTGTAGACTCGTAATTCAGTGTAGAATTTTATAGTGCAGAAACATTAGCTTAATCATGCATTTTCATTTTAATTGCATTTTTCCACTGCTATTGATGTTGAATAAATGGGTTTGTGGACATGTCTGTGTTGCTGATTTTAGTTCTTTCATCTGGTATTGAATTTTGTTCTGATTTTTCAGTATGTTGTCATAGAGCCATGTAGGTCTCCCATTAGATTTTTGTTAGATTTTTGTAGGATGTTCTGAGGTGATTTGTCTGAGCCTGAAGATAGGAGAAGTCTTGATGACTTCTAACTTTGAAGTTCAACTGTGGTTGAACTTCAGAGATAGTCTCTTGTGATTTGTTGGCCTGTGGGTTCTTCTCAAGGTGGGAGCTGATCGAGGTCCTGTTGGAGCTTGCAAAGATGCAGTGGATTGAGGCTTAGTCTAGGAGCTTGTTGTCTGTTTGTGAGGTTCGAGATCCTGAAGTTTGAAGGGAGTTTATGGTACTTTCCTGAGGAAGGCACTATGAAGGACTTTCATTCTTTCTTCTCACCTCTTTCGTAAGTATCCAATGATGTCGGAGCCAACTTGTGAGTTTAATTTCTCCTGAGGAGGAATGTAAACTGATCACATGTTGTTGAGCCACATGGGATACGATTCCTAAGTGGAAGCCCCTTAGTACTTTCCTGAGGAAGGTCCTATGGGTCTATTCACTTAGTTCCATTAGTTTATCTAGGATTTCTTAAGTATCCAGTGATGTTGGAGCCAACTTGTGAGTTTAATTTCTCCTGAGGAGGAATGTAAACTGATCACAGTTGTTGAGCCACGTAGGATACGATTCCTAAGTGTCAGCCTCCTAGTACTTTCCTGAGGAAGGTCCTATGAGTCTGTTCACTTAGCTCCCTTAGTGCATATAGGTTTTCTCAAGTATCCCGTGATGCCGGAGCCTTCATGTGAGTTTAATTTCTCCTGAGGAGGAATGTAAACTGATCACAGTTGTCGTGCCGCATAGGATATGACTCCTGAGTAGTAACCTCCTGGTACTTTCCTGAGGAAGGCACTATGAGCTTGTCTGCTTAGCTCCCTTTCTCTGGTAAGCTTGTTCTGAAGCTTGGAGACTGGGATTGATTCCTCTTGCTTAGGGTTTTGATTAGATTTGTTGCTTATATCTTTGCTTAGGGTGCTGTATAGAGTTCTGTTTAGAGATAGATTAAGAGTTGTCTCAGGTTTGTTAGGGGCCTTGCCCAGGAGTAGTTTCTTGTTTTGTAGATAGAGGCCCTGCTCAGGGTTAGTCTCTTTGTGTTGTCTGACTTATGTGATGTTATGTTGCATTAGACTTAGGTATTCATCTAGATAGTTCTGAATAGGTGCATCTTAGAAGTAGACTTTGTGTGCAGGAGAAGTTGAGGTGGTCCTCCTTCTGCTTGTTTGTTATTGCGTGGCTTTGCTTGTTGGTATTTGGAAGAGCTGAGCTCCCTTGCCTCTGTGGTTTGCGGCCTTTGCGCCTTGTTTGTTTAGGCGTTGCATTCATGCATAATCTCAGTTCTTCTTTACTTTGCAGTTTCTTGTTTGTAGTTCAGTTCTGTTGCCATGATCCCTTAGGAGCTCTGACTTCTCCGCTGCGGAGTCGTTATGATAGACATTAGGATGGTCAACCAGGTGTGATAGCAGTAGGTAGATTCCCCTGTTTCTCAGCTATAGTTCTAGGGTTTCCCTTTCCTTTCTGTAGGAGCTTTTGAGTAGCTTGACCCGTAGTTAGCTGAACTACAGCTGCTCTGATTCTTCGTTCCAGACGAAGATATGTAGGCATAGGATGCGATATCCTAGCGAGCACACTAACGACTAACCTTTGTTCTCTCGCGGCTGTGCGATCGAGACTTTCCCGCTAACGACTAATTGTTATCCCTTTCTCTTGCCCGAGCGCATTTGAGACCAGATCGTAGTTGTAGGTTCCCGAGCCTTAGAGACCAGTTTGTTTTCTCACTGCTGTGTGAGAGCCCCCCTGTTTACCCGTAGTTAGTCGAACTACGTTTGCTCTGATCTTCCATACTGTGTGGAAGTACGTAGGCACAGGACGCGATGTCCTGGCGAGCAACCTTTCCCCCGTTTAGACGTAGGCAGTCGAACTACGTTGACTCTGACTTTCCCATTGCACGAGGGAATACGTAGGCCCAGAACACCGTATGTTCTGTCGAGTCCTGTCCTTTTATTTTCTTTTCAGACCAGCCATTAGCGTAGATAGATAATACACCCTTTTACCTATAAACACCAAGCGTGGATCCCATCGAGTACGATGGACGTGAGGGGTGCTAATACCTTCCCCTTGCGTAACCGACTCCCGAATCCAGGTTTTGGTTGCGATGACCATACCTTTTCCCGTCTTTGCGAGGTTTACTTCGAGCGTTTCCTTTCCCGCTCTGAGGGATAAATAACGCACGGTGGCGACTCTCCTGTCAAGCCGGCGCCGATTTTCGCAGTAGCGACAGCTGGCGACTCTGCTGGGGACATAGCATCTAGGGACTTTTCCCATCCCTTATGCTGGGACCGTTTCCCATCCCCTACGCGAGTCAATCCTAGCGCTTGGGTGTTTATTTGTTGGGTGTTGTGCATATTGTGTTTTACTTTTCTGCACTTTACTTTTCTGTACCTTTACCTTTCCGCATTTATTTTCCAGCATTATATTATTATGATTATTGCTGTGGGCAAAGGGAGGTTACTGTGAGTGAAAAGCCGGACCTGGGCTTGAGTACACACCTAGATGTAGTTGCGGAGAAGTAGTAGACGAACCTGTCTGCTGAGCAGGCACAGTTCCCTACGAAAATCTGCGCTCAGACGAGATTCTTGCAGAGGTGCTCCTTTCCGGTCCTGAGGATCTGAGGGGAGTCCAGACGTGAGGATTGTCGACTCTGGGGACCGATCATTTGGAAGTCAGCTAAGTGAGGCCTCTTCATGACTTGATGATGCCACTCCTTCTGGGAATCGTATCGTCATTCATGGAAGTCTGTGACGCTGATGACCGCATAGGATGCCGTACCTTTGTCCGTGGATTAGGTCTATCCTACCTGTGAGAGGGACTGGGTTATTGCAGGAAAACTGGCCGTCAGAAACCATGATTCAGTACCTTTATCAGATGGTGTTCTTGATTCATCTCCAGGTGTGTTGTCTGGGTCAGATGGGTTTCTTATCTGAGGTTGAGGCTATTATCAGATGGTATTCTCGTCAGATACAGAGGTTCAGATGGTTTTCTTACCAGGGGATTGATATTTTGAGTATCAGATGGTAGTTAGTGGCATGAGATTCTGGTGACCATGTTGGTTTTCTGTTCTCGATCACAGAGATATTCCTATTCAGGCTACAGCACAGCCCCTGTGTTCACAGATTGCATTATTTATCATATTGCATCATTGCATTACCATCTGCATTCAACTAACGTGTGTGTGTTGCAGGTACATATTTTCCCTTCCAGTTCTGGTGTTTGTTCCTAGCAAGACATGGAAAACCTGAAGAGAGTATTGCCCTATAAGTTTCCGTCGCCGAATATCAGTCTATTGTTAGAGTTGATTGCTGTTGCTAAGAAGAGGGGAATGGGTGACTTCAGAAAGAGATATGGGAGGATTCTGACCTACGTGTATCAGCCATCTGCCTATGAAACCAGCGGCATCTATACTCTGTTACAGTTTTACGACGCGGAGCTCAGGTGTTTTGTATTTCCCGACTTTGTTTTGGCTCCTACCCTGGAGGAATACTCTGCACTTCTGGATATACCGATCCGTGAGCAGATGCCTTTTTATCGTACGGACGCTGAGCCTAAGCTGGCTGAGCTTTCTGCCATCCTGTGCTTGAAAGAGTCTGAGCTGTCTGGGAAAATGATCAGAAGAGGAGACGTATGGGGATTTCCGTTGGATGTCTTGGTGGAGAAGGCTCGAGAATATGCCCAGAAGGGTAGCTGGAGTGTTTTTGACGTCATCCTTGCTGTATGTGTTTATGGCATCGTGTTATTCCCGAACATTCCTGATTTTGTTGATTCTGATGCCTTCTACATTTTGGCTGCGGGAAACCCAGTTCCTACTTTGCTGGGGGATATCCACCATTAAACTCACTACCAGAATGAAAAGCGACGAGGAAGGAATGTGTCTTGCTGTGTACCTCTCCTATGCAGGTGGTTCACCAGTCATATGCCTAAGTCAGGCCCGTTTGTCACATCTATCAATTCTCTAGGATGGCCCGAGCGCTTAATGGGATTGACTGCTGAGAACGTGGTATGGGTCAATAAAGAGGTATTTGGGGCTGAAGTCATACTCAAAGGCGAAGGATTCCCGAATGTTCCGTTAATAGGAAGGAAAGGTTGTGTCAACTATAACCCCTCCTTATTGATCAAGCAATTTGGGTACATACCTCAATGAGCGCCAAAGCCCGAGGAGATACAGGAATCTCTGTATCTCACCGGGGCAATAGGGAAAGAAATGCTGACCAAACTTGAAAAAGCCTGGAAGAACTTGCACAAGAGAGGGAAGCTTTCAGGTAGCAGAGGGGATACTCGAGTTCCTAGCCCATATGTAGAATGGATTCGTGAGCGAGCTGTGAAGTTCCTTATGCCGTATCCAGCAGTTCAGCCATTGCATCCTCCTCCGGTAGAGGAACCTACCACTGTGGACATGCAAGTCTACAAGCAGCTAATGGCGGAGAAAGAAGAGCTAGCAAGGGCTAAAGAGGCTTTAGAGCAGGAGAATGCCCAGCTTCGGCATGAAAAGATTGAAACAGGATATGTTTCTAAGCAACAGGCTGAAACTCTGAAACATCTGAAGACTACGCTATTGGAATTGACTGAAACCAAGAAGCGTCTGGAGCTAGATGTAGATTCAGTTAGTAGTGTGTTGGCCACTAAAAAGCAAGAGCTGGAAAGGGCCTACACAAAGCTAGCCAAGTTCAGAGAACACTGGGATCTCACTATGACCAAGCGCAAGGAGCGAGAAGAAGAGCTGAAGACACAGATTGCTCAGTTAGAAGAACAGGTCAAAGTGAAGAACGAAGAGCTTGAAGAAGAAGCCTGTCGCCGATACGAGGCCGAGCGCAAGTTGACAGATGCCATGAAGAACTTGGAAGATTTCCAGCATAGAGCAGATGCCAAGAGACCCAAACCTGGGGGCGGTGCCAATGACAAGGCTTGGGAAGACTTTGTCAGAGACATCCAGGGGACGGTCAGGAAGAGGGATCGGCTGATAGAAGGTTTGATTTATCAACCAGATCACGCAGAGACAAAGAAGATGGTCGAGGACTTCCGCAACCGTACCCGTATTTGATTTCTCTCTTGTATTTTGTATGTTGAGATCACCACCAGGCATGTTGGCTGGGATCCTCTTTGTCATATCAGCTGTATGGAGCATAGTTGTGTAACCTCTTGACAAGATTGTTATTCTAATCAATATATGAGGGTTTTTTCCAAATATTGTCTCTATGGTTTATCTCGTCTTGCTACCACTGACACTGGAATTGGAGGGAAAATATCTCCAATGCACACATGCACATTCTGTTTGCATAAATCATACTGCATAGCATTTCTCTAGCAGGTCAGAGCACTTATCCAGCCTTTGTTTTCACCAGAAGGTGATTCTCGGGGAATTGTTTGAGGCAAGAGTGGAGACGACCAAGGGGCTGAAGTAGATTTGAGCAGAATCAAGCAGCACAGTCGGTTACAGGTAATCGGTAGCTATGTCTGAAGGCAATTTCCAGTTTCCTGACACCCTGGCAAGATTTACTATGGCGTCCAACCATCAGTATGATTCTATGGAAGGCTTCCCGCAAGCGAACAATCTAACTGCAGACCAAGTTGTACAGCCAACTGTTGAGAACAGAGATCGGCATGAGCAGTTTGTTGCCCAAAATGAACGCTATCCTCCCGTTAACAATCAATGTGTTGCTTTCCCTGTGATGAATTACCGAAGAGATATTCCAGTGACCGGGTTAGTAGATCCAAGAGCCCTTGACGATGGTAGAAGACTCCGAGTGTTGGAAGAGCAAATGAAAGCCTTGGAAGCGAAAGATGCCGTTAACCTGGATGCTGTGGCCATGTGTTTGGTTCCTGACCTGGTGTTGCCGTACAAGTTCAAAGTTCCGGAATTTGAGAAGTACACGGGAGATAGCTGTCCAAAGCTGCATTTGATGATGTTCTGTCGGAGGATGACTTCGTTTGTGCGAAATGACAAATTGATGATCCATTTCTTCCAGTATAGCCTGACTGGGGCATCGTTGAGATGGTATGTGCAACTGGAAAGTAATCAGATTCGATCATGGGTGGATTTAGCCAGAGCTTTCATGAAGCAGTACGATTACAACCTGGATTCGACTCCTAGTCTCGTAGATCTGCAAGAATTGTCTCAAGCGGAGAATGAATCATTCAGAGCGTATTTGCGAAGATGGAAGGAATTGGCTGCTAGTGTTCAACCACCGCTTCCGGAAAGGGAACTGGTTGACATCTTCTTGGGTACTCTGAAGGGCCATTATTTTGACAAATTGTTCAGTTGCACAAACTTTGTGGGCCTGATGAGGCTGGGAGAGATTGTTGAGAGAGGACTCAGGAGTGGAAAGTTTCGAGATGTTCCTTACGTCCCAGTTGATAAGATTGAGTCAGTTGTCAGTTCTCAAGAAGAGTGGGAAGGAGATGACGCCACCTCAGAATCTTTAGCATCTCAGGATCAGTTTTCAGACACTTCAAGTCAACGATCATCCTATCGCCGATCGCGTCGGCATGCTCCACGAAGACCAAGGAAGCCTGAAAGGCAGTTTACTCAGCTACCAGTGTCGTACAGTCAGTTGTTGCCAGATCTGGTCAAAAGTGGGTTGATAGTGCCGAAAGAGACTAAGCCGGTGATTCCACCGTATCCTCCGGGTTTTGATGCCAGCGCCCACTGTGAGTACCATGTTGGGGCACAGGGGCATTCAACCAATGATTGTAAAGTGCTTAGAAGTCAGATTCAGGATCTGTTAGACTCTAGCCGTATTTGCATCACGCCTCAGGGTTTTGTTCAGATTAATGATTTTCCATCCTCCAGTTGTGTGGGTTCGTCAGTTAATGTCATGGAAGACTCCACAGGAAGTGTGTGCTCTGAAGATTGTCAATCAGAAAGTTCAGTTGTATGGGAGAAATTTCTAGAGGTTTTCGCGCCGGATGCCGCATCTGTTTTCTCTGCTTAATCCGTTTAGCTTTTGTGCCCTAGTGTCTGCCGACCACCACCAGGATTGTTGGCTGGGGTCGTTATATTCATACTCATTTATGTTTACCTGCTGGTTGTGCATATGTGGGAGATGTTTGTCTGTGTGCTTATAGCTTGAGTTTTTCTTGGTCTCGTTATGAATATGTGTTTGTTTGCTACGTTGCATTATCATTTAGCAGGTATATCAGAACCGTGGGCCTTATTTCATCATCATCCAGTTTATTGCAGGAACTCCTTCAGAGATATGGAACAGAATCAGTTTGAATTGATCGAAGTCCAAAGCCAGCTGGGGCAGATGATGAAAGACATGCAAGAGATGCGTCTGGAGCAGAAGATTCTCAAGGAGGAGAACAGTCAGCTGAAGACCCAAATGAGCTTGATCATGGAAGTGGTCAAGAACGTGCTTAGGAAAGAAGACGATCAGCTATTTGAAGCCGCAATGAAGAAGCTCGCGCCACCTGTGCATATGGAACCTGAGCAGCAGCAACAAAAGATACATCCGGCTCAACAGAGGATCCAGGAAGGGAAGCCAAAGAGAATGTTTGAGGCACCACCTATGACCTATGCTGAGCTCTTGCAGACCTTACTGAGGTTTAATCTGGTTGAGAAGAGAACGTTGGCACCACCAACGAGAGTGTTTCCTCATGGGTACGATGCCAGTAAGCAATGTGAGTTTCATTCCGGGGCATTCGGGCACGACATCGAGGGTTGTCATGCTTTTAAGCACAATGTTCAAGACCTGATTGACTCGCACGATATCGAATTCACGCCGGGCGGCGTAGCTGTGCATATTGCTCCTGTCTCAGTCGATGCTAAGGTGACAGATGTTTCTAAAGCTGCAGTGGGTCAGAAGCGTATCCTGGACTCCATGGTGTCAGAATCTCCAGGCCCACAATTGTTGCCTATTCCTGGGGCAGATCTGAGAAAGAAAATGGCTAAGCATAAGGAGAGCGTTAATCAATACATTGAAGATCAATAAACCGATGTTGCATTTGATACGAAGGGTGTTCAAGGGTCAACCCGATACCAGCAGCAGCAGCCGCAGCAGCAGCCCCAGCAACAGAATAATCGGGGGTATAAAAGATATCAGAATCAAGGTCCTTTGGCAAGCCGTCATTTGGAAATTCCTCCTATGCCGTATGCACAGCTTCTGCAGACGTTGCTTCAGCTCCAATTGGTTCATAAAAGGACAATGGCTCCCTTAACGGGACCACCACCACCGGGGTATGATGCCAACGCTACTTGTGAGTTCCATACCGGGGCACCAGGCCATACGGTTGAGAACTGTAAAGCATTTAAGCACAAAGTGCAGGATTTGCTTGATAGTGCAGCAATCAGCTTCGGGCCGGGAGGTCCCCAAATCATCTGAATGAAGGAGGAAGGGCTCTATAATTTGGTTGAGTCGTTGAAAGCAGATCAGGGCAGCGTCGAAGTGTCCCTAATAAAGATAGCTGGTTCAGCAGCAGGGCAGATGCAAAAGCCTGGTTCTCAGAAGCTAGCATATTTTCTTTGTTTTAGCTTGTCATTTCTTTACATTTGTAGTTGCTTTCCTATTTGAATTTGTAAGCTTGTTTGTAAAACTTGTTATTTTCATTCAAATTGATGATAATGAAATAAATATGCATGTTTTGATTAAATCCATTCATGTTCACTAACTGTGTTTACAAATGTCCAACGCTTGGTTAAGAAGAATTTGGGGAGGATGACGAAAATGACCGACATGCAACTACCGATATTGTATGCTTTTGAAATGAAACCTGCTGATGATGTACAGGCATTGTTTCAAATCCCTAAACACCGGAGACATAAGGAAGATAATCCCTTGTCAACCCCTTTGAGCCTTGTAGTAGGAGTTTCTTTCTGTGAATGAAAAACCCTCAATCTTAACCTTGGGGCAGGGTAGGTGTTAGCTAATGGGACTGAGCGTCCAAATTGCAAAAGGAGTGTCCGTTCGAGGATCAATCATGTCCCTAGAGGTCGTGCCTAAAAGACCACAATGGTTCAATCAAGAGTGGGACAGCCACATCACTCCCCAAAGAGTCAGACAACCAGTGTCACACGACTTGTTCGAAAAAAAAAGGAAGAATGAAAAAGAATCAAAAGCCTGCTAAGTCAAGGAAACTTCAAAACAAATGACTTAGGCAAAAATGAGGGCATCCCGCTGGACTTAAAAAAAATCAAAAGAAACTCAAAAGGAGTCAGTCCAGGCAAAAGTTAGGGATATGAAAAGGAAAAGATGAAAAGGATCCAAAGAAAAATCCTTGATGGAAATACGAGTCGTGTGACCTCAAGTGTCAAAGATGAAAAGGGAGTGGCTGTCACTCCAAGAGCCGAAAGTTTCTCGAGCTATCACTCCTATCCTTCAACCTCTGAGAGGTGAGCGCTAAGGTCAAATTAGCTGAACGTAGGATGGGAGAACATCAAGGAGAATGGGTGGGTTAAAATAAACTTTGAGCCTTTATCTTTTCTTTCAAAACCATGAACCCGACCATGTTACAACCTCCGAAAGTCCTAATTGAAGCAGGTTGTTTCGAAAGCATACTCCGGTAAAGGTCGCGTCGATTTTAACTCCTAAAAAGGTTCCTCTTACCATGTTGGTACTGATGTTGACGAATGTTTTGTGCATTATATGCTATAAACTGTTTTTCCTTTTCCCAGTGAACAGATTGGATGTCAAAGCTGTCATATGTGTTGCATTAATACATCTTTTATGCATAACAACTTGTTTTACTTGCGAGTAAGCGCTTGACAGCAGAAAAGCTTCCTACAGTGGAAAGTATGGTCAAGATAGAATGCAGAACGCCCGAATGTTCCGAGAGCAGGGGCAAGCTTTTATTGTGATCCCCAGTCAGGTCAGCTTTTCGAAGTCAGTTATTCTGGGGCAATCAGGTTGAGATTCGGTGAATGCGTCGTAGTCAGGAAGTACTGCTTTGGATCAGATAATTAGGGGCAAGGTCATTGCAGTCAGGGGCAGACCATCTTAAGCATGCAGAAGTATCTTTCCGAAGCCCAGAACGCTGGGGCATGTTATATCAGACCATCAGGGCTCAGATTTGCAGAGTCCCTTTCAGGGACTATCCCCACAGAGGTCCCGTAGGCTGGGGCATATCAGAAGAGAAAGGATTGGTCTTTTCCGTATCAGCAGGGCCATACAAGAGTTATTCGAGCAGATGCAGTCGATTGTCGAGAGCGAGACGAATACGGGAAGTCGTGTCACTATCCCTTGACTCTTCACCAAAAGGCCGTGTATTCAGGAAGAATATTTTCCAGCGTCAGTTGTACCTGACCCAGCAAGATAGCTTAAGAGCTCAAACCCATGTTTGCGATTACTGTGAAGCCCATCCGTGTTGGCGCATCAATTTCCAGATCCGAGCTTCATCAGAGCGCAGGAGGACTCCCTCCATTTTGCCAGCAAAGACCAATTTGTCATTGGTATGGGTAAGTTATTCCCAGAGGAGTCCAATCATATTCAGCACGTCTGCTATTCTCCAGCGGAGCTATATTCCCCAGCAGGGTATTACTTCGTTGATGGTGTTCGGTTAAGTTCCCAATATCCCCAGCAGAGTTGATTTCACTCTCCCAGCATTTATTTTGCTAGGACGATTCAGTGATATCCGGGTTATCCCCAGCAGAGTTGGCCTCGCCTTCAGCATTTATTTCGATGAAGTGGTTCTGTACCCAGCTCTCTCCGGCAGCTCAAGCCTGCACTAGCATATTGCATGCATCATCATACTTGCATCATACTTGCATATCATGGTCAAAATGCGTAGCATTTCCATCCAGAATGGAGCATTACGCTGTAGAAAGATTAAAGCATTTGCATATGCATACGAAGCATAAGTCAGACTTTCTATCAGCCTCATATGGCGCGTGAATTACTCTGTGATCAGTTCAGGGGCATTTATCCAGCAACAGTATTCAGACGATTCAGCGGATTATTTGTATCCCAGGTCAGACAACGATTATGCTTTGATCAAGTAGTCATCTGATGTCGACAGACTTTTCTTCCCGTCAATTCATATTGACGATGTGCTCCTCCAATAAATGGATTTCTCCGTCTATCATTAGACGTTTTGAGTGCGAATGTGGTTTTCTTTCCGTCTATCCATAGACGATGTGAAGTTGCGGGTGGTCGCAGTAAGGTTTCAAGAAGGGGTTTCCCCCCAGGATATGCTTTCCTTCCCGTCTATCAGTAGACGATGTGAAGTTTTGGTTGATTTTCAATAAGGTTCAAAATAGGGTTTCTCCAGCAAGTGGCTTTTCTTTCCGTCTATCAGTAGACGATGTGAAGTTTTGGTTACTGCCCAGCGGGTTTCTTATTGCCAGATCATACATATGATGAGGTGTTTCCCCAGCGAGTCTTCTCCGGCTATCCTTGGTTGTTGAGGGGTTTCAAAGCGATATTTCCGATAATGGTCTTCTTTCTGTTTATTGGATGAGATGACGTTGCAAGAGGTACTTTTCTGACTGTCAATCCTTATTGATGGCGAGGCTCTTCGAAGAATGTTCAGTCTTCGTGATTGTCGATTCTTATTGACGACATGGTTCCTTAAAAGGTGGTTTTCTTCCCGTCAGTCCATACTGACGATGTGGCCCCTTCAAGGATATTGATCTTTCCATCAATTTCCGTAGACAGAAGGATTCTGAAATTCAAAGGAGGGTGTTGAATTGCGTTATGGTGTCTTTCCGTCTATCCTTAGACGATGAGAATATTGATTTGTTTCATCAATCAGGATGATGCCGTCTACCCTTAGAAGATGTGAATACGGAGAATTATTTCTTCCCGTCTATCTTTAGACGATGTGAGTATGCGATCAGGCTTTTTTCCCGTCTACCCTTAGACGATGTGAATTGATTTGTTCATCGATCAGGATGATGCCGTCTACCCTTAGACGATGTGAATACGGAGATTACTTCTTCCCGTCTACCCTTAGACGATGTGAATATTGATTTGTTCATCAATCAGGATGATCCCGTCTATCCTTAGACGATGTGAATATTGATTTGTTCAGCGATCAGGATGATGCCGTCTACCCTTAGACGATGTGAATTGATTTGTTTTATCAATCAGGATGATACCGTCTACCCTTAGACGATGCAAGTACGGAGATTATTTCTTCCCGTCTATCCTTAGACGATGTGAATGTTGATTTGTTCATCAATCAGGATGACCCCGTCTATCTTTAGACGATGCGAGTATGGAGATTAAGAATTTCTTCCCGTCTACTCTTAGACGATGTGAATATTGATTTGTTTCATCAATCAGGATGATGCCGTCTACCCTTAGACGATGTGAATATGGAGATTATGGTGTCTTTCCGTCTATCCTTGGACGATGTGAGTATGGAGATTACTTCACTCCGTTTATCCCTAGACGATGTGAATTGGGAGATTAATGTTGTTTTTCCGTCTATCATTAGACGAGGTGAGTATTCAATCAGGGTGTCTTCCCGTCCATCTTTGGACGATGTGAGTATTTCTCTTCCTGCCTGTCTATAGGCGATGTGAAAGGATCAGGTGTTCTGTTGCAACCCTAGGGTTTGTTATATGGGGTATCACAAGCAACGGGTATTCAAATCAGGAGTTCTTCATCAAATGATTGATCAGTTTGGTGCCATAATGACTGGACTCGGTTTTCTGGACTGTACTCCCCAAGCAGCTTACAGTATATGCTCGCGGTTGGCAAATTTTCAGGTTTTATTTGTATTCAACCGTCTCGTACCTCTGAATGTCTGAAGGCTGAGCGCTCTTCAGACCCTTCAGGTCCAAGTCGCTTGAATAGGGGCAGCTGTTGCACCCTAAAATTTGACCAACCGGTTCCCCTATCTGACTCATGGTTTAATTTCATATTCACAGCTCAGATATATGATTTTTGTGCACAGACGGAGGATATCGGAGTTTACAGCTTGATTTTCGTCTATCAGATATGGCAGATCTAGTCCAGATCACCAGGGTTTTATTTTCGGGAAATTGTGCGCTCCTCGGTGATTTTTAGCTTGCACAGTGATTTTGATGATATTCTGATGCCCGGGGATCTCTGTTCGATTCGATCCGGTCTCGTGCGCTCTTTTATGGGGGGTTATTTGCATTCATCTGCATTTTTAGGGTTTAATAGACTTTTGTGAATTTTTAATAGGCTTTACAGATTTTTCTGGAATTTAAATAGGGTTTTTGTATTTTTTAACAATTTGATTCTCTTTTTAAGAATTTTATAGAATCTTTTAAATAGATTTTAATCATTTGTAGAATTTTTTTAATAGAATTTAAATAGCTTTTATCATTTTTAGAATATTAGTGAATTTTTCTTAGCATATTAAATAGAATGATAAAAATTAGGATTAGTAGAGTTTTAATTGTTTTTTAGATAATATAGAAAATAATATAGTTTTTCCTTTTATTAATGATAGATTTTGATAGATATTAAATAATGTTAGAGTTTTAATAGAGAATTAGTAGAAGTATTAGATCTTAATCATTTTTTTCCAATTAGGATAATATAGAATTCATTAGACTCTTAATCACTTTTTAGAGTTTAATTAGGTTATTTGATTTTTTTAGAGTTGATTAGGAAATTAGTTTAATTAGGTATTAATTCTGTTTTAGGATTAGTCTTAAGTAGATAATTAGGTTTAATAGTGTTATTAGTCAGATTTAGTTAATTGTTTTTTAATTCAGTTTTTTACAGTTTTTTTTGGTCATGTTCGTATGGGCCCAGGGGTGTTCTTTTTGAGGCCCAGTTCTCATCAGCTTGCAATTCAGAAAGGTCCAGGAAGAAGCCCAATTCGTCCAGCTGTTCCCAGACTTCTCCAGAAGCTTCTAGAAGCTCCCAGCAAGTCTCAGTGCTTTAAATAGTAGCATGACACGTGTAGGAAAGAAAAAAGGCCCCACGCGTTTCGCAGTAAGCACGCCACCACAACTCAGAGAAGCTCCCAGACTCTCCCACGTGTCCCCCCAGCTGGCCCCCACTCTCTCTCTCTGTGCATGCGCGCCACTTGTCACCTCGCCATCATTCACCGGAGCTTCACCTGAAAACCCACCGGCGGCCATGCATCCGCCATAACCGCCCGCCGCCGGTCACCCCCAACGTCCTCCGGCCACCGTCTTTCTTGCCGGAATCCCCAAACACCCAAAAAACCCCAGAAAACCACTTCTTCACCCCGATTGCCTCCGATCTCCTTCGTTCTCCACCGTCTCCACCTCGCCGGAGACATCAAGTTTCGCCGGAAACCTCAAGTAAACTCCCAGAATCCATCCATCCTCGTCGCACCTCAAGAATCGCTTCTCCAGAACTCGCTCAGACCTTCATCGTCCTCAAAAATTTTCCAGAAACGTCTTCGTTCATCATCATCATCAAGAATCTCGTGAATCCACCAGCAACCTTCAACAACAACGCGCGCCTGATACGTCCCCAGATCTGTACAAGATCCATCAGTTCCAAGGCTTGGGAAATCTTCATCAAGGTCTTAGCGTCGTTCGTCACTACGAGGTGTTCTTCGCGCCATCAAAGCTTCAGCAAACATACATAGATCTTCAAAGATCCCTTGTTCCCTTCGCGTAAACCCAGGTTTTTCTCCCTTCATTATATCTCCACTGCAATTGATGAATGTAATCTCGATTAGGGTAAATGGTTTGGTTAGGGTTTGAGGTTTGATTTGTGTTGAATATGAGAGGATGCTGAGGTTGAGGTTATGGGGTTTGATTTGCTTGAGTGTGGTGAGGCGTGTGAAGGTTTGTTTGGTTTCTTTTTTCCTGGAACCGAGTTGCAGAGAGAGCGTGAGGGAGAGGAGGAAGGCGAGGGAGCGGCTAGGTAGTTTGGGGTGAACAGTATTAGGGTTTGGGAGAGGATTTGAATTTTGTTCACTGAGTATTTGGATTAGGGTTAGGGCATTGGGCTTAGGCCCAAATGTGTTTTTTCTACGCTGCCCCCATTGTTGCTCGTCCCCCCCCCTGGCGTGTGAGATCAGAATGATTGATATGGGCCTTATGCCCAAATTGCTATCTGCACCCCCCTGGGCGTAGGCCCAATAAAATAATAACTGAAATTAATTGCTAACAGCACCCCAGGCGTTTGTTTCTTTTCTGAGTTTATTAATTGTTTTTTTGAGGAGACTGGGCCCTGCGCCTTAATGCTAGCTGCACCCCCACCTTCAGGGCCCAATGAGAAATAACTCATAAACCTTGCTGTTTGAACCCTCCATTTCATTTTCTTTTATTTTGATTTTCTTTTATATTTTCATGTTTGCAAATAAATCATAATAAAATGTAAATAATTGTTTTTTTAATAATTCTTTTTTCTACCATTACATCATAATTCCTAGAAAATTAAATAGAAAATGAAAATGACATTTTATTTTTGTTTGTTATTTTTTGGCATATTTTTCATTTAAGTGACTCTTTTAATATTTTTAGTGCATACATGTCATTAGAAAATTAATAAAAAATGGTAGATTTAGTCAAATAATTCCGTTCTTTTTTCTGTAGACTCGTAATTCAGTGTAGAATTTTATAGTGCAGAAACATTAGCTTAATCATGCATTTTCATTTTAATTGCATTTTTCCACTGCTATTGATGTTGAATAAATGGGTTTGTGGACATGTCTGTGTTGCTGATTTTAGTTCTTTCATCTGGTATTGAATTTTGTTCTGATTTTTCAGTATGTTGTCATAGAGCCATGTAGGTCTCCCATTAGATTTTTGTTAGATTTTTGTAGGATGTTCTGAGGTGATTTGTCTGAGCCTGAAGATAGGAGAAGTCTTGATGACTTCTAACTTTGAAGTTCAACTGTGGTTGAACTTCAGAGATAGTCTCTTGTGATTTGTTGGCCTGTGGGTTCTTCTCAAGGTGGGAGCTGATCGAGGTCCTGTTGGAGCTTGCAAAGATGCAGTGGATTGAGGCTTAGTCTAGGAGCTTGTTGTCTGTTTGTGAGGTTCGAGATCCTGAAGTTTGAAGGGAGTTTATGGTACTTTCCTGAGGAAGGCACTATGAAGGACTTTCATTCTTTCTTCTCACCTCTTTCGTAAGTATCCAATGATGTCGGAGCCAACTTGTGAGTTTAATTTCTCCTGAGGAGGAATGTAAACTGATCACATGTTGTTGAGCCACATGGGATACGATTCCTAAGTGGAAGCCCCTTAGTACTTTCCTGAGGAAGGTCCTATGGGTCTATTCACTTAGTTCCATTAGTTTATCTAGGATTTCTTAAGTATCCAGTGATGTTGGAGCCAACTTGTGAGTTTAATTTCTCCTGAGGAGGAATGTAAACTGATCACAGTTGTTGAGCCACGTAGGATACGATTCCTAAGTGTCAGCCTCCTAGTACTTTCCTGAGGAAGGTCCTATGAGTCTGTTCACTTAGCTCCCTTAGTGCATATAGGTTTTCTCAAGTATCCCGTGATGCCGGAGCCTTCATGTGAGTTTAATTTCTCCTGAGGAGGAATGTAAACTGATCACAGTTGTCGAGCCGCATAGGATATGACTCCTGAGTAGTAACCTCCTGGTACTTTCCTGAGGAAGGCACTATGAGCTTGTCTGCTTAGCTCCCTTTCTCTGGTAAGCTTGTTCTGAAGCTTGGAGACTGGGATTGATTCCTCTTGCTTAGGGTTTTGATTAGATTTGTTACTTATATCTTTGCTTAGGGTGCTGTATAGAGTTCTGTTTAGAGATAAATTAAGAGTTGTCTCAGGTTTGTTAGGGGCCTTGCCCAGGAGTAGTTTCTTGTTTTGTAGATAGAGGCCCTGCTCAGGGTTAGTCTCTTTGTGTTGTTTGACTTGTGTGATGTTATGTTGCATTAGACTTAGGTATTCATCTAGATAGTTCTGAATAGGTGCATCTTAGAAGTAGGCTTTGTGTGCAGGAGAAGTTGAGGTGGTCCTCCTTCTGCTTGTTTGTTATTGCGTGGCTTTGCTTGTTGGTATTTGGAAGAGCTGAGCTCCCTTGCCTCTGTGGTTTGCGGCCTTTGCGCCTTGTTTGTTTAGGCGTTGCATTCATGCATAATCTCAGTTCTTCTTTACTTTGCAGTTTCTTGTTTGTAGTTCAGTTCTGTTGCCATGATCCCTTAGGAGCTCTGACTTCTCCGCTGCGGAGTCGTTATGATAGACATTAGGATGGTCAACCAGGTGTGATAGCAGTAGGTAGATTCCCCTGTTTCTCAGCTATAGTTCTAGGGTTTCCCTTTCCTTTCTGTAGGAGCTTTTGAGTAGCTTGACCCGTAGTTAGCTGAACTACAGCTGCTCTGATTCTTCGTTCCAGACGAAGATATGTAGGCATAGGATGCGATATCCTAGCGAGCACACTAACGACTAACCTTTGTTCTCTCGCGGCTGTGCGATCGAGACTTTCCCGCTAACGACTAATTGTTATCCCTTTCTCTTGCCCGAGCGCATTTGAGACCAGATCGTAGTTGTAGGTTCCCGAGCCTTAGAGACCAGTTTGTTTTCTCACTGCTGTGTGAGAGCCCCCCTGTTTACCCGTAGTTAGTCGAACTACGTTTGCTCTGATCTTCCATACTGTGTGGAAGTACGTAGGCACAGGACGCGATGTCCTGGCGAGCAACCTTTCCCCCGTTTAGACGTAGGCAGTCGAACTACGTTGACTCTGACTTTCCCATTGCACGAGGGAATACGTAGGCCCAGAACACCGTATGTTCTGTCGAGTCCTGTCCTTTTATTTTCTTTTCAGACCAGCCATTAGCGTAGATAGATAATACACCCTTTTACCTATAAACACCAAGCGTGGATCCCATCGAGTACGATGGACGTGAGGGGTGCTAATACCTTCCCCTTGCGTAACCGACTCCCGAATCCAGGTTTTGGTTGCGATGACCATACCTTTTCCCGTCTTTGCGAGGTTTACTTCGAGCGTTTCCTTTCCCGCTCTGAGGGATAAATAACGCACGGTGGCGACTCTCCTGTCAAGCCGGCGCCGATTTTCGCAGTAGCGACAGCGGGGAGTCTCTAGCCCGACGTAGTTGGGGTAGGCCTTCCTCGTGGGGAGGCCTTTCTGGCTTGTTGGGGACCTCGTGCCCGACACGGTACCCGGACAGGATAGGGCCTGGTGGGGTATTATTAGGCTGGGCCCGCGTGGCCAGGCCGGGTCCCAGGCCAGAACAATAGGTATGTGAATAAATGGACAAAAGGAATGCAAAAAGTGGGAGCAAAACTGAAATTTTTGGATGTGAGAAACATATAGGTCAGCCTATGAAAGAAATAGGCCGTTCTATGTGTGTCGTTTAGGTCGGCAAGTGAAGGTAATAGGTCAGTCTATGAAGGTCATAGGCCAGCCTATCTGGCAGCCTGTGATGCATCCTATGGGAAGAACCTACAGGCTTCAATACTGGTCCATAGGAGCCGACCTATATTGAAGCAGAGACTCGTATAGGTCGGCCTGTTCTTGCATAGGTCGGCCTGTACTGAATTGTATGTCCAAAAATATATTTTTCAATGCAAATATGATGTTGATTCCCTTTCAAACTCATTTGAATGCTTCCTAATGACAAGATTCACATATAGAATGAGAAGATACCATTCAATATACATAACGCTACAATATCCTAGTTTTGACATCACTCAAAATACAGAAGCACCTCACAGGAGTTATTTCTTTGGTCTGGACGACCCATGATTTTATACTCACATTAAGGGTTTTCCATGTTAAGATATTAATGTTATCTTATGCCTTTATTTGTTCGATTTTCTACAATATATTTGTTGTCGATCCTTATAGGTTCTTACAAGTTTGTGGAATTTATATCCAATGTGTATTAGTTTGTTGTTGCATGTTAATTTTCCATCTGTTTGGCATCAAACCTCTTGATTAAGGACTATTTTACTTGTTTGAATAATGGACTCAAATAAAAATATGAAGATGGCATTGTTGAATGATTCTAATTACCTTTTTTGAAAGGGCAAGATGAAAGACTTATTATTTGTGAAGAAATTCCATTCACCGTTTTTTAGTTTCGCAAAGCCGAATTTCGTGTCTGATGAAGAATGTGAGTTTGAACATCTACAGGTATGTGGTTTTATTTGACAATATGTAGAAGATAATGTTTATAATTATATTTCTAATGAAAAACATGCAAAAACTTTGTAGGAGAAGATAAATTCCTTGTATGCCTCTAAATCAGTGAATAATAAATTATTCTTGTTGAATAGCTTCATAAGTTTGAAGTATATGAAGGGAACTTCAATTTCAGATTTGAGTAAATTTCAAGGGATCCTTGATCAGATGTCAAGAATAAGTATCAAAATTGATGATGAACTTTTGAGATTATTTCTATTGTTAAATTTACTAGAGTCTTCCGAGACGTTTTAAGTTTCTACCACAAGTTATACTTCTAAAGGTATTGTCTCTTTGTAAACAACTAAAAATGGTATTCTTAATGCTGAGATGAGAAGGAAGACACGAGGTTCTTCATCTGAATTTTATGTGCTTGTCACTAAAAATAGGGAGAGTATTCAGAAAAAGAATTGAAGGGTGGTAGCGAGAATAACAAAATCAAGTCCAAGCCGTGAAACAAGAATTTGGAGTGTCATTATTGTCATAAAATAAGACACATACAAAAGTATTGTTATTAGTGGAAAATGGATAACAAAGGAACAAATGGCAAGTATAAACAAAGAGATCATGCAGATCACAATAATGACCATGTTATTACTGCTACTAGTGATGATCTTGTTATTCTATGTGATCATGAGTCTGTTAATCTCGTATCAGAAGAGAGTATGTGAATAGTTGATCGTGGTGCTACATTGTTTGTTACACCAAGGAAGAAGTTCTTCATATATTATACTTCTAGCGAATTTGAAGTGTTGAAGATGGTAATGATGGTGTATCTAAGGTAATTGGTGTTGGTGATGTTTGCTTGTAAACCAACATGGGAATGCAATTGTTGCTTATAGGTGTCAAACAGGCTCCAGATG
Organism: Lathyrus sativus; assembly: GCA_963859935.3. Taxonomy (NCBI): domain Eukaryota; kingdom Viridiplantae; phylum Streptophyta; class Magnoliopsida; order Fabales; family Fabaceae; genus Lathyrus; species Lathyrus sativus. Next base: position 438,834,074 of record OZ012739.1, on the reverse strand, counting down.
CCCACTTTAATTTGATCTATATGCATATGCTTGATGATTGTGGTTATGATAATCACTTTGGTTCTAGAAAGTGGAAACTCAACAAAGGTAACTTAGTTGTAGCTATCTGGAGAGCTTTATAAACTGTATTGAACAAAATCTTTTGTTGCTAAGGGCAGTGAGAATGCTATCGACATGGAAGAGTCTTTGTAGCACTAAAGACTTTATCATATTGGTGAAAGAGGGCTGAGTGTTTTGGACAAAAAGATGTTCTTCCAGGATTAAAGAATGAAGATTTGGAGATGTGTTCTCATTTCATGGCAGGTAAATAGACTAGAGTATCTTTCAAGAGACATCCTCCCTAAAGGAATTCAAAGTTGTTTCAATTGGTGCATTCTGATGTCTGTGATCCATTAAAGGTAAAATCTTTTAGTTGTGCACTTTATTGTTACCTTTATTGATGATTGTTCTATGAAACTATGAGTTTATCCTTTGAAGAGAAAATACCAAATGTTAGAAAAGTTCAAAGAATTTCATACTTTGGATAAGAGGTGGACATGCAAGAAGCTGAAATGTGCTTGTTATGAAAATGGTGGTGAGCATTGTGGACTATTTTATTCCTATTGCAAGCAGTATGGTGTATGCTCTCTGAAACTCATAAATTGAATGGTTTATTAGAGAAAATGAATAGTTTATTAGAGAAGATGAATTGAACACTAATTAAGAGTGATCAATTAAGAGAGTTAGGTGTATGCTCGAAATTAAATTGTCCAATCATTATTTTAGGTGAGACACTTTACACAGTTGTGCATGTTCATAATCTCACTTCTATTGTTGCTTTTAACAAATGAAATTTCAGACAAAATTTAATTTGAAAAGAATATAAATTACAATCATTTGAGATTCTTTATTTGTAAAAATATATAAAGGTAAAATTGATATTTTTAATAATTTGTAGAAATATGAATATAAATATAAGTATATGAGGTAAATTTTTCTTAAACAACAAAATAAAATAGAACATTATCCACAAAAATTCCACATCCGCATGATAGATTGATATGTGCCATCGTCGAGTTGCATCTTTTCTATAACCGTAACTGTACAAAAATGGCTCTTTTTCTCAACGCCTCCTTGTCTTCCACTTCCAAACCTCATCACCGTCTCTCCTTTTCATCCACCTCCGCAACTCCTCTTCCTCCGTTTCTGGTTCTTATACTATATACACACTCCAATTTTATGATGAATCCTGTTTTCTTATTCAACTTTAACAATTCCCACTTTATCTTTACAGAGAACCAATCCGAAGCAAACTCTTCAACCTCCTCCAAAACTCACATTATCATTGACACAATCCGTGTCTAGTGCTACCCTCGTCGCTCTTCTATCTGCTTCTCTTTTCTTTGTTCATCCCGCCCTAGCATTCAAGGTATATAATATACTATGGTTCAGTTTGTTTCTGTAAACCCTTTTGTTCAAGTTTTATTCTTTTTTGGTTAACTAATAATGGGTGTGTTGGTGAATGCAGGGTGGAGGACCATATGGGCAAGGGGTTACAAGGGGACAAGATCTTTCTGGGAAAGATTTCAGTGGCAAGACACTCATCAAGCAAGACTTCAAAACGGTGTAAATTATTTTTGTTCTTCAAGAATTTTTTTTTGGATGATAGGGTTAGTCAAATTGGATACTTTAGATCAGAATGTAACATGTTATATTGTTCTTATTACATGTTATGCTACATTACAGTCTATACTGCGACAAGCCAATTTTAAAGGTGCAAAATTGTTAGGTGCTAGCTTCTTTGATGCTGATTTAACAGGTTTGGCCAAACACCAAAATAGTATATATAATAATGAATGTAGTAAAATGCTGTTCATGTGTTGGCATGCATTTTCGATTGCGATACAATTTGCAGATCACAATTTAAAACTATGATAATATTGTGGCTAGTTATTTACCATTTAAATTCAATCTCTCCCCGCCCGTTATCAGGTGCTGATCTTTCAGACGCTGATCTTAGAAGTGCTGATTTTTCCCTGGCAAATGTTACAAAGGTAACTCTTTTTTTCATGTATTGAAAAGGCGATACACGTGTTTATTTTGCTAGGATTTAACTAATGGCGATTTACATTCGGATAGTTTCTTATCACCAACTGATAGATATTGTCCTTGTTCGGATATGCTTTGGTTTACCATTTCTCAATTTGTTACTGTCGGCACTGCAGGTAAATTTGAGCAATGCTAACTTGGAAGGTGCACTTGTAACAGGAAATACATCTTTTAAGGGATCAAACATTATAGGCGCCGGTATGTAGTAGTATCTCACTTGATTATATGTCGGAATGAAGGTTTAGATATTTTCTCAAGAAGTTTTGATGTTAGAAAACTTTTACACATGTTAACAATGCTTCGTCTATTATCTTGCTCCGAGCCAGATTTCACTGATGTGCCACTAAGAGAAGATCAACGCGAATACCTCTGCAAAATTGCTGATGGGTAAGATTATATGTCTAAATGACGCGCATTTTGATCTCCAAATATGTAATAATGAAGTTTTTGATTTGATGACAGAGTGAACTCAACAACTGGAAATGCTACGCGTGATACATTGCTGTGCAATTAGTATTCTATTGCCGAGTATATCAAACTGTAACTTTTGAACTTATTAAATAAACTCTTGTGAATTTACTAAAAGGAAAATTGAACACAAATTTTGTATTTGAATACACATGAGAGAAGCACACTTCTCTGGTTACTAATATAATAGGTTTTCAAGTTTTCTGCTGGATCTAAAATGGACCAAAATCAATCTCATTGAAGCTAATGAATTAAGATGTGCATAGAGATACAAAACTACTGTTAAGTTAACAAAGCAGCTACTTGGTCAGTCTAACTATGAGTATCTCTGGCTGAGCTTTATACTAGCACATCTTAAATGCGCAGAAGAAAGAAATTTTGGGTTCAATTCAAACCCTGCATATTAGCTAACTCTGAGTTGTATTTACAAAATATTTTAATTGTTTACATAATCAAATATTTTAATGCAATTAATGGATCTCTAAATCATCAATGATCCTTCAAAATTATGTCTTGTGAAATTATGACAAGTGCTTCATTTTGGATTTATTCTCTACAATTATGAATAAATAAAGTTGTTGTTACAAACACAACTTGTGAGGCAAAGACTTAGTCATATTCAATGATTCAAATTTTGATAGGAGTGACAATTTGATCCATATTCGGTGGATACCAGTAAAAAGTGTTGGGTAAAAATTCACAAAATAGACACGAGCATGAGCGCATATAATTATCTACAAAAAATAAGTGAGTATGGGTGTGTGTATGACTATCTTACTCTGATGAAAATAAATATACAATAACAAATTAATACACATCATAAATAAAATTCCTCAAACTTGTAAGAACCTATGAGAATCAACAACAAATATAGCACCAAATGAACAAAGAAATAGTTCAACTATAATCAAATAATGTTATAAGAGAGTGTCAAAGTGATTCACAAACTAATACTACCAATAGAAAAATTACAAAGCAAACTACCTTACAAATAAGAAACAAGAAGTTGAAAAATATCCAAATCTGCAGCTTTAGTGCTAAGTAATTAGCTCTGAACTCATACTTTCTTTTGAAGATCTCAACGGTCAAAATATAGACATAGGTGTTGCAAACATGTCATCCAAAAATGAGCTCGATCCAACAGTTAACGATTTTGAAATCATCAATTTACTGAGATTGGTTGTAGAAAAACAAAATTTGATTTCTTTCCTCTTTTCTCTGATTTTTCTACTTTGTTTTCTCTCTCTAACTCAACTTGACCCAATGAAACACAAAGGGCTAATATATTTTAGCTTTTATCCAAATAAAAAGGAAACTCAAACCCATCAAATCTCCCTCTCACAACTATTTGGAGGAAATCGTTAAACTGCGCGATATCACAACAAATTTCAAACTTTTCTCTTGGTAACGCTTTGGTCATCATATCAGAATCATTATCATCCATATGAACTTTGACTAACTCCAACAATTTAACATCCAAAACATCACATATCCAATCATATCTCACATCAATGTGTTTGAACCTATTATAAAAAGTCGGATTCTTATTAAGATGAATAGCGCTTATCAACAAATAATGCATATTTATCTTGAACAAACTCAAAATTTTGAAAAAATTCCTTTAACTATAACAAATCTTTGCATGCTTCATTAATGACAATGAACTTAGCCTTTGTAATAGACAATGCTACACACTTTTGTAATATGTACTGCCAAACCACAACTCCCTCTGCAAATTTAATCATGTAGTCCGAAGTGGAATTTATGGAATCAATATCTCCAGCCATATTAGAATCAGAGTACCCCTCTAGAGTAGGATTATCTCCTCCAAATAAAAAGCCTCACACAAGAAGTACCACAAAGATATCTCAAAACCCATTTTACAACATTCCAATGCTTTCTATCTAGATTTGACAAAAATCTACTGAGTGTACCAATAACATGTGTTATATCTGGTCTTGTACACACCATTGCATACATTAAACTACCCATAACAGAAGCATAAAGAACACATTTCATATCAAACGTTGCATCTTCACTTGAAGTACTTTGATTAAAATTCAACTTGAAATGAGTAGCAAGAAGGGTGTTTACCGCCTTAGAACTTTCCATTTGAAATCTTTACAACAACCTTTCGATATAATGTTCTTATAACATCCAAAGTTTCTCCTCCTTTATGCCGCGCACGATTATAATGCTAAGAATCTGTTTACCTGCTCTCATGTCTTTAATGCAAATGACTAGCACAACAAATTTTTTAACTTGCCATGTTAAAAATATTTTTTTCTATAATAAGCATATCATCAAAATATAACATCAGGATAATGAAGTCATTATTAGAAAATTTTCTTACAAAGACGCAATGATCTGAGGTAGTCTTCTAGTATCCTTGATCACACACGACAAACTCAAACCTCTTGTACCACACTACCTTGGAGCTTGCTTCAACTCATATAAATTCTTCCTCAATCCACCCACAATATCTTCTTTGCCTTTAATTTGAGAACCATAATTTTTTTTCATGTGTATCTCTTCGTCCAAATCACTATGAAGGAAAATCGCTTTCACATCCATTCCCTCAACCTCTAAATCAAGAGTAACAACCAAACTCAACACAGTTCTGATTGATGACATCTTTACAACATGTGAGAAAATATCATTAAAATCAACACATTTTATTTGCAAAAAACTTTCACCATTAATCTGACTTTATACTTTGGAGACTTAGAGTTGCTCTCATGTTTAACCCTATAAATCCACCTGTTTTTCAAATTCTTTTTTCCTTCAGACAACTTCACTAAATCATAAGTGTGATCATCATGCAATGATTTTATCTCGTCATACATTTCATCCAACCATTTTTTATTTTCACCATTTTCCATGGCCTTTTGAAAACACTAAGGTCCATCCTCATAAGTCAAGATCACATAATCATTAAAATTATATCTTGTAAAAGATTGTCTTTGTCTATTATACCTCATAAGTTGAACTTGAGATGATTCTGCAGCTTCACCAAGATTCTCATACTGTGATATATCTTTTCTTCATCATTATTAATTGGAATATTTATCTCATTTCCAAGTTTTTGATCATAAACATAATCACGTGGCTCACCATTCTGATAATCACCACCAATAGTATCCAAATTATGAATAGGTAATCAAATTTGGTCAATATTAGACAAACTAATTTCTTTCTTGAGTGTAGTCTTCTCCACCTTATCAATGTCTTCAATAGTTTAGTTTTCCATGAACACCACATCACAGCTTCTGATAAGCTTCTTCCCTATAGTATCATACGACCAATAACTAAACTCATCTTGCCCACCGCTGATGAAGATACATTGTTTTCAATTTGCATTCAATTTGAATATTTCATACTTTGAAATACGAACTAATTTACTATTTTAAGTTTTACTATTTAGTTGATATTTTTGAGATTGCATCCCTAAGAATCGTTTCAGAAAATTTTAAAAATGACTTCTAATATGTATTTTTTTTTGTACCAGATAACTTTATAAAATATATTCAGTTTATATCTAAATAAGTGCAAGAAATTTAAGGGATAATTTGTCTCCAGAGGAGAATGATTCAACACATAACTCAACACAACTTAATAATGGCATAAAAGAGAATAATATTGTTAAAAATGTTGTTGGAATTCGAAAAATGTGGGAGTTAGGCGCAACCAAAGAGTGAGAATCTTAAATACGAGATTGGTGGGCTATAATACCAACTATTTATGCATTTACTTGGGTATGGAATGTTGGAAATAATGAAGATTTATTTCCATTAAAGTTGTTCCAAAATGACAAAGTGGGTGATATAGTTAATTGACAATAAATGCTTAGTCCCACATTGGAAGTGGAGTAAAATTAAATAGCATTTATAAGGCCCTTGGAACAATGTACTTTCCAAAGGAGGCAAAGAGGATAAAGTGCCACATAGTCATATGTGGTGGTGCCAAGACTTATGTCACTTGTCTCATACAAAACATCCCTCGCCGGTGTCGCCACCGGCGACACCGGCTCCGGAACCGGCTCCGAGGGCGTGGGCGTAGAGGCGCTAGTGGCGGCTTGTAGAAGGCACTTGAGCACTTAGGCACGACGCATCGGAGCAATCGGGCTATTCGCGGCGTTAATGAGGCGGCGCTCCGGCCGCCTCCGGCAGGCGGACCGGCCTTCGGCCGGTATACTGCGAATTTGTTTTAATTGTCACTCCAAATTTTATTCGTTGCCTAGAGTTTGATTTTTGAATTCGAATTTGAAATATATGACACTTCATGAAGTGGTGCGTGCCATTTTATTTAAACCATTGCAAATGCTCATTAGAGAGTGTTGTTTACGAAGAGTTGCAAACTTCCGAAACGACACATGCATGGCTATATATGCTTGATACTTCGAAATCAAATACTCCAAAAATCTGATATCATCTTCTATATAATTCCAAACGTTTTCCTTGCATTCAAAACTTCACCAGTCTTGTGCAGTTTCGAGAAAAAGGCTGACTTATCCTGGGTATTCAGGCCATTCTAACTCTAAGACAATTTGAGAGTGTGCTTGAAATACTTTTAAGGAAAGTGATTTCGTTCACGATTCAGTCTGGATCCATTCTACATTGAAGCATTATCTAACAATCTTAAAAGTATTTGTATCATGGATTCCGACGCTGCTGTTTCAAGCATCAAGGTTATGAATCAGGATCTTGTCAAATTGGATCGCTTCGATGGAAACAACTTTACCAGATGGCAAGACAAGATGGCATTCCTGCTTACTGCACTCAAGGTTCACTACGTCTTGAATCCTGATCTGACACCAATTCCAGAACCAACTGAAGATGATTCTGACGAACTCAAGAAGAAGCGCATGCTGCGAAGGGAGGACGAATTACTATGTCGTGGACATATTCTGAACACGCTGTCTGACCGCCTATACGACCTATACACGGACAATCCGTCCGCTATAGACATATGGAATTCACTGGAGTTTAAATTCAAAGCCGAAGAAGAAGGTACGAAGAAGTTCTTAATTTCTAAATACTTTGATTTTAAATTTATAGATTCCAAGCCCATACTTCCCCAAGTGCACGAATTGCAAGTCCTGGTGAACAAAATCAAAGCGGTGAAAATAGACATTCCTGAAACCTTTCAAGTTGGTGCAATCATTGCTAAGTTACCAAGTTCGTGGAAAGGCTATAAAAAGAAACTGTTGCACAGTTCTGATGACTTTTCCTTGGAGAAAATCCAGAAACATCTTCGAATCGAGGAGGAATCGAAGGAGAGGGAAAAATCAGAATCTGCGGGTCTTTCCAAAGCCAATGCTATGACCAAAAAAAAAAGAAAAAACATGATGTCAAGAAAAGTCACATCGCACCAAAAAGGGAACATACCAAGTTCAAGAACTTTGGTGGTCCGAAGGGTCCGAAAAATGGATGCTTTGTATGTGGAAAACCTGGACATTATGCTCGAGATTGCAGGCAAAATAAATCAAAAAAGGAAATCAATGCAGTAAATGCTAATGATGATATAATTGCTACTGTGAGCGAAATTATGGCAATCAAAGGCAAAGTCCAAGGCTGGTGGTATGATACATGTGCCACGGTTCATGTCTCATATGACAGGGCTGCATTCAAAACATATTCTGAGACAAATGATGGACAAGAAGTACAAATGGGAAATGAAGTACGATCCAAAGTTGTTGGAACCGGAACGGTCGAACTCAACTTCACTTTTGGAAAGAAAGTTACTCTTGTTAATGTGCTTCATGTCCCAGACATGAATAGGAATCTTGTTAGTGGGGATTTATTGGGAAAACCGGGTATTAAATCTGTGTATGAATCGGGAAAACTTATTTTGACCCGTAATGGTGTGTTTGTTGGAAAAGGATATTCCGCTGAAGGAATGATCAAACTATGTATTACTGATAACATGATTAATAAAATTTCTAATTCTGCTTACATGCTTGATTCAGTTACTTTATGGCACAATAGACTAGCACATATTGGTATTAGTTCAATGAAGAGACTAATTAAATTTGGCTTGATATCATGTAATATCAATGATTTCAATAAATGTGAATTATGTGTTAAATAAAAAATGATTAAGAAACCTTTCAAAAGTGTTGAAAGAAATACAAATCTGCTTGATCTTGTACATTCAGATTTGTGCGAATTTAATGGCATGTTGACCCGTGGGGGAAATAGATATTTCATTACATTTATTGATGATTGTTCTAGATACACTTATGTATATCTCTTAAAGCATAAAGATGAGGCTTTTAATGCCTTTAAGAGTTATAAAGCAGAAGTGGAAAATCAATTAAGTAGAAGTATAAAAGTCCTTAGGAGTGATAGGGGCGGTGAATACTTTTCTACTGAATTTGATACATTTTGTGAAGAACACGATATAATACATGAATGTTCGGCACCTAGAACACCACAACAAAATGGCATAGCCAAAAGAAAGAATCGAACATATCAAGAAATGATGAATGCCATGTTATTGCATTTCGAACCACCTTTCAATTTGTGGGGCGAAGCCTTATTATCCGCTTGTCACATAATAAATAGAATTCCCTTAAAGAAAACTGGAATTTCTCCATATGAGGTATGGAAGGGCATGACACCAAATATTGGCTATTTTAAGGTGTGGGGGTGTGTGGCATATTACAAAAACATGGATCCTAAGAGAACCAAGTTGGGTCCTCGAGGGATAAGATGTGCCTTTGTAGGATATGCACAAAATAGCAAAGCATATAGACTTTTAAATTTAGAGTCTAATATTATTGTTGAATCCCGGGATGTAGAATTCTTTGAAAAACTTATCACTAAGGATAAAGAATCAGAGTCGGCCATAAATAAAGAATCTTGTGAAAAAGACTCTTCTCGGATTGTAGAAATACAACCCGAAGGCACATCTCGAATCATTGAACCACAACCCGAACCTAGGATAAGCAAAAGAGTCCGGAAAATAAAGAACCTAGGACCAGACAAAATTGATTCTCAATCCATTTCATTTTATCTGGTTGAAGGAAATAGTACAAATTTTATTAAAAGCATTCCGGTAATTCTTCAAGTAGGGGAAGATCCTAAAACTTATAAGGAAGCAATAGCTTCAAGAGACTCCTCCTTTTGGAAAGATGCTATCCGAGATGAAATGGATTCAATTATGTCCAACCACACTTGGGAACTTGTTGATTTACCAAAGGGATCAAGACCCATTGGATGCAAGTGGGTGTTTAAAAAGAAATATCATAGTGATGGTACATTAAACACTTATAAAGCAAGATTAGTGGCAAAATGATTTAGACAAAAGGAAGGTATAGATTATTTTGACACTTATGCACCTGTAGCAAGAACAACCACTATAAGGTTGTTATTTGCTTTAGCATCTTTGAATGATCTGATTGTTCATCAAATGGATGTTAAAACAGCATTCCTAAATGGAGACCTCGATGAGGAAATCTACATGGAACAACCAGAAGGATACGTCCTTCCTGGAAATGAACAAAGGGTGTGCAAACTTGTCAAATCTCTATATGGCTTAAAACAAGCACCAAAACAATGGCATCAAAAGTTTGATTCTACGATAATGTCAAATTGATTTATTCCTAACTCTTGTGACAAGTGTTTATATACAAAAGTGTATAATAACACTGTAATATTTTTGTGTCTTTATGTTGATGACATGCTAATAATTAGCAATAAACTTAATGGAATTTTAGAAACAAAAAGGTTTCTAACTTCCACTTTCAAGATGAAAGATCTTGGACTTGTTGACACAATTTTAGGAATAAAAGTTAAGCAAAATAGTGGGGGTTATGAACTTAATCAAACACATTATATTGAGAAAATGCTTGATAAGTTCAAACACCTAAAATTCAAGGAAGTAACTACTCTATTTGATCATGTAAACAAACTTGAAAAGAATGATGGAAGAGCAGTGGCTCAATTAGAATATGCAAGTGCGATTGGATGTCTTATGTACTTAATGCAATGTACTAGACCCGATATATCGTTTGCGGTTAATAAAATTAGTAGATTTACTAGTAATCCAAGTAATGAACATTGGAAGGCAATCACGAGGATATTTGGTTATTTGCTGAAAACCAAAGATCTTGGCATTCATTATGGTAGGTTTCCTGCTATATTAGAAGGATATACCGATGCAAGTTGGATCTCTAATGTGGGAGATCATAAATCTACAACTGGGTGGATATTTACACTAGCTGGAGGAGTAATTTCTTGGAAGAGCAAGAAACAAACATGCATTACTCTTTCGACCATGGAATCAGAGTTCGTGGCTCTCGCTTCCGCTAGTCAAGAGGCAGAGTGGTTGAGGGATCTTCTTTTGGAAGTTCCATTGGCTAAAGACAATGTTTCAAAAGTAATGATACACTGCGATAGTCAGGCCACTTTGGAAAGAGCATTTAACGAAGTGTATAATGGAAAGTCTAGGCATATAGGACTTAGACATTCGTTCGTGAGAAAACTGATTAAGGATGGAATCATTTCACTTACGTATATACGAACAAGCTATAATTTGGCTGATCCGTTTACTAAGCCACTGGCCAGAGACTTAGTAAAAACAACCTCGAGAGGTATGGGGTTGAAACTCCTTGAGTAAGAGTTCCGACAACGGCGGCAACCCAATCTTAAGTTAACAGAACATTAACTTTAAGATTTTCAATGGGTAATAACAAGTCGTTGATTTGGATAATTGTCTAACATTTCGTAATTATGTTGACATTGGAAATGAGGGTTGAGTTTTATTTTAAACTCTTAATGAAGTTCAATACCGATGGTACGTATCCATTGGAAACAGATACTATATGAACTTCACCTATGTGAATTCTGAGATGGTGTCGTCTCAAAGTGAGAGTTGGAGTTTCTCTCATAAAAAATTCATGAAACAGGATAGCACATGGCCATAAATAAGTGCTAAGTGAGTTATGCAGAGGAAGAATCTTTAAGGAGTGTGTGTAAGGTAACACCGGTCTATTCATATGGATTCATGGTTTAAAAGCATTGTTACCTAATGTTCTGATTAAACCTTGTGTTATCCTTACTAAGGTTAAGTTTAAAATCGAAAGATACTTAACTGTATTAATACTTCTTATGTCTAATTTCTGGAATTATTATTTTGTCATTATTAGAACAAGTGGGGGATTGTTGGAAATAATGAAGATTTATTTCCATTAAAGTTGTTCCAAAATGACAAAGTGGGTGATATAGTTAATTGACAATAAATGCTTAGTCCCACATTGGAAGTGGAGTAAAATTAAATAGCATTTATAAGGCTCTTGGAACAATGTACTTTCCAAAGGAGGCAAAGAGGATAAAGTGCCACATAGTCATATGTGGTGGTGCCAAGACTTATGTCACTTGTCTCATACAAAACACCCCTCGCCGGTGGCGACACCGGCTCCGAAACCGGAACCGGATCCGAGGGCGTGGGCGTAGAGGCGCTAGTGGCGGCTTGTAGACGGCACTTGAGCACTTAGGCACGACGCATCGGAGCAATCGGGCTATTCGCGGCGTTAATGAGGCCTCCGGCGGGCGGACCGGCCGAATATTACATCAAATTTACCATTTTAGAAAATCGGGTTATCGAGTTAGGTCTGAAAGCATTGTTGGATTGTTTTTTAGTGGACTCCAGAAGATTTACAGCATGAGGTCATTTCCCAGGGTACTACAACATTGGGCCAAGCAGTGTCTATTGCCCGTTTGTTTGAAGACAACTTTCAACCTGCAAAAATCCCAACTCAAACCAACCATGTCAAATTACCTCAATCGTCCTACCCTTACCTTTCTCGTTCCACTAGCTCCCATGGCTCCACTACCAACCCTATGGCACGACCAACTCTACGCCACCGTTACCCAATCCTCACAATCAGTTTCCCTTTCCAAACCGTACCATTAAAACTATCAATGCAATGGAGACGCAACTCCGGCGAGACAAAGGTCTTTGCTATTATTGTGATGAGGGGTTTTTCTTTCGTCACCGTTTACCTAACAAACACATGACCCTCTTTCAGCTCGAAGATCTCAGTAATTTCCACACTCACCCGCCTTCTTCTAAACCACCTGAACATTCTCTCTCTCTCTCTCTCTCTCTCTCTCTCTATATATATATATATATATATATATATATATATATATGTGTGTGTGTGTGTGTGTGTGTGTGTGTGTGTGTGTGTGTGTGTGTGTGTGTGTGTGTGTGTGTGTGTGTGTGTGTGTGTGTCTATATGAACTACCTCCCAGTGAACCTGACCTCCACTTATCCATCAAGCCTTGAATGGTTCGAGTCATTTGGGCACGTTTTATTTTTCTGGTTCAATTGGTGGTACTCCAGTTCAGATACTTGTTGATAATGGGTGCTCATACAATTTCTTCCAACCACGTCAGGCTCATTTTCTCCAATTACCGATTGAACCTGTGTTGGGATTTAAAGTCTCAGTGGATAATGGTTGATCTATGGTCGTAGAGGGCAAGATTTCCCAATTATTAGTTGAGATTCAAGGGCATTTGCCAGCGGTACTGGTGTGTTTGTTGTCATTTTCAGGTGCAGATTTAATTATAGGTTATTCATGGTTGGCCACACTTGGTCCACACATTGCAAATTATTCCAACCTTAGTCTCGAGTTTTTCAAAGATGGTAAATTTGTCATCTTGTCGGGTATGACTGAGCGTATGTCATCTTCAGTGCAACTTGTAACACCCTAATCCCCAACTCGCCATTTAAATAAAATAGTTTGAATAAAATCAAATATTTGAATGTCATCAAAACATCAAATTTTCTAAAATCAAATAGTCATACAAATACGTAGCAGAAAATTAAACAAAGGCCAACATAAAGTTTCAACAACAAACTCCAACAAAATGAAATAAAACATAAATGATAAAAAGACATCCTATCCCTAGTGCTACATATTATAGCTAGGGGTGGACAGAAACCGTCTACCCGACCCAACCCGATTGAAACCGATTTTTTTTTTGGAAATTGGGCGGGTTCAGTCGGTCCATTGGGCCAATCAGGTTGATATATTTGGGTTTAAGAGGGTTGATATGGGCGGGCCGGGTACGAAAAGCTGACCCGCGGGTACCCTGACCCGCCCGAATGTGAAGCCTTTCCATTTTCCTTTTCATTTCTAGCTTCACCGCACGCTACCTTCCCCTTTTCATTTCATTTATGCTTTTCTCCATAACTTGTAAAAAAAAACCTAGCAAAGGTTCTCTGTCCTTACCGTTCTCCGTCTTTACCGATCACCATTCACCACCACTATCCCTCACCCTCTTCTCATTATTCACCATCGTCCATCACCCTACTCTCATCAATCGCAACCTTCTCTCACTGTTTCTCTTCTGAAGTTCTAACTCACATCTTTGTCTCATATCTTCCATCGGTCTCTTTCATTTCTCTTCTGACTCATATCTTTGCTGTTTCTTATGAAGGTTTGAAGACTTTTGAAAATTTGACTCGAAAGTGACATCGAAGGTTTGAAGAGGAATGGACCAAGGTCAGAGTGGAATGGATCAAGGTAATTTCTTTACAATACACAATATGTTCTAGTATGATTTTAAGTGTATGTGTTTATAAATATGATTTTGATCATAGTTTTTATGTGAATTGGAACGTTGATTGGTAGTTTTTTATAATGGCTCCTTCGTTATTTCAGTGACTGGTGAGCCTAATCAAAATCCACCGGTTAATGAAGTAGGTTCAACTACACAGCCTACAAAAAAGAGGAAATCTAGTGCAAGTGGTTCTAGGCAATCATCTGCTTGCTGGGAACACTTTGTTAGATTACCTGATGACCTTGTTGATACACCCACTGCAGCCTGCAAACACTGTCATAAAAAAATACTTGTGTGACCCTCGGACTCACGACACCACCAACCTAAACCATCATATTTTAAAATGTCCTAAGAAGCCCCTTGTTGTGTCAACTGACCCCACACAAACTATTCTAACATACCCCACTGCAGATGGTAACTTGGTTCAAGTTAGCTCTAGGTTTGACAAGAAAGCTTGTAGAAGTGCGTTGTCTGTTTTTGTAGTTCTAGATGAGCAACCATTTAGTGCAGTAGAGGGTGAAGGGTTTAAATTTTATTCCAAAGTAATGCAGCCCCAATTTACCATCCCATCTAGGCGTACGGTAGCTAGGGACTGTTTTCAGCTACACTTGGATGAAAAACAAAAGTTAAAGGCCTTTTTTAAGTCTGACTGTAATAGGGTAGCACTTACTACTGATTGTTGGACTTCTATACAAAATCTCAATTATTTAACCCTTACGGCACACTTTGTGGATAACGATTGGAAGTATCAAAAAAGAATTATAAGCTTCGCCGTAATTCCAAACCACAAGGGTGAAACTGTTGGTAGGAAGATTGAAGAAGTGTTGAGGGATTGGGGAATCAGAAATGTGTCAACCATAACTGTTGATAATGCCACTTCCAATGATGTTGCTGTGACATATCTAAAGAAAAAGGTTGCAAATATGAATGGGTTGATGGGGGATGGAGAGTATTTTCATATGAGGTGTTCTGCTCACATTTTGAACTTGGTGGTAAATGAGGGTTTGAAAGATAAACATTTATCTGTTACTAGTATTAGGGATGTTGTTAGATTTGTTAAGTCCTCACCTCATAGGGCAGCCAAGTTTAAAGAATGCATTGAATTTGCTGGGATAACTTGCAAAAAATTAGTATGTCTTGATGTTTCTACTCGTTGGAGCGCGACATATTTAATGTTAGAGGCTGAAGAGAAGTTTCAACTCGCTTTTGAAAAGCTTGAGGATGAAGATTCGAGTTATAGGGAGTTCTTTGGAAAAGGTAATCCCCCTAGTAGTGATGATTGGGACACTGCTGGGGCTTTTGGTGCTTTTTTAAAGTTATTCTACGAAGCAACTAAGATTTTTTCCACCTCTCAAAGTGTGAGTCTGCATACTTGTTTTCACCAAGTGTCTGCCATTTATTGTGAGTTGAAACAAGCTACAATGAACTTAAATGATGTTTTTGCAAGTGTAGGTGGGGATATGATGGAGAAGTATAATAGATATTGGGGGAATGCTGATAAGATGAACAAAATGATATATTTTGGTATTATTCTTGATCCAAGATACAAGTTGAGTTACATTGAGTCTCAATGTAACAGTATTTTAAAGAAAAATATGTATTTGCAAGAAGTATATAACTTCAACATCTTAAGTGCCTTTTGCATACATCTTAAGGGTGTCTGCCACCAAATCTGTTTATCAGCTTCTAGTAGTTGTGTATTGTTTGCTTAGGCTTGTCTCAGTGTTTCTGATTAATAATGGTTTATTGCAGGAATCTGATGGCTTGGTTGTTACTCTTGGGATTGCTGCAGCTACTGGATTGGGTGCATTAGCTTTTTCTGAGGTTGATGATATAAATGAGTTTTTTCCTTTTTCGCAATATGCATTAATACACTATCGTATGACTTTACTCACATATTTTCAGCATCGTTACTCTATTTGTAGGTAGAAACAATTCTCCAACTTGTAGGATCTGCTGCAATTGTTCAGTTTGCTAAATTATCAGGTTCAAATTTTTGATTTCTTCTGGTTACTAAATTATCTACATAATTGACCTCTTTTTCAGAATTTCATGTTTTGTTATTAAACAATATGTGCTAAATTATTTTTGATTGTTCTTTTTCAAATTATTTCATGTTCTTTTTCAAATTATTTTTTATTGTTATTTTTGATTGCTTCTGGTTACTAAATTATCTACATAATTGACCTCTTTTTCAAATTTAATGTGCTAAATTTTTGATTGTTCTGTTACTAAATTATTTAGTCAGTGTGAATGAATTTTTGATTGTTCTCTGACTTGCTTAATCCAATTCATCAAGAAGATCTGTAGTTTCATGAGCAACTTCTCTGACTTGCTTAACCCAAACTTTGAGTTCTTCATCACCCTCTTCTAATGCATCTGCAACCTTTAAGAAGGCTGCTATGAGCTCCAACTGTCCTTTCAGATACCCTGCCTCTGCTTCAATCCCAGCGAGCAAATTCACCTTATTCTCAAATACAGGCACAAGCCTTTGCAGAAGAAAATTCACAACACTCTCTGCCATTTTTCTAGATTAGTCACAAACCTTCTGCTAGTCCATAGCATAGTAGAGACAGACTTTGATATGCTAACTAGAGTTTAAACTTATTAGCCATATAAAAGGTTTTGCTTTATAGTTTCTTATAGACATAACCACTCTATGGTGATAGTTATATTATAATACTAACTAATATTCTTCATCAGGAATGCAATGACTGGTGCACTCTGATTGGCCACCTAGGAAATGAGGTGTTTTCACCATATTTTACAAGTAAAGACAGAAGATAGACATGCACGATTTTCCTCATCACCAAAAATTGAAACAGGTCAGCATCACAAGTAGGTAATAAAAATAAAACATTATATGCTGCAAAAGTTTAATAGATAAACTAAAAGTATGAAACACTAATTCAGACACAAACACTTAGATCACAAGTAGACAGGTATAAAATTAATGTTTAAGTGATTTTTTGTTCCTAATCAGTATTAGTATAGAAGTTTCAAAAATAAAAGTTGCAGGTACTCCTGGTCGGAGGTGATTACATCCTGCCGGCCAAATCAGACGGTTTCGTTTACAAGAATCGTCACTTCAATTTCGATGCCATTCAGATTGAAGCTTTCTACGATCCTTTGTGTCCATACAGCGCTGAATCATGGCCACCTCTCCAAACAGCTCTCGATCACTATGCCGCTCGTGTTTCCCTCGTCGTTCATCTTCTCCCTTTACCGTTTGTTCTCCAATCTCTCTTTTTCTTTCCATTACAATATTCATTCGAGTTTTGCATGCTAGTGTTTAATTAGACTGTATACATATTAAATTATGTGATGTATTTCAATTCAATTTTTTTGATAATTGCAGATACCATGACAATGCTTATGTTGCGTCTCGTGCTTTGCACATAGTGAATGGTTTGGACAGATCTGCTACGTTTCCAGTGCTGAAGTCGTTTTTCAAGCATCAGGTTGGTTATGTGACTGAATTTTCATGTTTTAATCATTGAAGTCTAAATCACATGCACATGATATGTAATCTTTGTTGTTCTAATTTGCATTATCCCTTTGTTCTATAAGAAAACTTATTCGAGTTTCTTGCTCACTAAATCTACTGCATACCCTTTAACAGGAGAAATTCTATGGTGCTCCAACACGTAACTTATCTAGAGCTACTGTTGTAGATGAAATAGTGAAGTTTGTAACATCTGTAATTGGGAACGCTTCTCATACTTCTATTAAGAATGGCTTCAATGACACAAACACAGATCTCCTAACCAGGGTTTCTTTTAAGGTAAGACAAAACCTTAATCTTTTAGGCTGTGTTCAGATCAATTTCGTATACTAGAATATAATTGAATTTGAAATTATTGTATCACATAATTAAAGCCTTTCTTTTGGAAAATACTTTTATTCTTCATGTTTCATTAATTTAAGTTTCTTTGAAATGCAGTATGCTGCTTCAAGAGGGGTGTCTGGAACACCTTCTTTCTATGTCAATGGATTCGCATTACCTCAGGCAGAAAATACTCTTAACTTCAGCGATTGGAGGAACATTATTGATCCATTGATAGGTGTGAAGAAAAGCATGTAAAATGAAGAATCCTGTCACTACATGTTTACAAGTTTATGAAGTTCAGTTGTATTAGCTTAGCACTTCATTAGTGAAAGAAATAGTAACCATCTTGGATTTATTTTATATTAATGCTACAATTATAACACTGTTATTATTATTATTTAAGTTTTAGTAATTTGTTGTAATCATGTTATGTTGGATTATATTTTGTATTAGTGCTGGAATTATGTTTAGTTTATTGGATTTATGTTGGAATTTATTATTTAGTAATTTAGATTTGAGTTGGAATTAAATTGTAGGTCAAAATGTGTTATTGGACTCAATGCAAAAACCAACCCAATAACCCGGTTAAACCGTGTGTATTAACCCGCAACCCGTGCTTACCCAGCCCGTCCAAACCGATTGCAGAAATGGGCGGAAATGGGCTTACGTATCTAAACTGTGGGTTGAGCTGGGTGTGGCTTTTGGGCCCGAAACCGCCCAACCCGGCCCGTTGTCCAGCCCTTTATAGCAACTCCTCTAAGACCCAATGATAAAAGCTAAATGGGGCATATATGTCATCCTCTACTCAACAACTACTCCTGTACCTGATTATCTGTACTCTCAAGGAACACAGACGCCGCAACAAGAAACAGGGGGTGAGAATACATCTAACAATTATTAACGGTGAGTAACTGCAAGATAGGATAGTAATCATGAATATAACAATATTCTCAATCACACTCAAAACACAATTAAACATATAATAATGCAGATGCAATGCAATGCTACCATCTCCATCTCATATGCATCTGGTACCGAAATAACTGGGATCAGAGGTACGTTATTGATATTCCCATGTCTCTGATTCTTCTCTGGACGAGATACTATCATAGTCCCTCTATGAACTAGGCCATCACTGGACCAAAGTCCTACCTATCTTCGAAATACATGAATGCATGATAAAAAATGACACAACACGCAACATCATCATCATCATCTCAAAAATCATAAAGAAACACAAGTATTAATCATTCGCAAAAGGTTTCACTCTTGAATCTATAATTTGCCATACTCGGACATCACTGTAATCCTTCTCTGGATTACTAAACTCAAAATGCCAATTAAGGTCGCCAATATAATCCCTCTAGATTACTAGACTCAAAACCCATTTTCAAAAATTAATTAATTAATTATCACAAAAGATAAAGTTATATTATTAGCAATTGTCCTCCACTCATAAACTACTCAAAACAACTCGAAAAGTCCCAAGACTCATAGTTTCTCAAAAACTTATTATTTTCTCAAAAACTCATATTTTCTCAAAATCCTCAAAAACCTTATAAAGTTCACGAGTAATAACTATACTAAGACAATGACAAACAACTTCCTCAATTTGCTTAAAAATGACCCTAAGGTCAACAAAGAGACTCTAAAGCCACAAAATACTCTGGAATGCCACTAAAAGGCTCTCAAACTCCAAAACTCCAGCGAATGCTCAAAAACTCGAAAACACCAAAAATAACTGAAAAGTATGAAAAACTCAGAATCGCATAAAAAGAAGAAAAATTTGAAATCGCCTAAAAAACGGGATCGACCGAAATCGGCCACTGTGGCCACCGCGGCTTCACCACCGAGGCGCGGCACAACCACTTGCAAATTGTAACATACCATTTGAATTATCTAATTATATAGAATAATTTAATTGTATTGTATGTGTTTTGAATGGTTGAGGTAGTAAAGGAGCCTTGGGTATGAGGTAGTGTCCCTAGAATACTAAAATTTTAAGTGAGGGATGTGGTAGTAATTAACGAGAAGTAGAGACTGTTGGACACAATGAGATTAATAGTATTACTATTTGATTTAATTAAATTAATTTAGTAGTAATAATAAATAAGTTAATATTTATTTAAAATAACAATAATAATATAGAGATAGTGTTGCTTTTTTATTATTTTGATTGGGTAGTTGGCCTAATGTGATGATTTAGAAAATATAATATATATATATATATATATATATATATATATATATATATATATATATATATATATATATATATATATATATATATATATATATATATATATATATATATATATATATATATATATATTATATATATATTAGTATTAGATTTTTTTAGTTTGATTTAATATTATAGAATTTAATAATAAGATTTAAAAATAAATTAAAAATAAGGGATTTAGTTAGTCTACTTATAAGAAGGTGAGGAGAGAACAGAAAGTGGGGAACTTATGTGAAAGAATTGGAAAAGGGAAAGTTAGGGCAAGAGGCAAGGGTAGGAAGAAGAAGAAGAAAATTACCATTTTATAAGAGATGGAAGCTTAAAATTTTAAGATAAAGAGGGAAAACTATTTCTACAAGGGTGTCTAATCATGAGAGGGTAGTGAGAGGTCCTTACCCTCTTAGGTTAGTCTTATGCCATGTTATGATTTTTGTTTATTTGTGATCATGATTGTGATGAATGAATTGTAATTGTTGTGGCTATAACAATTGATATTTGTTGATGATGAGTTTTGAATTGTTGCTGAATTTTATGTTTGTTGTATGTTAAAGGTTTGAGATGATGATTATGATGACGGTAGGGTATGAAATTATGAATTTATTGGTGTAATTATATGAATATAAGTGGTGATTTATATTGGTATGTTTATGTTTGAGTTTAAAACCATAAAATATTTTTGGTGATGATTTCATAGACGTTTTTGGGATTGAAGAAGATGAAAATCGTGCTGGAAATTTTAGAGAACAATAACTTTTTAGTAATGCCTTTGTGCACGATTTTCACCATAACTTTCAATTCTTTAATCATTTTAGGATGGGGTTTAAAGTGTTGGGTAACCTAAACTGAGGGCTATAACTTTGTTTCAGGGATAAAATATTTTTAACGATTTTATTAGAGGTCAGTAGGACGTATATGAGGTGACGAATATGGGCGAGGTCCGTAATGACAAATTATTTAATGTGTTCCTATTCACTCACTTATTTATTTCTCCATTCCATATAGAAAGGTTCATACGCATACAAGTTATATATTCAGCATATATCAAAACAACTATTTAATATTAAAAGGGCACAAGTACAGTGTACTTATTCATTTAAAAAGAAAACTAGTTGGATTTGTTTGTTTGGGTTTGTAAAGGGTAGCGTTGACCAACAAATATAGGCATCATACGAGGAACACATGAGATGGTAATTTGCGTTTTGAATGCAAAATGACAGCAGCAGAAGCACAAAGTAGAGGAGGACAAAGATGGTCTCTCACCGGAATGACAGCTCTTGTAACCGGCGGCACTCGCGGGATTGGGTTTTCATCTTTCTCTTTCTCTCTAGATCTTCTTTTATTATTATTTATTACATCCTCAACTCTGCATCATGCTTTGCATATTTGTTCATTTAGATCTATGTTTCTTTTTTGTTGCTTCCAATCCAAGGACTTTTCATCTATGTTGTTGTACTTGGGCATATAGGTTTGGTAACTTGCAAATTTGAAACTTTTTTAGGCATGCCATAGTGAATGATCTAGCCTCATTTGGTGCTACTGTCTACACTTGTTCAAGAACTGAATCAGAGCTCAATAACAGCTTACAACAATGGCAATCTCAGGGCTTTTCAGTCACAGGTTCTGTCTGTGATGTAAGCTCTCGACCACAGAGAGAGAACCTTGTTCAACAAGTTTCCACCACCTTCAACGGCAAGCTCAACATCTTTGTAAGCACTCAAACTTGAATTTCTCAATATCTCTGATGTTTGCTCTCGTGTCATGACTCATACATATGTGCATGTTTTTACGCTTTAGGTGAATAATGTCGGAACAAACTTTCGAAAGCCAACAGTCGAATACACTGCTGAAGAATATTCAGAGCTGATGACGGTTAATTTAGACTCCGCATTCCATCTAAGCCAACTTGCATATCCTCTTCTTAAAGAATCTGGAAACGGAAGCATTGTGTTCATTTCATCTGTTGCAGGTGTAGTGAGCTTAGGTACAGGATCTATTTATGCAGCAAGTAAAGGTGAGCGAGTTCTACACTCATGATCAATTCTTTCCGCTCATGAAACTGATTACAAAAAATTTAGTAAACATTATGTTTCGTCGTTTGAATTTTCAGCTGCGATTAATCAGTTTACGAAAAATCTGGCTTGTGAATGGGCGAAAGACAACATAAGGAGCAATTCCGTTGTACCGTGGGCAACCAGAACTCCACTTGTTGAACATGTAATTTTCTTGCTCCCTATAAAGATAGTGTTTCTGTATTGATTGTGTATAAACTATAAAGATGTGTTTGATCAAACTTATTTTGTTATATTTTGTAGCTGTTTAAAAACCAGAAGTTTGTGGATGATATTATGTCTAGAACTCCTCTTAAGCGGATTGCAGAACCCGAAGAAGTGTCGTCTTTGGTGACTTTCCTTTGTTTGCCTGCTGCATCTTACATCACTGGACAAGTTATATGTGTTGATGGAGGGTTAACTGTGTTTGGATTTCAACCTAGCATGAGAATTACATGAGATTGTGCAACTTGTTATATGTTTATGCTCATTTACATTTCTCTCTGTAATTCTGTTCACTGTTTCTATTCTTCATTGTTCTGTAATATGAAGTCTCTTTATTTAAGGAATTAATAGTGAAGTCATTATCAAGCATTAGTGTGGATTACATTTAAGTATTTAAAGACAACATTGAGCCTAAAAAACTTTAAGGCTTACTTGAACTTGACTATCATATGATTCTTAATATCATTTCTCTATCTTATTTTTAGCACGAATATCAACTTGCGCGATCTCTTATAGTTCGACTTTCGTCATAAATCGAACTACGACGGTTTAGCGTTACATTTCGCCTCAATTCAATTCACAAATCAACTAACGACTAACTTTTACTTTCCGTCAACATATTCTTATTTTACTTTTCCGTCAAATATACCATTGTTTTATTTTCAGTCAATATTATTTTGATTTTATTATCTTGTTCATATACTTGTTAATATTATCTTGACTATATTATTGTGAATATTATCTTGATTATATTTATATATATCTTGCCATATCATTCATATATTCATAATTGTTCATATTCATATTCATATTATTCATATCTTATTCACACATATTCGAAAACACTTAACAATTATCGAAACAATAAAATCCTAAATTGGTGGACTGTTGAATTATTGGACTTTGTTAGAAATCCTAACTTGAAGTTTTGTCCGACTTTTGCTCAACGCTTAGTTTAGGACACTTGCACACACACGGCTTCCTCTTGGGCTACCTAATAATGAATCCTTTTATTTCGTGCAATTCCGTGTAACCTACATGTATCTCTCTCCCATTCTGATGTACGCATTCGTATTTTGTTTTGATTGTGGTTTATCTTCTAGGAGCACCCATAGGGATTAACGTAGACTAAACCGTTTTCAAACTGATTTTTGATTCGTCATCCAGCCATTTTCAAACGCCATTTGTAAGTCGAGTGCTCGTCTGTATTCGCCATCAACCTGTCGCACACACTCTCACATTTCATCTTGGTTTCGTTATTAGGAGCACCCTTAGGGACTAGTATCGTTTCTTACAACCTAACCCTTGATTCGTCGTCAAGTCGGTTCCATTTTCAATCAAACCCTCGACTCGTCGTCGAGCCACTTTTAAACTCATTTCCATTCCACCACGTTTTTACACGCAAATCTAAGTAAACTCCTTGATCCAACGTCAAACAAATTTTCTCAAGCAAACTATCAAAAACAATTAACAAATATTTAACTCTTACTTGAACTTGACTATCATATGATGGATAGATAGAGGCTCAGAATAGATCATGTCAAACTAGAATTTAAAAGATTTGAGTATCTCTTAAGAAAAAAAATATTAAGTTTGAGTTTAGCCTATAATAAAATTTTCAAGTCTAATTTTGCCTTATATATTGACTGCCATAATAAAAAAAAATTCTTGAACTTTAAAGTTTATTTAAAAACATGTTTTATATTAGAACTTGTAAATATTTTAGTTGAGTCTTATTTTTCTCATCTTTTAATTTTTTCAAAAACTCTTAAAATTAAGAGAAATATTTTCGAAATTTTAGAATTTAGAGCTTGTTTTTGAAGCTTTAGAATTCTAGAATTTGATATGGTTGAATTAATGAATAAATATAATGAACCTAAACATTTTACTAAAACATAAGACATTCAAGATGTTAGATGTTGAACACTAACAATAAATTATGAATAATTAAAAATATTAATTAAATATAAACAAATTTTTAAGTCAGACAAATTTGTTAATTTTTTACTAAGCGTAAACATGCACGCCACAATCTCAACAAACATTATGGGATGAATTAGACTTGAACAAATAGCATCAACAAATAGGATTAGGGTAGTGTCTAACTCAACAATTTCTAAGAAACGATATTAACCAACTATTGAGAATGTGGATCTTATATCATCTTCGTTTTGTAGTTGCATATCGGTGAAGCCAACACATCCATCATTTTCAACTGAAGGACGTCAATAATCAACATTGGCCACCCTTTTTAAGTTGAAGTGGTAAAGGCACAAATTCATTTGGTCCACTCAGTGCTTCTAATCAGAGAGTGTAACATCCACATTGATCCTAAATAAATGGGGAGGAACCCCCTTTGTTATAGTAAATTATAGATAAGTTATAGTTTATTTTGAATGGGTATGGCGAAGAAGAGTTTATTATTTTTATGGTGTAAACTACACATGAATCGAACACATCATTTAATACAAATTCACGTCACAAATTATATAATTCAGTAAATTCCAAAGAGATCAAATTTATACGGGTCTGTTGTGAATAGGATGTCTTGAAACAAAATATAAACGGTTTCTTTATGATCAAGAAACACACAAGGGTTAGGGTTAACAAAGAAAACAAGGTAAAACAACAACGAACAACAAGGATTAGTTATAAACTGTTATTCTTTCCTTTCTCTTAGAAACAAGATTACAAGTATACAAGAATAACAAAATAATCTCTCTCTCTTGAAATTAAGATTTTATCTTCCTATTTTTCTTTATTGACAAGATGAGAAACTATCATGTTATTTATAAGAAAACTAGCACACTAACCTAATGTGTTTTTTAACAATTACCCATTACAAGCTAACTTAGAGTACAAGCTAACTTAAAAAATTGGACTTACAAGCAAGACCCAATTCAACATGCTAACAACCTAGCAATATTGACTAATGCATGTTAGAACAAACTTCGACTACAACACGCACTACTTGCGAACTGATTTCTACCATTCTAGAGTTCGATCCAATATCTCACAAATCTCCACCTTGGATCTAACTCTATAACACCAAGAAACTAGCTTTCTTCATGCAGCTTTATCAACTGCATAAATGGAAAAACTTGCAACTAGGCAACGTCTTGGTGATCATATCAGCAACATTATGATCTGTCGAAACCTTCAGCACTTGGACTTCTCTGTGCTCGATTACCCTTCTGACGAAATGCGGCCTCACATCAATGTTCTTAGTTCGCTCATGATAGGATGAATTCTTTGACAGGTGTATTGCACTTTGACTATCACATTTAACAGTGATAACTCGACCTTGAAGTTTCAACTCTTTTGCAAAACCTTCAAGCCACAATGCTTCCTTCACAACTTCAGTTAGGGAAATATATTCCGCTTCAGTGGTTGATAAGGCAACGACCTTCTGAAGTGTAGCTTTCCAACTGATTGTTGACCCAAACATAGTGAACACATATCCAGAAATAGATTTTCTAGAATCCATACAACCTGCATAATCTGAGTCGATATATCCTTCGATTGCTGCTTTACTATCTTCACTCAAGGCTTCACCATAAATTAGGACTTTATTTAGGCACCCATTTATGTACCTTAGAATCCACTTCAATGCTTTACAGTGAGCCTTTCCAGGATTCACCATGTACCTGCTTACAAGACTTACTGCATATGCTATGTCGGGTCTAGTACATACCATAACATACATCAAAGAACCCACTATATTAACATATGGAGTGTTATTCATATAAGTTCTTTCGACATCAGTGTTGGGACACTGATCTATACTCAGCTTGAATTTGACAAGTCAAACTTTTCGAGAATCTTCTGTAGGTATGCCTCTTGAGATAAGCATGATTTCGACTATTTTCTATCTCTTTGGATGTCAATTCCAAGAATCCTGGGTGCAGCTCCCATATCCTTCATGTCGAACTCCTTATTGATTTCAACCTTCACCCTCATTACATCTTTGACATTGTTGCTTGCTATTAGAATATCATCCACATAAAGCAACAAAATAACAAATGAATTACCCGGTCGAAATCTGAAGTAAACACAGTGGTCGAACTGACTTCTAATGAAACTTATGCGTGCCATGAACTTGTCGAATCTCTTATTCCACTGTCGAGGAGTTTTTTCAGTCCATATAAAGATCTCTTCAATTTGCACACATAATATTCCTTCCCCCTTTCAACATACCCTTCAGGTTGCCTCATAAGGATTGTTTCATCTAGATCACCATACAAGAACGCAGTCTTCAAATCCATCTATTCCAGTTCAAGGTCGAACTGGACCACCGTGGCAAGCAACATTCGAATGGATATGTGCTTCACAACAGGAGAGAACACATCATTAAAGTCGACACCTTCTTTCTGAGTGAACCCCCTAGCGACCAATCTTGCCTTGTATCTCTTCAACGCCACTCCTTCGATTACTTCCGTAACTTTGAAAATCCATTTACAGCTGACTAACCTGGCTACAACAGGTTTCTTCATCAATTCCCAAGTGTTGTTATCATGAAGAGATATTATCTCATCATCTATAGCCTTCAGCCATTCAGTCTTCTTTCGACTCCTCATAACTTCCTTATAGTCTCTAGGTTCTTCATCTAGAACCTCACTTGCAGATATTAAGGTATAAGCTATAAGATCTGCATACCCAAGTCTCTAAGGTGGCTTGATGACTCTCCTCGACCTGTCTCTTGCTAGCAGGTAGTCATTATCAATCTCTTCATCTTTGACAACATCTTCTGCATCTTCTTCGACTTCATCTGGGATACACAATTCAACATCAACATGCTCTACCTCAACAGGAATTTTTCCCTGTTCCAGCTCTTCGTCAATATCATCAGTTTTCTTAAAAGTCATCTCTACTTCATTGAAAACTACATCTCGACTGGTGATACACCTCCTGTGACCTGGCTCTAGGCACCATAGCCTATAAGCTTTGACTCCTTCAGGGTATCCCATGAACATGCATTTCAGAGCTCTAAGTTCAACCTTGTCTTGCCTAATATGAGCATAGGCCACATAGCCAAATACTCTCAGTCTGTCGAGACTAGGTGGATGTCCCGACCAAAATTCTTCAGGTGTCTTCATTCCCAAGGCAGTCGAGGAACATCTATTTATTAGATAAGCTGTTGTCGAAACATCCTTCGCCCAAAACACCTTCTTCAATCCAACACTAACCAACATGTATCTAACCCTTTCAAGGATTTTTCGATTGAATCTCTCAGCTAAGCCATTTTGTTGAGGAGTACCTACTACAGTCTTATGCCTTACAATCCCACACTCAACACAGTAACTCTTGAATGCTTCGTTGCAGAACTTAAGGCCATTGTCGGTTCTCAACCTCTTAACCTTTCTGCCAGTTTGAGTTTTGACCAGAACCTTCCAACTTTTGAAATTCTCAAAAATTTCATCCTTCGTCTTCTAGATGAAATACCCATAGCTTTCTGGAATAGTGATCTACGATGGATAGAAAATTCCTTGCACCTGAGTGTGAAGGATTCCTTGCAGGCCCCTAAAGATTAGCATGAATGTAATCTAGGGATCCATGTGTTCTTTGCTTTCCTTTGTTAAACTTCTTCCTACAAGATTTACCAAATACACAAGATTAGCAGGTTTTGCTTCCCCAATTCGACCAGGCCTCTTTCGCTGACATGGCCCAATATCATGTGCCATTATTCTGTCTTCGACACAGGTTTCATGGATGTAACATTTGTCGAACCACTTACAACCACAACCTCAAGGGTATACAAGCCTTGTTTCTTCATACCTCTCAAGACTTCCTTCCACCCCTTCATTATTCTTAGGATATTTTTCTCTCTTTGGAAAACATATCCCTTTCTATCGAATTCACCAAGAGAAATCAAATTTCTCTTCAAATCAGGTACATACCTGACTTCAGTTAATAACCTTATTGACTCATCATGGAGCTTGAATCTCACAGATCCAATACCTACAATTTTGCAAGATTTGTTGTTTCCCAGCAGCACCGATCCACCATCTTAATCACATAGCTCCTCGAACAATTCTCTGTTTGGAGTCATGTGCCAAGTGCAATCTGAATCTATAATCCACTCTTTTCTTGAGTCGTCACTTGAAACCACAAGAACATCAGATGAGACGAAATCATCTTGAGCAATGGTTGTGTTGCCATTATCCTTACCTCCATGATCTTTCAGGCACTTAGGGAGTACCTTTCTTGTATTACACTCCTTCTTACAGTGATAACATCAAATACCAGATGTTTCGCCAGTATAAGACTTCTGCTGAGTTTTACCTTTCTTCTTGTCGAACTTACCATCCTTTCGCAAGAATTTTCTCTTAACGGCCAAACTTTCGCCCACCATCCAAGGTTTATGCTCCTTTTGTTCGTTTAAGTCCTTAGAATACAATGCTGGTTGAACTTCTTCAAAGCTCAAGAACTTCCTTTCATACAAGAGAGTTTCTTTGAAGTGAGCATGTGTTCTAGGCAAAGCACATAACAACAATAGTGTTTGATCTTCATCATCGATCTTCACATCAATATTTTCAAGATCAAGAATCAGCTTGTTGAATATATCCAACTGCTCAGCCAACACTTTGTCTTCACTCATCTTGAATGAATACAAAGTTTGCTTCAGGTAGAGTCGATTCACCGAAGATTTGGTCATGTACAAACTTTTAAATTTCACTCATAATCCCGATGATATAGTCTCCTTTGATACCTGTTGAAGAATCTTATCACCAAGGCTCAACAATATTGTGTTGTCGGCTTTCTCAATCAAGGCTGTCTTTTCTTTTACCATTAGCGCATCGTCCATGGCTACCTCTCCCTTCAATGCTTCCAAACAACCCTATTGAACCAATAGGGTTTTCATCTTCAAGCGCCACAGACCGAAGTCGTTCACTTCGATGAACTTTTCAATCTCATAATTTGTTGAAGGCATCTTCTCCATGCTCACCGCACCAATTTGTTGTGAATAGGATGTCTTGAAACAAAAATATAAACAGTTTCTTTATGATCAAGAAACACACAAGGGTTAGGGTTAACAAAGAAAACAAGGTAACATAACAAGGAAAAATAAGGATTGGTTATAAACGGTTATTCTTTTCTTTCTCTTAGAAACAAGATTACAAGTATACAAGAATAACAAAATAACCTCTCTCTCTCTCTCTCTCTCTCTCTCTCTCTCTCTCTCTCTCTCTCTCTTAAAATTAGGATTTTATCTTCCTATTTTTCCTTATTGACAATATGAGAGACTAGCATACTATTTATAAGAAAACTAGCACACTAACGTAATGGGCTTTTTAACAATTACCCATTACAAGCTAACTTAGAGTACAAGCTAACTTAAATAATTGGGCTTACAAGCAAGGCCTAATTCAACATGCTAATAACCTAGCAATATTGACTAATGCATGTTAGAACAAACTTGACTACAACATGCACTACTTGTGAATCGACTTCGACCATTCTAGAGTTCGATCCAATATCTCATAGGGTCTAAATTATAGAAACTAAAATTGAGTGTTAAAGTAACATAGTGTATTTATTTATTCCCACTTTGTTTTCATCTTTACTTTAATCTGATTTCCTTTTTTTACTTACTTTGCTGCATATTCTTTGTTTGGTTTACAAAATTGTTTAAACAATCATACTTATCAAATAATTTTTTATTTGGTCATTGTTTTTCAAACCACCATAATTCATGTCATCCCCTCACTTTATGTTTGGAGTCACTTGTCTAACAATTTGTTCTTAAGACGACATCCATCTAATCTTATAAATGGTCTAGATGCCTTTTTCAAAGCCTTCTTGCAACCATCAAAACAAATATAGCACATTTCGAATCTCAGTTGCAAACATAGATTAGAACACTCAATTTTTAACTTGCAAGTGTTTTCGGATGAATTTTTAGTCAACTCAACACCATATGACCATAGTAAATTGCATTGCTTGAAAGAGTCCCCTTCAATAAATTTTCTAGTAATCTACCAAGTCTTAAATGCCCTACACTAGGGATCTTAATTGCGTACGTGATCCTTACATCCAAAACCACCTATAACAACTTCATTTTGGTGTTTCTTGAGTTTGACAAAAATTACTTTTGCAACCGAAACTGCCTTGAAATTTTTGTTGATGAATACTCTTTCACATTTGTTCTTTGAGAACAATTTTTCTACCCTGAATGATATTGTTCTTACTACTCCACCACACAACACAATATAGCCATACTAGTTTTTATACTTGTATATCATCATACACCTCCTAGCATCCTTATTGGAAAATTTAACTTCTCTACCTTTCAACATTTAATGCTCAAGTATTTCATATTTGACCTACCTTAGAAAGGAGATTTCCATTCCAATTTTGAATTTGAGATTCTTACTCATTATATCTTTTTCATTGAAGCTAACTGCACTACGCATATCTTTACCACTATCGTCCTCTGCACCACTGTCAAGTTCATTAGTCATGCAATTGTCATCTATAACATGTTATTTTCTCATCTTTGATGTAATAAAGCACAGGGCAGGCCCAGTGCAGGTGCTGTCTGTGCTACAACATTGACCCCAAATTTTGAATGACCCATTTTTTTTTCTAATTTCTAAAAAAATACATTTTGCACATATTTATTTTAACAACAGATGTAAAATCATAGTTTTTTTTCAAAATCTATTTTACATCTATTTTCTAAAGAGGTGTAAAATAATAATTTATTTTTAAAATCTTTGTATTTTTATCTATTTTTAAAAAAACTCGGTATAAGTTAATATTATGTGTTTTACCATTTTGACCTTTATATACACCAATTATGAAACCAGACAACACTGATTATGAAATTAGACATCCTATATACAACATTAGGAGTTGCGATAATCGTTGAGACCAGACAA
This sequence comes from Lathyrus sativus, assembly GCA_963859935.3. NCBI lineage: Eukaryota > Viridiplantae > Streptophyta > Magnoliopsida > Fabales > Fabaceae > Lathyrus > Lathyrus sativus. The sequence continues at coordinate 438,802,716 of OZ012739.1, read as the reverse complement.
CTTGTTGGTTATTTGATTCTACTATTTGTATACTTGAAATTATTATTTATTGTTTAGTTCTTATTTAATTGTTATGGATAACATTTCTTAATTGTTATTTGTTGTGTTTGTTTTGTGATATCAATGTTGGATATACGAGTATTTAACCACCATTTGTGACATGAGGGTACAACATTCCCTTGTGGGGGATCCACGGGCGAGGAGATGGAAGGCCAGACACATCCTTGTGGTGTTACAGAGTAATGGATGAGGCTAGATGCGCTGACTATAGATGATGTCATATGAACACCATACACTAATTGTTGCAGTGAGAATAAGATATCAAACTATTAATTAATTTGAATCACATTTTTAGTTCACAACCGATCTTTGATTTATCCAAAGGAAAATGTCAAAAGAAGGAAAACCTAATTTTTGCATCATAAACAATGCGGGGAGAGATCTAGGTAAGGGGTTGGTTAAGTTTAGGGAAGGTATTAGCACCCTAAACTCCTGTAGTACTCTACAGGAACCTTTTGTTTAAATTTACTATTTTGCTTTATTATTTGCTTGAGGGTATATGTGCTAAGGGTTAAAAGTGACAGAGAGACCTAAGGGTTAGTCCTAAGTTTACTCGGCAAGACTCGCATCTTGTGCCTACGTATCCTGGGTAGGGGATGGAATCAGAGTAATCATAGTTCCCCTCGAAAGGGAGGTTAGAAACTTCTTGACTGCGGTCAAGGTTTCAATGGGGAATAAGTGTTTTTAGGGAAGCGCTTACGTGGAGTACGGCGACTCCTATTTCTACGTTGGAAATAGTTGAATTGAAATTAAGGTTAACTAGGTATTCCACAGCGAGAAACCTAAAATGGAGTACGACGACTCCTTATCCTAATGCTAGGGTAAAGGGTGATTTAGTCCACGGCGGGAAACCTAGGCAATTAGGGTTTTGAAAGGCGAAAAAGTCAAGGGTAAAGGTTATTGACGCGGCAGTCACATGGCTAGACAAATTCCTTAGGAAGGGAATTGAACGGTAAATAATGCAAAATAATTAAATGGCCATATGAAAATAGCGGGAAAGTGCGAAAACAGTAAAAGGAAAGCACCGCGACGATATACTCGCGTAAATTACAACCCAAAAATGTAAGGATAAAACGGAATACAAGCGACGATTGTCTCGCATAAATTACATCCATGAAAAATAAATACGGAACATAAAAGGATCAATAATCAAAGCCAAACGCGAAACGATGAAAGTTAGATGAAAAGTTAACGGGAAAGGTTAATTCGCAACGGTAATCAGAATGTTAGCCACATTTTAAGAAACATTTGAAATTAATTGAAGAATTTGCAAGAATAAAAAAATGGTCTTAATTCAAGAGTTTTTTTTAAAGGTTTTGATTATTAATTACAAAAGTTCTAATTTTAATTTTAAAATGGGTTGATTTTAAGTTAGTAAAATGTTTTCAATTAAATATTAAAATGCTTTAAAAATATTTTAATTGATTAACATTAATTTTTACCTTTTTTAAAAATGGTTTTGATTAGAAAGAAACTTTAATTTAGAAAAAAATGTTTTCATTTAGAAATATGTTTTTAATAAAAAATGGTTTGATTTTAATTTTTGAAAATGTGGATCTTTAATAAAAAAAAGTGGTTTAATATGAAAACAGATTTTAATTTTAAGTTCAAAATTTTTAATGTTTTGAGATGGTAAAAAAAATGGTTGTTAACCCCTTTTTAAAAAAATAGTTTAATTACAGAAATAGTTCTTTTTTCTTTAACTATCTAATTTCATCACAGGATTAAGAAATAATAATAATAAATTAATAATAATAATTAGTAAAATAAAAGAAATAGGAAATAAAAAGGAATAACAAGAAAGAATAAATAAAAGGGGAAAGGGGCGGTAGATCTGCTGAGACTCTTTCTAGGGTTTTTTCATAACCCTCTTCTTCTTCCTCTGACTCGCCGGCGCCGCGCCCCCATTGTTGTCTTGGAAGCTTTTGTTTGGCTTGCATGTCACTGTGAAACAACCTCTTGTCTTCTTATTATCGCATTTACCTGAAAACAACAAACAAAATGAGTGATTGAACCACAATCCTTACCGATGGTGATTGTTCTCGCGGACAATGATGGAGGACGATAATGTTCGTATCTGAGTCCAGGTCGCGGCTTGGTGAGGGATCCGATGGTATTCCTCGGGTTCTTTGTTGTCGTGGGTTGCATGGTGGTCCGCTGATGGTGGATTACGAATGGTGTTTGTTTACGTTGCTTGTTTACGACCGCGAATTGATGATGGTACTTGTTCGCCGTTTTCGTTCTTGACCTTCTTCTTGATTTTTCTGATGATCCCCCCCCCTCCTTGTTCTGTGATGAACGCCCCCTTTTTATTGTGGTTGAACTGATCTCTTATGTTGAGATTGTTGTGGGCTTGGATCCTCCAGGTTGTTAAGATTTTGTTGCGTTGTAATGGAGTATTTTTCGGAAATCTTGTTGCTGTGAATTTTGGGCTGGAAGTTTGCTTGTTGGCGTTTTTTAGCTCTATTGCCCAGGATTCTCGCACATCTTGTTTGACTATTTTCCAGTTTTGTTGTTGTTTGTTGGATGCATTTTGGACTTGTTGGTTGGATTGGATCCGTTGGGGTTCTGAATTTTTGAGAAGTGTTGTTAAGGCCATGTTTGGCAAAACCATTTTTCAGAAATAAGTGCTTTTTCCAAAAGCACTTTTTCAGAATCACTTTTCTCTCTCTCCATCGGAATGACTTAGAACAGGTGCTACCGGATTTACCGAGGTCGGAAAATAAGTCAGGAGTTGGCTTCGACTTTGTCGTTGCCCTCCCGATGTACCCGATGATGAAATCAAACTAAGGGTATCAGAGTCGATAAAAACCAACTTAATTAACTGAATCATTTTCATCTGTTGAGTTGTTTTGCAGGTTCAAAGAAAAAGTTGAAAGTCGAGAAATGAAGGTCAGACTCGAAGATAGTTTTAGGACAAATCAGGAATTTTGGAATTTTTGTAATTACTATTTTGTACTTCAAAATTAATCTCTTAGATATTGTAATAAAATTATAGAATAAATAAAATTCTATTTTCTTATTAACTTGAAATTACTTTCCCGATTAAATTCTCCGAAATAATTCATCCAATTAATTCCAATGAATAAATTAACTTAATTGAATTCATCCGATTAAATTTCTCTGACTAAGTTCACCTGATCAAATTCGTTCGACTAAAACTCCTCTAATTGAATTCATCATCAAATAAATTCAGTTAATTAAATTTATCCAATGAAAATTGTCCGATTAAACTGTGACGTCCCAACTCCGAATTTGACCATTAAACCATCTTGTACGATTTAAACCCGACATAACTTGCTAAGTTCAAAAAACCTCTTGCAAATAAATTCGCATCTGATATTAACGGTGAATGTGGCCTTGAACGGATAAGCAGAGAAATTCAGTTAAACGGCAAAATGAACTGTCTTCCGTATTGAAAATTCAAACCGCATCTCGACTACTTTAACCCGGTAACTTGAATCAGCCCAACTAACAGTCATGATCAAAACAACAGATATTCATTATAAATTTAATGCGCACCGAATTAACCTGAATCCACTTATATTGCGACGCACTCAGCTCCATAAATTGCCGACAGGCTGCAAATTAATGACCGTTTTGCCTTTCACCAATTAAACTGCACACAGTAGGATTTTTCCTGCAAAACCGACGGACTGAGCAAACTAGTTAGCGGTTAGTTACAATGCAATGCAAAATGAGATGGAATGCGAAATGAAACGACTAAACTAAAGGTAAAATTTGGGGTATTACAGTTTCCCCTATTTAAATAGCTTCACCGGATGATTTGAGCGACGAAGGCTCGAGACATCATGGTGAAAGGGATTTAAATACAGATAACCAAAAATTTTGCCCTTAGATGCAGTGAGATGCCATGATATGGACAAAACGAAACAAAATATAATGCTGACAATGCCATGAATCTAGTATGATGTGTATGCTGGAATGATAAATGCAAGGATGCAGACGACACGACGCCACAGGGGACAGACGTGACGAACAAACCACACTAGGGAATATGACGCACTGGTGAAACAACACGACACTGGGGAAATCTAAAGTGATGGCCAACTGGCGCGAGCATGATAAATTATCACTTTAGAAATAAAGGGTAAGAACAGGATCTTTGTCGCTTTCACGAAAATAAGGTGCCGGCAAAACAGAAGAGTCGCCACCTTTCGTTATTTATCCCTCAGAACGGGAAAGGAAACGATCGGAAAAAACCTGACGAAGAGGTATAAGACAAGGTCATCGCAACCGTTGTCTGGGTTCGGGAGTCGGTTACGCAAGAGGAAGGTATTAGCACCCCTCACGTCCGTCGTACTCGACGGGATCCACGCTTGTTGTGTTTACTGGACGGGTTGGTTTATCTATCTACCTATCAAGGCTGGCTTAAAAAGAAAATAAAAATGACTCGGCAAAGCGTCGCACTTTATGCCTACGTATTCTCATCAGAGAACGAGAAATCAGAGTCAACGTAGTTCGACCTACGACGGGGAAGGTGGCTCGCCAGTACATCAGTATTGTGCCTACGTACTCTCATCAGGTATGAGAGATCAGAGCTTACGTAGTTCGGGACACTACGGATTATTTTCTGTTTTTTACGGAAGAAGTGTTTTTTATTGTGTTTGCAATTTCAATCGCACTAGAGACTATGACCTGAGAGTGAGTGTGTCGCATGTCACCCAAAGGGTACCATACTAAACATCCAAACTGTGGAAAAGAAACTCTCCCATAATCCTTCCTCAGATAGCTTAAGGCTCGTAACGTACGAAAGAAATCATTCATGATTACTGTATCTTAAGTTGTTTTGAGATGAGAAGAGAATAGGCCTAACTAGGAGGAAGACTATCAAGTCCTACTGTTGTCATGCCAAGGATTCATCCTATGGTTGAGGTTTGAAACAGGGAACTCCTAGAAGTTGTCATGCATAGGTTTCAACCTAAAGTTCTATCATCATTCCCTTATCAAAGGAAATGAGAGTCCTAAGGGATCATGTCAATGATACACAGAAGCAGATAAAGCATCAGCTTAAACAGTAAATAGTAATAGAGTAAACGACTGTAAAATGCATGCAATGTAAGTGAGGGAGGAAATGTGTGTGGGGCATCAGCCTCCACAAGCTCATCTCAACCTCAAGCCAGAATGAATAACAGTAATCATACTGAGGAAATAACATGCTATCAAGCAAAATACAGTAAACTGCAATTATACAGAGGAAAATAGAATCATGCTATCAAGCAAAACAAACCACATGGGCAAGGGAGCAGGGCTCTACCGAATACCCGCAAGCAAAGCCATACAGTAACAATACAAGCAGAGGGAGCAACTTAACCTCTAGTGCAATCATGCTCCTAGATTAAAGCTATTCTAGATATGAACTTATTCTAATGCATAAAGCAAGTCAAACAAGGCACATCAATACAGAAAAGAAAACAGAAGAAAGCAGATCAACTCCTCTCTCAACTCCAAGCTTCAACTCTTCTAACAGCAACTCAGTCTTCAGACCTCATCACTCTTGACAGATATCAATTTGCTTCCCCAGGTTTCAACCCTCCAACATAAGTTTCAACTTATCTTCTTCTTCAAGCTTCAGCTCCTTAATCAGTTCCACCTTCAGGCTTCACTCTTAACCACAAGTATCAACTTGATTCCTTCAGGATCTCCAAGCTTCAAAGTAAGTATCAACTTATCCTTTGATCTTCAAGCTTCAGCTCTTTAATCAGTTCCACCTTCAGGCTTCACTCTTAACCACAAGTATCAACTTGATTCCTTCAGGATCTCCAAGCTTCAAAGTAAGTATCAACTTATCCTTTGATCTTCAAGCTTCAGCTCTTCAGTTAATCTCAGTTGCTTAGAAGTGTCAACTTCATCCTTCAATCTTTATTGGATCTTCATTGGGTCTTCAAGTATCAACTTGCTCTTGTTGCTTTCCAAGCTTCAGCTGCAATGGCAATGCTCAAGGAATCATCCTCTTCCACACTCTTCAATGAAGTCTTCATCTTCAAACTCAAGCCCAACATCTCTCAATATACTCAAACCAGAGGAAATCACTTAACTGGATAAGCTGGGATATTAAACTGCTTATTGACCACCAAAGGTGACCTATAAGGGTTTAACATCAAAGGAATGGTTCCCTCAAAGGTTCTACCTCCTAGGTACCATCACTTATCCCTCCAAAGGAGGGAGATGAATACCATGGAAGGACCTTGAATCATGGGGAGGAATGGAGGTGAAAGATACCATCCATGTTTAGGAAAGAACTTAACTAGGTCTAAACTCTTCCTAATTCCTAACCCTAAAACAACAACAAAACAAACAAACCTCAAGCTCTCAAGCTCCTTCTTCAATCTCCAAGTCTTCTACTATGCTCCTCCATGCTCCTCAAAGCAAAATCAAGCCCATCAAGCCCACAAAGCAAAGCAAACAAAATACAAGCCCACAAGGGCAACACAAACAACCATCAATTACAAAAATCAACTTAAAAATAGTATACTATTATATTAAAACCTAATATAATTTCTAGGGGATCCTACATGACTACCCTTAATACCCTTACATGTCCCAATATCTAACTTGACCTAGAAACCCAAAATTCTAGTGTTATTGTGGACCTATGTTAAGGATTAACCTAAATCTACACAACCTAAAGTCATCTAATCAAAACTAATCAAAAATTCATCACAAAATTATGGAATAAATCCAGAGGGGAGATAAAGTCCAAATTTAACTATCCTAAAAAGAATGGCCTAAAAATTCAAAGGGAACTAGCTAAACAAAATTCTACAAATCCATGTATCAACATAAAAGGAATTAAAATGCTATTAAAATAGAAAATACACAAAAAATATTAAAAATGCATGAAATGCAAATATTTTGATTTTATAATTTTCTAGACTTTATCATGAAATGGGAGAAAAAATCCCCATGCAAAAATCATCATTTTTCTATTTATTATGATTTTTCAAAGATTAATGAAAAATGGAGAAAAAGAAATTAAAATGGGAAATGCTTGGTGTGAATAGCAATGCCAGACAGTTCATTTATGAGACTGGGCCCTAAATGGGGGTGCAAACAACAATACGCGCTAGGCCCAATTTCCATCAGAAAATCAATTCACAAATTATAAAGAAAAAGAAAAAGAAACGGTGCAGTTAGTAACAAAAACTAGTTCATTATCCAATGGGCCATGACTTGGGGGTGTGAATATCAAGCTCATCACTTAAGCCCAAAACGAATGTTTAATGAAACGCCTCGTTTCATCATGTCTTCAGATTCCTCTTCAAACGTGAGAATAGATCGTGGCCGTGGGATCCAGATAGAGTCAACAAGTCTTCGCCTCATCCAACGACTATGGCATCATCTTCTTCCTCCAGCCATGGAAATGGAGGGAAAACTCCATAGTTGCAGAGCTCAAAACCCCAATTCGAACTCCATCCAAACTCAACCAAAAGCCATGATTCCAAGCCCTAATCCAATCTAAATTCCATGCTGATCACAACCATGGCCTTGAAATCAATTGAAGTGCCCTAAATCTCCAAACCCGATCCAAGATCAAAAATAAACTCAGACATCAACTTCCACAATTCTTGAAATTAATTACCTCAGAATGATCACCATCTCACACTGGTTAATTCTTGATATCAAACTCATGCTATAGCTCACTATATCTCATGTTCTTGGTCCAAACAAAAATGGTGTCACCAACTGAAACCTCACCAATTGATCTCAAACTTCCCAGAATCCAACACCTAATTGTCTCTAACCGTTCTAACCTAACAATTCTCCCTAATCATGCCTAAATCATGGTGTAGAAGAAAGTTTACTAACCTGTCAAATCTTGAACACCAGATAGGGTAATCCTCCACTTCAAGCTCTCAAATTCTTCAGAATCGATCCTTGAATGATGATAAAGCTTCTGTTTGCAAAAGATTGGGCCAAGAAAGCTTGAATCTCCAAACCCGATGGTGACTTGCAACCTTCAAAATCCAAGTGCTATCTCTTCAATTCTCCATGGTTTTGCCTTCAATTTGGTCTGCACAGCTTCAGTGTGATCAATGGAATGTGTTTGGATTGAAAGAAGGAATGGAAATGGATCAGAATGTAGAATTTGATTTCAACTTGCAATGGAAGCAAGTGAAATGGCTATCTCTCTCTTCTCTCAAATCTCTCACCAACCTTACATCTGAGCAAGTTCTAAATCATATATAGAATAGTTTAGACTCATCTAGAACCATCTGGAACCATCCAATGAGAAATTGGAATTCTCATGTCATGAGTTTATGGATTCATCTCATCTCACATGCCATCTCATGCCATAGCTCTTGCAGCCCTTGTAACTGACTTGAAAATCTCCCTAGATGAGATATATGGTGTGTTAAGATACTTAGCAAGCTTGTACATTGTCTTTCCTTGAGTTTTGCATTTGTTCCTTAAGATGCAAGCAACCATTTTCCAAAGCAACCCCATGATCTAGGCCTCAATTCAAAAAAGTGGCTGAACCATTGTTTCTAAAATTTTCTTTGGAGTCAAAATGACCTATTATATGCCATGTTTTGGATGTGTAACTTGGAATTTCCAATTTCCAACTTCAACTTATTTAACTTATGCCTTCATTTTAGGTCATTTTTATCACTTTTTGCTACAAGCCTTTTAAACATCTCATGACCTCCTTACTAGCCTTAAAACATCATTCTAAGCAAGTTTGATGTTGAAGATTTTTCCATTTGAAGCTTGGAAATAGGAGTTATGGCCTTATGCTTGAAATGACCTATAATCTCCAAATGACCAAAATGCCCTTGACTTGTCAAAGCCATAACTTGAGTTCTACAAATCCTATCAAGGACTTCTAGTACTCTCTAGAAAGATAATAAGATGAGGAACAACATTCATGTTGACCAAAAGTTCATAGGAATCGTCCTTCTTGGGCAAAAGTTGGATGCAAGTTGGGTGACTTTCAAGGACCCAGATTCACATACCTCAAATGACCTGTAACTTGTCAAAGTCATAACTTGAGCTCTATAAATCCTATCAAGGACTTCTAGTACTAAAAATAAAGCTAAGAACAAGCTCTACAACATTCATGTTGGGGGTAAGATGAGATGACAATCACATCTTGAGCTAAACTGCCTTGAAGATAGGGATCAAACTAGGGGATTTTACACTGTCAAGCCTTAGAAACCCTAGCTTGAAACTTCTCAAACTCTTCAATCATGATGATTTGATCTTGGAATCATCCTTATAGCCTCTCAATGCATCAATCCATGATCACATGGTTCTTGGATTAGGTCTCAACCCTCTCCAAATCATCAGTTGACCTAGGGTTGACCTAGTCAAACCCTAACTGCACCACTCATGGCTGAGTCTTCTTATTCTTGTACAATGGCCTCTCTAGGCTTCATGATGGCTTTCAAGACATCCCATAAGCTCTCTCAAAGCTTCAAGTCCATCCTCATAGCTTCAGAATCATCTGAGGAGCTCCCACAACTCTCAAGTTAGGAGGCACACAACCTTGGTTTCAACCAATCTTTCTGAGGATCTCTTAACTTCTCTGACAAGGATATCAACTCTTAATCATCTGAATAACCTTCTTGGCTAGCTTCATAGTCTTGATTGGTACTCATACCTCTTGATGGACACAAGCTAGGTAAATAAATGTTGGTCAAATTTTAGGGTGCAACAGCTGCCCCTATTCAAACGGCTTGAACCTGACTGGGTGAGGAGCGAACGGCTCTCAGCCAATCAAGGTGAAAGACGGTTGAATACCAACAAACTCGAAAATTTGCCAACTGCGCAAGTACACGATACTCTGATGGGAACAAATCTTCGAAAACTGAAATATTAGCTGCACTGCAACTAGCTGGAGAATTGGTCACACGGTAACCGGTTAATACATGGTCGATCATGCCGTCAGGCATCAAGATTCCTCGGGACTCATCAGGTCAACCATTAGGTTGAATCATGCCATCGGGCATTCAAAGAAAACTTCCGGGCATCAGCCGAACTTCATCAGCAAGTCGGGAATAGAATTCTTGGTCAATCATGAGCCAATTGGGAATATCCAAACCTCTGCCATCAGGCACTCCGCATCAGCTGAGAGAACTGCTTCATTAACAGTTGGACTTCAATCATCAAGTCTTCAGGGGAAGTTTCAACTTCGCTGTTCAGAAACCTGCTGGGGATGACACATCTCCGCTGGGGATTCTGGAGAACTATCAAGTAACTCTGCTTCGGGGATCCAGAAATCATTCTGGATGAATCAACTCTGCTAAGGACTTTAAGAATCATCTTGGACAAATAACTCCGCCGGGGACTTCAAGAATCATCTTGAACCGATAACTATGCTGGAGGTTTCAGGAATCATCCTGAGCAAACACTCTGCCGGGGACTCTAAGCATCAGCTTGAGCCACCAACTCTGGAGACTGCACTGGGGATCTTAAGAATCATCTTAAGCAAGCGACCTCGCTGGGGACTTCAAGAATCATCTTGAGCCGGAGACTTCGTTGGGGAGAATTTCAGGAATCATCCTGAACAACCAATTCTGCGGCGGAACACCTGTCAAAACAAGAACGGTAACAACCTAGGTCATGTTTATTATGCATATGCTTCGGCAATGGCACCATGCTCCACACGGTGGAAATGTTATGCGTTCATGATAAATGTTATGCAGTCATGCACAATGATGCGATCCCGTCAGCAAAATAAATGCTGAAGGGAGAATCCTCCTATCAAGGAGAAAGAACCACTCAGATAGGGGGAGGAATCATCCTGCCGAGGAGCACAAGGTCACACCAATCTCAATTGGACTCCGCAGGGGACACAACTTCAGTTGACTGCTGCGGGGGAACGAAGCTCTACGAGAACCTGGACCTGTTGAGGGAAGGCGATATCAATCGCGGGAATAGACTGCACGACCTTCATGGCTACCCTCCTGGAGATAACGACTCCGGTGGGGAAATACAGCATCAGCTATTCAACACTCCACTGGGGAAAACCATTCATGGCCCGAGCGGCTTCCAAGGATTCGGCTCTCTTGGGGATCTGCAAACCTGGCTGAGGAAGAAGAAATCATTCTGCTTTCCAGGGAGAGTACGACTCTGTGGGGGAATCTCAATTCCGCTGGGGAAGAAGGAATCATCCGGCTTCGGGGGAGAGTACGACTCTGTGGGGAATCTCAATTCCGCTGGGGAAGAAGGAATCATCCGGCTTCGGGGGAGAGTACGACTCTGTGGGGAATCTCAATTCCGCTGGAGACTTCAGTCTTGAACTATCAACTGCTGCACACTTCGGTATGACTCAGCTGAGGAGATGACATTCCTTCAGGATGCATCTGATTGGGGAGAGAATCTTCTCTGCCTGGGGAGACATATCAATGCTCACGATCTCGCATTCAGACTCTGCGGGGAGAGGCTTCTGAACCTTTGTTGGAGAAGGAGGAATCATCCTGCTTGGGGATGCGCACGACGCTCTGTCTGGTATATGCTACACCTGCAACAACACAAACAAACAGACAAGATACCCTTCTCAAAGGGACCTATCAAGGTTATTATCTCGTGACAATGTTCAAGTAATTCATTGTTTCAACAATCAGTGGCCTAGGCTAGTAAGTTTATGTATGCGCATTTTATCAAAAACATCGGCGTTCTTTTTTGCAAACAAAACAGATAAATGCTACACAGGCAAACAGAATTGCTGAATAGTATACATTTTATTGATAACGAACCCCTGAATGGGTAAAAATGTTTTACAACAGATGCAAGCTCCTGGAATGAGGAAGCCGCGCAAAAATAAAACATAAATATACATCAGTATATACAAATGTCGGCAACGAGGCGTAGACGAACACCATGAGTTGATCCCTCTATGACCCACTCGACTTCGATACTTCTTCGACGCTTCAGCTTCAGAAGAGATTGATTCAGATAAACGGCCCTCAGGTCTTCCAAACCACAAAACAAAGAATGTCCACACGCGGAACGCAGTCATTTGCTTTTTCAAATCCCTAACTTTTGCGTGAACCGCCCTTTGCGGGTTTTCAGTTCACCGGGATACCCCTTTTTGCCAAAGTCGCCCTTCCGGGTTTTCGACTTTGCGGGTGTACATTTTTCGATTTATATCCCTAATTTTTGCCCGAACCTTTTTTCTTTTTTATGGTTCGCCGGGATGCCCCATTTTTGCCTGGACTCTCTTTTTTCTGTCCAGCGGGTCGCTTTCAAGCAAAGTATTTTTTAACTGCGTCCGCGTTCACTGGGGATGCAAAATCTTCACCATCCATCGTGGATAACAACAAAGCTCCTCACGAGAAGACCTTGCTGACGACGTACGGACCTTCGTAATTGGGAGTCCACTTGCCCCGGTGATCGGAGTGTGGAGGAAGAATCTTCTTCAGGACGAGATCACCCGTCTGAAAGCTCCTAGGACGCACCTTCTTATCATAAGCTTTCTTCATTCGGCTTTGGTACAGACGACCATGCGCAATCGATGCTAACCTCCTCTCGTCCATCAGGCTGAGTTGGTTCAGTTGTTTCGTAATCCATTCTGCCTCGTCGAGTTTCACATCAACCAAAACTCGCAAAGAAGGGATCTCCACTTCTAACGGTAGGACTGCTTCCATACCGTACACTAAGGAGAAAGGAGTTGCCCCGGTTGAAGTGCGTACCGTCGTACGATAACCGTGCAATGCAAACGGCAACATCTCGTGCCAATCTTTATAGGTCACAACCATCTTCTGAACAATCTTCTTAATGTTCTTATTGGCCGCTTCAACGGCGCCATTCATCTTCGGCCGGTAAGGAGATGAGTTGTGGTGTTCAATCTTGAAACTCTGGCACAACTCCTTCATCATCTTGTTATTCAGATTCGAACCATTATCGGTAATGATCCGCTCGGGAATTCCGTAACGACATATGATGTCCCTCTTTATGAATTTAGCCACCACCTGCTTGGTCACATTAGCATACGAGGCTGCCTCCACCCACTTGGTGAAGTAGTCGATAGCTACTAGAATGAAGCGATGACCATTAGATGCAGTGGGCTCGATCTTGCCTATCATGTCGATGCCCCACATGGAGAACGGCCACGGGGAGGACATGACATTTAATGGGCACGGCGGCACATGAACTTTATCAGCATAAATCTGGCATTTATGACATCTCTTCGCGAATTTAAAGCAATTTGATTCCATCGTCAGCCAGTAGTATCCTGCTCTCAGGATCTTTCTCGTCATAGCATGCCCGCCGGCGTGCGTACCAAATGTGCCTTCATGGACTTCTTCCATGAGCATACTCGCCTCTTTCTCATCTACACATCTGAGTAGCACGAGATCGTGGTTTCTCTTATACAACACTCCATCAGGATTGAGATAAAAATTTCCAGATAGCCTCCTCAGAGTCTTCTTATCCTGGGTTGACGCACCCGCGGGATACTCCTTAGTCATAAGGAAAGTCTGGATGTCATGGAACCATGGCTTGCCGTCGGCGGCTTCCTCGATCGCAAAGACGAATGCAGGTCTATCAAGACGAGAAAGGACAATTCTTGAAGCTTCATTCCAAAAATTGACTTTATACATTGAAGCCAACGTGGCTAAGGCATCAGCCATCTGATTCTCTGCTCTGGGCACATGATGGAGTTCCACTCGATCAAAGAACGGAAGTAGCCTTCTGGCATAATTCATGTACGACACCAAATTCGATTGACGAGTCTCCCACTCCCCTTTAATCTGGTTAATCACAAGCGCCGAGTCACCATATACGTCTAGGTTCTTGATTCTCAAATCAATCGCCTCTTCTAGACCCATGATGCATGCTTCGTACTCCGCTTCATTATTGGTGACTGGAAACGTCAGTCTCGCAATGAACGGGATGTAGGATCCATGGGGAGTCGTGATGACCACCCCTATGCCACTTCCGTAGGAATTAACCGCCCCGTCAAATATCAATTTCCATTGGGACTTCCTATCTGGCCCTCGTCGGGCAACGGTTCATCGCAATCTTTCGCTTTGAGAAACATAATATCCTCATCAGGGAATTCAAATTTCATCGGCTGGTAATCCTCGATCGGCTTTTCGGCAAGGTAATCAGATAATACGCTTCCCTTGATGGCCTTCTGGGAAACGTATTGAATATCATATTCCGTCAGCACCATTTGCCATCTGGCAATCCTACCCGAAAGAGCCTGCTTCTCGAAGACGTACTTGATCGGATCCATCTTCGAAATTAGCATGGTGGTGTGGTTGAGCATGTACTGTCATAAACGTTTGGCAGCCCAGGCTAGTGCACAACACGTTTTCTCCAGCATCGAGTAACGAGATTCACAATGTGTGAACTTTTTACTCAAGTAGTGATCGGGAAAATAGCAAGTGTACTATTTTTACCAATTGTAGTAATAAGGGAAACGTCTCAAGTATCGATCTCGAGGACTGCGTAATAATTAACGGAATTTTTAGAATTCAATTGAACAAAAGGTCTAGTGGTTTGTTTGGTAGCAGAGTAATATCACAGTAAATACGGACTTAATTAATTAATCGAAGAACAGTGTTAGGGGAGTGGAGACTATACGAGTAAAGACCTTGTATGATTATTCTACTATACTAGTTATTAACCTTAATTTATCAGTTGGCCACTTTAGTTGCCTTAATTCCTTAATGGAAACCCTTTGATGATTTTCCTATTCACTAATTCCTCAGTGTCCCTGAAAAACATCAAGCAATAGTTCCGACCATAAAATACGTGATACGGGATATCCTCATTCCTAAGCAATATCGACCGTGATACTATTTTGCAAAAGTGTTAGGTTGACTTTCCAGACTAAGCCTAAGCACTATTCGAATTCTACTTTCCAATATGAATACAAATAGTATTAATACAAAATCAAATATATTAAGGTAAAAACATAGTTCTCATAGAATAATTAAACAAACGTCATTACATCGCATTAAGGACCACCCCCTAACAACTTGGGGTTTAGCTACTCATGTTCTGGGTAAACATAAAAGTAATTAGAATTAAAAAGGAGAAGATCATTACAATGCACGTTGAACTCCTTGGATCATCAATTGCTTCCGCTTTTGATCGATCCTTTGTTTCCAGCCGAACTCTCCTCTCAGTTGTCAATCCTAATCCTCGTTCAAAAAAGTCTCCTTTCTCTTTCTAAAATGTGCCTCTTATATCTAAATTCAAATTACATAGCGAAATGTCTCAAATGCCCTTCGAAATAGGTCTGACAGCAAAAAAACAGAAAACAGAGAAATTTCACGTTCAGTGGCCCTAACACGGGCCGTGTTGTGCAACACGGGTGGCCGTGTCAGGCTGCTGGCTTCTTTTGGGGCGTGTTCCTCTCCAAGGGCTGCAACACGGGTCGTGTTGCATGACACGGGCACCCGTGTTGCAAGTCTGAGTCTTCTTTTTCCATCTGCCTTGCTTCACCCGTGCCTGCCAGCCGTGTCCTTCATGACACGGGCCGTGTTGTGCAACACGGGTACCCGTGTTGCAGCTCTGAGTTCCCTTTTTCGCCTTTTCTTTTCCTCCGAATGCGGTGCGATTTTCGTGCTATCCATTCCTGCCAAAAACACACCAAAAGAAACCAAATCAAACGCACCAGCGGCAAAAGCAACATAAACTTAAAAATAAGACTCGAAGACACACAACTACGAGTAATGCAGATAATAACAACTAAAGCTTCGAAAACTAGATAAAAACATTGCGAAATTAACCACAAACAGCGTTTGAAAACACAACTGAAATCCACCGATCAAACTCCCCCGAACTTGAACTTTTGCTTGTCCTCAAGCAACAAGCTCACCAACCCGAACTTAATATCTCTCTTTTTTTTTTGTTTTTTTCATAACGGAACCGTCCATAGAATTGTGAGTTACGGTGATAATACTCATACTTGAACTTCTCATTCCAAGTCCCCTAGGATTTATCTCGGCTTTTCCCTCAAAACAGGTAACCTGCAAACACTAGACTGCGGTAAACCACAGACCTCAGTCTCCCTATGGGTAACCTCTCCGACTATGCTTTGTACTTAAGTCTTCTTTTTCGATTTTCCTCCCTTTCATTCGGACAATCACTATATGGCTTTTATGATTTTCCTCGTGTGCACAAGATTTAGCAATCTTTTTCTGGCACTGTTATTCTTTTTGCATGGCTTTCAGGTTCGACCGCCGTTGGGCTGAATAACCGGGTGAGGGTTACCCAACTTAGAAGGATTAGTCGCCTACTTGCCCCTTTTTGTTTGTTTTTTTTTCTTGTGCCTTAACTCTATATTTTTCATTATCCTTGCACACACGATTATTTTTGATGGAGCCTGATTGTCAAAATAAACTACTCAGGGGTACTTCTCAGATCAAAGCACTATGGTACAAATCTACACGTCGAACTCGTTCCTCTTTGGGAAACCCAGGGTGTTGGCCTTTTACCTATCTCTCAAGATTATCCCAATTTCATCCTCACGGTTCTTTTCTGAGTATTCTATATACTTTCTCATCACCTCACTCAACATCTTCACTCGACAGTTCCCCAACCAACAATTTCATTAATTTTATTAGCTCAATGTCAGGGGGGTCTTCCTGTGGATCGCTATCATGTTCTAAAACTAACACTGGACTGGAAATTAAATAGACAAATAACTGCAACAGAATTGAAAACACACAAATAACATAAAAACACAAATAAAATAAAACAAACACAAATAAAATACCCCCACACTAGAATTCAACAGTGTCCTCACTGTTGGAACACTAGTAGCAGGGGACTCACAGAGTTCATGGTTGCGGAGGTTGGTCGCGCAGCATCATCTGCCGCATCCATTCATGCATCTCACCGATCAACCTGCCTTGTCGGATTTGCTCATTCCCTTGTCTTGTCTGCTCCTCGCCTTGCCTCGTCTGCTCACTTCGGAGATGGCACATCTCATTCTCCATCCAGTCCCATTCTTTTTTAGATAAGCTCCACGAGCCTGAGCCTGATTCCTGATGGGGTGAAAATCGAGTAGGCGGTATAAGCGCTTCTTCTACCTGATCGCCTTCATCCTCAAAGAATTCTGCACCTGTACCATCATAAAATTGGTCTTCTTCATCCTGCAGGGGGCTCTCATATAGCCAGTTATTCACATTTTGAATACTAATAAAGTCAGGGGCAGGTAAAGCAAGAAGATGATTGTTGCAGCTTACCAAGGAATAGTAATTATCAAAGACACGAATCATACCTTGAGCAGTCAGTGTGGCAAGATCTATTTTTGTCTTACCTGTAACAGTGGGTTCCTCCCTCAAAAGAGCACCATGGCCAAAGTGATTCGCGATTTGAGTAATCATACCGCCTACACTTATTTCGCCTGAAGGTGCATTCGCAACCCTCTTCGGATGATCAGCTGTAAAGGTAGCTACAATAATGAGCTCGTGATTGGCCATGCCGTACATGAAGTACAACTCCCTCTGAGTCGCCACCCCTGTGCTGTCACCCCTGCCGAACAGTGTATATGCCAATCCTTTTTGAGTGTACCTGAAACAAGGGTTATGGATACAAGAGGCTTTTGCCGCTTTCGCGACATAATCAGTTCTGCCTGTAATAGCCTTCCAAAAGTCCCCTGCACTAAAATTTCCCGGAGGGGCTCCAGGACCAAAATTGGGGAGCTTCAGAATATCTCCCAATTCGGCTATGGTCAGGCTATGGTCAATATCAAATAACCTAAACCGCAGTGTACCATAATATTCTTCCTCCACCCCTGTCCACCTGTGCTTCAACTGAAATTCTAAAGTGCTCAAGAATTCAACAGTTATGCGCTCATAGGTTGGCGCTTCTAATTGCATAAATTCTAACATCCCCAGAGTGTGAAACATCCTATGGACCTCTATTCTCAGCCCTAGATTATCAAGCGTAGTGTTACAGATATACCTTGTGGGCGTGAGTTTACGCTTGATGATGTTAGAGTACTTTTTCTGATGATCCAGGTCTTCAAAGAGTATGCCGTGAGGGTTCGCCATACGGTGTGCTCTCTTTCTGGGGCGTGAAGTTTCCGCCACTGCTTTTCCGGTATCTCTACGAGGAGGCATTCTGAACCTGCAAAACACAAAACAACACAGATGATTCGAAAAATTTCGAAATCCCTGTTAGTGAAAAACGAAACCGTAGAATTAATCACAATGATGAGTAGAGTGTTTTTTGTGAAGGACGGATGTGGTTCCGGTGAGTGGGTGTGGTAGATAATGAAGCTTTTGTGTAGAGATGGTTATGGAGGTTAGGGGTTTTGTGAGGGAGAAGAAGGAGGAAGATGAAAAAATGATAGGAATTGTGTGATGGGTAATGATAAGTGGGGGTTTAAGTGGTGGGCCCCACGGGGTAAAAATGGAAAATTCTGACCGCGCCTTGCAACACGGGCCGTGTTGCACAACACGGGCACCCGTGTTGCTCCCCTTGTAGACTATATTTTTTTTCAAAGTCACGCTACTGCAACACGGGCCGTGTTGCACAACACGGGCACCCGTGTTGCTCCACTGGACCACCTGTTTTTCCAACTTCCTCTTTTCTGTCATGTTGGGCCTGACACGGCCCGTGTTGTACAACACGGCCACCCGTGTCAGGGTGCTGTTTCTCATATTTTTATTCTCCTATGGTCTCCGACATTTTCTGTCACCGATGAACTGCGAGTTTAGCAAAACCTGTTAAAACAAAAACAAAATGAAAACGTGTAAATGAAATACGTGGGTTGCCTCCCACGAAGCGCTTCGTTTAACATCGCCTGGCTCGACGGTCCGTCATCGTATCACGTGAGATGAACGACATCGTTGCGATCCTTCTGTTGTCCCTCGTAGTAAGGTTTCAGACGCTGACCATTTACTTTAAAAATGTCTCCATTTGCTGGATTTTTCAGCTCAACTGCTCCGTGCGGAAATGTCTTATATACTACAAATGGTCCAGACCATTTTGATTTAAGCTTTCCCGGAAATAGTTTCAGTCGGGAGTTGTACAACAGTACTAATTGTCCTTCCCGAAATTCTTTCTTCTGAATACGTCGATCATGCCATTTCTTTGCTTGGTCCTTGTACATTTTTGCATTCTCATATGCCTGATTCCTGAATTCCTCTAGCTTATGGAGTTGGAGGGTTCTGGACTCTCCTGCTCTGGTGAGGTCTAGGTTAAGAACTTTTGATGCCCATAATGCCTTGTGTTCTAACTCTAGAGGCAGATGGCAAGCTTTACCATAGACCAGTTGGTACGGGGACATACCAATGGGTGTTTTGTATGCACTGCGATACGCCCAGAGAGCGTCGTCCAGCTTCACTGCCCAGTCCTTACGGGATGCACGCACTGTTTTCTCTAATATCTGTTTGAGTTGTCGATTTGACACCTCGGCTTGCCCGTTGGTTTGAGGATGGTACGGAGTAGATATTTTGTGTTTCACATTATACTTAAGGAGTAGCTTTTCCATGAGACGATTTAGGAAATGAGTTCCTTCATCACTTATAAGGGCCCTTGGTACTCCAAACCGCGAAAATATGTTCTCCTTCAGAAATCTGACCACTACTTTAGCATCATTTGTTGGTAGTGCCACTGCTTCCACCCATTTCGAAACATAGTCAACTGCTACCAGTATGTAGTGTTTTCCAAATGATGGTGGGAATGGTCCCATAAAATCAATCCCCCAAACATCAAACAACTCTACTTCTAACATGGAATTTTGCGGCATCTGGTTTCTTTTCGAGATATTCCCAGTCCGTTGACATCTGTCACATTCCTTAACTACGTTCTGGGCATCCTTGAACAAATACGGCCAATACAACCCTGACTGGAGGACTTTGGCTGCGGTGCGGTCGCCACTGAAATGCCCTCCATAATCTGAATTATGACATGCTTCGAGCACCTTTCTTTGTTCGTTTTCCGGAATGCATCGTCTGATCAGTCCATCCACCCCTTTCTTGTAAAGAAACGGATCATCCCATAAGTAGAACCTGCAGTCATGAACAAACTTTTTCCGTCTGTTAGAATCAAAATCGTCGGGTATGAGACCACCGACTAAATAGTTGGCGTAATCCGCAAACCAAGGAACGCCATGAATAACTAGGATGTGTTCATCAGCAAACTCATCCTTTATCGGGCGCTTTTCCTCGTTCTCTTCAATTGGTGACATTCGTGAGAGGTGATCAGCCACAGTATTTTCACATCCTCTCTTATCCCGAATCTCCACATCGAATTCTTGGAGAAGAAGGATCCATCTCAGCAGCCTGGGCTTTGACTCCTGTTTAGCAAAAAGATATTTTAACGCTGCATGGTCAGTATAGACAATCACTTTAGAACCCAACAGATATTGCCTAAATTTGTCAAAGGCATACACCACCGCTAGCAACTCCTTCTCAGTAGTTGCATAATTCATCTATGCTGGGTTCAAAACATGACTCACATAGTAAATAACATGCAAAAGCTTCTCTTTCCGCTGCCCCAATACAGCCCCTACTGCGATGTCACTCGCGTCACACATGATCTCAAACGGCAGCGACCAGTCTGGGGCTATCATAATTGGTGCTGACACCAACTTATTTTTCAGGTTCTCGAATGCATCAGCACATTCCTTATTGAACACAAACGCTGTTTCCTTGACTAACAAGGACGTCAACGGTTTAGCTATCTTGGAGAAGTCTCTTATGAACCTACGGTAGAACCCTGCGTGACCCAAGAAGCTTCGGATACCTTTCTCGTTTACGGGTGGTGGTAACTTGGATATTACTTCCACTTTTGCTTGATCAACTTCGATCCCTTTATGTGAGATTTTGTGACCAAGGACGATGCCCTCTCTCACCATGAAATGACATTTTTCCCAATTCAGGATCAAGTTACTTTCCTGACATCTCTGCAAAACAAGTGACAGGTTAGTTAAACAATCATCAAATGATGACCCGAAAACCGAAAAATCATCCATGAAGACTTCCATATGTTTCTCGAGCATATCCGCAAAAATGGAAGTCATGCATCTTTGAAATGTGGTTGGAGCATTACATAACCCGAATGGCATTCTCCTATAAGCAAAAACTCCGTACGGGCATGTGAAAGTTGTTTTCTCTTGATCCTCCGGCGCAACCGCGATTTGGTTGTATTCGGAGTATCCATCTAGAAAGCAGTAGTAATCGTGACCAGCCAATCTTTCTAACATCTGATCGATAAAGGGCAACGGGAAGTGATCCTTTCTGGTGGCTAAATTAAGTCTCCTATAATCAATGCATACCCTCCAACCAGTGACGGTACGCGTAGGAATCAACTCATTCTTGTCATTAGTCACCACAGTTGTACCTCCTTTCTTAGGCACCACGTGCACAGGGCTCACCCATGAACTGTCGGATATAGGATAGATAAGCCTAGCATCCAATAATTTCACCACTTCCTTTCTTACGACTTCCTTCATAACGGGGTTCAGTCTTCGCTGGGGCTGCACAACCGGTTTATGGTCCTTCTCCATAAGGATTTTGTGCATGCAAACTGTAGGACTTATTGAAGGAAAATTGCGATCTAAACGCAGCGGAAAACAAAAATTTCCTTTAGTGATCCTTACGAATGAGCATGGTCAGTGATAGAATCATTACCTCTTTGTGGCGATTCAGATCTTTGATGCAGCGATCACAAGCGTTGATGAAGTGCAACGCCTCTACTCAGTCCACACGAACAGCTTCCGGTCACAGTGCTAGCTGCTTACGAACGGAATTATTTGAGTGAGAAAAGAGAATCAAAAACGAAATTGCATCAAGTGAAAGCTTCATCACAAGGGTTCCTTTTATAGACTCTCTTGTGGGCTGCGGGCTAAAAACCCAATTCACATGATCCATAATAATATTATATATTATTATAATAACTATTATTATAATAAATATATTTATTTTATTATTATTTTATAACCATTATAAAATAACAATAATTATTATTATATTATCCGAATTTCTATTTTTCACTTAAGTGCACCGTACCTTACGGTGTTCCTTTGATTTCTCTATCTCTCATCAAACTGTCCTTATGTGTGTGACCCTGTAGGATTTCGTAACGTTGGTAATTATATTAAATTATATATTTAACATAATAAACAGTAAGCGGTATCTAGCAACACATCACTGCTACCCAAGTCACGAAAATGTCATGTGATCTGACAAAACCTTTTTCGTGATAATATATGTTTGTACAATTACCCTTTTGCCCCTATGTCTATATTGAACACAAGGCATACACTGTGTCATCCTTGTCCAGTTCAATATTGGGCCCTTAGACATTTCTCCTGTTATGCAGGATTGGCAAATTCCATCTAGGACACTCATGTCCCTCAGCATGCTTCGTGGAGTGCCCATCAACTGTCTTTATGATCATCCAGTTACGGATAATGTTTGATCAGCAATAAAGCACCCGACTCTACATCTAGGGTCCATAGTGGTTTCAGGTCGAAGGGTGGTAATACACCATTATCACCATGAGAATAACTTATGACACTTTGCATAACATACTATGTAGTATTCTCATAGCGGGTCAATCCGGTATAAATATTACTCCTAATATTTATACCTATGTCAAGACTTGATAACTCTTTATCCATGATCCATGAGATGTGATCATCAGTCTATCTTCATAATAGTCTCAATGCTTTTAATGTTATCCCACTTTGCAATAAAGCTTGACTACGGATATTTTAAGAATAATGTCTTTATGTTTAATGGGATCTCATGATTAAGTCACACTTAACATTTCATTAAACAAACTAACTATTCTAGGGACTTTATTATTCTGAAAGACAAACATAATAAAGAAATGCCTTTTATTATTAAACGAATAATCCGATAAAAGTACCAAAAAGTATTGGCCTCTAGGGCTTACACCAACACTTATACCCTTTAAGTCTTCTATTTTCCAACCAATAGCACTCTTAAATTTTTTTAGAACCCCAATCAGTTGTTTTTCTTGGACACTTTTCAAACTAGAGCTGATAATGGCAGGACACTTTTCCTCGGTGTCTAGAAACACATATTTGAGATTTTCCGGCAGTTGTTTCAATTCCGAACCTTTAGGCTTTTCGTCATTACCCTCAAGCTCTATAGGTTGCCGTAAGTCCTCCCATCGGTGTGGTCGGGATCCCCTTTGGAATGGTCGAGTGTCCAACATTTCGACTACCTCTCTGTCATTCTCATCTACTTCTTTGTCTTCCTTAAAGATTGACATGCTTAGCACTCTCTCCAGGGGCAGTTGGGTCACACTTTCCAAATGTTCGCTCTCTACGACCTGTTCTAGCACTTGTATGTTGCTGCTGGTGCCCCGATCCTGTTTATGCTTCATGGTATTACTAACATCAATTTTTAACTCCTCGTCATATACTTTCAAGGTCAGGGTGCCGCCTTCCATATCTATCATGACTCTCCCGGTTTCCAAGAATGGTCGGCCCAAAATTAACAGCATTTCTTCATCTTTCGGCATCTCTAGGATCACAAAATCAACCGGAAACACAAATTTATCTACCTTAACTAGTACATCTTGAACCACTCCATATGGTCGCTTAACTGAATGATCAGCAAACTAGAGGGTCATCCGAGTGTCTTGAACTGCACCGATATCCAATTTTTTGTAGATAGATAAGGGCATGAGGCTAATACTTGCTCCCAAATCAATTAAAGCTCTGTTGAATGACCTATCGCCTATAGTGCATGGGATAGTAACAGCTCCATTGTCTTTCTTCTTGACCGGAATCTTCAGACCCTGCAAAATAGCACTACAAGTTTCCGTTAGAATAACAGGTTCGGACTCACTCGTCCGCTTCTTAGCAATGATGTCCTTCATGAATTTTGCATAGGTGGGCATTTGTTCTAGTGCCTCCAACAACGGAATGTTCAGCTCCAACTTCTTAAACAGCTCCAGGAACTTCTCGAAATTCTTCTCTTGCTGTCCTTTCTTCTTATTTCTTGAGGGGTATGGCAGCTTGATCACCGGTTTCGGTTCTACCACTTTTTCTTTAGTTACCGGTACCGGTGTCACCACTTCTTCCTCGACTGTTTCATTCTCTTTAATCTCCAGCTCCACTTCAATCATCTGATCATTTAGTTCTGTTTCCTCTTCTCCTACTTCCTTGGCTTTTCCACTTCTTGTTACTACCGCCTTAATTTGGTGGTGATCCTTCGGACTTGGTACTGTGGCACTTGGAAGTGTACCCGGCGCTTGTGAACTTGCTAGCTGTTGGGCAATTTGACTCATTTGTACTTCAAGATTCTTTATGGATGCTCCAGCATTCCTGAAGTTACTCCTTGTCTCTTCTTGAAATTGAGAACTTTGGGCGGCCATTTTCTCAATGGCCACTTCCCAATCAGCTTTTCTAGGCGCTTGTGGTTGAAATTGAGGTTGGTACGGTGTCTGCTGGTACTGCTGTGGCTGAGGTTGATACGGTTGTTGGCCTTGAACCGGTTTTTGCACATTACCTTGTTGATCTTTCCATGAAAAGTTTGGGTGATTCTTCCAACCAGGATTATATGTGTTGGCGTAAGGATTGTTTTGCCTCAACATATTAATTTGTTCCACTTGCTCTTGAGTTGCTACACAATGCATTGTAAAGTGTGGCCCACCGCATATTTCACAAGGTGCTGCTTGAACTGGCTCAACCTGTGCCACTACCTGAGTTTCAACATTCATTTTCTTTAACCTTCTCTCTACCTCAGCGGTGATCTGATCCTCCATTTTAACAACCTGGTCTGCCAGCTTCAGATCAATCTTACCTTCCGGTTGGTTTACCGTGCGATCATACAACTCAAGGTGCTCGTTCGCGGCGATTGCTTCTATGATCCTTCTGATACCTGTGGCTGTTGAGAAGTTGGTTGAGCCACCGGCAGCAGTATCTATGAGCTGTTTCGTTTTGAGTCGTAATCCATTCACAAAGTTTTGCATCTGCTCCGTGGCGTCCAGGTTATGAGTAGGACATGCTGTAAGACACCTCTTAAACCGCTTATATGCATCCCCTAAAGATTCTCCTTCTTTTTGCTTGAAGTTGACAATGTCGTATCTTTTTCGGATGAACACTGAGGCAGGGAAATACTCATTCAGGAACGTAGTTTCCATCTCTTGCCATGTTGTGATACTCCTAGCGGGAAGCGAGTAAAACCATTCTTCCGCATCATCAGTGAGTGTGAACGGGAACATAACTAATCTCTTGGCCTCTTCGGAATGTCCTTCTATTTTCAGCGAGGTGGTGGTTGTGAGGAATCTCTGAAGATGTTTATTTGCATCTTCGTTGATTCTTCCGGCGAACGGCTTGCTCTCCAACTGACGGATGGTGGAAGGTGTTGCACCCTAAAATTTGCTCAACCTTATTCAATTGGCTTATGTTTCATCATCATTAGCATTTGCATATAGAGTCATGTACATAGACTAACCATCTGCATAGCATCAGCATAGCAAGTCATCCAACAGGGGACCAATCATTATTTTCATCTCTAGAGGCCTAGCAAGAGGTTATTATCCTAATTCCATCCTATTCAAGTCATCAGGAAAGAATTTGAAAGCAAAGAGTTCAGCAGATCAAGCCTTGAGTCCATCTCCTAGCTGAGGGTATCTGAGGATCAACAAGAGGGTTGTGTGCTGTGAAGTGAAAGCATGGAGAGCATCTAGACATCTTGAGAGACTTATAAAGTCATTTGGAGAAGAAAACAAGTCATTGATGAAAGCACAAGAGCTACAGTTGAAGACAGTCAACTAGGGTTTCATCTGGGTCAACCCTAGGTCAACCCTAGGTCAATTGACTGACTTTAAAGGGCATTCAAGTCTATTGGAGAGATGTGGGGATCATCATTGAACATATGAAGAAGGATATGGAGATATGACAAGGAGAATTCAAGAGAAGTCAAGGAGAAGAGGAGTTACTAAATTAGGGTTTCTCTGTAAAATCCCCTAGTTTAGGTCAAATTTCCAAGCAAGATAAGTCAAAATGCTAGCTTCAAATGGCTTCTTGGCCAACATGAAACTTGTAGAGGATCTCAAGACCTTTAATTTGAGTGGTGGAAGACCTCAAGGAGATTTATAGAACTCAAGTTATGGTCCTTACAAGTTACAGGTCATCTGGGGTGTCTGAATTCTTGTCTGTGAAAGTGACTTGACTTCCAAGCCATTTTTACCCCTCAAGGAGATTTCAAATGAATTCTTGGTCAACATAAGATTTGTTCCTCATTGTCTTAGCTTTCTAGAATGGTATGGCATGCCTTCATATGATGTGGAGAACTCAACTTATGGTCTTGACAAGCAAAGGGTATTTTGGGCATTTGTGAATTACAGGTCATTTTAACCTATGTCCAAAACTCATACAAGGAGGCCTCAAATGAAAAAACTTACAACATCAAACTTGCTCCAAATGGGATTTTAAGTCTAGAAAGAAGGTCACAAGTTATTGGAGAAGCTCATAGCATGATGTTACATAATTGGTCAAAATATGAACTAAAAAGGCTTATAAAGTGAATAATTTCAAGTTGAAAAATGGTTTGGGAGATTTACAAGTCCAAATGAAGACTTCCAATATATGATTTTGAATGGAAAAACAATTCTAAGAACAATGGTTCACACACTTTTTTGAGTTTAGAAGGAAAAAATGAAGTTATCCATGGTTGCTTACCTTTTAAGAAACATAATCAAAAATGAGCCAAAGTTTGAAAACAAGGGAATGTGCAAGAGGGATCTAGAATGTTCATTTGGGGTCTATATATTCATGAAATGTGCATTGATCAAGGGTTGGCCTCATTTGCACCAAGAATTTCACAAGATTTCTCATTCTTTTCATTGAAGTTTTATTGCAATTCTCACAAATTCTTCATCAAATCTTCATCATAATCAACCTTCTCATACTGATTCATCACCATATAGTATAATTCAATCAAGAACAAGGTGGTTATCATCCATTTTCGAGCACTTTTTTCAAGAGCATCAAGATTGAAGTTGCAAGTGGACAGCATAATTCAAGCAAGGAATCACCAAAATACTGCATACAGAATCAATGCCTGAGTAATTTGATCAAGATTCAAGCCTTAGAAGCCTCAGATCCTCAGTCTCCATAGCTGTTTTCAAGTTTTTGCACCAGGTGAGTTTTCAATCACACAGCTCGATTCAGTTAGTTAGGCATGTTGTTGTTAGTTTAGAGATGATCTAGGTGGTTAGGAGATTAGTTTAGATGAATTTGGAGTGATTTGGAGTCCATTGTTAGCAGGTGCCATAAGCTGTTTGGATCAATATCTCTTAGGTTAGGGCATTAGAATCTAAGCTTGATAGCGCAGGTTGATCTCCACTAGTTGAAGGTTAGGTTAGGGTAAGTTTGATGAAGAACTATTATGATGCATCTCAGTGCATTTCCATGGAGACCAGAATTTGACACCATCGGGTTGAAGGATTTATTGAGTTTCAAAGCAATCTAATGCCCTAGGCTTGTAGAGGGAAGAATTTGGAGTGGTTTTCATGTTCACATCGTGGGGATTGGTTGCCTGTAGAGTGAGAACAGAGGGATGGAATATTGGTCGTGCATGGAGGCTCATGGTGTTTGAAACCCTAACTTGCAGAACCAAGGAGGAAGAGATAATCATAGCCCTTCGTTTGGAGTTAGACTGTTGACTGTGAGAGTGATCCAATGGTTGGCATTCAATCTGATCATTTGGAGGGAAGTGGAAAATGGCCAAAACGCACCGTTTCATTAATTGAAACGGGCGGGCCTGAGTTGGTTGTTGCTAATCCCACCCCCAGCAATTAGGCCCAATGCAATTTCAACATGGATTTGATACTTTTCTCACCCCCCTGGCGTTTCTATTTCTCATTAGTTCTGAATTCAAGCTGGGCTTAACTCAAAATGATATGCGCACCCCCCCTATTGTTGGCCCATTGTGATTTTTTAACTGCGCGTGGTTACTATTCTAACCCCCTCCCTCATTTTAATTCAATTTTATTTTTCTTATTTCATTTTAATTTTCACCATCTTTGAAAATTCATAAATAATTCATAAAAAATGCTTTTTAATCCATTCTTTTTACCATATCTTCATTAAAATGTCTAGAATATTATAGGAAAATAAAATTTCATTTTTAGTTTTATTTCATATTTTTTTCATATTTTCTAAATAAATGTCATATTAAATAGATTCATTTCATGCATTATTTTTATGATTTTTGTTCTCTCACATGCTTTGATATTTTTTGATCATTCTTTTCATATTGTTTAGATGAGATGTTAAACTTGTAGAAATATTTTAGTTCCCATTTTTAGGAGTTAATTTTAGGTGATTAATAAATGCTTGAATATCATGAACAAAACTAGGGTTTTAGGTGACAACTTAGGAGTTTGATTTCATTCCCCTTAGGACTTAGGACTTAAATAGATTAGTTATGGGACTATAGGGGCTATGGGTATCTATTAGATCCCTTAGAGAACAATTAGGATTCCCCTACTGCTATTATTACTGTCTGTATATCTGCTGTCTGGTGTGGTGTGCCCTCTGGGGTTTATTGATTGTTTGTTTGGGTATTGGGTTTGTCTGGGGCCCTGGGGAAGCTGAAGATTTGTGGAGATGAAGCTATTGGAGATTCAAAGACTGAAGATCAACTGTCAGAGTTGAGGAGGAGTTTCTTGCTAGCAGATGCTGAGGAGATTAGGGTTTAGGAGCTAGGCAGAGCTCTAGATTAGAATAATTGTTTCTCAAACGTGGATTGCCTTGACTGCATCCATTCTTCTCTGTGATTCAGAGTCTCTCTAAGACACTCACCCCCTTCCTTTGGAAGGCTTGGTGATAGGGTCTATGAGATAGAACTCTTGAGAGAAAATGTCTCTTGTGTTAGAAGCAGTCTGTTCACCACCTTTGGTAGTCAGCTGATTGCTTAACACCCAATCCACTCTTGTGACTGATCCCTCATCCTGGAGGTTTGAGCTTGAAGAAAAGCCATTGCAGATGGAAGACTGATGATCAAAGCCCTTGTCTGAAGGCCATGAAGATGGAGATTGATGCTTGTTGAAGCCTGTAGATGATTGGAGATTACTTGAAGCCAGTTGTTGATTCAGAGCTGCTGAAGCTGTTTGTTTGATTGCTGTATTTCATTTGTTGATGTATTGATTGGTTTTCTGGACTGTATTGTTTGCTGTCTACCCTGTTGGGTTGAAAGTGAAGCCTGTTCACTTTTGCCTATTGTTTTCTAGGTTCGAGGTTGAGTGGTACTCCCTTGCCTCGCTTGTGTTGTTGCATCCATGCATTGTACTGCTTTACTGCATATATCTGTTATTGTTTCTGTTTCTGCCTATCCCGTAGGATCTCTGTTTCTCTCTGTGCAAGAGAGGAGCATGATAGACACTAGGTCTTAACCCATGCATGATAACATTAGGTTAGTTTGATTCCCTTCGCAACCGTAGGTTAGAGTTCCGTCTCTTTCTTTCTCAAAACAAACAGAAAAACACATAAAGATTTCAAACACAATAAAAGACACTTCTTCCGTAAAAGAATGTGAACTCATCAAAACGTCATTTTTGTCCGCTTGGACTGCTAATCAAGAAAACCTTTTTCAGAAGGAATAAAATCAACCAAGACAAGCTTGTGTCGTACGTGGCCCGAACTACGTTTGCTCTGATCTTTCATGCTGTATGAAAGTACGTAGGCATAGGATGCGATATCCTAGCGAGCAACCTTCCCCTCCTTTCCCGTAGGTAGGCGAACTACGTTGACTCTGATTTCTCGTTCCAGACGGGAATACGTAGGCATAAAGTGCGATACTTTGCCGAGTCATTTTATTTTCATTCTCTTTTCTTTTTAACCCCTTGACCCTTAGAGTAGATAGAATAACAATCCGTACCCGAAAACAAGCGTGGATCCCGTCGAGTACGACGGACGTGAGGGGTGCTAATACCTTCCCCTTGCGTAACCGACTCCCGAATCCAGGTTTTGGTTGCGACGACCATACCTTTCCCATGTTATGCGAGGTTTACTCTGGGCGTTTCCTTTCCCTCCCGTGGGATAAATAACGCACGGTGGCGACTCTTCTGTTCAGCCGGCGCCGATTTTCGCAGTAGCGACAGCTGGCGACTCTGCTGGGGATCCAACGTCCCCTGGCTGCTAAGGACTGCGATGGTTCTTATGCATTTGGGATCCAACGTCCCTTGAGAGAGTCAATCCTAACGCTTGTTTTCCCGTCGAGGATTTTGTATGGAGTTATTGTATATTTCTAACCTTGTATTTTCAGCTTTATATATTGTTTATTATTGCTGTATTGGGGTGTGACGGGTGTTCTGATATTGAGAGATAAGCCGGACCTGGGCTTGAGTGCACCTAGAATTAGAGTAGAAATTAGTGGGCGCCCGCTTGCTTTGCTTGCTTTGGTGTCCCATGAAATCTACACTCAGACGAGGTTCCTCTGGTTGGCCTCCTGCCCCTTCCTTTGGTTGGCGTGGGTTGCTGGTTAGTTGGATTGTCGACTCTGGGGACCGATCATTTGGAAGTTGGCTGAGTGAGGCCTCTTCAGGAATTGATGATGCCACTCCTTCTGGGAATCGTATCATCAACCCTGAAAGTCTGTGACGCCGACGACCGCATAGGATGCCGTACCTTGTGCCAGTTATAGGGCCACCCACCTGTGAGGGGATTCAGGGTTATGCAGGTAACTAGACCTCCAGATTACCGGTTATTTCTTGATCAGAGATCCGGGTTATTTATGGAGAGTTATGAGGTCTGCCAGAGACCACTTGGAGATTTATTCTGAGGTCTGTCAGAGACCATTGGGAGAGCTATGAGGTCTGTCAGAGACCAGTTGGAGAGTCATGAGGTCTGTCAGAGACCAATTATGGATGTGATTTGAGGTCTATCAGAGACCAGTTGGAGTTATGGTTTGAGGTCTGTCAGAGACCAGTGTTGGAGTTCTATTTTTAGGTCTATCTGAGACCAGGGTTTGATGACTTCTGGACGGTCTATTTGAGACCTTTCTTGATTGGGTTTAGGCTATTCAGCTGCAGCTTTGGTCCCTGTTGAATGTTACTTGCATTGCATCCCTGCATATACATTATCATTTGCATTTCACTAACGTGTGTCTGTGCTGCAGGTGCATTTGCATTTCCCTAGTTCTAGTGCCCAGACTTCTGAGTGTTTGATCATGACTAGCTTAAGGAGAACGGTTGCTTACAAATTGCCTACGCCTGATATTGTTCCTCTACTTGGGTTGATCTCTCTTGCTGATGAGGGTGTTCGTAGGAGTTTCCGGATGAGCTATGGTAGATTACTGAGATTGGTGTGCAAACCTACAGAGGTAGAGTTAGATGGGCTGTATGCTTTGATGCAATTCTACGACCCTGCTTTGAGGTGTTTTACGTTCTCTGACTTTATTATGGGACCAACTCTGGAGGAATACGCTGAGTATGTTGAGCTGCCCGTGCAGAACCAGGTTCCATTCATTCATTATGATACCAAACCTAAGCCGGAGGAATTGGCAAAAGCCTTGCATGTTGATGCTTCTGAACTTGTGACTACTGTTTCCCGTGGAGTTCCAGGATTCTCATTTCAGTTCTTAGTGGGTAAAGCCCAAGAGTACGCCAAGAATGGGTGCTGGGTTGCTTTCAACGCTGTGTTGGCCTTGTGCATTTATGGCATAGTACTGTTCCCCAATATACCGGATTTTGTGGACTTCGATGCTTTCTACTTGTTCGCCGCTGGTAATCCTGTACCTACCTTACTCGGAGATCTCTACCATTCACTGCATTACAAGAATGAGAAGGGAAGAGGGAAGAATGTTCATCTGTGTGTGCCCTTATTGAGTATGTGGTTTGAGAGTCACCTTCCTAAGAGAGGATCTGCTGCAGAGACTACAGTTCCAGTTGGTTGGCCGGAGCGCTTGATGAGGCTATCGTCGGAAGATATGGAGTGGTTTGATAGAGACCTGTTGGGATCGGAGCTCATCTTTAGCTGTGCTGGTTACCCTAATGTGCCATTGATAGGAAGAAAAGGGTGTATCAATTACAACCCTTCTCTATTCATTCGCCAGTTCGGATATGCGCTGAAGAATCCACCTCAGGAGGAGGAAGTACAGGAATCTCTGTACTTCACTGGAGACGTGAAGGGGGAGTTATTAGCCAAGTTGCGACGTGCCTGGACGAGTATTAACCACAAAGGGAAGCCGTTGTTAGGAAAGAATGACTGTCAGGCCTATGCACCTTATAGAGCTTGGATTCAGGAGAGGGCTAGTCAGTTGAAGATGCCGTTTCCAGAGGCACCAATTCTTGATCCTATTCCGGTAGAAGAGCCGACTACTGTTTCTAGAGAAGCATATGAACAGGTTGTGAGGGAGAAAGAAGCCTTAATGAAGGTTAATGAAGGGTTAGAGCAGGAGCTAGCCCAGGCACGCAGTGAGAAGAACAAGGCCGTATATGCTTTCCAACAACAGATTGAGCTGGTAAACAGGTTAGGAGCTGAGTTGACCGAGGAAAAGAAAAAGCGCGAACGTCTGGGGCAAGAGTTCAGAAGTTCCCATGACATGCTGGAAGCCAAAAAGAAAGCGCTCGACGCAGCACACCGAGAGATATCTTCTTGCAACAAGACTTGGAATGCTACACTCACCAACAACAAGAAGAGGGAAGATAAGCTGAAGCAGCAAATTTCCGACCTCGAAGAGAAGTTGAAGTCTAGCATCAAGAAGTGTGAGGAGGAAGTGATGAACCGGTATAGTGTCCAGCATGCACTGAACAAGGCAATCAAATCCAGAGATGAAGCAGTGTCCCAGAAGCGAAAGCTAGAAGATTGTTTCGGAGAAGCAGCATGGGAAGAAACTGCTGAAGACGTACGCCGTGTCCTTAAGAGGAGAAACCTGCTTGTTGAAGGGCTGCTTGATCGACCAAGCCATCCGGAGACCAAGAAGTTGATAGAGGAGTACCAGACCTTTGGGAGGATCTGATCATTCCATTATTTGTATGCTTTATTTGCATAGTGCTGACCATCACCAGGATTGTTGGTTGAGGTCATGCCATCTTTGTGCTCTCAGTGATATTGTACCCTGGGCTTATTGATTCTCTCTGTTATATATGAGGCTTTCTATGATTCAGCTCCGGTATTCTTATTGTCAACACTGTCACTGCACCGGCACCTTCGCACTAGAACTGGGGGAATGAACTTCCCTAATGCACAGACACATTGCATTGCATTCATATTCATATTGCATAACAGGTAATCTATGAATGGTGTCTTATCTCTTGCTCTGTACCAGGTACTTAACAGGATTCCAGATCAACATTCGCACCGCTATTCTACACGATCCAACTGTCGGAAAGTCATGGACCAGATTCAGAATGAGATGCAGGATGTACGCGAGAAGCTCGCCCTCTTCATGCAAACCATGGAGGCTATAGCAAAAGGGCAAGAGAACTTGCAGGCCATGGTCCAGCCTCTATTGGCTCGCAACGCTGGTCATAGTAACGAAGATCATCAGTCTGTCCGGGTTGATACTGCTCATGGAGATGGCACTCCAACGCCAGTGGCTCCGCCTGTCGTCAATGTGACTGCTGCTAACGTCAACAACGCTACCGCTGCTGTGAATGGTAACGTCGGAGTTGGAAATGAAACTGCTGTCCACAACGCTGGGCTGGGTGATGTCAATGTGGGAGATAATCTCGGAGGCAATGGCTTTGTCAACGCTGGGTTCGGATTCAACGATCAGGGATTCGACAATACTGGCAAGTATGGCTTTAATGCTCAAGGCTTTGGGCAAGATGGTTATGGTATGGTCAATCAGGGCTACGGAGGTTTTGGAAACGGAAACGGTGCTGGTTTTATGGCTGGTGGTCCTGCTGGAGGTGTTCAAGGGTATGGCAACAGAGGCCGAGTTCCGGGGATGAATCAGGTCAGAGCTGGACGTAATAATGCGTATGATGGATACGGGGCTGGAAACGGTATGTGGCAAGAGGATCAACAGGAAGACGCCTTCTCTGGAGGGGGCTTTGAAGGGCCGATGGATGATTCTCAAAAGATTAGAATGCTGGAAGAGCAAATGAAGGGAGTCCTAAACCAGAGTGTTGTGGGTCTGGACATGGCAACAATGGGCTTGGTACCTGGGCTGAGGGTGCCAATCAAGTTCAAAGCGCCTGCGTTCGATAAGTACAAAGGAGATACATGTCCGAAGGTTCATGTACGAGCTTATTACAGGAAGATGTCTGCATACTCCACTGACGAAAGAATGCTCATGCATTTCTTTCAGGATAGTCTATCGGGCCCTTCCTTAGAGTGGTACATGGGGTTGGAGCCCACTGATATCAAGACTTGGAAGCAATTAGCAGAGGCGTTCGTAGCCCATTACAAATATAACAGTGACCTGGCACCCAATCGGGTCCAGTTGGCCGGGCTTTCGCAGAAGAAGGGGGAGAGTTTTAAAGAATACGCGCAAAGGTGGCGCGATATGGCTGCCAGGGTTCGTCCTCCTGTGGAAGATAAAGAAATGAACGACATGTTTGTTGGTACATTCACCGGGCTGTTTCATGATATGTTGTTTCATACGTCTCTGGCTAGTTTTTCAGATCTGATTTTGATGGGTGAAAAGATTGAGCGGAACATTAAGCAAGGAAAGTTCCAAGTTGACGAGTCAGCTGCATCTGGCAGTAATAGGAAAGTGTATGGTGGGCGCCGTCAGGGCGAAGCTAGTGCTGTATTTGGAGGCCGAGGCCGAGGCCGAGGCAGGGGAAGAAATCAATATCGTCAGCCGCAGCAAGTGTCGAGTGTCACCATCCCGTATCAACAACAACCAATTCAGCAACAACAACAGGTTCAGCAGCAACCAATGCCACAGCAGCAGCAGCCTCAGCAGGGGGCACAGCAAGCTCAGAGAAAATTCCAGGGTGGTAAGCCGAGAAGGGTGTTCGAGAAACCTCCCTCTAACTATGCTGATTTATTGCAGACCTTGTTGGGATTGAATCTGGTAGAGAAAAGAACCTTGGCACCGATAACGGGAACTCCCCCGTTCGGATATGATGCAAATAGGCGCTGCGAGTTTCATTCTGGGGCCCCGGGCCATGATATAGAAGGGTGTCATGCTTTTAAGCACGTTGTGCAGGATCTCTTGGACAACAAGTCTATCAACTTCGGAACGACTGGTGCGAATATAGTCCAGAAACCCATGCCTAATCATGGGGCGAATGCCGTGCTGTCTGAGGAAGGTCTGAATCTGATTATGAATGTTGAGGACTTAAAGACGCCGCTGAGCGAAATAAAAAGCCGACTGTTGCAGGGGGGTGTTTACCCGGGTTGTAATGAGTACTGTTTGGACTGTTGGGCCCTGTCTGGGGGGTGTGAGGATCTGAAGAAAGGCATTCAGGCCTTAATTGATGAAGGTGTATTGCAGTTTGATAGAACAGCAACTGATGAGCCGGCAGGGGCAGTAATGGATAATCAGAGTGATGTTGCCACAGTGACAATTCCTAGGAAGACGATCACTATTTCAGCACCAGCTCAGCGACCACCGATTACTATAACTAAAGCCGGGCCAATCCCGTATGAGAGCACGAAAGCGGTCCCATGGTCATATGGGCTAGAGGTGTATTGTGACGGGATTAAAATCGATGTTAACAAGCAGTCAGCGGAGATTGTGGATAATGTTGTGGGCTCAGGAGGCATGACAAGAAGCGGCAGGATCTTTATATCTCCTGAAGTAGAGGCCGAAAGGCTAGCGAAAGGAAAGGGGAAAGCGGTTGAGAATGTTCCGATACAAGCAAATGAAAAAGAAGCAGCATCGAAAGATGTGGAAGAATTCATGCGCTTAATTCGGAAAAGCGACTATAAAATCGTGGAGCATCTGCAGCAAACACCATCCAAAATATCTATTCTGTCATTGCTGTTGTGTTCAGAAGCCCACAGGAACGCTTTGCTGAAAGTCCTGGACACTTCTTTTGTACCACAGGATGTCTCCGTGAACCAGCTAGAAGGAGTATTGGCACATGTAAATGCGGGCCACAGTCTGGGCTTTACTGATTTCGACTTGACTCCGAAAGGAAGGGATCATAATATGGCATTACATGTATCTGTTGAGTGCAGAGGGTCGACAATGTCGCACGTATTGGTTGACACCGGGTCGTCTTTGAATGTGCTGCCTAAGAAGGCTATGATGAAGCTGGATGTTCGAGGGGTTTTGTGTACACCTAGCGATTTGGTAGTCCGAGCGTTTGACGGCACGCGGAGAACAGTCTTCGGATCGATCACCTTGCCTCTGCAAGTGGGGCCGGAAGTGTTTGCAACAGAGTTTTATATCATGGATATACAGCCTGCGTACAGCTGCTTGCTGGGAAGACCTTGGATTCACGGGGCAGGGGCAGTCACGTCAACCCTGCATCAGAAGTTAAAGTATATGGTTGGAGACAGTGTAGTCACCGTGTGCGGAGAAGAAGACATCCTGGTCAGTCATTTATCTTCGTTTAAATATGTGGAAGTCGACGGGGAGATCCACGAGACGCCATGCCAGGCATTCGAAGGTTTGCGCATTAAGGACAAGGGTCCCGGGCCAAGCAAAGTGCCAGAGATAGCCGTTTCTTCGTATAAAGAAGCCCAAGCGCTAGTGAAGGCAGGAGAAGCCAAAGGCTGGGGCAAAGTATTGGACATTCCGGTGAAAATGGACCGGTTCGGACTGGGGTACCGACCGTCGTCATCAACTCCTTCCGTGGGGGCCCCTCATTTCAGAAAGTCAATCACCATCTCTGCCAGTGGAGTATGCCATGAATCTGTCAATGCTGCTTCGGAATCCGATGAAGGGGACAGCGACTGTGATATGGATGCCTGGATTCAGCCAAGCACGCCAGGACAAGGACTGTGCAACTGGTCTATTCAGGAGCTTGTTCCTGTGACTTTTAAACAGTAATGCTTTGCTTTATTAATTGTTGAATAATCTGATGTCTTGCCCGGGGCATCAGGATTTGCTTAGGGCTGCGTTGTTATAAACATTGCTTCGTTAATCATTAAATAAATGGCGTTTTTTCATGTGCAAATACTGTAATCCCTGTCTTTCTTGTTTTGTATTTTTCAATAAAATGGCAACGTGGTTATCCGCTTTATACGCATTTTGAAGCACTTAACCATTCCTTTTGCAGGATAACATTTTCAGATGACATCCTTGAGCCGCCTATGACTCGTCCCGACTTCGAGCACCCGGTATTCCAGACCGAAGAAGAGGTTATC
This sequence comes from Lathyrus sativus, assembly GCA_963859935.3. Taxonomy (NCBI): domain Eukaryota; kingdom Viridiplantae; phylum Streptophyta; class Magnoliopsida; order Fabales; family Fabaceae; genus Lathyrus; species Lathyrus sativus. The sequence continues at coordinate 438,765,515 of OZ012739.1, read as the reverse complement.
GAAGATAGCGACGTTCCGGAAGAACTGTCTTGGTTGGTGAAGCAAGAGGAAAGAGCCATTCTGCCTCACGACGAGGTTATCGAGATTATCAATTTGGGGTCGGAAGGGGTTGAGAAAAATATTCGTATCGGAGCCGCACTGCAGAGTGATATCAAGCGAAAACTGGTTGAAATGCTCCGGGAGTATAATGATGTATTCGCTTGGTCGTATCAAGATATGCCAGGGCTCGATACAGATATGGTTGTGCATCGTCTGCCACTGAAAGAAGACTGCCCGCCTGTCAAACAAAAACTTCGCAGAACTCGACCAGATATGGCAATGAAGATCAAAGAGGAGGTTCAGAAACAGTGGGACGCTGGTTTCCTGGCTGTGACGAAGTATCCCTCATGGGTTGCTAACATCGTGCCAGTGCCGAAGAAAGATGGCAAGGTTCGAATGTGCGTGGATTGTAGAGATTTGAATAAAGCAAGCCCAAAAGACGATTTTCCACTTCCTCATATTGACGTGTTAGTTGATAATACTGCTCAATACTCTGTATTCTCCTTCATGGATGGCTTTTCAGGCTATAACCAGATTAAAATGGCGCCAGAGGATATGGAGAAGACTACTTTCATAACGCCTTGGGGAACATTTTGCTATAAAGTGATGCCCTTTGGTTTGAAAAATGCTGGGGCAACATATCAGCGTGCGATGACAACTCTCTTTCATGACATGATGCATAAAGAGATTGAAGTTTATGTTGACGATATGATTGCCAAATCCCAGACGGAGGAAGAGCATCTGGTGAATCTGTTGAAGTTGTTTAAAAGACTTAGGAAGTTCAGGCTGAGGCTGAACCCTAACAAATGCACCTTCGGGGTGAGATCGGGTAAGCTCCTGGGGTTTATCGTAAGCGAAAGAGGAATAGAGGTCGATCCTGCTAAAATAAAAGCGATTCAAGAAATGCCGACGCCTAAAACAGAGAAAGAGGTGCGCGGGTTTTTGGGGAGATTGAACTACATCGCTCGGTTCATATCTCACCTAACGGCCACGTGTGAACCATTATTCAAGCTGTTGAAGAAAGATCAAGCTGTAACGTGGAACGATAATTGTCAAAAGGCGTTCGATAAAATAAAGAAGTATCTGCAGGAGCCTCCTATTTTGATACCCCCAGTGGCAGGGAGACCCTTGATAATGTATTTGACGGTTCTAGAGGGAAGCATGGGTTGCGTTCTCGGTCAACACGACGAGACGGGGAGAAAAGAGCATGCAATTTACTATTTGAGTAAGAAATTTACGGACTGCGAATCTCGATACTCAATGCTGGAGAAAACTTGTTGCGCGCTAGCCTGGGCCGCCAAGCGTCTGAGGCAGTACATGCTGAATCATACAACCATGCTCATCTCGAAGATGGATCCGATCAAATATATATTTGAAAAGCAGGCGTTGTCAGGTAGAATTGCCAGGTGGCAGATGATCTTGACCGAATATGATATTCAATACGTCTCGCAAAAGGCAATAAAGGGGAGTGTGTTGTCTGAGTATCTGGCGGAGCAGCCTATTGAAGAGTATCAATCGATGAGATTTGACTTTCCTGACGAGGATATCATGTATCTCAAGATGAAGGATTGCGAAGAGCCGTTACCAGACGAAGGACCAGAGCCGGGGTCCAAATGGCAGATGATATTTGACGGAGCTGTGAATGCTTACGGTAGCGGAATAGGGGCAATTATCACTACGCCGCACGGGTCGCACAGCCCGTTTACTGCCCGATTGACCTTCGCCGTTACCAACAATGAGGCCGAATACGAAGCTTGTATAATGGGGCTTGAAGAAGCCATTGATTTGCGAATCAAACATTTAGACGTATACGGAGACTCAGCTCTGGTGGTGAATCAGATCAAAGGGGAATGGGAGACACGGCAGCCCAATTTGATACATTATATGAATTATGCAAGGAGATTGTTGCCTTTCTTCGACAAAGTTGAATTGCATCACGTGCCACGGGCAGAAAATCAAATGGCTGACGCCCTTGCCACTTTGTCTTCCATGTACAAGGTCAATTTCTGGAACGAAGCTCCCCAAATCACTATCTCTCGGTTGGACAGGCCAGCTTATGTATTTGCTATTGATGAAGCGTCTGATGGCAAACCGTGGTATTTTGATATCCTTAATTTCCTGAAGAATAAAGAGTATCCGGCTGGGGCATCCAGTCAAGATCAGAAGACTCTCAGGAGATTAGCGGGTAATTTCTACTTGAACCCGGATGGCGTCTTATACAGAAGAAACCACGACCTGGTGTTGTTGCGTTGTGTAGACGAGAAAGAGGCAAAGCTTCTCATGGAGGAAATTCACGAAGGTGCATTCGGTACGCATGCTGGTGGGCATGCTATGACAAGAAAGCTGCTGCGGGCAGGTTATTTTTGGCTGACGATGGAAACTGATTGTTTCAAGTTCGCAAGGAAGTGCCACAAGTGCCAAATTTATGCTGACAAAATACATGTGCCTCCGAGTCCTCTAAATGTGATGTCATCTCCATGGCCATTCTCAATGTGGGGAATCGATATGATTGGAAAGATTGAGCCGACGGCTTCTAACGGGCATCGGTTCATCCTCGTAGCAATCGATTATTTCACCAAGTGGGTGGAAGCAGCGTCTTACGCAAATGTAACGAAGCAAGTGGTGGCTAGATTCATCAAGAGAGATATCATTTGCCGATACGGAATTCCCGAGCGGATAATCACGGATAATGGTTCTAATCTGAACAACAAAATGATGAAGGAGCTCTGTCAGAATTTCAAGATCGAACATCACAACTCCTCCCCTTACCGACCCAAGATGAATGGCGCTGTCGAAGCGGCCAATAAGAATATCAAGAAGATAGTCCAGAAAATGGTAGTGACTTATAAAGATTGGCACGAGATGCTACCTTTCGCTTTGCACGGTTATCGTACGACGGTACGCACATCAACCGGGGCAACTCCGTTCTCGTTGGTATACGGAATGGAAGCGGTATTACCATTGGAAGTTGAGATCCCTTCTCTGAGGGTATTGCGAGACGTTCAGCTGGACGAGGCAGAATGGGTAACGAATAGATTGAACCAACTGAGTTTGATGGATGAGAAGAGGCTAGCTTCTTTGGCATACGGTCGTTTGTATCAGAGACGAATGAAGAAAGCGTACGACAAGAAGATACTTCCGCGAAGCTTTCAGACGGGCGACCTTGTGCTGAAAAGGATTCTCCCGCCGCAAGCAGATCACAGGGGCAAGTGGACCCCCAATTACGAAGGGCCATACGTTGTCAGTAAGGTCTTTTCAGGAGGAGCTTTATTGTTGTCCACCATGGACGGGGAAGACTTTGCATCACCTGTGAATTCGGACGCAGTTAAAAAATACTTTGCTTAAAATAGACCCGCTGGACAAAAAAAAGAGAGTCCAGGCAAAAATGGGGCATCCTGGCGAACCAAAAAACAGAATGAAAGGTTCGGGCAAAAGTTAGGGATAAAATTGAAAAAATGTACACCCGCGAAGTTGAAAACCTACACCGGGCGGCTTCGGCAAAAAGGGGTATCCCGGTGAACTGAAAACCCGTAAAGGGCGGTTCACGCAAAAGTTAGGGATGAGAAAAGCAAATGACTGCGGTCCGAATTTGAATTCAATGAGCATCTATGCGGGAGAATATGGTTGAGGAGTCAGTTATCGGATACAACCTCTTCAGAAGTAGGGATACCGGGAAAGTATTAGAGTCGGACGAGTCATGGGAGGTGTCGCTACTCGAAAAAACGCATCGCGCAACGACGGGGAGGCGAAAAAGATAGACAGAAGAGTCGCCACCGAACTTTATTTATCCCATGAGGGGAAAGGAAAATATCGAGAAAACCTTAAGAAAATAATGGATAAGATGGTCTCGCGACCAAGAACGGGTTCGGAAGCCGGTTATGCGAGGGGAAGGTATTAGCACCCCTCGCATCCATCGTACTCGATGGGAACCTTTTGTTTGTCGATGTGTGAATTTATTTGCTTAAATATTATGCTATAAAAGAGTGTTTCAAAGGGTAAAGGGAAAGGTTTAGAAACGAGAGAGAGAGAGGTAACAGAGGGAGAAAAGAGAAAGAACAGACTCGGTAGGACTTCGCGGTCCTAGGCCTACGTATTCTCAAAAGATATGAGAAAGTCAGAGTCGACGTAGTTCGGGAAACTACGGGTGATAGGGGGGGGGATTGTGCTCGCCAAGACATTGCCGTCTTGTGCCTACGTATTCTCATCTGGTATGAGAAATCAGAGCAGCCGTAGTTCGGCCTACGGTGTGTTGATGTTTTTTATGAATGATGCTATCGTGCGCATTCTAGCAGTTAGGTGTTTTGCTGCTCGCTCGTTGGAGACTTAGGCGTACCTGTTTGCGGTAGAACGGACGTAACATATCCTTTTGAAAGATTGATTAGTTTTCGCCACGCGGGGCAAGAAGTCACATTTGATTGATTGGAATGTTTTTTAGGGGGCGAGACAGGTCCTCGGATAGTAACCCCTACGGGTAGTACCCAATTCGTCATCTCAAAGTTTTTGTTATAAAAGGGTGTGGCGAATGAGGCGTCTTCGTATTGAAAGACGAGCGTCGAAACCACCCTCACTACAGTGGGCATCCCATCACTCGGAGAAGAAGAGGTCTACACCCAATCTTCTCTCTTTAATTCGATACGAAGAGAAATCGATTTATTATGGTTTGAAAATGGACTCGGTACGAGACCGAGTTTTTAGGAGGAAAAGTTTAGAAGCGTCTTCGTATTGAAAGACGAGCGTCGAAACCACCCTCACTACAGTGGGCATCCCAACACTCGGAGAGGAAGAAAGTCTACACTTAATCCCCTCTTTTTAATTCAATACAAAGATAATTTGATTTTGAAAATTGTTTGACAAAGTTTTTGAATCGAGTCGGGACAAGTAATGAAGAGAGAAAAGAGGTGGTCTCAGATCCAACATTACTCATCAGTAATTTGACTGGTAATGAATTACGGAGGTCTCGTCATCGACCAAAGCAAGACAAATGGGACAAAACGCTCAATAATAAATGAAAAATAAAATCAACTCTAAAAATAAAATAAATATTCTAAACTCTAAAACTTCCAAAAGAGAATATAATATATAATTCTAAAAGAAACTAAAAAAAAAAAAAATAATAATATATATATACATAATAATAATGATAATATATATAAAAAGTTTTAAAAGAAAAGTTAATAAAAACTCTAAATAAAATAGCTAGAAAATATATTTACCAATTAAAAGTTTTCTTCAAAAGAAAAAAATATTTTTATTAACTAAATAAACTAATACTTGAGAGCTGCTTTAATAATCATTTTAAAAATCTAAAGAAAACTAACGAAAATTATTTACAACATTCTTCTGAGAAAGAACGAAACAGGGGTGTGTTATCCAAATTGAGATGGTGGATATTAATCAATAACAGATCAAACTCCATAGAAACCAAATCAGAGCGAAGAGACGTACCATTTGCTTCCAATCTCGCGTGATCTCGGTTCCTTCTATCTCACTCTCCTCTCGATCTCGCAACATCATCTTTGCAGCTCTTGTTCGTGCGACTTCACGGCGGCGGAAGGGTTTCGAAACTGGGTTTATGAAAAGAAAAATGGAGGAAAGTTTTGGGGTGTTCGGTTAGAAGAAGTTTGTACAGGTGGTACGACGAAGATGGTTGATTGTATGGGTTGTCTGGGGTTTCGTTAATGGATTTCGAATGGAGGTGAGGGTGATGGCGCAGATGTGTTACTAGTGTGTTGAAGAGGGCTTCAAAGTAGGGGTTGGATTGAAGTGTATATGTGCACACCAACTGTTTGTAAAAAGGTTTTGAAGTTGTTGTTGAAGAGCAGGTTTTGTTGTGGTGAATTTCGAATGTTTGAAAAGCGATGCCGGCTGGAGATGATTGAGTTACTATGGTTGAAAGTCTAGGGTATCGAAGATTGAATGGTTCGCCTTGGATGTTGAAAACTTAACGGTGGAGTTTGGAGTTTAAAGATGGTAATGGCTGTTGGTTCTTGGTCAGAGATGTTGTTCATTGCAGATTTCATGTTGCTGAAGAACAAGGTGAGCTTAAGGAATTTTCGGTTTGAAGGTTCCCTCTGAGATGTTCACATTGGTGTTCTTTACTCTATTTTATTTGAAGAGAGGAGGTTGGTGACGAACAGAGGAAAATGATGAAGGTTGGGTTGCAAAGAGGTTGAGGTTGGCTGCAGATTTCAGGTGTAGGGTTTTTCTCTGTATCTGCGACTATGGTTTAATCAGTATAAGCCCAATACTAAAACACCTTAACAAAACTCAGCTGCACCGATTTTCAAAAGCTCGATCTGAACCGCAGTTGAGTAAAGATATCTCAACCATTTACTTTGTTGTCGTTGCTTCGGCGGAAGATGAATGTCACAGTTTTATCGAAGTGGTTGTTTGTCATGGTGCGAAGTGTTGGGGAGAGTGAAGCAGCGGCTGGTTTGTGGTTAGTGGAGATATGGTGGGATGGTGTGATAGAAAATGGAGGTGTGAGAGTCTGTTATGCAAGTGGTACGTATGGTGGTTGTTGTTTTGTCACGAAGGAGAAACGGGAGCTGCTGTGGTGCGTTGTGTTGCAGAAAAATAAGGTGGTGGAAGATGTTGGTGATAGTGATACGAAGGTGAGATATTGGCAGTTTTGAGTAGTTGTATGCTAGTGTTTAAGCATGTTGAAGTTTACGGAATCATGGCGGTAGTTTATGAAGTTGTGGTGATAATGGTGTGATTTTGAAAAGAAAAAAGGTGCAGATTTTTTTGAAGTGAGTTTTTGAGGAAGTTGTGGGGATGAAGGTATGGACTCAAAATTGAAGCTGAGGAACAAGGGCATAGTGAATTTTTTATATTCTGAACGAGACCATCAACCTTCTTATTATTTTTTTTTCCCTTTTTCTTTTTGCTGTTTTTCTTCCTCTTTTAAGTTTCTTTTCAAAATTGTCTTATTATTGATGTCAAGTCATTTTCAGGTGCAGGATTTTGTTTGTTGGTCTGGTGTGGAGCTGTTTTGCAGCAGGGTATTGTCTGTGGGCTGTGCTGTTTTTTGTTGGCTATTGTGTGTAGCAGGCTGGTTGTGCAGAGTATGTTTGTGTCTAATACTTTAGGGGCATAAAATTCATTTTCTAGCAAGGAAGTGGCCTTTGCAACAAGAGAATTAGATGGTGTATTTCTAGGCCCTTGGTCATCAACCTGACAGTATTTGCATTAACAAACTCTTGAAGTTTATGTTTTGGCGCTAGCATAATGGAATCTCTCAGCTCTTTTTCTTCAGGATCATTATCTGTTAACCAACCCAATAGCTCTTCGATTTCTGAATCAGTTTCATAAGCAATCCACGGTGAACTATTGCCTGAAGCATTAAGTGGTTGCAAACTCAAACGGGAGCAGTCCTTGATCAGTCCTAACATCTTATAGTTATCCTTCTCAGATAACGCCCAATGCTGCAGAGCAGAAAACTTATCGACAAAATCCTTGCTAACTGACAATCCTTTTGTGTGCTGAAAAACAGCACTTGCATCAACAACTATACGTGAACGTTCACTGGGTGTACCCAAAGCCCAGTATAGTCGACCAATGGAATCAATACCTAAAAATTCCCGGCGAACAGGGACCTTCGAGAGCTGTGATCCTATGCTAGTTATAGAGTCCTGAAGTAGCGAAATATTATGCTTGACGGTATTGAGCTCATGGTGGTATGGTTCCAACTCATTCACGGCATTTTGGGAAACTTCAAAAGGCACACATTGTCCCTGTTGCTGGTATGACGCAGAAGTAGATACATCCCTTGCCTCACATTTCTGGTGGATACCCTGAATATGAGTTGCTCCACTGAAACCATTTATTCCTTGTGGCATATGATTTGGGGATGGAAAATATTTGGGGAATTTATCTGTACATGGAGACTTCAGAACCACAGGAACAGTCCTAAGTTGACCTTCTATGGAATTCATATTTTGGCTATCAGAATCTGAATGTGTTGCGGATATGCTTTTATCAATACTATTGAACCTAGACTTCTCTTTAGGAATCTCTTCTGAAGGTAGACTATCAACAAATACCCTAAGACCATTAGGATTGGTGGTTGCAGTGTGTGGCTTTAAAAGACATTTACTTGTATTTGAGAACAAAGACGTGAACCCGTCCTTAAGACCAACTTCCCCATTGGTACTTTGTGACAACAAATCAAATTTTGCAGCTTTTGTGGATAAAACATCTTCCTTAATTTTCAGGTTTTTCCACTCCACAGGAAGTGCACGCAATTTCTGATGTAACTCAACAGATGACTCTGCACACTGCTCAAGATGCTGTAGGTCATTATGTAGTGTGGTATTGGTGCAGGTCATGGCTTGCGTACTGATACGGCTTTAACAGAGCTGCTGAACTCTTGACCAACATGTGGTTCGACCCTGGCCTGTCCTTCAAGTTCTTCTTTTCTCAGACGCTTGAAATTAATAACACCAAAAGGAGAAATAGGTTCACCATTGCCTACTTCAAGCAATTTCTTCCTTGGCCTGCGAGTGATTCCGGTTGAAGAATCAACCGTGGCAGAAGCTATCGGCTGCAACGTTGGAGCGAAATTTTTACTTTCATTTTCAAGATTATGACTATGCTTCTTGTGAAAATGGTCAACAACCCACTTCCCAGAATCATTTAACTGCACCCTTATGAATGCTGGACAGCCAGTTCTTGAGCTGAGCTGATGTCCCTCCTTCGAACACACAAATCTTCGAGAAGAAACCGATCCATTAGTCCTGGACCGATAAAGCTGACCAATACGAACTTTAAATCCCATTCGAGTAGCATACGATATGTAATACCTAAGTGCATCATCCGCATTGAAAAACTCCAACCCTATGTATGGATCACAAGGAAAATCAATTTCCTCCTCCCCAATGACATTACTCATCACCAGTTCAGTACCAACAGCATGCTCCTTTACAATCATGATCCCAAATTCTACTACCTAACCGTTTTCAAAGCAAACAAAAGCACATTCCACACACTAAGAAGATTACACTTATTTCTTCAACATCTGGAATTGGAACATTGATGAATTGGATTGAAAATGGAATTGAGAGAGAGTTGAATTGGGGATTGATTTGTAACCTGTTTTGTCTTTTGTAAACATCTTATTATTGATTGGGCTTTTGTTGTAACAAAGATGTACAATGAGTTGATAACAACCTTGAAGTCACAAATGTTCTTCTTCTTTTTGGAATAATAAAAAAAACATATCATGTTCTTTTTGGAATAAGAACACATCATGGGCTTTATGACTTATTCATGGACTTCTCGTGTTAATTTTTATCTTTTGATATGGGGATACGGGCTTTATTGTAACTGTTTTGAATTTTGACCTTTATGTGTAGTAAAATAAAATTCTCTCATTTAAGATGCACACTTATTGGACCCTCATGTCATATGAACGAAATTTTGAATCAACTCCAATCTTGAAATTTTAACACGTGATAAGCCGAAACCCTCATCATGAACTTCTTGTGCATGCCTTACAATAAACTCGTATCGTATAGCTTAAACCATGGCTTAACCATCCGACCATATCTTGATTATCTAACCAGAATGACATGGCCTAACCTGACTGATAATCAACACTTGACTTTCCATGATCCCCTTGACTTTCTTGATAAAATTCCATCCATTGGACATATTGAGCTTAAGAATCATGATCTTGACCAATTGAAAACTCCTCTGATGGCCCCTTGACTATGTTTTTGCTTGAACTTGAAGTCAATAACGGACTCTCCACAAATAAACATTTGATCCCCTGTAAATGATCATGATATGGAAATGCTAAGGCTATGATGCAAATGAGACATAAGCCAAAGATTAAGAAAAGAGGTTGGTCAAATTTTGGGGTGCAACAGCTGCCCCTATTCAAACGGCTTGGACCTGAAGGGATGAATGCGAACAGCTTTCGAATATTCAGGGTAAAAGACGGTTTGAATACCAAAGAACCAGAAATTTGACAACCGCGATACGAACGTCTGACATCGCCGCCAGGCACCCATATTAAGTAGAACGTCTGACCTCGCCGTCAGTCATAAATCAAGTAAACAACTGACCTCGCCGTCAATTCTCACATAACCTGACTTCGCCGTCATCTCTTAAAACAATCTTCTGACTTCGCCGTCATTTCTTAAAACAATCTTCTGACTTCGCCGTCATTTCTTAAAATGATCAGTAAAAGCATCTGACCTCACGGTCAGGCCTCGACATTAAGTCGGTAAAAAGATCTGACCTCGCCGTCAGTCCTCTGTTAAATACAAACAGATATCGAATCCAAAGATACGACCCTCCGACATCGTCGTCAAGACAAAATCCAACATCGCCGTTGGAAGAACCAAATTACCTGACATCGCCGCCAAGAACAAGCATCTAGCATCACTGCTAAAGAATCAAACCGCTCGACCTCGCCGCCGAAAATAAACATCCAACCTTGCCGCTGAACAAACAAATCACTCTGACATCGCCGCCAGAAACAAACATCCAACATCGCCGCTGAACAAACAAATTACTCCGACATCGCCGCCAGAAACAAACATCCAACCTCGCCGCTGAATAAACAAATTACTCCGACATCGCCGCCAGAAACAAATATCCAACCTCGCCGCTGAATAAACAAATTACTCCGACATCGCCGCCAGAAACAAACATCCAACATCGCCGCTGAACAAACAAATTACTCCGACATCGCCGCCAGAAACAAACATCCAACCTCGCCGCTGAATAAACAAATTACTCCGACATCGCCGCCAGAAACAAATATCCAACCTCGCCGCTGAATAAACAAATTACTCCGACATCGCCGCCAGAAACAAACATCCAACATCGCCGCTGAACAAACAAATTACTCCGACATCGCCGCCAGAAACAAACATCCAACCTCGCCGCTGAACAAACAAATTACTCCGACATCGCCGCCAGAAACAAACATCCAACCTCGCCGCTGAATAAACAAATTACTCCGACATCGCCGCCAGAAACAAACATCCAACCTCGCCGTTGAAGAATATAAATACTTGACATCGCCGCCAAAACAGACTTCTCAACATCGCCGTTGAAACACTAAATCATCTAACGTCGCCGTCAGAACAAACTTCTCAACATCGCCGTTGAAGAATATAAATACTTGACATCGCCGCCAAAACAGACTTCTCAACATCGCCGTTGAAACACTAAATCATCTAACATCGCCGTCAGAACAAACTTCTCAACATCGCCGTTGAAGAATATAAATACTTGACATCGCCGCCAAAACAGACTTCTCAACATCGCCGTTGAAGAAACAAATCACTTGACCTCGCCGTCAAAACAAACCTCTCGACATCGCCGTTGAAAAAACAAATCACTTGACCTCGCCGTCAAACCTTCGCTAAATATAGGCGAGCAACAAGATTTGAACGAAATTAAGACCATCCATTGGTGATAATCACAAAATAACTCCGCTGGGGAAACACCATGAGCTGGGGTCTAGCCAACACACGGGCAAAGATACTAATCATCTGCGAGATTCACTTGAAACAAAAGGGTAACGACCTGGCTTATGTCTCGCATGCATATGTTTGGATATGACGAAATGCTCCATACGAAATGGAAATGCTTCGCATTTGGGTAGATGTTATGTATGTATGTAAATGCAAATGAACCACTTTAGCAAAATAAATGCTAAAGAGAAAGAGAGCCAACTCCGCTAGGGAAAGACTAGATACGCCTAGCGCAAACAAACTCATGTTGGGGAACACAAGCCCTGGATGGCCTCTGATAAACTTCTGGGTAAAAACTGCTCTGCTAAGATCAAAACTACTCCGTTGGGGATCCTAATCAAACTCTGTTGCGGAGAACGTCCCGGATGGCCTATCAGCCTACAACTCTTCTGGGGATCAAGTAACTTGGCTGGAGGCAACAACTCCACTCTACCGGGGAAATCAGCTATGAATGATTAGCCAGAATAACTCTACTGGGGAAACACAGCAGATTGCTGAGGAATAGCTTCCTTCTGCAGGAGATTGAATCCGCTATCTGCTAGGGATATTGAATAAGACTTACTGGGAGCTTATCCCATACTTATCTCTGCTGGGGGTGGAGATGAACGATCTCTGAGTTAGTTCCACTCTGTGGGGAAGGAAAATTAACTCCGCTGCCTTGGCTGGGGATTGGATACGGAGGGAATCAACATCAATCTCTGCTTGGGGAAAATGAGAAGTAAATTTCAACAATACTTCCGTTTGAGGAATGAGTCAATGACCTAGACTCTGAGGGAAAAGAAGTCAATTGTTCAGACTCTGTGGGGATAACAGTACTGCACTCGCCTCACTGCTGGGGAAGTTTTTAAAAGAAAAGTTAATAAAAACTCTAAATAAAATAGCTAGAAAATATATTTACCAATTAAAAGTTTTCTTCAAAAGAAAAAAATATTTTTATTAACTAAATAAACTAATACTTGAGAGCTGCTTTAATAATCATTTTAAAAATCTAAAGAAAACTAACGAAAATTATTTACAACATTCTTCTGAGAAAGAACGAAACAGGGGTGTGTTATCCAAATTGAGATGGTGGATATTAATCAATAACAGATCAAACTCCATAGAAACCAAATCAGAGCGAAGAGACGTACCATTTGCTTCCAATCTCGCGTGATCTCGGTTCCTTCTATCTCACTCTCCTCTCGATCTCGCAACATCATCTTTGCAGCTCTTGTTCGTGCGACTTCACGGCGGCGGAAGGGTTTCGAAACTGGGTTTATGAAAAGAAAAATGGAGGAAAGTTTTGGGGTGTTCGGTTAGAAGAAGTTTGTACAGGTGGTACGACGAAGATGGTTGATTGTATGGGTTGTCTGGGGTTTCGTTAATGGATTTCGAATGGAGGTGAGGGTGATGGCGCAGATGTGTTACTAGTGTGTTGAAGAGGGCTTCAAAGTAGGGGTTGGATTGAAGTGTATATGTGCACACCAACTGTTTGTAAAAAGGTTTTGAAGTTGTTGTTGAAGAGCAGGTTTTGTTGTGGTGAATTTCGAATGTTTGAAAAGCGATGCCGGCTGGAGATGATTGAGTTACTATGGTTGAAAGTCTAGGGTATCGAAGATTGAATGGTTCGCCTTGGATGTTGAAAACTTAACGGTGGAGTTTGGAGTTTAAAGATGGTAATGGCTGTTGGTTCTTGGTCAGAGATGTTGTTCATTGCAGATTTCATGTTGCTGAAGAACAAGGTGAGCTTAAGGAATTTTCGGTTTGAAGGTTCCCTCTGAGATGTTCACATTGGTGTTCTTTACTCTATTTTATTTGAAGAGAGGAGGTTGGTGACGAACAGAGGAAAATGATGAAGGTTGGGTTGCAAAGAGGTTGAGGTTGGCTGCAGATTTCAGGTGTAGGGTTTTTCTCTGTATCTGCGACTATGGTTTAATCAGTATAAGCCCAATACTAAAACACCTTAACAAAACTCAGCTGCACCGATTTTCAAAAGCTCGATCTGAACCGCAGTTGAGTAAAGATATCTCAACCATTTACTTTGTTGTCGTTGCTTCGGCGGAAGATGAATGTCACAGTTTTATCGAAGTGGTTGTTTGTCATGGTGCGAAGTGTTGGGGAGAGTGAAGCAGCGGCTGGTTTGTGGTTAGTGGAGATATGGTGGGATGGTGTGATAGAAAATGGAGGTGTGAGAGTCTGTTATGCAAGTGGTACGTATGGTGGTTGTTGTTTTGTCACGAAGGAGAAACGGGAGCTGCTGTGGTGCGTTGTGTTGCAGAAAAATAAGGTGGTGGAAGATGTTGGTGATAGTGATACGAAGGTGAGATATTGGCAGTTTTGAGTAGTTGTATGCTAGTGTTTAAGCATGTTGAAGTTTACGGAATCATGGCGGTAGTTTATGAAGTTGTGGTGATAATGGTGTGATTTTGAAAAGAAAAAAGGTGCAGATTTTTTTGAAGTGAGTTTTTGAGGAAGTTGTGGGGATGAAGGTATGGACTCAAAATTGAAGCTGAGGAACAAGGGCATAGTGAATTTTTTATATTCTGAACGAGACCATCAACCTTCTTATTATTTTTTTTTCCCTTTTTCTTTTTGCTGTTTTTCTTCCTCTTTTAAGTTTCTTTTCAAAATTGTCTTATTATTGATGTCAAGTCATTTTCAGGTGCAGGATTTTGTTTGTTGGTCTGGTGTGGAGCTGTTTTGCAGCAGGGTATTGTCTGTGGGCTGTGCTGTTTTTTGTTGGCTATTGTGTGTAGCAGGCTGGTTGTGCAGAGTATGTTTGTGTCTAATACTTTAGGGGCATAAAATTCATTTTCTAGCAAGGAAGTGGCCTTTGCAACAAGAGAATTAGATGGTGTATTTCTAGGCCCTTGGTCATCAACCTGACAGTATTTGCATTAACAAACTCTTGAAGTTTATGTTTTGGCGCTAGCATAATGGAATCTCTCAGCTCTTTTTCTTCAGGATCATTATCTGTTAACCAACCCAATAGCTCTTCGATTTCTGAATCAGTTTCATAAGCAATCCACGGTGAACTATTGCCTGAAGCATTAAGTGGTTGCAAACTCAAACGGGAGCAGTCCTTGATCAGTCCTAACATCTTATAGTTATCCTTCTCAGATAACGCCCAATGCTGCAGAGCAGAAAACTTATCGACAAAATCCTTGCTAACTGACAATCCTTTTGTGTGCTGAAAAACAGCACTTGCATCAACAACTATACGTGAACGTTCACTGGGTGTACCCAAAGCCCAGTATAGTCGACCAATGGAATCAATACCTAAAAATTCCCGGCGAACAGGGACCTTCGAGAGCTGTGATCCTATGCTAGTTATAGAGTCCTGAAGTAGCGAAATATTATGCTTGACGGTATTGAGCTCATGGTGGTATGGTTCCAACTCATTCACGGCATTTTGGGAAACTTCAAAAGGCACACATTGTCCCTGTTGCTGGTATGACGCAGAAGTAGATACATCCCTTGCCTCACATTTCTGGTGGATACCCTGAATATGAGTTGCTCCACTGAAACCATTTATTCCTTGTGGCATATGATTTGGGGATGGAAAATATTTGGGGAATTTATCTGTACATGGAGACTTCAGAACCACAGGAACAGTCCTAAGTTGACCTTCTATGGAATTCATATTTTGGCTATCAGAATCTGAATGTGTTGCGGATATGCTTTTATCAATACTATTGAACCTAGACTTCTCTTTAGGAATCTCTTCTGAAGGTAGACTATCAACAAATACCCTAAGACCATTAGGATTGGTGGTTGCAGTGTGTGGCTTTAAAAGACATTTACTTGTATTTGAGAACAAAGACGTGAACCCGTCCTTAAGACCAACTTCCCCATTGGTACTTTGTGACAACAAATCAAATTTTGCAGCTTTTGTGGATAAAACATCTTCCTTAATTTTCAGGTTTTTCCACTCCACAGGAAGTGCACGCAATTTCTGATGTAACTCAACAGATGACTCTGCACACTGCTCAAGATGCTGTAGGTCATTATGTAGTGTGGTATTGGTGCAGGTCATGGCTTGCGTACTGATACGGCTTTAACAGAGCTGCTGAACTCTTGACCAACATGTGGTTCGACCCTGGCCTGTCCTTCAAGTTCTTCTTTTCTCAGACGCTTGAAATTAATAACACCAAAAGGAGAAATAGGTTCACCATTGCCTACTTCAAGCAATTTCTTCCTTGGCCTGCGAGTGATTCCGGTTGAAGAATCAACCGTGGCAGAAGCTATCGGCTGCAACGTTGGAGCGAAATTTTTACTTTCATTTTCAAGATTATGACTATGCTTCTTGTGAAAATGGTCAACAACCCACTTCCCAGAATCATTTAACTGCACCCTTATGAATGCTGGACAGCCAGTTCTTGAGCTGAGCTGATGTCCCTCCTTCGAACACACAAATCTTCGAGAAGAAACCGATCCATTAGTCCTGGACCGATAAAGCTGACCAATACGAACTTTAAATCCCATTCGAGTAGCATACGATATGTAATACCTAAGTGCATCATCCGCATTGAAAAACTCCAACCCTATGTATGGATCACAAGGAAAATCAATTTCCTCCTCCCCAATGACATTACTCATCACCAGTTCAGTACCAACAGCATGCTCCTTTACAATCATGATCCCAAATTCTACTACCTAACCGTTTTCAAAGCAAACAAAAGCACATTCCACACACTAAGAAGATTACACTTATTTCTTCAACATCTGGAATTGGAACATTGATGAATTGGATTGAAAATGGAATTGAGAGAGAGTTGAATTGGGGATTGATTTGTAACCTGTTTTGTCTTTTGTAAACATCTTATTATTGATTGGGCTTTTGTTGTAACAAAGATGTACAATGAGTTGATAACAACCTTGAAGTCACAAATGTTCTTCTTCTTTTTGGAATAATAAAAAAAACATATCATGTTCTTTTTGGAATAAGAACACATCATGGGCTTTATGACTTATTCATGGACTTCTCGTGTTAATTTTTATCTTTTGATATGGGGATACGGGCTTTATTGTAACTGTTTTGAATTTTGACCTTTATGTGTAGTAAAATAAAATTCTCTCATTTAAGATGCACACTTATTGGACCCTCATGTCATATGAACGAAATTTTGAATCAACTCCAATCTTGAAATTTTAACACGTGATAAGCCGAAACCCTCATCATGAACTTCTTGTGCATGCCTTACAATAAACTCGTATCGTATAGCTTAAACCATGGCTTAACCATCCGACCATATCTTGATTATCTAACCAGAATGACATGGCCTAACCTGACTGATAATCAACACTTGACTTTCCATGATCCCCTTGACTTTCTTGATAAAATTCCATCCATTGGACATATTGAGCTTAAGAATCATGATCTTGACCAATTGAAAACTCCTCTGATGGCCCCTTGACTATGTTTTTGCTTGAACTTGAAGTCAATAACGGACTCTCCACAAATAAACATTTGATCCCCTGTAAATGATCATGATATGGAAATGCTAAGGCTATGATGCAAATGAGACATAAGCCAAAGATTAAGAAAAGAGGTTGGTCAAATTTTGGGGTGCAACAGCTGCCCCTATTCAAACGGCTTGGACCTGAAGGGATGAATGCGAACAGCTTTCGAATATTCAGGGTAAAAGACGGTTTGAATACCAAAGAACCAGAAATTTGACAACCGCGATACGAACGTCTGACATCGCCGCCAGGCACCCATATTAAGTAGAACGTCTGACCTCGCCGTCAGTCATAAATCAAGTAAACAACTGACCTCGCCGTCAATTCTCACATAACCTGACTTCGCCGTCATCTCTTAAAACAATCTTCTGACTTCGCCGTCATTTCTTAAAACAATCTTCTGACTTCGCCGTCATTTCTTAAAATGATCAGTAAAAGCATCTGACCTCACGGTCAGGCCTCGACATTAAGTCGGTAAAAAGATCTGACCTCGCCGTCAGTCCTCTGTTAAATACAAACAGATATCGAATCCAAAGATACGACCCTCCGACATCGTCGTCAAGACAAAATCCAACATCGCCGTTGGAAGAACCAAATTACCTGACATCGCCGCCAAGAACAAGCATCTAGCATCACTGCTAAAGAATCAAACCGCTCGACCTCGCCGCCGAAAATAAACATCCAACCTTGCCGCTGAACAAACAAATCACTCTGACATCGCCGCCAGAAACAAACATCCAACATCGCCGCTGAACAAACAAATTACTCCGACATCGCCGCCAGAAACAAACATCCAACCTCGCCGCTGAATAAACAAATTACTCCGACATCGCCGCCAGAAACAAATATCCAACCTCGCCGCTGAATAAACAAATTACTCCGACATCGCCGCCAGAAACAAACATCCAACATCGCCGCTGAACAAACAAATTACTCCGACATCGCCGCCAGAAACAAACATCCAACCTCGCCGCTGAATAAACAAATTACTCCGACATCGCCGCCAGAAACAAATATCCAACCTCGCCGCTGAATAAACAAATTACTCCGACATCGCCGCCAGAAACAAACATCCAACATCGCCGCTGAACAAACAAATTACTCCGACATCGCCGCCAGAAACAAACATCCAACCTCGCCGCTGAACAAACAAATTACTCCGACATCGCCGCCAGAAACAAACATCCAACCTCGCCGCTGAATAAACAAATTACTCCGACATCGCCGCCAGAAACAAACATCCAACCTCGCCGTTGAAGAATATAAATACTTGACATCGCCGCCAAAACAGACTTCTCAACATCGCCGTTGAAACACTAAATCATCTAACATCGCCGTCAGAACAAACTTCTCAACATCGCCGTTGAAGAATATAAATACTTGACATCGCCGCCAAAACAGACTTCTCAACATCGCCGTTGAAACACTAAATCATCTAACATCGCCGTCAGAACAAACTTCTCAACATCGCCGTTGAAGAATATAAATACTTGACATCGCCGCCAAAACAGACTTCTCAACATCGCCGTTGAAGAAACAAATCACTTGACCTCGCCGTCAAAACAAACCTCTCGACATCGCCGTTGAAAAAACAAATCACTTGACCTCGCCGTCAAACCTTCGCTAAATATAGGCGAGCAACAAGATTTGAACGAAATTAAGACCATCCATTGGTGATAATCACAAAATAACTCCGCTGGGGAAACACCATGAGCTGGGGTCTAGCCAACACACGGGCAAAGATACTAATCATCTGCGAGATTCACTTGAAACAAAAGGGTAACGACCTGGCTTATGTCTCGCATGCATATGTTTGGATATGACGAAATGCTCCATACGAAATGGAAATGCTTCGCATTTGGGTAGATGTTATGTATGTATGTAAATGCAAATGAACCACTTTAGCAAAATAAATGCTAAAGAGAAAGAGAGCCAACTCCGCTAGGGAAAGACTAGATACGCCTAGCGCAAACAAACTCATGTTGGGGAACACAAGCCCTGGATGGCCTCTGATAAACTTCTGGGTAAAAACTGCTCTGCTAAGATCAAAACTACTCCGTTGGGGATCCTAATCAAACTCTGTTGCGGAGAACGTCCCGGATGGCCTATCAGCCTACAACTCTTCTGGGGATCAAGTAACTTGGCTGGAGGCAACAACTCCACTCTACCGGGGAAATCAGCTATGAATGATTAGCCAGAATAACTCTACTGGGGAAACACAGCAGATTGCTGAGGAATAGCTTCCTTCTGCAGGAGATTGAATCCGCTATCTGCTAGGGATATTGAATAAGACTTACTGGGAGCTTATCCCATACTTATCTCTGCTGGGGGTGGAGATGAACGATCTCTGAGTTAGTTCCACTCTGTGGGGAAGGAAAATTAACTCCGCTGCCTTGGCTGGGGATTGGATACGGAGGGAATCAACATCAATCTCTGCTTGGGGAAAATGAGAAGTAAATTTCAACAATACTTCCGTTTGAGGAATGAGTCAATGACCTAGACTCTGAGGGAAAAGAAGTCAATTGTTCAGACTCTGTGGGGATAACAGTACTGCACTCGCCTCACTGCTGGGGAAGTAAACCCAAATCTGCTTCTATAACTCTGATAAGCTCTGAAGATATGGAGAGGAACACATCTCCTTTGTTTACGATTTTGCCCCAGCCTGTGGGACTTTTATAAAAACCTTCCTCGAAAGGAAACCTGAAATTTCGGTACCCTGATGGTTAGATATGAACTGCCCCAGTGCTTCGAACCCCGAAGAAGCGCTTCAAGTTAATTTCCTTTCTGGACAAGGATAGTCTTTGTGCTCTCCGGGTGGCCTGCCCCAGCTTTGAAGTGATTTGCCCCTGATTGGCTGATTTGTAGAGAAGTGCCCCTGGCTTCGAGAGATTTACCTAATCTCGACCTAATTGTCCCAGATTAACCGACCTTTAGGGAATGGCGTCTTCGACTGGCCTTCGAGTGGTTTGATGAGTCTCGACCTGATTGCCCCAGATTAACTGCATCTAGGGATGACCGACTCTGCTTACGTTTACCTGATGTGACTTGCCCCTGCTCAAAGGAGTACTCGGGCGTTTTATATCTTATTTCTATCAAACTTCGCATTGTAGAAACTTTCCTGATGTCAAATGCTTTCTCGCGAGTAAAACAATTTGTTTTGCAAAAGATAATATTAATGCAATGCATATGACAGTTTTGAAATCCAAGTCTGTTCACTGGAAAAAAATGTGGCGTTTAGTGAACGAATCACTTATCAGAAATATCAATATCCATACCCATAGGGTAAGAAAAATCCTTTTAGGAGTCAGCTTCGACGCGATCTTTACCGAAGTATGCTTTCAAAACAAACCTGCTTCAATTAGGACTTTTGAAGGTTGTAACTTGGTCAGGTTCACGGTTGGAAAGAAAGGATATGAGGCTCAAAGTTCTGTTTAACCCACCCACTCTCCTTGATGTTCTCCAATCCTACGTTCAGCTAATTCGACACTCGCTCGCCTCTCAGAGGTTGACTAACAGGAGTGATGGTTCAAGAATCCATAAGTTTTCGGAGTGACAGTCACTCGCTTTTCGTCTTTGGTGCCTGGAGTCACACGACCTGTTTTTCATCATATTCATTCCCTATTTTCCCTGGACTGACTCTTTTGAGTATATCATTGATTTCAAAGTCCAACGGGATGCCCTTAATTTTTGTCTAAGCCACTTGTTTTCAAGTCTACGACTTAGCGAGCTTTTTTTCTTTTCTCTTTTTCCAACAAATCATGTGACACTAGCTTGTCTGACTTGTTGAAGGGATTGTGACTGTCTCACTCCTTGATTGGTGAAGGATAACCAATATGGTTCTTTAGGTACGACCTATATAGGTGTGATTGATTCTCAAACAGGGAACACTCCTTCTGCAATCTGGATGCTCGGTCAAATTAACTGACATCTACCCTGCCCTAGGTTAAGATTGAGGGTTTTTCGTTTTCAGAAAGAAACTCCTACTACTAGGCTCAAAGGGGTCGACAAGGGATTAACATCCTTATATCTCCGGTGTTTAGGAATTTGAAACAATGCCTGTACATCATCAGCAGAGATTATATTTAAAAGCATACATTCGGAAGCTTGCGCGTCTTTCAATTTCGTCATCCTCCCTCAAGGAATTCCGCTTAAACAAGCGTTTGACATCAATAAAAAGCATTGAGTGAACACGAATGGATTTAATCAAAACAAACATATTCAATTCATTATCATTATCAATTGAAAACAAACAAGTTCTACAGATAAGATTTTCAAACAGGTTCGCACTTTAACAGAAAAGAAACTACAAATGCAAAGGAATAACATGATAGAAAGATTGCCAGCTTCGGAACTGGGCTTTCAGGTCTTGACTTGCTGCCGAACCAGCCATCTTCAGAACTACTCGTCGAAGTCATCCTGATAATCTTCTGAACACCCGCTCTCGGTGAATCCCTCCATAACATTAGCTGCCGAACCCATATGACTTGACGAAGGAAGATCGTTGATCTGAATACCCTGAGGCGTGATTAAAAACCTGTTGGAGTCCAGCAGAGTCTGAACCTGGCTTCTAAGCACCTTACAGTCTTCGGTTGAATGTCCCTGTGTCCCAACATGGTACTCACAGCGAGCATTAACATCAGAATCCAACGGATGTGGAGAAGTCTCGGGATCAGCTTGCTTCGGCACAATCAAACCACCTCTGATCAAGTCTGGCAATATCTGACTGTATGACAATGGCAACTGAGTGAAATGTCTCTCTGGCTTCCTTGGTCTTTGTCGGGCGTGCTGACGCGGCTGATGACAGTATGACTGCTGACTCTGGCGGGGAACAGATGTCTGATGCAAAGACCCAAAGGATCGCTGACTCTGAATAGTTGAGACATCGGGAGACTGAGTCTGAGGTATCGGGGACTCCCTTTGTTCAGGAACTTTCATTCTTAGGCTTGGCCTAGGAACGGGCAATAGCTGCGGGCAGGGAGACTCTAGGGTCACAGATTGCAAGACAGGCTCCTGACCTGATGCAACTTCAGGGGAAAGAATAGGAACATCCACATCTTCTGGAATAAGACCATTGCTCGGCATGAACTCAAATGCTCTTGAATCGATTAAATCCTGAACCTTGTGCTTAAAGGCTTTGCAGTTCTCGATATTATGCCCCGGTGCCCCAGAATGGAAATCACAATGGGCATTTCCATCATAGCCTTGTGGTGGCTCGCCAGTCAACGGAGCCATAGTCCGGAGTTTAACCAACCGAAGTTGAAGCAAGAGTCGCAACATCTGAGCATAAGTCGTAGGGATCTGGTTGAACATTCTGTCGGACTGCTTCGTCCTTTGAGCATACCTCATAATCCTAGGATTGTCTCGGGAAACAGGAAGTAGTTGTTGGCGAGGAAATACTGGAACCTCAGGTTGTGTAAGATATCTTTGAGGCACTTCACGCCTTGGGAGAGGTTCCACATATAAAGGTGGAATGGCCATTTCCGCTGCGGCTTCGGGCACATAATCGCCTTCCTTTCTCAACACATTCCTCATGACTTCTGTTATCAGGCTCATCTGAGTCTTCAGTTGATTATTCTCCTCTCTGAGTGCATCCTGATCCAAGCGCAGCGCTTGCATCTTTGCCACAAACTGCCCCAACTGGCTCTGAACTTCCCTTAGTTCTTCTCGAATCTGTTCCATGGTCGTCTCTGTTGGTTTCCTTTGGTGGAATGATCTTCAATTCTGGAACAAGCCGGATGGAAAACCACATGAAGCAATTACGTCCACAAAATTAGAACACCTCTATGCCAATGAATAATGATGCAATATGCAAGACATGCAAAGAAATGCAAATGAATATGCAAATGCAACAGGGGATCAACGTTGTTGTGTTGTTGACGGTGACGGATCAGCGCTTCGCCTTGAGACCAAACAACATTAGTACAAGGATCTCACTGTAACTGTTCATACTGACAAACGGGTAGGATGAAGGTCAAAGTTTCCTGCAAGACAACCACAGAAGGTATCTTTCCCATCGGGTGAGCAATCTATCGGTTTAAAAGAGGGTATTCCAAAGGCTTTTCAAACAGAGTCCCATGCACTAACCCTCAAAAGTTTCCCATCATAACGACTACTCGTAAGACGGTAATCCCTTCAAAAGGATGAACACAGAGTTATGTTTTAGCAACCTTTGGAATAAGGTTCTACAAAAGGTCCTCAGAATCGCAGACTCCCAAGTTGAAGATAAGAACGCCATTACGACTACACGTAAGACATAATTATTCCAACGGGGTCTCATCTGAGCGGTGGAATTCGATCCAACTCAACGAGTCCTAAGTCTCGCAAATCAGAAAGAAACCACCTCCTAACTTAGTGCATACTCGAAAGCTCGGGTAGAAAGCTTTATCCTCACAAACCAAACCAAATGATCCCAACAAGTTAGAAAGAAACATAACCATAAAATAAATAGCAAAACAAATAAAGCACAAATGCGACAAACAAAATAGGCGTGGCTTGCTAGGAGTCCCCAGCAGAGTCGCCAGCTGTCGCTACTCGAAAAAACGCATCGCGCAACGACGGGGAGGCGAAAAAGATAGACAGAAGAGTCGCCACCGAACTTTATTTATCCCATGAGGGGAAAGGAAAATATCGAGAAAACCTTAAGAAAATAATGGATAAGATGGTCTCGCGACCAAGAACGGGTTCGGAAGCCGGTTATGCGAGGGGAAGGTATTAGCACCCCTCGCATCCATCGTACTCGATGGGAACCTTTTGTTTGTCGATGTGTGAATTTATTTGCTTAAATATTATGCTATAAAAGAGTGTTTCAAAGGGTAAAGGGAAAGGTTTAGAAACGAGAGAGAGAGGTAACAGAGGGAGAAAAGAGAAAGAACAGACTCGGTAGGACTTCGCGGTCCTAGGCCTACGTATTCTCAAAAGATATGAGAAAGTCAGAGTCGACGTAGTTCGGGAAACTACGGGTGATAGGGGGGGGATTGTGCTCGCCAAGACATTGCCGTCTTGTGCCTACGTATTCTCATCTGGTATGAGAAATCAGAGCAGCCGTAGTTCGGCCTACGGTGTGTTGATGTTTTTTATGAATGATGCTATCGTGCGCATTCTAGCAGTTAGGTGTTTTGCTGCTCGCTCGTTGGAGACTTAGGCGTACCTGTTTGCGGTAGAACGGACGTAACATATCCTTTTGAAAGATTGATTAGTTTTCGCCACGCGGGGCAAGAAGTCACATTTGATTGATTGGAATGTTTTTTAGGGGGCGAGACAGGTCCTCGGATAGTAACCCCTACGGGTAGTACCCAATTCGTCATCTCAAAGTTTTTGTTATAAAAGGGTGTGGCGAATGAGGCGTCTTCGTATTGAAAGACGAGCGTCGAAACCACCCTCACTACAGTGGGCATCCCATCACTCGGAGAAGAAGAGGTCTACACCCAATCTTCTCTCTTTAATTCGATACGAAGAGAAATCGATTTATTATGGTTTGAAAATGGACTCGGTACGAGACCGAGTTTTTAGGAGGAAAAGTTTAGAAGCGTCTTCGTATTGAAAGACGAGCGTCGAAACCACCCTCACTACAGTGGGCATCCCAACACTCGGAGAGGAAGAAAGTCTACACTTAATCCCCTCTTTTTAATTCAATACAAAGATAATTTGATTTTGAAAATTGTTTGACAAAGTTTTTGAATCGAGTCGGGACAAGTAATGAAGAGAGAAAAGAGGTGGTCTCAGATCCAACATTACTCATCAGTAATTTGACTGGTAATGAATTACGGAGGTCTCGTCATCGACCAAAGCAAGACAAATGGGACAAAACGCTCAATAATAAATGAAAAATAAAATCAACTCTAAAAATAAAATAAATATTCTAAACTCTAAAACTTCCAAAAGAGAATATAATATATAATTCTAAAAGAAACTAAAAAAAAAAAAAATAATAATATATATATACATAATAATAATGATAATATATATAAAAAGTTTTAAAAGAAAAGTTAATAAAAACTCTAAATAAAATAGCTAGAAAATATATTTACCAATTAAAAGTTTTCTTCAAAAGAAAAAAATATTTTTATTAACTAAATAAACTAATACTTGAGAGCTGCTTTAATAATCATTTTAAAAATCTAAAGAAAACTAACGAAAATTATTTACAACATTCTTCTGAGAAAGAACGAAACAGGGGTGTGTTATCCAAATTGAGATGGTGGATATTAATCAATAACAGATCAAACTCCATAGAAACCAAATCAGAGCGAAGAGACGTACCATTTGCTTCCAATCTCGCGTGATCTCGGTTCCTTCTATCTCACTCTCCTCTCGATCTCGCAACATCATCTTTGCAGCTCTTGTTCGTGCGACTTCACGGCGGCGGAAGGGTTTCGAAACTGGGTTTATGAAAAGAAAAATGGAGGAAAGTTTTGGGGTGTTCGGTTAGAAGAAGTTTGTACAGGTGGTACGACGAAGATGGTTGATTGTATGGGTTGTCTGGGGTTTCGTTAATGGATTTCGAATGGAGGTGAGGGTGATGGCGCAGATGTGTTACTAGTGTGTTGAAGAGGGCTTCAAAGTAGGGGTTGGATTGAAGTGTATATGTGCACACCAACTGTTTGTAAAAAGGTTTTGAAGTTGTTGTTGAAGAGCAGGTTTTGTTGTGGTGAATTTCGAATGTTTGAAAAGCGATGCCGGCTGGAGATGATTGAGTTACTATGGTTGAAAGTCTAGGGTATCGAAGATTGAATGGTTCGCCTTGGATGTTGAAAACTTAACGGTGGAGTTTGGAGTTTAAAGATGGTAATGGCTGTTGGTTCTTGGTCAGAGATGTTGTTCATTGCAGATTTCATGTTGCTGAAGAACAAGGTGAGCTTAAGGAATTTTCGGTTTGAAGGTTCCCTCTGAGATGTTCACATTGGTGTTCTTTACTCTATTTTATTTGAAGAGAGGAGGTTGGTGACGAACAGAGGAAAATGATGAAGGTTGGGTTGCAAAGAGGTTGAGGTTGGCTGCAGATTTCAGGTGTAGGGTTTTTCTCTGTATCTGCGACTAGGGTTTAATCAGTATAAGCCCAATACTAAAACACCTTAACAAAACTCAGCTGCACCGATTTTCAAAAGCTCGATCTGAACCGCAGTTGAGTAAAGATATCTCAACCATTTACTTTGTTGTCGTTGCTTCGGCGGAAG
Organism: Lathyrus sativus; assembly: GCA_963859935.3. Taxonomy (NCBI): domain Eukaryota; kingdom Viridiplantae; phylum Streptophyta; class Magnoliopsida; order Fabales; family Fabaceae; genus Lathyrus; species Lathyrus sativus. The sequence goes on along the minus strand of OZ012739.1, from coordinate 438,739,369 downwards.
ATGAATGTCACAGTTTTATCGAAGTGGTTGTTTGTCATGGTGCGAAGTGTTGGGGAGAGTGAAGCAGCGGCTGGTTTGTGGTTAGTGGAGATATGGTGGGATGGTGTGATAGAAAATGGAGGTGTGAGAGTCTGTTATGCAAGTGGTACGTATGGTGGTTGTTGTTTTGTCACGAAGGAGAAACGGGAGCTGCTGTGGTGCGTTGTGTTGCAGAAAAATAAGGTGGTGGAAGATGTTGGTGATAGTGATACGAAGGTGAGATATTGGCAGTTTTGAGTAGTTGTATGCTAGTGTTTAAGCATGTTGAAGTTTACGGAATCATGGCGGTAGTTTATGAAGTTGTGGTGATAATGGTGTGATTTTGAAAAGAAAAAAGGTGCAGATTTTTTTGAAGTGAGTTTTTGAGGAAGTTGTGGGGATGAAGGTATGGACTCAAAATTGAAGCTGAGGAACAAGGGCATAGTGAATTTTTTATATTCTGAACGAGACCATCAACCTTCTTATTATTTTTTTTTCCCTTTTTCTTTTTGCTGTTTTTCTTCCTCTTTTAAGTTTCTTTTCAAAATTGTCTTATTATTGATGTCAAGTCATTTTCAGGTGCAGGATTTTGTTTGTTGGTCTGGTGTGGAGCTGTTTTGCAGCAGGGTATTGTCTGTGGGCTGTGCTGTTTTTTGTTGGCTATTGTGTGTAGCAGGCTGGTTGTGCAGAGTATGTTTGTGTCTAATACTTTAGGGGCATAAAATTCATTTTCTAGCAAGGAAGTGGCCTTTGCAACAAGAGAATTAGATGGTGTATTTCTAGGCCCTTGGTCATCAACCTGACAGTATTTGCATTAACAAACTCTTGAAGTTTATGTTTTGGCGCTAGCATAATGGAATCTCTCAGCTCTTTTTCTTCAGGATCATTATCTGTTAACCAACCCAATAGCTCTTCGATTTCTGAATCAGTTTCATAAGCAATCCACGGTGAACTATTGCCTGAAGCATTAAGTGGTTGCAAACTCAAACGGGAGCAGTCCTTGATCAGTCCTAACATCTTATAGTTATCCTTCTCAGATAACGCCCAATGCTGCAGAGCAGAAAACTTATCGACAAAATCCTTGCTAACTGACAATCCTTTTGTGTGCTGAAAAACAGCACTTGCATCAACAACTATACGTGAACGTTCACTGGGTGTACCCAAAGCCCAGTATAGTCGACCAATGGAATCAATACCTAAAAATTCCCGGCGAACAGGGACCTTCGAGAGCTGTGATCCTATGCTAGTTATAGAGTCCTGAAGTAGCGAAATATTATGCTTGACGGTATTGAGCTCATGGTGGTATGGTTCCAACTCATTCACGGCATTTTGGGAAACTTCAAAAGGCACACATTGTCCCTGTTGCTGGTATGACGCAGAAGTAGATACATCCCTTGCCTCACATTTCTGGTGGATACCCTGAATATGAGTTGCTCCACTGAAACCATTTATTCCTTGTGGCATATGATTTGGGGATGGAAAATATTTGGGGAATTTATCTGTACATGGAGACTTCAGAACCACAGGAACAGTCCTAAGTTGACCTTCTATGGAATTCATATTTTGGCTATCAGAATCTGAATGTGTTGCGGATATGCTTTTATCAATACTATTGAACCTAGACTTCTCTTTAGGAATCTCTTCTGAAGGTAGACTATCAACAAATACCCTAAGACCATTAGGATTGGTGGTTGCAGTGTGTGGCTTTAAAAGACATTTACTTGTATTTGAGAACAAAGACGTGAACCCGTCCTTAAGACCAACTTCCCCATTGGTACTTTGTGACAACAAATCAAATTTTGCAGCTTTTGTGGATAAAACATCTTCCTTAATTTTCAGGTTTTTCCACTCCACAGGAAGTGCACGCAATTTCTGATGTAACTCAACAGATGACTCTGCACACTGCTCAAGATGCTGTAGGTCATTATGTAGTGTGGTATTGGTGCAGGTCATGGCTTGCGTACTGATACGGCTTTAACAGAGCTGCTGAACTCTTGACCAACATGTGGTTCGACCCTGGCCTGTCCTTCAAGTTCTTCTTTTCTCAGACGCTTGAAATTAATAACACCAAAAGGAGAAATAGGTTCACCATTGCCTACTTCAAGCAATTTCTTCCTTGGCCTGCGAGTGATTCCGGTTGAAGAATCAACCGTGGCAGAAGCTATCGGCTGCAACGTTGGAGCGAAATTTTTACTTTCATTTTCAAGATTATGACTATGCTTCTTGTGAAAATGGTCAACAACCCACTTCCCAGAATCATTTAACTGCACCCTTATGAATGCTGGACAGCCAGTTCTTGAGCTGAGCTGATGTCCCTCCTTCGAACACACAAATCTTCGAGAAGAAACCGATCCATTAGTCCTGGACCGATAAAGCTGACCAATACGAACTTTAAATCCCATTCGAGTAGCATACGATATGTAATACCTAAGTGCATCATCCGCATTGAAAAACTCCAACCCTATGTATGGATCACAAGGAAAATCAATTTCCTCCTCCCCAATGACATTACTCATCACCAGTTCAGTACCAACAGCATGCTCCTTTACAATCATGATCCCAAATTCTACTACCTAACCGTTTTCAAAGCAAACAAAAGCACATTCCACACACTAAGAAGATTACACTTATTTCTTCAACATCTGGAATTGGAACATTGATGAATTGGATTGAAAATGGAATTGAGAGAGAGTTGAATTGGGGATTGATTTGTAACCTGTTTTGTCTTTTGTAAACATCTTATTATTGATTGGGCTTTTGTTGTAACAAAGATGTACAATGAGTTGATAACAACCTTGAAGTCACAAATGTTCTTCTTCTTTTTGGAATAATAAAAAAAACATATCATGTTCTTTTTGGAATAAGAACACATCATGGGCTTTATGACTTATTCATGGACTTCTCGTGTTAATTTTTATCTTTTGATATGGGGATACGGGCTTTATTGTAACTGTTTTGAATTTTGACCTTTATGTGTAGTAAAATAAAATTCTCTCATTTAAGATGCACACTTATTGGACCCTCATGTCATATGAACGAAATTTTGAATCAACTCCAATCTTGAAATTTTAACACGTGATAAGCCGAAACCCTCATCATGAACTTCTTGTGCATGCCTTACAATAAACTCGTATCGTATAGCTTAAACCATGGCTTAACCATCCGACCATATCTTGATTATCTAACCAGAATGACATGGCCTAACCTGACTGATAATCAACACTTGACTTTCCATGATCCCCTTGACTTTCTTGATAAAATTCCATCCATTGGACATATTGAGCTTAAGAATCATGATCTTGACCAATTGAAAACTCCTCTGATGGCCCCTTGACTATGTTTTTGCTTGAACTTGAAGTCAATAACGGACTCTCCACAAATAAACATTTGATCCCCTGTAAATGATCATGATATGGAAATGCTAAGGCTATGATGCAAATGAGACATAAGCCAAAGATTAAGAAAAGAGGTTGGTCAAATTTTGGGGTGCAACAGGAGGATCAGTTCGTGATGTTCATCTGCATCCAGTTGCCGACATGTGTACAAAATTTAATTTGTCAATATTTATGCTTCTTGTGAATACTTGCATACTTGTATATTTGCTTTGTGTAGCTTCCTCTTTTCAGGAGTTACATCCCGTGTACAAAAAAAACTCCGCCCATTCAGGGGCCCAATCAATGAAAATGTGTTATTCAGTACTTGATGCCTGTTCTTTACTGTTTTGCGCATGATAAAACGCCTAAGTTTATTGAAGCTAGCATGAGTATAACATTACTGGCCCTTGCCAACAATTGTTAAAGCTTTGAATTAACTGAGTGTAACGTCACTAACCTGAATCGATTTGGATTGCATAGGCTTGCCGTGTCTTGTTTGTGTTGTTGCAGGTTTCATAACTGTACGAGGAAGGTGATCAAAAGATTGCAATAGTGAAAGGCTGGATCCCCACGCAGGTCATGCCTGTTCTTCCTGAAGAAGGATAGAATTCTCCAGCTAGCCGTAGCTTATCCAAAGGACGTGCTCCAGAGAAGTTACTCGTCCCCAGCAGAGCTTGGCGATTCTAAGATCATAAGGCTGTATTCAGACAGGTTCATCTTTCCCCGCAGGGTCAGGCACTCTTCCCCAGTGGAGTCAGTTAATTTTCCCCAAGAGAATCCAGCCATCCCCAGCGGAGTTCTCTTTTCAGCAAGTGTTCTTTCCTTCCAGGGGAATCCGAAGATCAAGACTCTCCCCAGCAGAGTTGATGGTGGGTCCTGTCATTTATTTTGTCAGAGATACTGGTGATATCGGTTCACGTTCCAGCAGAGGCTCAATCATATCAGGCGCATCTGCTATTCTCCAGCAAAGTCATATTCCCCAGCAAGAGGGTTAGTTCAACAAGACGTGTGGTTTGAGTTCCCAACTTCCCAACAGGGTCGACTTCATCCTACCAGCATTTATTTTGCTGGAATAATTTTGTAGCATCAGGCTATCCCCGGCGAGTCGGCGTTACCCCTCCAGCATTTATTTTGCTGAAGCAGTTTCTGTACTCTAGTAGTTCAGGTGGAGAGAGCTCTTGCTCAAATAAATTACCAAACAATCAAGATCTCGGCAGGAGATATTCAATGACAATGTCAGTTTCGGCGGTATTCCCTCACAGAGTTATCATGATAACACTCTCTTTGTCTCCAGCAGAGTCATTTATGCAAATGTATCTTATTTTCCCCAGCCAGAGTGGCCAGGATAAGTGTCTTCTTATCCCCAAGCAGAGTTTGTTTGTCATCAACAGGTCGCAAGAATCAGAATTTCAGAGACCACCGCCGGTTATCAGAGCAGGCGTCCGATAGTCGGTTTTCAGACATCCCCAGTAGAGTTCACTTCGAAGTCGCTGTCACGTCAGTGCTAAGAAGTTTGTGGGGGAGGATCATTGAAGAACTAAGTCCTGACGTGGACAATTTACTCCTAGAATGACGGGGTTCCTTCAGAAGTGGGCGTCCTAACGTGGACAGGTTTGTTTTACCGGATTGGTAAGGTGCGTTAATCCTGACGTGGATAGATTCGGTCTCTTGAAATTTGGAGAAAGGGAGGTCATGACGTTGACAAAAGATTGGTTATTCTTCGCGTTGGTGTCCTGACGTGGATCATGTGTTTGCAGCAGATATCTTTATTCGTAAGGGTGAAATGTGCGTCCTGACGTGGGCAAGTTTGTAGTTCTTTGTGATAACAAGGTACAAAAATCCTGACGTGGACAAATTTATCCTTCTTCGTGTTGTTGGCAAAGGGTAAGTCCTGACGCGGATATTTCCCCAGCAAGTCGAAGACGTGTGAGTCCTTACGTGGACAGGTTATTTCCTCAGCGAGTCGAAGATGCCTGAGTCCTAACGTGGACGAATCAAGACGAGATCAGTGTCCTAACGCGGACAGATCAAAGAGATTATTATTCCTAACGTGGAAAGATGTAGTCCTTACGCGGACATATCAACAGAAGTGATTCCTAACGTGGAAAGACGGAGATTCCTAACGCGGAAAAGAGGTAGTCCTTACGCGGACGTATCAGAGGATAGTTTCCTTACGCGGAAATGACAGTATTCCTAACGGGGAAAGAGCAGAGTCCTTACGTGGACAGATTAAGATGATTCCTTACGTGGAAAAAGATGGTTTCCTTACGTGGAAAAATGAGTCCGGACGCGGACAAATCAGAAAGAAGTTGGTATTCCTTACGTGGAAAGATCAGAGTCCTTACGTGGACATATCAAGAGCATTCCTTATGTGGAAGAAAAATGGTTTCCTTACGTGGAAAGACGAGCTTATTCCTTACGTGGAAAGATTAAGTCCTGACGCGGATATATCAAGATTGATTCCTGACGTGGAAAGAAATGGATTATTCCTGACGTGGAAAGAGAGTTTAGGCCTGACGCGGACAGATCGAAGAAGATATTCCTAACGTGGAAGAAGGAAGTTAGTCCTTACGTGGACAGATTCAAGAAAAGTGGAGTTCCTTACGTGGAAAGATCGGAGTCCTGACGCGGACACGTCAAATGGCATTGGAGTCCTTACGTGGACAGATTGATATAGTTTCCTAACGTGGAAAGAAGATTGCTTCCTAACGTGGAAAGATAAAAGCGTTACTCCTAACGTGGATGATGTGACTCCTAACGTGGAAGAATTCCTAACGTGGACAATTCAGTTTACGGAAATGCAGGTGAATTATCCCCAGCGGAGTTGCCGAGATTTTTCTGGGTTAACAGCAAGTGTAGTCCTAACGTGGACCAATTCTAGGTGAGATTTCTTCGTATCGACGACAGACAGAGTCCTAACGTGGACAAGCAAGCAATCTGTTATGACAAAATCCTCTTCAGAACGATGGAGACAATCCCCAGCACGGTCGCGCAAGATCAGTGGGTTATCGTAACAGTCAGATTCAGCTGACGAATGTCATTCCTCAAGCAGGAGCGCAGTTTATTTCTGCGGTTGGCAAATTTCTGGTTTCACTAGTATTCAGCCGTCTCGTACCGCGAATGTCTGAAGGCTCCGGGCTCTTCATCCAATCGGGTCCAAGTCGCTTGAATAGGGGCAGCTGTTGCACCCTAAAATTTGCTCAACCTTATTCAATTGGCTTATGTTTCATCATCATTAGCATTTGCATATAGAGTCATGTACATAGACTAACCATCTGCATAGCATCAGCATAGCAAGTCATCCAACAGGGGACCAATCATTATTTTCATCTCTAGAGGCCTAGCAAGAGGTTATTATCCTAATTCCATCCTATTCAAGTCATCAGGAAAGAATTTGAAAGCAAAGAGTTCAGCAGATCAAGCCTTGAGTCCATCTCCTAGCTGAGGGTATCTGAGGATCAACAAGAGGGTTGTGTGCTGTGAAGTGAAAGCATGGAGAGCATCTAGACATCTTGAGAGACTTATAAAGTCATTTGGAGAAGAAAACAAGTCATTGATGAAAGCACAAGAGCTACAGTTGAAGACAGTCAACTAGGGTTTCATCTGGGTCAACCCTAGGTCAACCCTAGGTCAATTGACTGACTTTAAAGGGCATTCAAGTCTATTGGAGAGATGTGGGGATCATCATTGAACATATGAAGAAGGATATGGAGATATGACAAGGAGAATTCAAGAGAAGTCAAGGAGAAGAGGAGTTACTAAATTAGGGTTTCTCTGTAAAATCCCCTAGTTTAGGTCAAATTTCCAAGCAAGATAAGTCAAAATGCTAGCTTCAAATGGCTTCTTGGCCAACATGAAACTTGTAGAGGATCTCAAGACCTTTAATTTGAGTGGTGGAAGACCTCAAGGAGATTTATAGAACTCAAGTTATGGTCCTTACAAGTTACAGGTCATCTGGGGTGTCTGAATTCTTGTCTGTGAAAGTGACTTGACTTCCAAGCCATTTTTACCCCTCAAGGAGATTTCAAATGAATTCTTGGTCAACATAAGATTTGTTCCTCATTGTCTTAGCTTTCTAGAATGGTATGGCATGCCTTCATATGATGTGGAGAACTCAACTTATGGTCTTGACAAGCAAAGGGTATTTTGGGCATTTGTGAATTACAGGTCATTTTAACCTATGTCCAAAACTCATACAAGGAGGCCTCAAATGAAAAAACTTACAACATCAAACTTGCTCCAAATGGGATTTTAAGTCTAGAAAGAAGGTCACAAGTTATTGGAGAAGCTCATAGCATGATGTTACATAATTGGTCAAAATATGAACTAAAAAGGCTTATAAAGTGAATAATTTCAAGTTGAAAAATGGTTTGGGAGATTTACAAGTCCAAATGAAGACTTCCAATATATGATTTTGAATGGAAAAACAATTCTAAGAACAATGGTTCACACACTTTTTTGAGTTTAGAAGGAAAAAATGAAGTTATCCATGGTTGCTTACCTTTTAAGAAACATAATCAAAAATGAGCCAAAGTTTGAAAACAAGGGAATGTGCAAGAGGGATCTAGAATGTTCATTTGGGGTCTATATATTCATGAAATGTGCATTGATCAAGGGTTGGCCTCATTTGCACCAAGAATTTCACAAGATTTCTCATTCTTTTCATTGAAGTTTTATTGCAATTCTCACAAATTCTTCATCAAATCTTCATCATAATCAACCTTCTCATACTGATTCATCACCATATAGTATAATTCAATCAAGAACAAGGTGGTTATCATCCATTTTCGAGCACTTTTTTCAAGAGCATCAAGATTGAAGTTGCAAGTGGACAGCATAATTCAAGCAAGGAATCACCAAAATACTGCATACAGAATCAATGCCTGAGTAATTTGATCAAGATTCAAGCCTTAGAAGCCTCAGATCCTCAGTCTCCATAGCTGTTTTCAAGTTTTTGCACCAGGTGAGTTTTCAATCACACAGCTCGATTCAGTTAGTTAGGCATGTTGTTGTTAGTTTAGAGATGATCTAGGTGGTTAGGAGATTAGTTTAGATGAATTTGGAGTGATTTGGAGTCCATTGTTAGCAGGTGCCATAAGCTGTTTGGATCAATATCTCTTAGGTTAGGGCATTAGAATCTAAGCTTGATAGCGCAGGTTGATCTCCACTAGTTGAAGGTTAGGTTAGGGTAAGTTTGATGAAGAACTATTATGATGCATCTCAGTGCATTTCCATGGAGACCAGAATTTGACACCATCGGGTTGAAGGATTTATTGAGTTTCAAAGCAATCTAATGCCCTAGGCTTGTAGAGGGAAGAATTTGGAGTGGTTTTCATGTTCACATCGTGGGGATTGGTTGCCTGTAGAGTGAGAACAGAGGGATGGAATATTGGTCGTGCATGGAGGCTCATGGTGTTTGAAACCCTAACTTGCAGAACCAAGGAGGAAGAGATAATCATAGCCCTTCGTTTGGAGTTAGACTGTTGACTGTGAGAGTGATCCAATGGTTGGCATTCAATCTGATCATTTGGAGGGAAGTGGAAAATGGCCAAAACGCACCGTTTCATTAATTGAAACGGGCGGGCCTGAGTTGGTTGTTGCTAATCCCACCCCCAGCAATTAGGCCCAATGCAATTTCAACATGGATTTGATACTTTTCTCACCCCCCTGGCGTTTCTATTTCTCATTAGTTCTGAATTCAAGCTGGGCTTAACTCAAAATGATATGCGCACCCCCCCTATTGTTGGCCCATTGTGATTTTTTAACTGCGCGTGGTTACTATTCTAACCCCCTCCCTCATTTTAATTCAATTTTATTTTTCTTATTTCATTTTAATTTTCACCATCTTTGAAAATTCATAAATAATTCATAAAAAATGCTTTTTAATCCATTCTTTTTACCATATCTTCATTAAAATGTCTAGAATATTATAGGAAAATAAAATTTCATTTTTAGTTTTATTTCATATTTTTTTCATATTTTCTAAATAAATGTCATATTAAATAGATTCATTTCATGCATTATTTTTATGATTTTTGTTCTCTCACATGCTTTGATATTTTTTGATCATTCTTTTCATATTGTTTAGATGAGATGTTAAACTTGTAGAAATATTTTAGTTCCCATTTTTAGGAGTTAATTTTAGGTGATTAATAAATGCTTGAATATCATGAACAAAACTAGGGTTTTAGGTGACAACTTAGGAGTTTGATTTCATTCCCCTTAGGACTTAGGACTTAAATAGATTAGTTATGGGACTATAGGGGCTATGGGTATCTATTAGATCCCTTAGAGAACAATTAGGATTCCCCTACTGCTATTATTACTGTCTGTATATCTGCTGTCTGGTGTGGTGTGCCCTCTGGGGTTTATTGATTGTTTGTTTGGGTATTGGGTTTGTCTGGGGCCCTGGGGAAGCTGAAGATTTGTGGAGATGAAGCTATTGGAGATTCAAAGACTGAAGATCAACTGTCAGAGTTGAGGAGGAGTTTCTTGCTAGCAGATGCTGAGGAGATTAGGGTTTAGGAGCTAGGCAGAGCTCTAGATTAGAATAATTGTTTCTCAAACGTGGATTGCCTTGACTGCATCCATTCTTCTCTGTGATTCAGAGTCTCTCTAAGACACTCACCCCCTTCCTTTGGAAGGCTTGGTAATAGGGTCTATGAGATAGAACTCTTGAGAGAAAATGTCTCTTGTGTTAGAAGCAGTCTGTTCACCACCTTTGGTAGTCAGCTGATTGCTTAACACCCAATCCACTCTTGTGACTGATCCCTCATCCTGGAGGTTTGAGCTTGAAGAAAAGCCATTGCAGATGGAAGACTGATGATCAAAGCCCTTGTCTGAAGGCCATGAAGATGGAGATTGATGCTTGTTGAAGCCTGTAGATGATTGGAGATTACTTGAAGCCAGTTGTTGATTCAGAGCTGCTGAAGCTGTTTGTTTGATTGCTGTATTTCATTTGTTGATGTATTGATTGGTTTTCTGGACTGTATTGTTTGCTGTCTACCCTGTTGGGTTGAAAGTGAAGCCTGTTCACTTTTGCCTATTGTTTTCTAGGTTCGAGGTTGAGTGGTACTCCCTTGCCTCGCTTGTGTTGTTGCATCCATGCATTGTACTGCTTTACTGCATATATCTGTTATTGTTTCTGTTTCTGCCTATCCCGTAGGATCTCTGTTTCTCTCTGTGCAAGAGAGGAGCATGATAGACACTAGGTCTTAACCCATGCATGATAACATTAGGTTAGTTTGATTCCCTTCGCAACCGTAGGTTAGAGTTCCGTCTCTTTCTTTCTCAAAACAAACAGAAAAACACATAAAGATTTCAAACACAATAAAAGACACTTCTTCCGTAAAAGAATGTGAACTCATCAAAACGTCATTTTTGTCCGCTTGGACTGCTAATCAAGAAAACCTTTTTCAGAAGGAATAAAATCAACCAAGACAAGCTTGTGTCGTACGTGGCCCGAACTACGTTTGCTCTGATCTTTCATGCTGTATGAAAGTACGTAGGCATAGGATGCGATATCCTAGCGAGCAACCTTCCCCTCCTTTCCCGTAGGTAGGCGAACTACGTTGACTCTGATTTCTCGTTCCAGACGGGAATACGTAGGCATAAAGTGCGATACTTTGCCGAGTCATTTTATTTTCATTCTCTTTTCTTTTTAACCCCTTGACCCTTAGAGTAGATAGAATAACAATCCGTACCCGAAAACAAGCGTGGATCCCGTCGAGTACGACGGACGTGAGGGGTGCTAATACCTTCCCCTTGCGTAACCGACTCCCGAATCCAGGTTTTGGTTGCGACGACCATACCTTTCCCATGTTATGCGAGGTTTACTCTGGGCGTTTCCTTTCCCTCCCGTGGGATAAATAACGCACGGTGGCGACTCTTCTGTTCAGCCGGCGCCGATTTTCGCAGTAGCGACAGAAGGGTGTAACTGAAAATGCGCAGCATTCACCGGTTGATTCACAATGGTCATCCGGTTCGGTTGAGCATTGGCCCCTCCATAGTCTCCTAGCAGTCTCTCAGGCTGAGGTGGATTTCCAGCCATTTGAACAGTCTCAGGTGGTGTCTCTCTCTCTTCGGAGTCGCTCTGCACGGATATAATTTCCTCTATTTCTTCCAGTCTTTTAACTTTAGCTAATCTCCGTCTTTCGTGTAATGCTCGTTCTGGTTCTGTGTCAAAAGAATATTTAGCTGAGGCCTGACCTCACATACACAATTAGACAAGCGTTAGATAATAAACGGATAAAAGTTATGCAGTAAACAATAAAATTTTAGTCGCAGAGCAACAAAATTTCTTTTGGATTCTAAAAACCATGTTAATTTAGCAGTCCCTGGCAACGGCGCCAAAAACTTGATCGGGAAAATAGCAAGTGTACTATTTTTACCAATTGTAGTAATAAGGGAAACGTCCTAAGTATCGATCTCGAGGACTGCGTAATAATTAATGGAATTTTTAGAATTCAATTGAACAAAAGGTCTAGTGGTTTGTTTGGTAGCAGAGTAATATCACAGTAAATACGGACTTAATTAATTAATCGAAGAACAGTGTTAGGGGAGTGGAGACTATACGAGTAAAGACCTTGTATGATTATTCTACTATACTAGTTATTAACCTTAATTTATCAGTTGGCCACTTTAGTTGCCTTAATTCCTTAATGGAAACCCTTTGATGATTTTCCTGTTCACTAATTCCTCAGTGTCCCTGAAAAACATCAAGCAATAGTTCCGACCATAAAATACGTGATACGGGATATCCTCATTCCTAAGCAATATCGACCGTGATACTATTTTGCAAAAGTGTTAGGTTGACTTTCCAGACTAAGCCTAAGCACTATTCGAATTCTACTTTCCAATATGAATACAAATAGTATTAATACAAAATCAAATATATTAAGGTAAAAACATAGTTCTCATAGAATAATTAAACAAACGTCATTACATCGCATTAAGGACCACCCCCTAACAACTTGGGGTTTAGCTACTCATGTTCTGGGTAAACATAAAAGTAATTAGAATTAAAAAGGAGAAGATCATTACAATGCACGTTGAACTCCTTGGATCATCAATTGCTTCCGCTTTTGATCGATCCTTTGTTTCCAGCCGAACTCTCCTCTCAGTTGTCAATCCTAATCCTCGTTCAAAAAAGTCTCCTTTCTCTTTCTAAAATGTGCCTCTTATATCTAAATTCAAATTACATAGCGAAATGTCTCAAATGCCCTTCGAAATAGGTCTAACAGCAAAAAAATAGAAAACAGAGAAATTTCACGTTCAGTGGCCCTGACACGGGCCGTGTTGTGCAACACGGGTGGCCGTGTCAGGCTGCTGGCTTCTTTTGGGGCGTGTTCCTCTCCAAGGGCTGCAACACGGGCCGTGTTGCATGACACGGGCACCCGTGTTGCAAGTCTGAGTCTTCTTTTTCCATCTGCCTTGCTTCACCCGTGTCTGCCAGCCGTGTCCTTCATGACACGGGCCGTGTTGTGCAACACGGGTACCCGTGTTGCAGCTCTGAGTTCCCTTTTTCGCCTTTTCTTTTCCTCCGAATGCGGTGCGATTTTCGTGCTATCCATTCCTGCCAAAAACACACTAAAAGAAACCAAATCAAACGCACCAGCGGCAAAAGCAACATAAACTTAAAATAAAACTCGAAGACACACAACTACGAGTAATGCAAATAATAACAACTAAAGCTTCGAAAACTAGATAAAAACATTGCGAAATTAACCACAAACAGCGTTTGAAAACACAACTGAAATCCACCGATCAAGTAGTAAATGGCATACTCCTTTCTGCCCGTCTCGTCGTGCTGACCGAGAACACACCCCATACTATTCTCAAGAACTGTCAAGTACATGATTAGAGGCCGTCCAGCCACTGGGGGTATCAAGATTGGAGGTTCCTGAAGACACTGCTTTATCTTGTCGAATGCCTTCTGGCAATCCTCATTCCAGATAATCGCCTGATCTTTCTTTAAAAGCTTGAACATCGGTTCACACGTGGCCGTGAGCTGAGAGATAAACCTTGCAATATAGTTTATTCTGCCCAGGAAACCACGAACTTCTTTTTCTGTTTTTGGCACTGGCATTTCTTGTATGGCTTTTATTTTCGCAGGATCAACCTCGATGCCTCGTTCGCTCACGATAAACCCCAGTAGCTTTCCGGACCGTACTCCGAAAGTACACTTGTTAGGATTCAGCCTCAACCTGAATTTCCTAAGCCTCTCAAAAAGCTTCAGCAAATTGACCAGATGTCCCTCCTCCGTTTGGGACTTCGCAATCATGTCATCAACATAGACTTCAATCTCGTGATGAATCATGTCATGAAACAAAGTTACCATTGCTCGTTGGTAAGTGGCCCCTGCGTTCTTCAGACCGAAGGGCATTACCTTATAGAAAAATGTTCCCCAGGGAGTGATAAACGTCGTTTTCTCCATGTCCTCCGGCGTCATCTTGATCTGGTTGTAACCGGAGAAGCCATCCATGAACGAAAACACGGAGAACTGGGTTGTGTTGTCGACCAACACATCGATATGAGGCAACGGGAAATCATCTTTAGGGCTCGCCCTATTCAAATCCCGATAATCGACGCACATTCGTACCTTACCGTCCTTCTTCGGTACAGGCACTATGTTGGCGACCCACGGAGGGTAAGTAGTGACCGCTAAGAAGCCAGCATCGAGCTGTTTTTGCGCTTCTTCTTTGATCTTAACGGCCATGTCTGGTCTCGTCCTTCTAAGCTTCTGCTTAACGGGAGGACAATCTTCTCACAGCGGCAAGTGGTGGACTATGATGTCCGTGCCATGTCCGGGCATATCTTCGTATGACCAAGCAAAGACGTCATTATACTCTCTCAGCATCTCGACTAATCTCTGCTTGACATCACTCTGCAGTGCAACCCTTATCCTGCGTTTCTGACGAGCTCTTCAGCACCCAGATTCACGATCTCAATCTCCTCTTCATGAGGCAGAATAACTTTCTCCTCTTGTTTCAACAAGCGGGCCAACTCTTCAGGAAGGTCTTCGTCTTCATCAATCTCTTTTTCGGCTTGATAGATCGGGCAATCAAAGTCGAAGTTAGCCGTAGAGGGTCCAGAGTCGATGTCATCTGTTATGTGGATCTCTTCACTTGTCATCTGGATGATATCCTTGATGGACCAATTGTTGAGGCCCTTGCCTGGCTTGCTTGGCTGGATCCAAGAGTCGAGGTCACAGTCGCTATCTCCGCTGTCTTCAGACACCGCGTTGATGCTTTCGAAAATCACTCCGCCACTGGTAAACTGGATCGGCCCTTTACCTCGAGACGTACTGCTAGAAGAAGAAGAAGCTTCAGCTCCCGGAGAATATCCCAACCCAAACTTTTCTTGCTTGTTAGGTATCTCTAAAATTCGCCCCCAGCCTGGGGTAGCTCCGGCTTGGACAACGGCCTGAGCTTCCTTGAATGAGGAGAGAGTCATCCCTGGCTTTTCCGTGACTACAGGAGCTACGTCCTTCACTTTGACGGCTTCGAACGCTTGGCAAAGAGTCTCATGGATTTCGCCATCCATCTCCACATACTTGAAGGACGACAAATGGCTCACCATTATGTCTTCCTCGCCACACACGGTTACGATGCTACCCCCGACAGCATACTTGAGTTTCTGGTGCAACGTGGAGGTCACGGCACCAGCAGCATGGATCCACGGTCGGCCCAGGAGACAACTGTAGGCAGGCATGATGTCCATAATATAAAATACCGCGTCGAACATTTCCGGCCCGACTTGGATTGGCAGGGTCACCTCCCCAAAAACGTGGTGTTTGGTTCCATCGAACGCCTTCACAACCAGATCACTGGGTGTGCAAATCACTCCACGAGTATCCAACTTCATTAATGCCTTCTTCGGAAGAACATTAAGAGACGAACCCGTGTCCACCAACACGTGCGACATAATTGTGCCCCTACACTCTATTGAGATGTGCAGAGCGCTATTGTGATTCCTCCCCTTCGGCGTCAGCTCCAGGTCTGTGAATCCTAGCCCATTGCCAGCGTTTACGTGGGCTACGACCTCTTCTGGCTGATTTACCGATATTTCTTGCGGCACATATGCGGCGTTCAACACCTTAAGCAGCGCGTTGCGGTGTGCTTCAGAACACAGCAACAAGTTCAGAATGGAAATCTTTGAGGGCGTCTGATGGAGATGATCCACAATCTTGTAGTCACTCTTTTTGATCAACCTCATAAACTCCTCGACATCTTTAACAAGCAAGTCTGTTTCTGTCCCACGCGGGATTTCTTCAACGACTTTACTTTTACCCTTATCGGCCGCATCAGCTCTGACCGCTTTATCCGCCACGACTTCTGGTGGTGCAAACACTCTTCCGCTGCGAGTGATACCACTGATTCCCGCAAGGTTCTCCACAGTCGATCCAAACGGTTCCAGCTCCAACCTCTGTCCGTTGCAGTAGACTTCAGCCCCATAATGCCACGGGACAGCATTCGTGCTTTCGAAGGGTATCGGCCCAGCTTTGGTGATAGTAATTGTAGGCGGTCTGGGCGCAGAAATAGTTATCGGCCGGCGAGGGATGGTGATGGTGGCGACTTCATCGGCCTGCTTCAGCATTACCTCTCCTGATCCACGTTCAGCCCTCCGGCTAAACTGTAAAATCCCCTCAGTCATCAGACTTTGGATTCCTTCTACCAACTGCTCACATCCATCAGAACGTGTGGCACAGTCCATACATAGTTCTCCGTAACCTAGAAAGAACCCGCTTTTCAGCAACTTAGCTTTAACGAAGCTAAGCGGCGTCTTCAGATCTCTGACATCAGTCAACAAATCCAAATTCTCTTCTTCGATAATGGCGTTCACTCCGCCTCCCTTATGATTCGGCATAGGATTCTTCGTGACATTTGGCACATTATCGGAGAAGTTGATGAGCTTGGCATCCACCATGTCCTGCACCTTATGCTTGAAGGCTTTGCAGTTCTCTATTGTGTGGCCTGGTGCCCCTGAGTGAAAATCACAAGTGGCATTCGCGTCGTACCCTGGCGGAGGTGCCCCTGTCAAGGGAGCCAGCGTCCTCTTCTGGATCAACTGTAGCTGAAGCAAAGTCTGCAAGATTTGCGCGTATGACATGGGCGGTGTCTCGAAGTGACGGTTCGCCAAAGGTGTCCGATTCTGGTACTTTCTGTATCCCTGTTGGTTCGGTTGCTGATGCTGCTGCTGCTGCGGAGCTGCCGGGATATTTATACTGGCCACCTGCTGATGAGGACCTTTACCCTTTCTTCGAGCGTTGGTCACAGCGCTCGCTTCTCCTTCTCGCCTTTTGCCAGCATAAGGTTTCTTGCCTCCTCCAGCTGAGGATGAATCACCTTGAATCTTCCCGATCTTGATCCCATTTTCGATGTGCTCACCCGTGATAATGAGATCTGAGAACGTCCCAGACATACCGCTAACTAACTTCTAATAGTAAACCCCTGGGAGGGTGGCTACAAACATCTGCACGAGCTTGCGTTCAACCATCGGCGACTGAACCCTAGCTGCCAACTCACGCCACCGTTGGGCGTACACCTTAAACCCTTCATTGTTCCTCTGCGACAGATTCTGCAGCTGAACTCGGTTCGGGGCCAAGTCGCTATTGTATTGGTAGTGGTGCACAAATGCTTTAGCAAGATCCTTCCATGTGCACACACTAGTGGGCTCCAAACCCATGTACCACTCGAGGGATGGCCCGGAAAGGCTGTCTTGGAAGAAGTGCATCAGCAACTTCTCATCCTCGAAATGAGCAGACATCTTTCTGTAGTACGATCTCAGGTGGACACGAGGGCAAGTGGTGCCCTTATATTTCTCAAAGTCAGGTACCTTGAACTTGGGAGGCACCTTGAAATCAGCAATTAGCCCCAACTTGGACATATCAACGCCCAAAGTATTCTGATTCTCGATATCTCTCATCTTGTCTTCAAGTTCCTTGAATCTAAGTCGTGCTTCAGCATTCAGCTCCCCTTCAGCACCTTTCTGAGAGAACACATCGTCCTGACGATCCTCTAGCCATGGCTGGGGCACAAACAGATTCCCGACGCCTGCATTGCCGTTGCCTGGCCCGACATCGACATTAGCTCCCAGACTTCCATTACCGACGCCCGTCGTATTGAGTCTGATGTTGGTCATCACATTGCCGTTAGCACTGCCGTTTCCCCCGGTCACGGGGACACCATTCTGCGGAGTTTCAACTGGTGGAGGAGTAGGCACGGTCCCCCCGTGGAGTACGTCGTTGCTATCAACCCTCGAAATCAAAGGCTGAACCAAAGTTCTGAGCTGCTCCTGGCCATTAGCGACCGCTTGCATGAGCTCCATGAAGCGATCCATTCTTTCGCGGAGTTCTTGAACCTCAGTTTGCACTTGCTCCATGATCCTGATTTGATTAGCTCTAGTCGGATAGCGGTGAATCGGTCTCTGATCAATCCTGGAACCACCTGAGACAACCTGAAATAACCTGGAAAACACAAAAGGGTTAGGAAAACAACAAAATGCTCGTCATGCAAATGCATGCGTGTGTCTGTGCGTTGGGGAGATTTCCCCCGATCCTAGTGCCTGAGTGCCAGTGCTGATAATAAGAAGAAGTCCAAGTCCAATCATGGAAATAACAATCTCATATATAAAGAAAGCCCATCAAGGCAGTACACAACATCAGCGAGTACAAGATGAATCAACAGCGTGACCTCAGCCAACAAGCCTGGTGATGGTCAGCATACAACAATGATCAAAACAAAAGGAACACAAATAGTCAAGTACGGCCACGAGCGTGATACTCTTTTAACAACTCCTTCGTTTCTGGATGATCAGGCAGGGTGAGTAACCCCTCGACGAGTAATTCCCTCTGCACAATGGTATACTGAAGTCCTTCGACCGAACCTTCCCATGCTCCTTCGCCGAAGCAATCTTCTAACTTCCTTTTCTTGGACTCAAACGTCAGTTTGTGCTCCTTCAGGTTAGCGAGAGCTCTGTTGAGCTGGCCTTCGGTGGCGTATCTGCGAGCGGTTTCTTCATCAAACCTCTTCTCACTATCCTTCACCTGGGCTTCCAGCTTGGAGATCTGTACCATCAGCTTATCCTCCCTCTCTTTCCTGGTGGCCAGGGAAGCCTTCTAGTGCTGGTTGAACTTGGATATCCTCCGATATGCCTCGTCCAAGTGCTGCTTCTTCGTAGCCAGTACGTCGTTGACAGCTTTGAAGTCTTGACCCATGCGCTCACGCTCGACTATCTGCTTAGTCAGGTCTGTCCCCAGCTGGTTCACCAATTCTGTTTGCCTTTTGAAAGAATGAACGGCTTCGTTCCTCTTGCTTCGGAGCTGCGCTAATTCTTTCTCCAGTTCTTCATTTGCCCGCTTCAATTCATCTCGCTCAGCTAACACTTGATTATGCTGCTGAATGGGCACAGTAGTAGGCTCTTCAATCATTGGAGGGCTTTCTGGCTTGGCACGAGGAAATGACATCCCTATAGCATCGGCTCTGGCTCTGACCCAAGTCACATACGGAGGGTAGGCTTGGTTGTTGCTTCTCCCCAGCAATGGTTTTCCTTGCTTACTGATGCCATTCCAGGCGCGTTGAAGCTTGGATAACAGATCCCCCTCTAGAAGACCGGTGAGGTACAGAGATTCCTGCACCTCTTCATCCTTCGGCGGAGCTCTCAAAGCATACGCGAACTGTCGGACCAACAACGACGGATTGTAGTTTATACAGCCTTTCCTGCCTATCAAAGGCACGTTTGGAAACCCGCTGCAGCTGAAGATCACCTCAGTACCCAACCTATCTCTGTCAAACCAGTCAACATCCTCTGCAGATAAACTCATCAGACGCTCGGGCCACTCAGCTGTGGCTGCAGACGAAACGAAAGGACCCCTCTTGGGCAGATGACTATCAAGCCATTTGTAAAGCAAGGGTACACAGCATGAGATATTCTTGCCCCTCCTGTTCTCGTTTTTGTAGTGGATCGAATGGTAGACATCTCCTATCAAGGTAGGGACTGGATTCCCTGAAGCAAAGATATGAAATGCGTCAAAGTCCACAAAATCGGGCATATTGGGGAACAGAATGATGCCATATATGCACAAAGCGAGAATGGCGTTGAACGCGACCCAACATCCATCTTTGGCGCACTGCTGAGCCTTTCCCACTAAAAACTGCAAGGAGAACCCAGGAACCTTGTTCCAACTAGTCAATACCAACTCGGAGGCATCCAGATAAAGTGAAGGAGCTAAACCAGCCAGATCAGGCTCAGCGTCCATATGAACAAAAGGCATCTGCCTCTTGATAGGCACACCTAACAAATCAACATATTCCTCTAGCGTAGGCGCGAGAACGAAATCCTGGAAAGTGAAACATCTCAACGGAGGGTCATAGAACTGCAGCAGAGCGTGCAACCCATTCAACTCGAACACAAAAGGTTTACGAACCAAGCTGAGCAATTTGCCGTAAGATTTTCTGAACTCGTCCTTCATAGAATCATCTGCTAAAGCTATCAAACCAGTCAGCTTAACCACATCAGGGGCAGGGAACTTGTAAGCCACGGTCTTCCTCAGAGAACCCATAACAATACAATAGGAGGCAAGAAATCCTGGATCGGGGAAAACGGTACCTGCAACACAGACACACGTTAATGAAATGCAAATGAGTATGCAAACTAATGCAAAATGCAATCATGCAATAGGAGATCAAGGAAACTGTGCTGTGGAGATTCTGTATCAACAAAACCATAACGCTGCTCTATCAAGAACAACCACTGATAAGAAGAAAACCCTGGTATTGGACCACAAATCTGCTCTGTCAAGAACAACCATCTGATAGGGCCATATACATAGGATCATAATTCTGCTCTGTCAAGAACAAGTGTCTGATAATAAGGACCTCTGATACAGGACCAAGAAACTGCTCTATCAAGAACAAACATACATCTGCTGACGAGATCTTCAGACCCCAATCATAAATCTGCTCTGTCAAGAACAAACAGCTGATGACCAAAACTCTGCTCTATCAAGAACAAACATCTGGTAATAACACTCTGCTCTATCAAGAACAAACATCTGGTAATAACACTCTGCTCTATCAAGAACAAACATACATATGCTGATGAGATCTTCAGACCCCAATCATAAATCTGCTCTATCAAGAACAACCGACTGATGACCAAAACTCTGCTCTATCAAGAACAAACATCTGGTAATAAAACTCTGCTCTATCAAGAACAAAACATCTGATAATGGGATCTTCAGACCCCAGTCATGAACCTGCTCTGTCAAGAACAAATATGCATCTGATGATAAGATCCTCTGATCAAAACCTGCTCTGTCAAGAACAAATACGCATCTGATGATAAGATCCTCTGATCAAAACCTGCTCTATCAAGAACAAATACACATCTGATGATAAGATCCTCTGATCAAAACCTGCTCTATCAAGAACAAATACACATCTGATGATAAGATCCTCTGATCAAAACCTGCTCTATCAAGAACAATCATATCTGCAGATGAGATCCTCAGATCCCAACAAAACTAATCCACTATCAAGAAAACCAAGTGGTCTGAAGGTCAAAGTTTCCTGCAATAAACCCAA
Organism: Lathyrus sativus; assembly: GCA_963859935.3. Taxonomy (NCBI): domain Eukaryota; kingdom Viridiplantae; phylum Streptophyta; class Magnoliopsida; order Fabales; family Fabaceae; genus Lathyrus; species Lathyrus sativus. The sequence continues at coordinate 438,718,392 of OZ012739.1, read as the reverse complement.
CCCTGCTCACAGGTATGGACCTAAACTGACTCAAGTTCGGCATCCTATGTGTTCATCAGCGTCACAGACATTCAAGAGGGATGATGCGATACCCAGAAGGTGTGGCATCACCAGCTCATGAAGCGGCCTCACTCGGCTGAATCACAAATGATCGGTCCCCAGAGTCAACAATTCACCAAACCAGCAACCGTCTCAACCCAAAGGGTTGAAAGAGAAGCCAACCGGGAGAACCTCGTCTGAGCGTGGATTTCATGAGACACTAGTGCCTGCAAAGCAAGCACGCGCCCACTAATTTCCACAACTAATTCTATGGTGCACTCAAACCTGGGTCTGGCTTTTCACTCATCAGAATGCCCCTCCCACAACAGCACAGATAATCATATCATACTGAAAATAAAATGCGGGAAATAAAGGCGAGAAATAAAATGTGATAAATAAACACAGCCCAACAAGTAATCATACAAGCGCTAGGATTGACTCTCGTAGGGGAACCGGAGAACCAGAGATTCTGGGTTCGATCCCCAGCAGAGACGCCAGCTGCTGCGGGTTGCCCAGGCAGCTAGGAAGAGAATCCAAGACAAGACTCGCTTAGAGAAGATCAAGTCCCCAGCAGAGTCGCCAGCTGTCGCTTTCGCGAAAATAAGGTGCCGGCAAAACAGAAGAGTCGCCACCTTTCGTTATTTATCCCTCTGAACGGGAAAGGAAACGATCGGAAAAAACCTGACGAAGAGGTATAACTCGATAAAAGTCAACAGAATCGGAGGACAAGGCTTGTACTGTCTCCTATTCGGACCGTTTTAGCGAGGTGCTTACTTCTTAGGTTGTTGATAAGAAGGATAATTGGGCGCTCGTTGACAGTTGATAGGAGTTTATGCAGGCTGATTGTAAGAACACAACTTGTTTCTTAGTAATATCTCTATGTTTTGATGATAACTCTTATGAAATTTTGTATTAAAGAATTATATACTCTAAAATTTGTTCATGAATATTTGCTGCAGATGTTAAAGTATATATATATATATATCTAAGAGCAAATTAATCTGAACATGGAACTATGGAAGGCTCTGAAGAGTCAGAATCATCTTATAAAAGAATCTGAATGCTGCCTGCAGAAGATTCTGAGCGCTGTCTGCAGAAGGATCTGAAGCAGAAGCTACAGAAGAATCTGAAGCAGAAGCTGCAAAAGGATCTGAAACAGAAGACTCTGAAAGATCTGAAGACTCTGAAGCATTGAAGATCTTTGTATGAGAGTTAAGAAGCATAGTTTTTCAGAAGACTCTGAGAGTACTACACGCTGCATATACTGAGGATTTGATTCATAAAACTCTGCTCTGATATAACTACACGCTGAAGCACACTTGCTGCATTACTCTGATTCAGGAAACTCTGATGGGCATCCAAGACTCTGATCACGCAGACTCTGATATTTATTTTGCTGAAGTGAAATACTTGTTGATGAAGAATTCAAAGTTATATCTGTTGATTTGGCTCAACGACTCTTTCCTCTTTCATGCTTGACACTAGAACACAGACCAAAAGCATTTCTCTGTGCATTCTACTTCCAGGAAAGGTCATGTGATGTGAAGACAAAAAGGTTCAGGCCTTTTCAGTACATAGCCTCCAACGTCAAGACTTTGTGGATTACTGTGCATATAAAAGCAAGTCTTCCTCATCTTCTTCAGTTGACGAATCTTTGATAGAAACTCTTACAAGCTCTCATAAAATATTCTTATTCTCTTTGCTGAGTTTATTCTTTTGTTCTTAATATTAAGTGAAAAATCACTCTTGTGATAAAGCTTGTTAGAAGCATTCAAACACTTGTATTTTATCTTACATTTCATTGTAATAGTTCCTTGAGAAGATCCAGTTGGGATCAGTAGTTCTTGAGAAGACTAAGAATAGTTGCTCTTAGTGATTGCTATTGTAATCAGTTGATTAATAGTGGATTAAGTCCTTGTTTGAGAAAGGCAAATCACTCTTGATAGGGTGGACTGGAGTAGTTAAGTTTAACGAACCATGATAAAAATCATTGTGTTTTTATTGCTATAAGTTTTTAAAGATACTTATTCAACCCCCCCTATAAGTATTTTCTCACCTTCAGTTGGCATCAGAGCTCCGGTTCTGTGTGTGCTACCACTTCACAGTGACAGAAAAGATCCAGTGAGAAAAAATTTGATATATATTTGGTTGTTATTATGGCTGACAACAAATATGAAGAAAGGGATAGAATCAGCACTAAACCCCCTATGTTTGATGGGGAGAAATTTGATTATTGGAAGGACAGAATAGAAAGTTTCTTCCTGGGCTATGATGCTGATTTATGGAATTTGGTCATAGATGGGTATGTTCATCCCATTGATGGGAATGGCAAGAAAATAGAAAGAAAATCTATGACTGAAGTTCAAAAGAAGGAATTCAGAAATCATCACAAGGCTAGAACTATCTTGTTAAATGCAATATCTCATACTGATTATGAGAAGATCACAAATAGAGAAACTGCATGTGATATTTTTGAATCTCTAAAGATGACTCATGAGGGAAACTCTCAAGTCAAGGAAACAAAGGCTCTGGCTCTAATTCAGAAGTATGAAGCTTTCAAGATGGAAGAAGTTGAATATGTTGAAGCCATGTTCTCCAGATTTCAAATACTTACAGTTGGACTAAAGGTTCTGGATAAAGGTTACTCTACTGCTGATCACGTGAAGAAGATCATCAGAAGCTTACCTACCAGATGGAGACCTATGGTGACTGCGCTGAAAATGGCTAAAGATCTGAACCAGATCTCCTTGGAGGAACTAATCAACTCACTGAGGAGCCATGAAATTGAACTTGAGGAAGATGAGCCTCAAAAGAAAGGTAAGTCAATTGCCTTAAAATCTAATAAATCTGCTAAAGCATTGCAGGTAATAGAGGAAAGCTCTGAAGAATCCTCATCTGAAGATGAAGATGAATTATCCATGATGTTTAGAAGAATAAACAAACTCTAGAAGCATAAAGGAAATAAGTTTAGAAACTTCAGGAAGCCTGACCAAAGAAAAGAATCTTCTAGACACAGAAGATCTGGCAAAAAGGAGGTTGTCTGCTACGAATGTAAAGAACTTGGGCATTACAAAAATGAATGTCCAAAGCTTTTGAAAGAAAAGCCTAAAAGAAAATTTGATAAGAAGAAGAAGATTCTAATGGCAACCTGGGATGATTCAGATACATCTGAATCTGAATCTGAGTCAGAAGAGGAATGTGCCAACGTAGCATTGATTGCAGACATAGAAGATCAGGAGGAAGGAATTTTAGGATCTGAATCTGACTCTGAATCTGACTCTGACGCTGAAGAGGTAATGGCTAAACTCACTAAAGATGATCTTATCAAAGTGTTATCATAAGTTCTGAAGAGCTATAACAATATTAAGCTTAAATACAAGGAGCGTCAAAGCAATCTTGTATCTGAGAATAATATTCTCAAATCAGAAGTGGCTGAGCTAAATGAAAAGAACTTAAAAATGAAAAATGATTTTGAATTAGCTCAACAAGACTCTGATTCTGAAACTGAGTCTGAATGCAAAAATATTTTGGAAAAATATGACTACAGCTTTCAGAAGTTTCTTGCTAAAAGCATAGACAGAAGCAAAATGGCTTCTATGATCTATGGAGTTAGCAGAAATAACAGAAAAGGAATTGGATATAAATCTTCCTCTGGAAAGGATTTAAATCCAAAACCTGTTGATAAAATTATCATCAAGAAGACTCCTTTATATTCTCATTTTAAATTTGGTCACTTGAATGATATTAAACACACTCGTTCTGAAAAGAACATTCATTGTTTAAATCTAAGGCTAGTCAGAATAAACCTTATGTTGAAAAACAGAAGTTTAGACGAACCTTCAGAACAACTAACCCAAAAGGACCCAAGAAGATCTGGGCACCTAAGAATAAAATAATTCTTGTTGCAGATGTTTTTAGCAGCAAGGTCAGGACGCCAGTCATGGTACCTGGACTCTGGATGCTCGCAACATATGATGGGAGAAAGGTCTATGTTCCAAAGTCTGGAGCTTAGATCTGGAGGTGACGTGAAATTTGGAGCGAATCAGAAGGGCAAGATCATTGGATCTGGCACTATTGAAAATGGTAACCTTCCCTCTATTACTAATGTTTTACTTGTAGAAGGTGTTGCACCCCAAAATTTGACCAACCGGGTCCTGTATCTGGCTCGATATTTCGACGCATGACTGCATTCGCATCTGCATATCGCATACAGCGCATCTTTCATTTGTTTTGATTTTATCGGGATCACAGCTCTCGTCTCGCGTTTCAGGTGTTTTTAATCAGTTCAGATAGGTAGAATCGTATTTTTGGGAAGTTGTGCTATTCCCGGTGTTTTCAGCTCGCGCTGTTTGTTTTAGGGATATTTCGGTGTCCATTGATTTTTACCGGCTATTTTTGTGCGCTCTCGCAATGTTATTTGTCGTTCGGTGCTATTTTTGTTCCTTCGGAAATTATTGTGATTTTTCTGGATTTTATTAGATTTTATCAGGGTTTTATTAGATTTTTTAACCATTTTAGGATAATATAGAATATTAATAGGTTTTTAGTATTTTTAGAATATAATAGATATTTCTAATAGCTTTTAAAGATTTAATATTTTTTCTTTTAGAATATAATAGCTTCTTTAGAAATAAATAGGTTTTTTTAATAGGATAAATAAATAGATGTAGTTTTTTCTTTTATATAGATTTAATTAGATTGGGCATTTATAGTTTTCTTTTATTTTTTTAAAATAGCTTTTTAATCATTTTAATAGAAGAATATAGATTTTTTTCTTTTTATTAATAGTAGATTTGCTTTTACTAAATAGTATGATTTTGTTGAAGATTTAATATAGGAGATTTAATAGAGATTTAATAAAGTTTTAGATTAATAGAGAACTATTAAAGTTTTTTGATTAGTGGAATTATTAGAGTTTTGATAGTTTAGAATTTAATTAGAGTTAATAGAGTTTTTTCTCTTTTTAGATTTAATTCAGATTTAATTAGATTAATGGGTCCTAGTTAATTAGGGTTAATCGTTTTAGTGTTAATCAATTAGTTTTTAATCTTTTTTATCTCATTTCAGATTTTGTGGGTTTTCTTAATGGTTTTCGTATTGGGCCATGAGTGGGGCGGAGGCCCAGTTATCCTTTTTTGTCCATTTTCCAGAAAAGTCTAGAATAGTCCAAATTGCCAGCATCTATAAAAATCAGCAGGCCACGTATAATTCTCAGAGAGAGTCCATGTTTCACCCACACACGGACACGCCATCACTCTCCACTTTCTCTCACATTCTGCCACCCAGTGCCAAGTGGCGTGCATGCGTCCCCTCTCTCCACCCACCAAGACACGCGTCCACTCCTTCGTCTCCCTTCTCCATGCACCTCGCCACGTATCATCACACTACCGCCTCCTCACCGGCCGGCATGCAAACCGCCAGAGTTCCTCATCAGCAAAATCACGCGGCGGCGCACACGGCCAGAAACACGCCGGAAACGCCACACCAATCACCAGAAAATCCCTCAGAAACTCAATAATCCCTTCGAACCTTTAACCTTGTTCGTGCTTTTCCAGAAATCTTCAAGCTCACCGGAAACGGCATCATCTTCATCCACAACCGTCAAGGTTTTCCAGCGATCTCCAAGAACTCGAGTTCATCCAAGTCTTCATCAACCTCACCGGAGGGAACTTCAAAGATCCACCAGAATCTTCATATCAATGTTTTCCCAAAAATTCATCATTCATCAAGATCTTTAAAGATCATCTGCATTCATCGTTCTCCAGAAATTTTCTTCGATCAAAGTTCTTCCAGATTTCCAGAAACGTCAAGAACCGCATGCACCAAGATCCAGATTTCGTCAAGGATCTTCATAGACATTCATCCATAATCATCAGTCAAGATACGAACGTTCATCAGAAGTTCTTCATCAACTTCATCAAACTTCATTCTCCGGTCGATCTTCATCATCCATTTCCAGATCAAGCTTCATCAAGATCGCTCCAAGATTCTCAGTAGATCTCCATAGATCATCATCACCTTCAACCTACTTGCAAGAATCATCGTCATCTCCATCAACGTTCATAAAACAACAAGAACATTCATCCAAATTCCAGAACAGCTCGAATCATCATCACATCGTTCTTCAAACTCCAGTAACTTCCTCCAAGATCTTCAAGAACGAATCCAAAACCTCCAGAAATCTTCCATCAAGATCTCAGGCCTTCATAGTTTCGAGATTCACCTGATCTCACCAAGTAATGGAGCGATTCGTATTCGTTGTCGTTTTTTGTGAGAACTGTATTTGGTTGGGAATGAAGACAGAGGCTTACGGTTATTGTTGTTGGATTAAGAAGATTGAAGCGATAATGGGGACGGAGGTTTGAACGAGAGAGGGTTCACGGCGGCGGCGAGGGTGAAGATAGAGATTAGGGTTTCTGTGGGACAGGGAGAGTGAAAGGAGAGTGGGAGACGAGATTGGGCTTGGAGCCACGAGGCCCATTGTTTTTTTTCCATCCTTCCGTTTTTTTTGCTGAAAGGCATTGGGCTGGGCCCAATACGAGTTTATTGTTGCTGTCTGCACCCGTCGTTCACTCACAGCACCCCCTCCCCCCGTTTTGTGGTATACTGGGCTGGGCCCAGTCTGTTTGTTATTTTTTCTGCTTATAATTTCTCCTGTAACAGATTACACCCCCCTCCCCTCTTTTGTATTTTTTTCATTCTTTTATTATTTTCTTTTGTTTTAAGATTTTAAAAATAGAAAAAGATATGAAAAAAAATATATTGGAAAAAGGAAAAAAAAGGAAGAGAAATATTGAGGAAAAAAATAGAAAGAGAGGAATATTGAAAAATGGAGAAAAGAATATATCAAAAATGAAAAAGAAATGAAAAAATATTTTGAAGAAAAGAGAAAAATAGGAAAAAAATATATGAAAGATATTTTGAAAAAAGAAAAAAGGAAGAGAAATAGTAAGAAAAATTGAGAAAAAATATTAAGGTAGATTTAATATTTTTTAGAGTACATTTTCTTTTAGGACATTTTTTCATAGAAATTCTTTTACACTTTTAGAGATAATTTTTTAGAAGTCCACTTGTTAGGGGACTATTTTCCATTTGACTTTTCAGGATAGGATAGGATAGTATTTCCTAGGAGTTTATTTTTCAGTATTCACTCATTGTAATCATTTTTCAGAATATTAATAAAATGAGATTTGCGTTGTGGTCCCGAAGTAGCCGAACTACAGCTGCTCTGATTTCTCGTACCAGACGAGAATATGTAGGCATAGGATGCGATATCCTAGCGAGCACACTAACGACTAACTCTTTTGTTCTCTCGTTGCTGTGCAATCGAGACTTTCCCGCTGACGACTGATTGTTACCCCTTTTTCTCTCTTGCCCGAGTGCATTTGAGACCAGACCGTAGTTTTTCCCATAGGTTCCCATACCTTTGAAACCAGTTTATTTTCTCACTGCTGTGTGAGAATACCCAGTCTAGCCGTAGTTAGTCTGAACTACGTAAAGCTCTGATCTTCCATGCAGTGTGGAAGTACGTAGGCACAAGACGCGACGTCTTGGCGAGCCAATTTCCCTGTAGTCCCGAACTACGTTGACTCTGACTTTCTCTCTTGAGAATACGTAGGCATAGAGTGTGACGCTCTATCGAGTCGATTCCCTCCCGTTTAGATTTAGCAGCCGTAGATAGATTGTTTGCATCCTTTAGACAACCCAAGCAAGCGTGGATCCCGTCGAGTACGACGGACGTGAGGGGTGCTAATACCTTCCCCTTGCGTAACCGACTCCCGAACCCAGGTTTTGGTTGCGATGACCATACCTTTTCCCCATTTTTTGCAAGGTTTACTTCGAGCGTTTCCTTTCCCTCCTTTGGGATAAATAACGCACGGTGGCGACTCTTCTGTCAGCCGGCGCCGATTTTCGCAGTAGCGACAGCTGGCGACTCTGCTGGGGACAACCGTGTTCCCTATGCGGGTCTGTTGGGGACCCAACGTCCCCTGGCTGCTAAGGACTGCGATGGTTCCTTATGCATGTGGGATCCAACGTCCCCTAAGAGAGAGTCAATCCTAGCGCTTGTTTGCTTGTCTATTTGGTGTTTATTTATTGATATTATCTGTTGTTGTTGGGGTGTGACGGGTGTTCTATGAATGAGAGATAAGCCGGACCTGGGCTTGAGTGCACCTAGATTTAGAGTAGAGATTAGTAGGCGCGCACATGCTTTGCATGTCCTAGTGTCCCGCGAAATCTACACTCAGACGAGGTTCTTCTGGTTGGCCTCTTGTCCCACCCTTTGGGTGGCTCGGGTTGCTGGTTAGTTGGATTGTCGACTCTGGGAACCGATCATTTGGAAGTTAGCTAAGTGAGGCCTCTTCAAGACTTGATGATGCCACTCCTTCTGGGAATCGTATCGTCAGTTTTGAAAGTCTGTGACGCTGACGACCGCATAGGATGCCGTACCTTGTCAGATATAGGTCCACACCTGTGAGTGGGGGGTTTTTTTTTGCAGGAAACTTGACTTCCAACCTACCCGTTATTTTGGTCTTCTCTTCAGAGCAAACGTACTCCGTCAGCAGTGCAGCAGTATTTAGATTGTGTGGGCGCTGTGATCCCATGTTTGTTGCATTGCATTGCATTTGCATAGGCATCTTCGCATCATATTGCATAGCATTTCTCCAGCTAGCCAGAGTTCTGATCCAGCCTTTGTTTCCTGAAGGTGAGTACCCGGAGTTTGGATTGAGCAACTGTTGATTGTCAGAGGACGACCAAGGGGTTGAAGCAGATCTGAGCATAATCAAGCAGTGTAGTCAGTTCAAGTTTGTTGCAAGAATTCCTTCAGAAATATGGAACAGAATCAGGTTGAATTGATTGAAGTCCGAAGCCAGCTGGGGCAGATGATGAGAGACATGCAAGAGATGCGTCTGGAGTAGAAGATCCTCAAAGAGGAAAATAGTCAGCTGAAGACCCAAATGAGCTTGATCATGGAAGTTGTCAAGAATGTGCTTAGGAAAGAGGATGATCAGCTATTTGAAGCCGCAGTGAAGAAGCTCGTGCCACCTGTGCCTGTGGAACCTGAGCAAGTGCAACAAAGGATACATCCGGCTCAACAGAGGATTCAGGAGGGAAAACCAAAGAGAATATTTGAGGCGCCGCCTACAACATATGCTGACCTCTTGCAGACCTTATTGAGGTTTAATCTGGTTGAGAAGAGAACGTTGGAACCACCCACAGGAACGCTTCCTTACGGGTACGATGCCAGTAAGCAATGTGAATTTCATTCCGGGGCACTCGGACACGACATCGAGGGTTGTCATGCTTTTAAGCACAATGTTCAAGACCTGATTGACTCGCAAGATATTGAATTCACGCCAAGCGGTGTAGCTGTACGTACTGCTCCTGTCTCAGTTGATGTTAAGATGACGGATGTTTCTAAAGCTGCAGTAGGTCAGAAACGTATCCTGGACTCCATGGTGTCAGAATCTCCATGCCCACAACTGTTGCCTATTCCTGGGGCAGATCTGAGAAAGAAAATGCCTAAGCATAATGAGTGTCTTGATCAGTGTGGTGAAAGTCAAGAAACTGATGTTGTATTTGCTACGAAAGTTGTTCAACCGTCAACCCGATACCAGCGACGACAGCAACGATCTCAACAGTGGCAGAGGCAGCAGCATCCCAATCAGCGAGGAGCTCAAAATCAGAGGCCATTGAGGGTATTTAAGGTGCCTCCGATGCCATACGCCGAACTTCTTCAGATGTTGCTACGATTGCAGTTGGTTGAGAAGAGGAAGCTAGCCCCGCTGACAGGTACACCTCCAGCAGGTTATGATATCAAGGAGCGCTGTGATTTTCATTCAGGAGCACAGGGGCACAACATTGAAGATTGTCTGGCCTTCAAGCACAAAGTGCAGGACCTACTTGATAGTGCAGCAATCAGCTTCGGGCAGGAAGGGTCCAAAATCATCTGAATGAGGGGAAGGGGCTCTATAATTTGGTTGAGTCGTTAAAAGCAGATCAGGACATCATCAGGTTGCCTCTAATAACTGATTGTGAAGATAGCTGGTTCAGCAGCAGGACAGATGCGAAAGCCCGGTTCTCGGAAGCTAGCATTTTTTGTTTTATCTTGTCATTTCTTTACGCTTGTAGTTTCTTTCCTGTTTAAAATGCAATCTTGTTTATAAAACTTGTTGTTTTCATTCAATTGATGATAATGAAATAAATATGCATGTTTTGATTGAATCCAGTCGTGTTCACTAATTGTTTTTACAAATGTCCGACGCCTAGTTAAGAGGAATCTGGGGAGGATGACGAAAATGAACGACGTGCAAAATTCTGATTGTATGCTTTTGAAATAAAACCTGTTGATGATGTACAGGCATTGTTTCAAATCCCTAAACACCGGAGATATAAGGAAGATAATCCCTTGTCAACCCCTTTGAGCCTTGTAGTAGGAGTTCTTTCTGAAAACGAAAAACCCTCAATCTTAACCTGGGGCAGGGTAGGTGTTAGCTAATTTGGCTGAGCGTTCAAGTTGTGAAAGGAGTGTCCGTTCGAGGATCAATCACACCTCTAGAGGTCAAAACCACAATGGTTCAATCAAGAGTGGGGCAGTCACATTATTCTCCAATGAGTCAAGCAACCAGTGTCACACGACTTGTTCGAAAAAAGAGAAAATGAAAAAAGAATCAAAAGCCCGCTAAGTCGAAACTTCAAAACAAACGACTTAGGCAAAAATGAGGGCATCCCGCTGGACTTAAAGAATCAAAAGAAACTCCAAAGAGTCAGTCCAGGCAAAAGTTAGGAATAAGAAAAAAGATGAAAAGGATCAAAAGAAAAATCCTCAAATGAGATACAAGCCGTGTGACCTCAAGTGTCAAAGACGAAAGGTGAGTGGCTGTCACTCCCAACAATCATAATTTCTCGAACTATCACTCCTATCTTTCAGCCTCTGAGAGGTGAGTGCTAAGGTCGAATTAGCTGAACATAGGATCGGAGAACGTCAAGGAGAATGGGTGGGTTGAAATAAACTTTGAGCCTTTATCCTTTCTTTCAAAACCGTGAACCTGACCATGTTACAACCTTCAAAAGTCCTAATTGAAGCAGGTTGTTTCGAAAGCATACTTCGGTAAAGGTCGCGTCGATTCTGACTCCTGAAAGGGTTCCTCTTACCATGTTGGTACTGATGTTGATAAATGTTTTGTGCATTATATGCTATAAACTGTTTTTCCCTTCTCCCAGTGAACAGATTGGATGTCAAAGCTGTCATATGTGTTGCATTAATATGTCTTTTATGCAGAACAACTTGTTTTACTTGCGAGTAAGCGCTTGACAGCAGGAGAGTTTTCTACAGTGGAAAGTATGGTCAGGATAGAATACCGAATGCCCGAATGTTCTGAGAGCATGGGCAAGCTATTATTGTGATCCCCAGTCAAGTCAGCCTTTCGAAGTTAGTTATCCTGGGGCAATCATGTTGAGATTCGGTAAATATCTCGTAGTCAGGGGCACTACTCTGAATCAGATAATCAGGGGCAAAATCGTCGCAATCAGGGGCAGGCCATCTTTAGCGCGCAGAGGTTATTCGAGAAGCATTTGATGTAGAGTATCTTTCCGAAGTTCAGAATACTAGGGCATTTCATATCAGACTATCAGGGTACAGATTTTCAGATTTCCTTTCAAGGACTATCCCCACAGAGGTCCCGCAGGCTGGGGCATATCAGAAGCGAAGGGGTTGTTCTTCTCCGCATCATCAGAGTTATTCAGGGTTATTTGAGCAGAGTCATCCAATTTTCGAGTGCAAGGCGAATGTTGGGAGGTCGTGTCACTATCCCTTGACTCTTTAATCAGAAAGCTGTGTATTCAGGCAGAATGTTTTCCAGCGTCAGGTGTACCGGACCCATCGCAGATGGCCTAAAAGTTCAAATCCATGTTGACGATCACTGTGAGGCCCATCCGTGTTGGCGCATCTATTTCCAGATCCGAGCTTCATCAGTACGCAGGAAGAATCCGACTATTTTCTCCAGCAAAGTCCAATTTGTCAGTGGCACGGGTGAGCTATCCCCAGAGGAGTCCAATCATACTCGGCACATCTGCTATTTCACAGCAGAGTTATACTCCCCAGCAGGATGTTACTTCGACGAGGTGTTTGGTTAAGTTCCCAATTTCCCCAGCGGAGTTGATTTCACTCTTCCAGCATTTATTCTGCTGGAATGATTCTGTGATATCCGGTTTATCCCCAGCGGAGTTGGCTTCGTCTTCAGCATTTATTTTGCTAAAGTGGTTTTCTGTACCCGACTTTCTCCAGCAGCCCGAGCCTGCATTAGCATATTGCATGCATCATCATATTTGCATCATACTTGCATTTCATTTTCAAGAGGCGTAGCATTTCCATCCTGAATGGAGCATTACTCCATAGAAAGATTCAAACATATGCATATGCATACGAAGCATAAGCCAGGTTTTCTATCAGCCTCATATGGCGCGTGAATTGCGCTGTGATCAGTTCAGGGGCATTTCATCCAGCAGCAGTGTTCAAGCAATTCAGCAGTTTATCCGTATTTTCAGATCATACAACAGTTATGCTTTGGTCAATCAGTCATCTGGCATCGACAGACTTTTCTTCCCGTCAATTCATATTGACGATGTGTTCCTCCAATAAGTGGATTTCTCCGCCTAGCAGTAGACGTCTTGAGTACGAATATGGTTTTCTTTCCGTCTAGCCGTAGGCGATGTGAAGTTTCAGGTGATTTTTCAGCGGGTTTCTTATCGTCAGATCGTATGGATGGCGTGTTTCCCCAGCTAGTCTTCTCCAGCTATCATTAGATGTTCAGGGTTTCAAAGTGATCGTTCGGATAGTGGTTTTCTTTCTGTTTATTGGATGAGATGACATTTCAAGTTGGTTTTCCTGATTGTCGATTCTTATTGACGACATGGCTCTTCGAAGGTGGTTTTCTTCCCGTCGGTCCATACTGATGATGTGGCCCCTTTAAGGATATTGTTCTTTTCATCAAGTCCCGTAGACGAAAGGATTCTGAAATTTGAGGGATGGTGTTGAAGTGCGTTTGGGTGTCTTCCCGTCTATCATTAGACGATGTGAGTATTGAATTTTTTTCCTTCGGGATTATGGGTGTCTTTCCGTCTACCCTTAGACGATGTGAGTATTGCAATTTTTTTCTTCGGGATTATGGGTGTCTTCCCGTCTACCCTTAGACGATGTGAGTATTGAAGTTTTTTTCCTTCGTGGATTTGGGTGTCTTTCCGTCTACCCTTAGACGATGTGAGTATGGATTTTGGGTGTCTTTCCGTCTATCCTTAGACGATGTGAGTATTGGATTATGGGTGTCTTCCCGTCTACCCTTAGACGATGTGAGTATTGAGATTTTTTTTCCTTCGGGATTAAGGGTGTCTTCCCGTCTACCCTTAGACGATGTGAGTATTGATTTTTTTTCCTTCGTGGATTTTGGGTGTCTTCCCGTCTGTCCTCAAACGATGTGAGTATGGATTATGGGTGTCTTCCCGTCTACCCTTAGACGATGTGAGTATTGAGATTTTTTTCCTTCATGGATTTTGGGTGTCTTCCCGTCTGTCCTCAGACGATGTGAGTATTGAAGTTTTCCTTCGGGATTATGGGTGTCTTCCCGTCTATCCTTAGACGATGTGAGCATGGATTTTGGGTGCCTTCCCGTCTATCTTTAGACGATGTGAGTATTGAGATTTTTTTTTCTTCGGGATTATGGGTGTCTTCCCGTCTACCCTTAGACGATGTGAGTATTGAGGTTTTTTTCCTTCGGGATTATGGGTGTCTTCCCGTCTACCCTTAGACGATGTGAGTATTGAAGTTTTTTTCCTTCGTGGATTTGGGTGTCTTTCCGTCTACCCTTAGACGATGTGAGTATGGATTTTGGGTGTCTTTCCGTCTATCCTTAGACGATGTGAGTATTGGATTATGGGTGTCTTCCCGTCTACCCTTAGACGATGTGAGTATTGAGATTTTTTTTCCTTCGGGATTAAGGGTGTCTTCCCGTCTGTCCTCAGACGATGTGAGTATTGAAGTTTTCCTTCGGGATTATGGGTGTCTTCCCGTCTATCCTTAGACGATGTGAGCATGGATTTTGGGTGCCTTCCCGTCTATCTTTAGACGATGTGAGTATTGAATTGAATTTTTTTCCTTCGGGATTATGGGTGTCTTTCCGTCTATCCTTAGACGATGTGAGTATCGAATTTTTTTTCCTTCGGGATTATGGACATTTTTCCTCTATCTTCGGACGATGTGAGTATATTTCTCTTCCTGTCTGTCAGTAGACGATGTGAGAAGATCAGATGTTTTGTTGCAACCCTCAGGATTGTTATCAGTGGTATCACGCGAGTAACGGGTGTTAAAATCAGGAGTTCTTTACCAGATGATTGATCAGTTTGTTGTCGTGTCGGCTGGACTCGGTTCTGGATTTTTGTTCCCCAAGCAGTTTTGCAGTATATTCCCGCGGTTGGCAAATTTCAGGGTTTCATTTGTATTCAACCGTCATCTACCTCTGAATGTTTGAAGGATGAGCGCTCTTCACCCATTCAGGTCGAAACCGTTTGAATAGGGGCAGCTGTTGCACCCCAAAATTTGACCAACCGGGTCCTGTATCTGGCTCGATGTTTCGACGCATGACTGCATTCGCATCTGCATATCGCATACAGCGCATCTTTCATTTGTTTTGATTTTATCGGGATCACAAATCTCGTCTCGCGTTTCAGGTGTTTTTAATCAGTTCAGATAGGTAGAATCGTATTTTTGGGAAGCTGTGCTATTCCCGGTGTTTTCAGCTCGCGCTGTTTGTTTTAGGGATATTTCGGTGTCCATTGATTTTTACCGGCTATTTTTGTGCGCTCTCGCAATGTTATTTGTCGTTCGGTGCTATTTTTGTTCCTTCGGGAATTATTGTGATTTTTCTGGATTTTATTAGATTTTATCAGGGTTTTATTAGATTTTTTAACCATTTTAGGATAATATAGAATATTAATAGGTTTTTAGTATTTTTAGAATATAATAGATATTTCTAATAGCTTTTAAACATTTAATATTTTTTCTTTTAGAATATAATAGCTTCTTTAGAAATAAATAGGTTTTTTTAATAGGATAAATAAATAGATGTAGTTTTTTCTTTTATATAGATTTAATTAGATTGGGCATTTATAGTTTTCTTTTATTTTTTTAAAATAGCTTTTTAATCATTTTAATAGAAGAATATAGATTTTTTTCTTTTTATTAATAGTAGATTTGCTTTTACTAAATAGTATGATTTTGTTGAAGATTTAATATAGGAGATTTAATAGAGATTTAATAAAGTTTTAGATTAATAGAGAACTATTAAAGTTTTTTGATTAGTGGAATTATTAGAGTTTTGATAGTTTAGAATTTAATTAGAGTTAATAGAGTTTTTTCTCTTTTTAGATTTAATTCAGATTTAATTAGATTAATGGGTCCTAGTTAATTAGGGTTAATCGTTTTAGTGTTAATCAATTAGTTTTTAATCTTTTTTATCTCATTTCAGATTTTGTGGGTTTTCTTAATGGTTTTCGTATTGGGCCATGAGTGGGGCGGAGGCCCAGTTATCCTTTTTTGTCCATTTTCCAGAAAAGTCTAGAATAGTCCAAATTGCCAGCATCTATAAAAATCAGCAGGCCACGTGTAATTCTCAGAGAGAGTCCATGTTTCACCCACACACGGACACGCCATCACTCTCCACTTTCTCTCACATTCTGCCACCCAGTGCCAAGTGGCGTGCATGCGTCCCCTCTCTCCACCCACCAAGACACGCGTCCACTCCTCCGTCTCCCTTCTCCATGCACCTCGCCACGTATCATCACACTACCGCCTCCTCACCGGCCGGCATGCAAACCGCCGGAGTTCCTCATCAGCAAAATCACGCGGCGGCGCACACGGCCAGAAACACGCCGGAAACGCCACACCAATCACCAGAAAATCCCTCAGAAACTCAATAATCCCTTCGAACCTTCAACCTTGTTCGTGCTTTTCCAGAAATCTTCAAGCTCACCGGAAACGGCATCATCTTCATCCACAACCGTCAAGGTTTTCCAGCGATCTCCAAGAACTCGAGTTCATCCAAGTCTTCATCAACCTCACCGGAGGGAACTTCAAAGATCCACCGGAATCTTCATATCAATGTTTTCCCAGAAATTCATCATTCATCAAGATCTTTAAAGATCATCTGCATTCATCGTTCTCCAGAAATTTTCTTCGATCAAAGTTCTTCCAGATTTCCAGAAACGTCAAGAACCGCATGCACCAAGATCCAGATTTCGTCAAGGATCTTCATAGAAATTCATCCATAATCATCAGTCAAGATACGAACGTTCATCGGAAGTTCTTCATCAACTTCATCAACCTTCATTCTCCGGTCGATCTTCATCATCCATTTCCAGATCAAGCTTCATCAAGATCGCTCCAAGATTCTCAGTAGATCTCCATAGATCATCATCACCTTCAACCTACTTGCAAGAATCATTGTCATCTCCATCAACGTTCATAGAACAACAAGAACATTCATCCAAATTCCAGAACAGCTCGAATCATCATCACATCGTTCTTCAAACTCCAGTAACTTCCTCCAAGATCTTCAAGAACGAATCCAAAAACTCCAGAAATCTTCCATCAAGATCTCAGGCCTTCATAGTTTCAAGATTCACCTGATCTCACCAAGTAATTGAGCGATTCGTATTCGTTGTCGTTTTTTGTGAGAACTGTATTTGGTTGGGAATGAAGACAGAGGCTTACGGTTATTGTTGTTGGATTAAGAAGATTGAAGTGATAATGGGGACGGAGGTTTGAACGAGAGAGGGTTCACGGCGGCGGCGAGGGTGAAGATAGGGATTAGGGTTTCTGTGGGACAGGGAGAGTGAAAGGAGAGTGGGAGACGAGATTGGGCTTGGAGCCACGAGGCCCATTGTTTTTTTTTCATCCTTCCGTTTTTTTTGCTGAAAGGCATTGGGCTGGGCCCAATACGAGTTTATTGTTGCTGTCTGCACCCGTCGTTCACTCACAGCACCCCCTCCCCCCGTTTTGTGGTATACTGGGCTGGGCCCAGTCTGTTTGTTATTTTTTCTGCTTATAATTTCCCCTGTAACAGATTACACCCCCTCCCCTCTTTTGTATTTTTTTCATTTTTTTATTATTTTCTTTTGTTTTAAGATTTTAAAAATTGAAAAAGATATGAAAAAAAATATATTGGAAAAAGGAAAAAAAAGGAAGAGAAACATTGAGGAAAAAAATAGAAAGAGAGGAATATTGAAAAATGGAGAAAAGAATATATCAAAAATGAAAAAGAAATGAAAAAATATTTTGAAGAAAAGAGAAAAATAGGAAAAAAATATATGAAAGATATTTTGAAAAAAGAAAAAAGGAAGAGAAATAGTAAGAAAAATTGAGAAAAAATATTAAGGTAGATTTAATATTTTTTTAGAGTACATTTTCTTTTAGGACATTTTTTCATAGAAATTCTTTTACACTTTTAGAGATAATTTTTTAGAAGTCCACTTGTTAGGGGACTATTTTCCATTTGACTTTTCAGGATAGGATAGGATAGTATTTCCTAGGAGTTTATTTTTCAGTATTCACTCATTGTAATCATTTTTCAGAATATTAATAAAATGAGATTTGCACTGTGGTCCCGAAGTAGCCGAACTACAGCTGCTCTGATTTCTCGTACCAGACGAGAATATGTAGGCATAGGATGCGATATCCTAGCGAGCACACTAACGACTAACTCTTTTATTCTCTCGCTGCTGTGCGATCGAGACTTTCCCGCTGACGACTGATTGTTACCCCTTTTTCTCTCTTGCCCGAGTGCATTTGAGACCAGACCGTAGTTTTTCCCATAGGTTCCCATACCTTTGAAACCAGTTTATTTTCTCACTGCTGTGTGAGAATACCCAGTCTAGCCGTAGTTAGTCTGAACTACGTAAAGCTCTGATCTTCCATGCAGTGTGGAAGTACGTAGGCACAAGACGCGACGTCTTGGCGAGCCAATTTCCCTGTAGTCCCGAACTACGTTGACTCTGACTTTCTCTCTTGAGAATACGTAGGCATAGAGTGCGACGCTCTATCGAGTCGATTCCCTCCCGTTTAGATTTAGCAGCCGTAGATAGATTGTTTGCATCCTTTAGACAACCCAAGCAAGCGTGGATCCCGTCGA
The DNA here is from genome assembly GCA_963859935.3 of Lathyrus sativus. Taxonomy (NCBI): domain Eukaryota; kingdom Viridiplantae; phylum Streptophyta; class Magnoliopsida; order Fabales; family Fabaceae; genus Lathyrus; species Lathyrus sativus. The sequence goes on along the minus strand of OZ012739.1, from coordinate 438,700,174 downwards.
GTACGACGGACGTGAGGGGTGCTAATACCTTCCCCTTGCGTAACCGACTCCCGAACCCAGGTTTTGGTTGCGATGACCATACCTTTTCCCCGTTTTTTGCGAGGTTTACTTCGAGCGTTTCCTTTCCCTTCTTTGGGATAAATAACGCACGGTGGCGACTCTTCTGTCAGCCGGCGCCGTTTTTCGCAGTAGCGACAGAAGGATTAAAGCATAATCTATTGTCCATAAGTCAATTAAATGACAATGGTTATGACATAATATTTAATCAATAATGTTGTAAAGCTATTAGTCAAAAGGATGGCTCAATCCTATTTAGTGGAAAGAGGAAGAACAACATTTATAAAATAAATCTTTCAGAACTTAAGGTTCAAAATATTAAATTCCTCTTGTCTGTTAATGAGGAGCAATGCGTCTGGCACAGAAGATTGGGGCATATTAATATGAGACGTATATCTCAGATTAATAAACTTAATCTTGTCAGAGGACTTCCTAAGTTGAAGTTCACCTCAGATGCTCTTTGTGAAGCATTTCAAAAAGGGAAGTTTTCAAAATCCTCTTTTAAATCAAAAAATGTTGTTTCTACTTTCAGACCATTAGAATTACTTCATATTGATCTGTTTGGACCAGTGAAAATTGCATCCATCAGAGGCAAGAAGTATGGATTAGTCATTATTGATGACTATAGTAGATGGACATGGGTAAAGTTCTTAAAACACAAGGATGAGTCACATTCTGTATTCTTTGACTTCTGCAAACAAGTCCAAAATGAAAAAGATTTTAAAATAATCAAAGTCAGAAGTGATCATGGTGGCGAATTTGAAAACAAATATTTTGAAAAATATTTTAATGAAAATGGCATTGCTCATGATTTCTCCTGCACTAGAACTCCACAACAAAATGGAGTTGTAGAGAGGAAAAATAAAACTCTGCAAGAAATGGCCAGAACCATGATCAACGAGACTAATCTGGAAAATCACTTTTGGGCAGAAGCAATAAACACAACATGTTACATTCAGAACAGAGTGTCGTAAGACCTCTTCTAGAAAAGACTCCCTATTAATTGTGGAGGAACAGAAAGCCCAACATTGCTTATTTTCATCCTTTTGGATGTATTTGTTATATGTTGAACACTAAAGAGAATCTTAGCAAGTTTGATTCTAAAGCATAGAAGTGTTTCATGCTTGGATATTCTGAATGCTCTAAAGGCTACAGAGTATACAATACTGAAACACAGATTGTGGAGGAATCTATACATGTTAGATTTGATGATAAGCTTGGCATTGAAAAGCCAAAGCAGTTTGAAAGTTCTGCAGATAGAGAAGTAGTCTTCACAGACTCTGAAGGCTCAGAGGCAGAAAAAGCTAAAATAAAGGAACCAGAAGCAACGCCAGATGCAATTCCTTTAGCTTCTCAAATGGACAACTTGAACATTTCTGAAAATTCAATTGTCAAAGGATCATCTTCCAGAATCAAGGCCTCTCACCCAGAGGATGTGATCATTGGGAAGAAAAATGATCCAATTAGAACAAGATCATTTCTCAGATCATCTGAAGCGTCATTATTTGGGTTGGTGTCAGTTATTGAACCAACTTCTATGGATGAGGCTCTGCAAGACAATGATTGGGTAATTGCCATGCAAGAAGAGCTTAATCAGTTCACAAGAAATGATGTCTGGGATCTGGTTCCAAGACCTAAAGGATTCAACATAATTGGAACCAAATGGGTATTCAGAAACAAGTTGAATGAAAAAGGAGAAGTTGAAAGAAATAAAGCAAGGCTTGTTGCTCAAGGTTACAGTCAGCAAGAAGGAATTGATTATACAGAGACTTATGCTCCTGTAGCCAGGTTAGAGTCTATTCGTTTACTCATTTCTTTTGCTGCACATCATAATATCACTCTGTATCAGATGGATGTTAAGAGTGCCTTTCTAAATGGAATAATAGAAGAAGAAGTTTATGTTCACCAACCTCCTGGTTTTGAAAGTGAAAATTTTCCAGAACATGTCTTTAAACTAAAGAAACCTCTTTATGGTTTAAAACAAGCTCCCAGAGCTTGGTATGAGAGATTAATCAATTTTCTTCTGAAGAAAAATTTTATCAGAGGAAAAGTAGACACAACTCTCTTCTGTAAAACATTTAAGAAAGATCTTTTAATTTGTCAAATATATGTGGATGATATTATATTTGGATCTACAAATGTTATGCTGGGAAAGGAGTTTGCTCAATGTATGCAGGCTGAATTTGAGATGAGCATGATGGGAGAATTGAGATTCTTTCTGGGAATTCAAGTCAATCAGACTCCATATTGCACTTACTTTCATCAGACCAAATATGTTAAAGAGCTTTTGAAGAAGTTTAACATGACTGATAGTAAGATGGCAAAGACTCTTATGCATCCTACAAGCACACTTGGTAAGGAAGAGGTAAGTAAGAAAGTTGATCAAAAACTTTACAGAGGTATGATTGGATCTCTCTTATATTTGACTGCTTCAAGACCTGATATTTTATTCAGTGTGTATCTGTGTGCTAGATTCTAATCAGATCCTAGAGAATCACACTTAACAGCTGTTAAGAGGATTCTAAGGTATCTGAAAGGTACTACTGATGTGGGTCTGTGTTACAGAAGATCTGATGAGTATAAATTAGTTGAATTCTGTGATGCTGACTATGCTGGAGACAAAGTAGAACGTAAAAGTACTTCTGGAAGTTGTCAATTTCTTGGAAGTCATCTGATCTCATGGTTCAGCAAGAAGCAACCCATAATTGCACTTTCTATAACAGAGGCAGAATACATTGCTTCTGCTGGATGTAGCACGCAGATGCTCTAGATGAAAAGTCAGTTAGAAGACTATCAGATCTTTGAGAGTAATGTATATATCTTCTGTGATAATACTTCTGCTATATGTTTGTCTAAAAATCCAATTTTACACTCTAAGGCAAAACATATAGAAATTAAGCATCATTTCATCAGAGACTATGTTCAGAAGGGTATTATAAACTTAGCCTTTGTTGATTCAGATCATCAATGGGCTGATATTTTTACAAAACCCCTTGTTGAAGATAGGTTCAAGTTTATTCTGAAAAATATTGGTATGGCTTTTTGTCCATAATAATATTTATTAGAGGCAAACTTCTCGGTTGCAAAATGTTTAATGCTCTGAAGTATTTCATTTGTCAATTTATTCATTTTCTTGAATTATTTTATTTGTGTAAATCTGAACTAACAATGCTCAGAGGATCTGAACGTTGGCTAACGTTTCATTTCTCAAGAGATTTCAGAAGCACGTGCAAGCAAACACGTGTAGCTCAGAATCTGGAAAGGTAGAGTGCACCTTACTGAATTAACGTTTGAGGTACTGCTTTGAAAATCTGATTTTTCTTGATTTTCCCCCCATCTGTCAGAATCATAAATGATGTGCAATGATGTTTTTACTTTTTCATTTAATGCTATGTGAAGCGTGCTTATGTGACTGTTTGTGTGCCTGATTTTATCTATAAATACCACAAATCACACCATTTCACACTTTTTACCTCACAAACCTTTTATGCATTTCTGTCTTCTCTTTGCTCTTCATCTAAACCCTAAACCTAAAACCTCTCACTCAAGAACAACAATGGCATCTTCTTCATCAACATCTGCTCAGATGCAATCAACCACTGCTGTTTCTTCTCCTAATGTTGAAGCGTACAAGGAACCTGTGAGAACCCTTCTCACTCCAACTGTAGATCTGGAAGTTCTGAGTGAATGCTTTGTAGATTTTGATTCCATTGAAGAAAATGGGTTTAATCTTTCTTCAACCATTCAAACTCAGAGTTGGACAAAGTATTTTGACAGGCTTATGGGTCATGTTTATCCAACTTTGGTGAAAGAATTTTGGATACATGCTCAGGTGTACCCTAAATTCATCCATTCTTCTGTCCTTAGAAAGGAGATTGTGATTACTGAGAAGCTGATCAGACAACTTATTGGGTACTCTGAAACTGATGGTGAAACCAGTCTACAATCTGCTCGTGTGGATCTTGCTGATGTGTTTCAAGAAGTTAGTATTTCTAGGGAACCAACTAGCAAAGTAAGGGAACTGAAGCCAGTCTACAGGATCTGGGCCAAGATTTTCATGAGTTCCATCTTTCACAGAAAATCATCAAATTCTCCAGATTATGTCAGTGTTGAACAACTCTACTTCATGTTCTGTATGAGCAAGGGAAAGAAGGTGGACTTGCCTTATCTTCTGTTTAGTCATCTTCTGAATCATATAAAGGAAACAAGAGAAGAAGTAAGAGTCGAAACTGGAAAAGTTAGGAATTGGATTCCTATGGGAAGATTGATATCAGATATTCTGACTGAGAATCGTCTGGTAGAACATCTGTATGAAGCTGGGGTGACAGAGGATCTGTCCTATGTTATAGGATCTGTCATAAATGGGAACACTCTGAAGAGAATGAAGGTCATTTCAGAGCTTGCTGGAAAACCCAAGAAATTTCACTCTGAAGACGTCAGCAGAAGGAGAATTCCTTTAGCAGATTTTCCTATGTTCAGTGCTGATGAACCTAGGCACATGATTCTGACATACATTGTTGAATGTTTAAGAGATGGTATTCCTCTGCCTGCTAACATAGTACAGAAGGAAGGAGAAGTTCTGCCTAATCTTCTTAGAGAAAGGCGTTCAAAGAAGATTGTTGAAGAAGGATCTGAGGCTCAGCCTAAGAGAAAAGCCTATGAAGTTGCTGCTAAGCCTCAGAAGGTAAAGAAAGTGAAACCAACTCCTCTAGAAGCAAGTCTGGAAGATATTAGAGAAACTATCAAACAGGTATTAACATCTGATCAAATACCAACCATTCACTCTCCATTACCTTCACCTCCTCCATCACCTTCTAGACCACAATCATCTGTACCACCATCATCTGGGATTCATTCATCTGAAACCTCTCCATCTCAACCTACACATTCTCAACCATCTTCTGTACAAACTCCATTTGAACCACCTCAACTAGAAACACAACCAGAACATCAACAACCAGAAAAACCTCAGCCAGAACCTCAACCAGAACAACAACAACAACTACCAGAACATCAATCTCAACCCATTTCATCTGAACCTCCCCAACCAACACCATCTGAATAACCCTCAATAATAGAACAATCATTACCTGTTCCAGAACCCTCTATCTTTCAATCATCTAATGAAATTCTTGATTTGCAACCACTTGCAACCATGGTTGTCTTGTCATCCACCTCATGCCACTCCACTGAATCATCTGATTCTGAATCAGAAGTTCACTCACCCTCCTGTTTACACATTCCTGATCCATTCAAACCTACATTTTCTGACCTATCAGCATCTGACCAAATAAATCGTAGACTTTCACTTCGCTCCAAATTCAACCTCTCAGATTTTCAACCTTCATCATCTGAAGCTGAAATTTCAACAACCCATACACCTCAACTCACCATACCACTACCATCTAAACCTCAACCATCTTCACCTCAACCATCTGAACAACCATCATCTGATCCAACACCTCCTGATACCACTTGTGAACAACCTTAGGCAAACTCCGAATCTGCTGAAAAAGTGACTCTTGAGGAATACCTTTACCCCATCTCTAGATCAGATGTTGATAAAATGTTTGAAAATTTCAAAAAGGAAGTTCGTATGGGGATTGCACGTGCGGAAGAAGAGTGCCTATTCAGTATAGATCCTGTTAAGTCTGAAGCTGCTTGGGATAAATTTATCTCTAAGTTCAACGTTGTGGCTTCTCATCTCAAAGAAGTATGTGCTGAAGATGCAAAGGCAAAGTTTGCTGAATTGGTCAGACAGGCTCTGATGAGCATTCCCAAACCACCAGTGATGCTTCTGGAAGCTGCTCCTGCTAAAGACTCTCCATCTGAAGATGTTGCATCTGATATGGACATTGATGCTTCTGAATTTGAAGTGAAGACTGACAATTCAGAACTTGTGAAAGAGGTTAAGGAAATCAAGTCCTGGATGATCAAACAAGAACAAACCACTGAAGAGATTAAGACTTGGATGGCCAAGCAAGAAGACTCAACTGCAAAGATCACAGATCTTCTGGCCCTGATTGCATCTCGCCAGCCTTAGTTTCTTTTCATGTTTTTTGCACTGTTGTTTGCATCTGTTTTCTTTTGCTTGTTTTTTGATCATCTGTTATGTGAACCCTCTGAATGACTGAAAATGTTTGTTTTGCTTTTCTTCTGTTATATTTTCTATCTTTACACATCTTTTTGATTATGACAAAAAGGGGGAGAAAAAGAATCTGATCGTTCAATCCATATGCAAATACTAAAACGAAATTCAGACATATTATTAACTATCTTTGAATTTAAGTCTTTCAGATTCTATTGTTTCATCTGACAAAATAAATTCATTGAAGTTATCCTGAGAATTACCTAACCAGACTCTGATTCTAAATGAAAAACCAGACTCTGTGTTTGAAAGAAGTCATCAGACTCTGATTCTGAAATACACTCAAGCAAAAAGGGAAGTATTCTTTTCCTTTAGAGTATTCATTTCAGGGGGAGATTCTTAATCTCAGGGGGAGTTATAATTATTGCTTTTTATTGAACAAAATTTCTCATGTTTTGTCATCATCAAAAAGGGGGAGATTGTAAGAACACAAATTGTTTCTTAGAAATATCTCTATGTTTTGATGATAACTCTATTGAAATTTTGTATTAAAGAATTATATACTGTAAAATTTGTTCATGAATATTTGCTGCAGATGTTAAAGTATATATATATCTAAGAGAAAATTAATCTGAACATGAAACTATGGAAGGCTCTGAAGAGTCAGAATCATCTTATAGAAGAATCTGAATGCTGCCTGCAGAAGATTCTGAGCGCTGTCTGCAGAAGGATCTGAAGCAGAAGCTACAGAAGAATCTGAAGCAGAAGCTGCAGAAGGATCTGAAACAGAAGACTCTGAAAGATCTGAAGACTCTGAAGCATTGAAGATCTTTGTATGAGAGTTAAGAAGCACAGTTTTTCAGAAGACTCTGAGAGTACTACACGCTGCATATACTGAGGATCTGATTCATAAAACTCTGCTCTAATAGAACTACACGCTGAAGCACACTTGCTGCATTACTCTGATTCAGCAAACTCTGATGGGCATCCAAGACTCTGATCACGCAGACTCTGATATTTATTTTGCTGAAGTGAAATACTTGTTGAAGAAGAATTCAAAGTTATATCCGTTGATTTGGCTTAACTACTCTTTCCTCTTTCATGCTTGACACTAGAACACAGACCAAAAGCATTTCTCTGTGCATTCTACTTCCAAGAAAGGTCATGTGATGTGAAGACAAAAAGGTTCAGGCCTTTTCAGTACACAGCCTCCAACGTCAAGACTTTGTGGACTACTGTGCATATAAAAGCAATTCTTCCTCATCTTCTTCAGTTGACGAATCTTTGATAGAAACTCTTACAAGCTCTCATAAAATATTCTTATTCTCTTTGCTGAGTTTATTCTTTTGTTCTTAATATTAAGTGAAAAATCACTCTTGTGATAAAGCTTGTTAGAAGCATTCAAACACTTGCATTTTATCTTACATTTCATTGTAATAGTTCCTTGAGAAGATCCAGTTGGGATCAGTAGTTCTTGAGAAGACTAAGAACAGTTGCTCTTAGTGACTGCTATTGTAATCAGTTGATTAATAGTGGATTAAGTCCTTGTTTGAGAAAGGCAAATTACTCTTGATAGGGTGGACTGGAGTAGTTAAGTTTAACGAACCAGGATAAAAATCATTGTGTTTTTATTGCTATAAGTTTTTAAAGATACTTATTCAACCCCCTCTTCTAAGTATTTTCTCACCTTCACTGATAACCGAGAGGTTGTTGATAAACCGGAGCTTGATAGACCAGAGCCGGTTGCACAGGCTGATATGTATGAAACTGTTGATTGAAAGGAGGTGCAATAGTACCTACGTAGGGTTGTTGAGCATACTGAACCGGATAACCTTGAACATATTTAGGCGGACGTCGCCACGGCTGATCAGCAGCCATTTTGCGGTTATACCTGCTCGAGGGACTCCTTGGGCGCATAGGTCTTTTATGATGGTCGAAACTCGGAGTTTTGAACTCCGGAGGACCAACTTGCTGAATTGGTTGAGCAATAGTAAGATGCCCCAAACTGGATTGAGGACCCTGAGGAGGTATGGTCTTGACAGTAACATCTGGTTGAGAATCTGCAACGGTATTGGTAGCCTCAGAGACAACAATAGGCTGACTGTCCATCTTCGTATTAAGAGCCTGTAGCATCACCATAATCTGCCCCACACTTCTTCGAAGATCTTCGAGTTCATGGCTGACACGGTCGATCTCTTGATTTTGCTCTTCCATCTTTTTTTGAGCTTGGGCTCTAATGTTGTATCGATGCAGAGAACTCAGGGTGACGAAATTGGAAGGCGAGAGAACCGAGAATGAGAAACCGGGAGACACATGTAGTGCAAAAATATGATGTTAACATGCAGATGCTGATGAAAGATATCATGGAATTCAAATATTTAAGAATATCGCGGAATACCAAAGAAATTTTATTTATTATTTTTGAAAATGAATTACAAATGATATTCTTGAAAGAAAGTCTTAACAAAATAGCTAAATAAAAGCTAATAAGACCGTAAGGAAGCTTCCCGTTCTGCTCCTTGCTCTGCTCTTCTAGCTAGGCCTTTTCGAGGATGAGCATTGTCTTCAAAAGGTAGATTGAGGGTCGGAGGAAAATAAATCCTCCATTAAAACCAAGCAAGGGTACGTTGGAAAAGTCCCCACAACTGTTGGTGATCATATTTCCCTTGATGTCAGATAACTGCAAACATATGGCTCTAGCAATGTCTTGCTATTTAGGGTCCTTCTCCAAGAAAGGGAGAGGAGATTCTTCCAGAATAGGTGAACCCATCAAGTGAGAGTACTCTTTTAGGGTAGGCAAGAGCTGATAGTCTGGGAATGTAAAGCAATGATAAGCCGGATCATAAAATTGTAACAAGGTAGAAAGAAGTCCTTCGTCCACTTGAAGTTTCACCAAAGATAACAACCTTCCATATTTGTTTTGGAATCCTTCTTGATCTTGGACCAAAGCTCCTAACTTCCTTAGGTCATCCAACTTAGGACTCTTAAAAGAATATTTCAAAGAATTTTTCCTATTGTAATCCATGGTATCCTGCAATGTTCATGAATAAAATTTGAATTCCATGAAACTTGATGCAATGTGATGCTTTATGGATGCAATGCATAAACATACATAAGGTCCTAGGTTAAAGGTATATGAGCGGAGTCAAGGTCTACCCATCCTCATAAGGTATGTACTAAGGTTAGTTGTACGTGCAGAACAAGGGTTCTAAAAAAGTGCCCAAAGTCATCAGTCCATCTTTCAGATATTATCAATTTTCTGACTGGCTCGGTGGTTACTAATATTCTCAAGAGAACCTCTTTTGAGTGTAGTATCGCGTAGCAACTATTTTGGGACTACTCCCTCATAATTCCCGCACTACGTCCTATATAAGGCCAAAGTAGTGTTAAGGTACTACGGTCCTTAGTATCACAGACTCCTAGGCGAAAATAGTAAGGGTTTTCACGACTATACTCGTTCAACCGAACTAAATTTTGAAGGGTCTCAACTGAGCAGTGATTCTCAAGTCAGCTTGGTCGGGACTCACTCCCTATAAGCCTCGTCGAACGTATCACCTTCCTATAATAAGTTCACTCAAGTCCGGGTGTAGGACTTATCTCACAACAAAATAGATACCCCAAGCAAGGTACAAGAGATACATTATACACAAGCAAGCAAATAATGAAGCAAATAGTAAAAATAAAACAAAGTAGGGGTAACCCTTAAAAGATAGTTGTATCCCCAGTGAAGTCGCCATTTTCTGTTGCAGTGAGAATAGGATATCAAACTATTAATTAGTTTGAATCACATCTTTAGTTCACAACCGATCTTTGATTTATCCGAAGGAAAATGTCAAAAGATGGAAAACCTAATTTTTGCATCGTAAACAATGCGGGGAGAGATCTAGGTAAGGGGTTGGTTAAGCTTAGGGAAGGTATTAGCACCCTAAACTTTTGTAGTACTCTACAGGAACCTTTTGTTTAAATTTACTATTTTGCTTTATTATTTGCTTGAGGGTATATGTGCTAAGGGTTAAAAGTGACAGAGAGACCTAAGGGTTAGTCCTAAGTTTACTCGGCAAGACTCGCATCTTGTGCCTACGTATCCTGGGTAAGGGATGGAATCAGAGTAATCGTAGTTCCCCTCGAAAGGGAGGTTAGAAACTTCGTGACTGCGGTCAAGGTTTCAATAGGGAATAAGTGTTTTTAGGGAAGCGCTTACGTGGAGTGCGGCGACTCCTATTTCTACGTTGGAAATAGTTGAATTGAAATTAAGGTTAACTAGGTATTCCACGGCGGGAAACCTAAAATGGAGTACGGCGACTCCTTATCCAAATGCTAGGGTAAAGGGTGATTTAGTCCACGGCAGGAAACCTAGGCAATTAGGGTTTTGAAAGGCGAAAAAGTCAAGGGTAAAGGTTATTGACGCGGCAGTTACATGGCTAGACATATTCCTTCGGAAGGGAATTGAACGGTAAATAATGCAAAATAATTAAACGGCTATATGAAAATAGCGGGAAAGTGCGAAAACAGTAAAAGAAAAGCACCGCGACGATATACTCGCGTAAATTACAACCCAAAAATGCAAGGATAAAATGGAATACAAGCGACGATTGTCTCGCGTAAATTACATCCATGAAAAATAAATACGGAACATAAAAGGATCAATAATCAAAGCCAAACGAGAAACGATGAAAGTTAGATGAAAAGTTAACGGGAAAGGTTAATTCGCAACGGTAATCAGAATGTTAGCCACATTTTAAGAAACATTTGAAATCAATTGAAGAATTTGCAAGAATAAAAAAATGGTCTTAATTCAAGAGTTTTTTTTTAAGGTTTTGATTATTAATTACAAAAATTCTAATTTTAATTTTAAAATGGGTTGATTTTAAGTTAGTAAAATGTTTTCAATTAAATATTAAAATGCTTTAAAAATGTTTTAATTGATTAACAATAATTTTTACCTTTTTTAAAAATGGTTTTGATTAGAAAGAAACTTTAATTTAGAAAAAAATGTTTTCATTTAGAAATATGTTTTTAATAAAAAATGGTTTGATTTTAGTTTTTGAAAATGTGGATCTTTAATTAAAAAAAAGTGGTTTAATTTGAAAACATATTTTAATTTTAAGTTCAAAATTTTTAATGTTTTGAGAGAGTAAAAAAAATGGTTGTTAACCCCTTTTTAAAAAAATAGTTTAATTACAGAAATAGTTCTTTTTTCTTTAACTATCTAATTACATCACAGGATTAAGAAATAATAATAATAACTTAATAATAGTAATTAGTAAAATAAAAGAAATAGGAAATAAAAAGGAATAACAAGAAAGAATAAATAAAAGGGGAAATGGGCGGTAGGTCTGCTGAGACTCTTTCTAGGATTTTTTCATAACCTTTTTCTTCTTCCTCTGGCTCGCCGGCGGGGCACCCCCATTGTTGTCTTCGAAGCTTTTGTTTGGCTTGCATGTCGCTGTGAAACAACCTCTTGTCTTCTTCTTATCACATTTACCTGAAAACAACAAACAAAATGAGTGATTGAACCACAATCCTTATCGATGGAGATTGTTCTCGCGGACAATGATGGAGGACGATAATGTTCGTCTCTGAGTCCGGGTCGCGGCTTGGTAATGGATCCGACGGTATTCCTCGGGTTCTTTGCTGCCGTTAGTTGTGTGGTGGTCCGCTGATGATGGATTACAAATGGTGTTTGTCCGTGTTTCCTGTTTACGGCCGCGAATTGATGATGGTACTTGTTCGCCGTTTTCGTTCTTAACCTTCTTCTTGATTTTTCTGATGATCCCCCCCGCCCTCCTTGTTCTGTGATGAACGCCCCCTTTTTATTGTGGTTGAACTGATCTCTTATGTTGAGATTGTTGTGGGCTTGGATCCTCCAGGTTGTTAAGATTTTGTTGCGTTCTAATGGAGTATTTTTCAGAAATCTGGTTGCTGTGAGTTTGGGGCTGGAAGTTTGTTTGTTGGCGGTTTTTAGCTCTGTTGCCCAGGATTCTTGCGCATCTTGTTTGACTATTTTCCAGTTTTGTTGTTGTTTGTTGGATGCGTTTTGGACTTGTTGGTTGGATTGGATCCGATGGGGTTCTGAATTTTTTAGAAATGTTGTTAAGGCCCTATTTGGCAAAACCATTTTTCGGAAATAAGTGCTTTTTCTAAAAGCACTTTTTCAGAATCACTTTTCTCTCTCTCCCTCGGAATGACTTAGAACAGGTGCTGTCGGATTTACCAAGGTCAGAAAATAAGTCGGGAGTTGGCTTCGACTTTGTTGTTGCCCTCCCGACGTACCCGATGATGAAATTGAACTGAGGGTATCAGAGTCGATAAAAACCAACTTAATTAATTGGCTCATTTTCATTTGTTGAGTTGTTTTGCAATTTCGAAGAAAAAGTCGAAAGTCAAGAAATGAAGATTGGACTTGAAGATAGTTTTAGGACAAATCAGGAATTTTGGAATTTTTGTAATTACCATTTTGTACTTCGAAATTAATCTCTGAAATATTGTAATAAAATTATAGAATAAATTAAATTTTATTTTCTTATTAACCTGAAATTACTTTCCCGATTAAATTCTCCGAAATAATTCATCCAATTAATTCCAACGAATAAATTAACTTAATTGAATTCATCCGATTAAATTTCTCGGACTAAGTTCACCTGATCAAATTCGTTCGACTAAAACTCCTCTGATTGAATTCATCATCAAATAAATCCAGTTAATTAAATATATCCAATGAAAATTGTCCGATTAAACTATGACGTCCCAACTCCGAATTTGAACATTAAACCATCTTGTACGGTTTAAACCCGACATAACTTGCTAAGTACAAAAAACCTCTTGCAAATCAATTCGCATCCGATATTAACGGTGAATGTGGCCTTGAACGGATAAGCAGAGAAATTCAGTTAAACGGCAAAATGAACTGTCTTCCGTATTGAAAATTCAAACCGCATCTCGACTACTTTAACCCGGTAACTTGAATCAGCCCAACTAACAGTCATGATCAAAACAACAGATATTCATTATAAATTTAATGCGCACCGAAATTCCACTGTTCCTTTGAAATCGACCGTTGACCAGCAGAAAGCAGGAAAGCGCGCGTTTGTTAAAATAAATTCCTCAAAACACATTCTTGCACCAACTTAACCTGAATCCACTTATACTGCGACGCACTCAGCTCCATAAATTGCCGACAGGCTGCAAATTAATGACTGTTTTGCCCTTCACCAATTAAACTCCACATAGTGGGATTTTTCCTGCAAAATCGACGGACTGAGCAAACTGGTTAGCGGTTAGTTACAATGCAATGCAAAATGAGATGGAATGCGAAATAAAACGACTAAACTAAGGGTAAAATTTTGGGTATTACACTAATCATAGAGTCCAGTGTGAGTTTGATGAATCTTCTTTGTATTCTGGTTATATGGGGTGGGAGACTTTAATCACTAGACATTTGCCTGAAAGGTGTCTGCAACATTATGGTTATGTCTAGGGCATCCCACGACCAGTTTCAGATATTCTATCTGCAGGCATTGGCAGGTGGTTTTAAAGTGACATCATCAACTCTGGTCGTGCCATTAGAGATTGCAAAGTGAGGGTTCAATATGACACGCAATGTGAGGATGGTTACTTTGAGTGATACCTCATTGTATAACACCCTCACATCATCCCACCTGTTGAGCATGCATATGATGTTGGGCTTTCTGATGCTAGGGTACATGTCGATGACATGTCGCCGCTGCCACCAGCTGATGCTGATGACCAACAACACTTCCAGATGATTGCAATTATTATAGATAACCTCATGGGTTTGATAAATTCAAATGGTGAGGTTTTTGCTGGATTATCTCGGGTCACACACATAGTCCGTGGGGGACCTATTTAGATATTTTTATTATTTTTATGTATAATTGGTATATTATTTTTATATTACATGTAACATTACTCAAACACCTTCATCAGAACTATTCATTAGATAATATTTTTGGTCTTCCATTGATGCAAGATGAACATAAATGAACATTTGATAATGGATTACATAACTTACACATAACTTAAGAAAACAATAATAAATAAGAAAACCTAGACACTACCAGATGATTCTGGACGTTTCATCATCTTAATTATGTCGTCGACAGACCTTAAAATCTTTGCATCTAATTCGATCAACCCTTTTGTTAACCTACAGTGAAATGATCTCCACATAGTCGTCACATCTTCATTGGTTTTCAACTCAATAAGGTTGGGTTTCACTCCTCCATTAGTATCAATTCAATCTTCACGAAACTCAATCTTTCTCACTTTCATGTTATCAGTATCAGACAATAATTCATTCAACTTGGATGTCAAGGCGACGAGAAATTGGTGCCATCTAGAAGTCGCAACTCTACGAGAGGTGAAGCTCTGTTGAAGTACACTTCTGCCTTAATCAAAAATTGAGGAAGAAATAATTTGAGATATTTTTCTCAAACAACAGGTGACCTCTATTTATACAACTTTGCATTTATTCTGGACCTCACAAAACAGTCAGTGCAATCACTGTCATCCAAAATTGTTGGCAAAATCCTGACCGTTTAAAATTTTAAACAAATTAGACTACCGAAAATTTTTATTTGGTTGAAATTTACGGTATAACATGATACTTTTTAGGGTTAAATATGTTTTTGGTCTCTATAAATACTAAATTTTGTTTTTGATCCCTATAAAAAAAAGTGCATTTTGATCCTTACAAAATAATTATGCACGTAGTTTTAGTCCTTATTGTTAAATCAATGTGTATATTTAAATGATTATTTTGCAAATATGTTTAGAATGCTATAAAAAGTTCATCGGAAAAAAAGAAACTTTATTTATAATACAAGATTTTTATTACTTTTATCATTATTTTTTAAAATTTTAAAAATTCATATTTAATTTTTCTCATTTTAAAAAATTATATAATTTGGTAAAGAAATATTTTATAGTAACCTGAACACATGTGAAAAAAATTATTCAAAAATTTAAAAGATTAAGGATTATTAAATAGTTTTTAAAATTTTTAAAAATAACAGACTAAAACTGCATACATAAAGTTTTTGTATGAACTAAAATATATTTTTTTATAGGAACTAAAAATTAAATGTGAGATATTTATTGAGATAAAAAAACATATTTAACCTTATTTTTTAATATTTTAAGTAATTTTACAAAGTCACAAAAATTTCGGAAATTCCACTGCATCAAAAATTTTGACTACACTGTTGAAAATTTTGAATTGTCTATCAAAAATTTTATCCACAAATATGTTTCAAATTTTTAGTTGGGTTAAAACCTCACTAAAATCCACCTAAAAACTAATATATATATATATATATATATATATATATATATATATATATATATATATATATATATATATATATATATATATATATATATATATATATATATATATATATATATATATATATATATATATATATATATATATATATATATATATATATATATATATATATATATATATATCCACTTTTTACATGGGACCAAAAGAGAAGCTTCAATAATTGAGAAAGTATATTGAAATAAGAATGTAATTAAATGCTTGATGCCACTCTGACTTTTGGAGAAAAGGAATTTGAGATAAAGCAAGAAAGTAGAAACAAACAGAAATGGCAGCAGCTGAACACTGCACTTCCAATGGATCCTCAAGATGGTCCCTCAAAGGAATGATCGCTCTCGTCACCGGTGGATCTCGTGGAATTGGGTATTTTGTTTCTTTTTTCATGAAAATTTCAATATTTTCATCCTTCCCCATTTTAATTCTGGCTACAAAGTTTCTAATTTTGGCTATTCCCGTTCAATTTCAGACATGCCATAGTTGAGGATTTGTGTGGGTTTGGTGCCACCGTCCACACTTGTTCTAGAAATCAAGGAGAGCTCGATAACTGTTTGAGTCAATGGCGAAGTAAAGGCTTTTTAGTTTCTGGATCTGTGTGTGATGTGTCATCTCGAGACCAAAGGGAGAAGCTTATTCAAGAAGTCACCTCAATCTTCAATGGAAAACTTCACATTTATGTAAGTTAACTACTTAATTCCCTTTCATTGAAAAGTAGCACCAGAATGAATTGAATACCTGAAATGACGCCGTATGATCTTTATATGATAGGAGCGGTTTAAACCGCTTGTGCGTGTTTAGGTAACCGTCCGATTAGATTCGACGATGAGAGATGTGATGGAGGCATGTTTAGTGTCTAATACATATGTTTGACACGTTAACAATACATGTGATTGCATTAAATCACTTACATGTTCTTGAATTATAGCACATTTTATTGGAAATAAGATTGTTACGTTTGCCATAGCATTGTTTCATACATTCTATTTTGTCATAGATAATGATGCTTGATCCTCTAACAGGTGAACAATGTTGGGGCAAACTTTAGGAAACCAACCATTGAGTACACTGCTGAAGTATATTCAGAAATTATGGCGATTAATTTAGATTCTGCATATCATCTGTGCCAACTTACACATCCTCTTCTAAAGGCATCTGGTAAGGGAAGCATTGTATTCATTTCATCTATTTCTGGTGTGGTGAGCTTAGGTACTGGATCAGTCTATGCAGCAAGTAAAGGTGGGAGCTATCATATAAGCCATACTTGTTCAACGTGCTTGTAGTAAAATGTTTTGCGTCAATCAAGGAAACTGATTGTTTACTGTCCAATTCTGTTTTCAGCTGCAATCAATCAGCTTACAAAAAATTTGGCTTGCGAATGGGCAAAAGATGGCATAAGAAGCAATTGTGTTGTTCCTGCTACCACCAATACACCACTTGTAGAACATGTAGTGTTCTTTTTTCCTTTTCCTTTTTTTTTTCTTTCTAATTACAACTCTTGCTAACTGTTTTCTATTGTGATAGCTGCTTCGCGACAAGCAATATGTAGATGAAATGTTGTCTCGAACTCCTCTTGGGCGCATCGCAGAAGCTCAAGAAGTTTCATCCTTGGTAGCGTTCCTTTGTCTTCCGGCTGCATCTTACATCACAGGGCAGGTTATTTGTGTTGATGGAGGACTAACTGTGAATGGATTTCAGCCCAGTATGAGAATAACATGATATTCAGGTGCTTCATGGCTCTATGTTAATTATCCTTGGAACAAAGAATTCTTATTCTTTCATTTCACAATTTTAATTCAGTTTCAACTTTGGTGGTTTTGTTGATTCTGTAAAATGATTGTTGTGAAAAATGCCTTGATTGTTTTCAGTGGAACTAAGCACTCTAGTTGACTTTGAAAGATAGAATCATTTATTGGTAGAGATAAAGTTCCCACTTTTTGTTTGATTATGTGATGCAACTTAAACAATTGGTTTTTGGACTTTGATGTTTTGCTTGCTATCTGGATCAAATTTTTATGCATAGATGATTAGAACAAGGGATGACAATGCATTGCATAAAATTAATGTTTGTAGTTTATCATATTATATTACTAGGGCAAATGCAAGATGGTCATCAAAAAATGTTAGTATGAGTACATTCCAAATAAATGTTTAGTGAGAGTTTGTTAGTAATTAGTTAGTGTTTTTATTGGTTGTCAATTCGTTGATGAAGACAATAACACACAAAATGAAGCATCATAACATAAAGTGTTTTTAGTATGCCCCCACCTTTTATTGTAGTTGATGTATATTATTTCATAGAGAACCTTTATCATATTACTTACACTTGTATATTAGATATTTTTTAACGTTAAATATACGTCACCTCTATAATGTTAACGAGATTCGATTTATATTAATTTCCCCTTTGTAATGTAAATATTTTGTGTCTTTGGCCTCTTAGTTGCCAAAATGGTATAAAATCTTCATGTTTTCTGATGTGGTCTGTCAGGTGATTTTTCTTTTAATTTTTATTTATTTTTTAAAATTTAATGGATTTTGAACCCAAGACCATGACCTTCCTCTTAGAGAGACACCTTACCACTAGGCTAATTGCTTTAACTTGTCAATATTCATAAAAAATTATCAAGATATTAAAGGTTTCAAGGATTAAAAAACTTCCAAAAACTAACATGAGGCTCACATACTACTTCAAAATACTTACTAGACATGGAGTTGGCCACATAAGCCAACAATCATCCTCTTTCACTAAAAGCTTACTACAGTGTTTGAGAAAAATCAGAAGGATTTTTCAACCTGATCGTTTGAAAAACAATATTTCCTGACATCTCAGTTTGAAACTTCCAAACCACTGACCATTTAGTTGCTCTTAAAGTTTGAGAGTGTTTTTGACTTCTGTAAATCTCACAAAAGTGAACTTTGAGAAATAAAAATGTAATTGTTTAATGAATGTTAGTGAAAGTGACGTGCAAGGAAAATGTTATGGGTTTTAAGTAAATGCACTCAATTACCATAGAGAATGAGGAGATGTAAAAGTTTAAGAGAAGATAACAAAAACTTTGTTGCTTATTATACCACGTTCTATTACTCTTATATGTGCATGCAACAAAGAAAAATAAAACTGCTTCAAGATGAACACATTTTTTGGCAAAAGTGCATGCATGATAGAATAAAAATGAAAGATTGACACCCATAACAATAATCGTGGAAATGATCACAATATGAGTGAGATTTTTATGGATACATGATAACGGGTGAAAAGACTCACAGTGAGCAAAGAAGAAGGATAGAAACTAAACTTGACAAATGCAGTGAACCAACTTGAAAAGAAAGTGGTGAAATTGGAAAAAAAAATCCGAAACAAAAGGATGAAGATGAATAAGAAAACGGTGAAATTGAAAAAGAATCTGAAACAAAAGGATGAAGATGAATTATGGAGAGAAACCAATTATTTTGATTTTCAATATTTTCTTCCCTTAGTATTTTACTTGTTAGTTAAATTACAAGCAGACACCTTATGGCCAAATGGTGTAGCAAGCGCCCAACCACCCTCAGGACTTGGATTTGATCCCTCCTTTAGATTGGTAATGTTAGTAGGGACTAAGGAAGTTATTATGTTCTTCACACTTATGCATTTATTTGTTTTGGTTTCTTGATTGCTTTAGGAGTACTAACATTTGGGTTTGTTGTTGTTTTATGTGGTGCTGACAATAAACATGGTAGGAGTAACAATATAAAATAGACATTCAATTCATAAATATTATAAATTGTAAAGCAATCATGGATAATAGTTAATGATGTACAGATGAACAATGGTAATGATATGCATAATGAAGAAGAAAAAGTGGAATTGAATGGTTACAAAACTATAGGTGAAATCTCATATGATATAAGAGAGATAAAATTTGAATCAAAGAACAAAGTATGAGATAGTACATGATTTTAAAAAAATTATTATACGCTGATTAGTTTGTAATAAAAAGGAGAAATATATAAGAAACATGTGTTAAACACAATGGGAGCTAAGGACAATCACTTGAACAAATTGTCTTGCTCGGTTGCATGTAGCACATGATATTGTGACTAGGAGTTGGAGAGTTATTTCATTTGAGTCCTCTAATAATCATAAGTTAACTTCACAACGGTTTGTTTATTTTATTCGTAAGTATCGTCGACTGAGTGAAACTTGTAAAGCGTTTGTTGATGACTTACATGCATATGGTGTTAGAACATGTCATATTTTGGGTTTTATGATGGATTAGAAAGGTGGTCATGAAGATTTTTGTTTCTAAAGAGGAGGAGGGGGTCAGAATCCCTTCTAAAGTAATTTTTCGTTTCTTCTGAATCGGGGTTTTTGTTGGAGGGGACGGGTGCAACACCCTAAAACCCCCCACCTTGCAGTTATACGAAATAAATCAATTATAAACAAATATTTAACATAAGATGTCACACAATCTCCACATTCCACCTGAATTATACAAATCTTAACTAAGACCAAATGCTTTCGCTCCAATAAACTGAAAGAAATTTTGATTGATTGATTGATTCCTACAATCCTCTTATTTACTTTCCACTCCGTGTGTGTTCCCAATCTTCGTGTGTAATCTGTGGGGGCATTGGCTTCCTTTCTTGGTCATTTTTCACCTATGTGAGGCTGAGTTTCATCTCTCCCTTTCTCTGGTGGTGTTTAAGTTCTTTTTGCCTCTCCATTTGTCATCTCTTCCGTTTCTGCTCTGGTTTTCTTACCACCGGGGTTCAGTGGTGGCTGCAGACTCCAGTCTTGTTTTCTTGGCTACGAATCTTACGTGAAGTTTGGGAGGTCTTCGCAATCTGCGGTTTCTCCGACTACAATGGGACACATCGACACAAGCATAGATCCTGCTCGACAAATGGTCCCTATGAAAAACAAGAGCCAATATCAGTCAAATTGCTAAAGTTTAACATCTACCAGACAAGAGTACAAAGGCATACGCATCAACAACAATACCATGCATAAATCCACTCCAAATAAGGGGAAAGGTGACAAGCAAGGGGAAAATATAACCCCTAATTTTTTCCTTTATGAAGAGGAAGAAATTCAAGAAGAAAAAGTTTTTTCTATTAGCATTCTTATAAAAATTATCACAGAAAAGCCAATCCACAAAAGATCTTCACAAACAGCTCTTAGTGGTATTTGGTGTAATCCTCAAAATCTACAAGTCTAAGAGATGGAACATGATGTTTTCAAGTTCACCATGGATAGAACAAAAGACCACCAACGGATCCTCAAGGGTAATCCTTGGGTGTTTAGGAACTCTTGGATAATCATGCAGGAATGGGATGGGAAAAGTGCTTTCAACAAATTGAATTTCTCTTAGGCACCTATATGTGTCCAAATATGGGGTCTGCCTACTAATGCAAAAACGATTCAGATGGGTTTGAAACCTGGTGGCAAAATTGGAAAAGCTATTGAGGCAGGGATATATGATATGCCTGAAAAAACTACAGATGTGAAGGCTAAAACCTTGCTAAATGTTCAGACTCCTATTTGCCCTGGCATGTATATAGGCAGTAAGAATAATAGGATAACCTGGATTGATTTCAAGTATGAAAAACTACCCCTCTTTTTATTTTACTGTGGTATCATGGGGCGTGGTGAAACGTTTTACAAAAAAAACCAAGGCTCCACAATTCATGGAATAAATGTGGTGAACCCTTTAGGCCCTTGGCTAAAAGCTACCCAACTAGGAAGAAAGAAAATCTCCCTAGAAGACATAAAATTCAGTAGAAATCATACAAACAAACCTAATGTGAGCTTCTATAGCCCCATACCTAAAGCTATGTTGGAACAGATGCAAGCAATCTCCCTAAAGGAGGAAAAAAATCCAGCAGATAGGACAGAGAAGCCAACAAGAAGGGGCAACCTGCAAGCTCAAGCTAAAATAGGAAAAGAAGATACATAGACTGGGAATAACCAAATGACACCTCCAACTGCACAACACCAAACAACAACACCACAGTGGCATACCCTTATAACAAGGCATCCTGGGAAGGATGAGGATCTTGGTTTGGAACTGCAAGGGGTTAGGAAACCCACAAGCTACCAGAGCCTTCAATCACTTGATAAGAATTCATGCTCCTAACATCTTGTTTTTATCTTAAACTAGGAAGAGTAATAATGATGTGTGTTTTAATTCTCTGTTAATTAATTGTTAAACTATTCTAAACTTTAATTAATTAATAATTCTAACTTAATTCCTAATTAATTCTAATCTAATAAAAAAACTATTTCTAATTCCTAAATTCTAATTAATTAAAACTAAGTTAAAAAAACTCTAATTAATTCTAAAATTCTAATTCTATTTGATTCTAAATTAACACTAGTTCTATTTCTAAAAATTTAATTAACTGAAAAAAAAAATCTAAATTCTATTTCTAATAAAATTCTAGATAATTCTAAATTCTATTTAAAATATTGATTTATATTCTAATTAAAAAAAATCTTCTTCTAATAAAATTCTAAATAATTCCTATAAAAATTCTATTATAAATAACTCTATTTCTAAAAATTTAATTAACTAAAAAAACTAAATTATATTTCTAATATCTAAATTGACTAAAATTCTAAACTTAAAAATCTAATTTCTACTAACAAACAATTTATGTATAAAGAATTAGGAAAACATGACAAAATTAGAATTCACAAAAACAACTTGAGACCACGTGTCACGCTCTCATTGGCCAGAAATGATAAAAATTGGAAATGCCCAATTATGAATGGACACGTGTCTAAATGATGTGAAACTAAGCAGGCAATGTAAAATTGAAAATAGAATCGAAAAAATGCAAAAAAATTGAAAAGAGGTAGGACAAATTTAGGGTATGACAGATGCCCCTTGTTGCACCCTAAAATTTGACCAACCGGTTCCTATATCTGGTTTATGTTTTGACGCATTTTGTATTCGCATTCGCATACTGCATACATTGCATTTTTATCATTCAGATTGATTTTTATCGGGATTATAGCCCCTGGCGTTTCAGGCAGTACAGGCCAGTCAGAACAAAAGTCTGTTGAGAATTGGTGCTCATCTCCCGTGTTTTCAGACCATCTCGGTGCTCGGGTTTCGCTACGGTTGCGCAATTGGGTTTTATTCGATTTAATCGGTCTCCTGGCATTTTTTAGGATTTTTCTTGTATTTTCTAGTTTTTTTTAATGCACTTAATTAGATTTTTCTGGGTTTAATAGGGTTTTTCATAATTTTTAGAGTTTTAAATAAATTTTCTTTTCATTTTTTAGAAATTAATAGATTTTTAAAGAATTTTTAGATTTTATAGTTTTAATAAATTTTAGATATTAATTTTCTTTTATTAGTTTTAATAGATAAATAGATATTTCTTTTAAAAGAGTAGATTTTAAAAAAAAATATAGATATTAGTTTGTTTTAGATTTTTTTAGATTTAATTTGTTTTTTAAAATGTTAATAGAATAGATTAAATAATATAGATTAATTGTTTTTTGATTTTTTTTTTTATTGATTTTTTTCAGATTTAAAATAGTTTTAGATAGTTTTTTAATGTTTTTTAGATTAAGTAGGGGTTTACTTTTAATTTTCATTTTAACAAATTAATTAGGATTAATAATAGGTTTTAATTAGGTTTCTTAGAGTTTATTTTTTTAATTTTCGTTTAGATTAATTAGGTTGGATTTTTAGTATTAATTTTGTTTTAGAGCTAATCATAGTTTAATTCTGTTTTTAGTCCATTAATCAGGTTAAGTCTTAATTGGGCCAGTATCCATTAAAGCCCAGTCAGAGGGTCCAGGTCCAGAGGGCC
This sequence comes from Lathyrus sativus, assembly GCA_963859935.3. Taxonomy (NCBI): domain Eukaryota; kingdom Viridiplantae; phylum Streptophyta; class Magnoliopsida; order Fabales; family Fabaceae; genus Lathyrus; species Lathyrus sativus. The sequence continues at coordinate 438,676,856 of OZ012739.1, read as the reverse complement.
ACGTGTCATATATATAGCTTCGCCACGCGTGCATTGGATTTTTCAGCCACCTCATTTTTCTCTCTCACCCAGAACCTGCCACGTTTCTCCTCTCTCCTCACACTTGGCACTCTCTGCTTCACCCTCAGCCACACGTGTAACCCACTGCTTCTCCCTCTGCCACCCGTCCCCTCGCCGGAGACTCCCACCGCCAGCCATGCAACCACCCTAACTGACCATCTCCGACCATCAGAACCAACTCCGACCACCGCCAACTCGCCGGAAACTGCAATCCTCCCAAAATTCATCCAAACAGCCTTCGATCTTCTTCATCCCTCCTCCATCCAACTCGTCGGATACTCAAAGAGATCGCCTGAAAGTTCATCGGATCCTTCATCATTTACTGGAAATCTCAAATCACCAAAGAACCTCATAGTGTTCTTCACTAATAACCTCCAGATTCCTCATCGTGTTCATCACTCTTCAGACGATTTTCCAGAAAGCATTCATCGTGCATCAACGTCATCCCCAGAATCTTCAACGACTTTGCCAGATCATACGAAATCTTCATCGTCTTCCTCAGAAAACTCCATAGTGTTCTTGAGTTTTTTTTCCAGAAATCCTCTTTGACGTTCATCACCTTCAACCTTCGTAGATCCAGATTTTCCAGATTCGATCCGTCAAGATCCATCAAGATCCAACGCCAAATTTCTTCAGATCTTCAAGCGATTTTCATCGAATCGTCCTCTACTCTTCGTCATCAACACTTCCAGAACCTTCGTCTTCATCCGATTCTCCAGGTTTTTTGTTCATCTTTCTCTAAACTTGTAAGCATGCATGTTGTTCATCTGGATTTAGCGCTAGGTTAGATGATGAAATTAGGGTAAAATCGTGTTGAGTATCAGATTGGTGAGGTGAGTGTTAGATTAGGGTTTGTTGAACTGAGATTTGAGGGATTTGATTGGTGATGGTGAAGATCGTTGGGGGTTTGATTTGCAGGTGTGAGAGGTTTTTCAGAGAGGGAGTTTTGAGAGGCGCAGCTTAGGGTTCAGGTTTGGGCGATGAACAGTGACGTTTGAAGGGAGAATGGGAGGAGTTTGTTTAAGGTTAGTTTTGCTGAATTGTGAATGGGTTAGTCTGGGCCTTAGGCCCATCGCTCAGATTGCTGAACCATACCCATCGTTTACCAGTGATACCCCCTCCCCTGGTTTGGAATTCAGATATGGGCCTAGCACTAATTGCCATTTACACCCCCCGTTAGAGGCCCAGCAGGAAATGCAAAGCAAGTACTCACTAACTGCACCCCCGTTTGTTTTTGTTTTTTTTCTTGTCTATTGTTTTTTCTGAATTGACCATGGGCCCAGCGCATTGCTGAGCGCACCCCCCTCCTGGGCCCAATGTCTTCTTACAGCATGAATAAACTGCTATTGGCGCCCCCCCCCCCCTCGTTTTCATTTTTAATTGAATTTCTTTTTTTTCCTTTTCATTTGCATATTGGTTACAAATAAATTCATATAAAATCAGAAAATGATCATTTTAATATGGGGATTTTTGCTACATTTTAATAATTGTTTCAAGAAAATTGTGAAGAAATAAAAATAGTATTTTAATCATTTTTTCCATTTATGGTGATTTTTTACATTTAATAGCTTTTATGTTCATTTTGTTTGTGCATATCATTTGATGAAGTTTGTTTAAGCATTTAAATTCGTATTTTGATTCCATTCTTTTTGTGGTAGTTAGATTAGAACATTAAGTTCCCCCTGGATTTATTTCACATTTTTGTGATTAAATCTTGATTAGTTTTGATTAGAGAACATTAGGGTGATAGTTTTAGGGTTCAAACTCAACATAGATGCATTCTAACATTTTCTTTTGGGGTTTTTTAGCATGAATTAGGTTATGGGACATATAGGGTATGTAGGGTAGATATAGGAATCCCCTTAGAATAAGTCCTAGAATTTTAAATACTATTTTACTATTTTTAGTATATTTTGCAAATTGTGTGGTTGTTTGGTGTTCCCACTTGGGGTTTTTATCTGTATGCTTGGGCTTTTGGGCTTTTATTTGGGGTGTGGGCTTGGTTTGGGCTTGTGGAAGCATGAAGAATCAATGGAGAAGATTGAATACAGAGATCAAGGTTGATGCATGAAGATTGCTTGGATCGAAGATGTTTTGAAGACCTAGGAAATAATAGGAATAAGCAGAGCCTTAGAATATACTGAATTGTTGTGTGCAAACATGGATAGCTTCATGTGCTTCCATTCCTCTCTATGACATAAATTACCTCTATGGTATTCACCTCCCTCTTTTGGAGGGATAAGTGGCCTTACCTTAGAGGTAGAACTTTGAGGGAAACAGTCTGTTACAATGTTAACTGTTTATAGGCTTCCTTTGGTTGTCAATGAACTGTTTGACATTCAAGTTATTCTGATAAATCAATTCTCATCTAGGAGAGCTTGTCTTGAAGAAATAAGCCATTAAAGATAGAGATGAAGATCAAAGTTTGACAAAGATGAAGATTGTTCATGTCAAAGCTGTGCAACTGTTAAAGCTAGGGTTTACTGCTGTCTGGAGCTATCTGCTGTTTGATGCTGTCAACTGGTTAAGATTCTGTGCTTGCTTGAGCTTGGTGATTTCTTGAAGATGGAAGCTTATTGTAGCTTGATTCTCATTGGAGCTTGACCTTGGGGTTCATTGGAAGATTGCCGTTTATCAACTGTCAGAGTTTGCTGTTTTTCATAGTTGCTGATGTAGGAGCTGAGGTGCTGCCAGAGCTGGTTTTGGGGTTCATTTTCTTTGTTGTATTGTTTGTTAATTTTTCCCTGGAGGTTGAGGTGAAGCTGTTTCACTTTGCTCATTGTTTTCTAGGTTCGAGGTTGAGTGGGACTCCCTTGCCTCGCTTGTACTGCTGCATTCATGCATTTTACCGCTTTACCGTATATATGTTGTTGCTTTCCCGTTTATCCCCTTAGGATATCTGTTTCTCTCTGTGCAAGAGAGAAATATGACAGACATTAGGTTCTCATCCATGCATGATAACATTAGGGTAGATTTTGATTCCCATTTTAACCATAGGGTTTTAGAGTTCTTTCTCTTCTATCTCAAAACGATCAAAAACATAATAAGAGGTCAAACATCAATAAAAAACAGTTCTTGCGTAAAAGACTGTAAACCAATCAAAGAGTCATTTTTGTCCGCTTGGACCCGTAATCAGGAGAAAACCTTTTTCAGAAGGATAAAAAAACAATCAAGATAGACTTGTGTCGTACGTGGCCCGAATTACGTTTGCTTTGATCTTTCATGCTGTATGAAAGTACGTAGGCATAGGATGCGATATCCTAGCGAGCAACCTTCCCCTCCTTTCCCGTAGGTAGGCGAACTACGTTGACTCTGATTTCTCGTTCCATACGGGAATACGTAGGCATAAAGTGCGATACTTTGCCGAGTCATTTTATTTTCTTTTAACCCCAGACCTGTAGAATAGATAGAATAACAATCCGTACTAGAAAACAAGCGTGGATCCCGTCGAGTACGACGAACGTGAGGGGTGCTAATACCTTCCCCTTGCGTAACCGACTCTCGAATCCAGGATTTGGTTGCGATGACCATTCCTTTTCCGTCTTTGCGGTAAGTTTACTTCGAGCGTTCCCTTTCCCTCCGTTGGGATAAATAACGCACGGTGGCGACTCTTCTGTTCAGCCGGCGCCGATTTTCGCAGTAGCAACACCCCTATCTAATCGGCTTAAACCTAGGGAAATGAACGGCTACAACGTTCCTTTTCCCGAGATAGAAGTCAATTAGATATGAAGAAGACCCTGAATTTGTTCGAAAAGAAAAGTAATGCTTGAGAATTGAAATACTGGATAAATGTAAACCTCTGAGTAAACTATAAATAACCGGCAAAAGGTCGTCATCACCAAAATGATGATGGGATGAAACATGCACGACTACTACCACCAAAAGGATGGTAAAGTAAAACACTCGCACAATCTGGCATTGACGAAATGACAGACCCACGACCAAAAGGATGATAGAGCGAAACTCACATCGGCCACTACCACCAAAAGGATGATAGCACAAACACTATTGCACAATCTGTCATCAATTACGATGACAGACCCCCACCAATAGGATGGCGGAGCGAAACTCACACCGGCCACTACCACCAAAAGGATGATAGAACAAACACTATCGCACAATTTGACATCAATAACGATGACAACCCCCCCCCCCCCAGCAAAAGGATGACGGGGCAAAACCTACACCATCCACTACCACCAAAAGGATGATAGGACAAACACTATCGCACAATCTGACATCAATTACGATGACAGACCCCCCACCAAAAGGATGACGGAGCGAAACTCACACCGGTCACTACCACCAAAAGGATGATAGGACAAACACTATCGCACAATCTAACATCAATAAGATGACAGACCCCCCACCAAAAGGATGACGGAGCGAAACACACACCGGACACTACCACTAAAAGGATGATAGGACAAATACCATCACACAATCTGACATAAATAAGATGATAGACCCAGCTGTCGCATCTCGAAAAATCACAGAGACATTTGGAGAAACGACCCTCGTGCGAAAGGCGCGGAAATGTGGTTTGACAGAGTTGCCACCGAACTTTATTTATCCCGAACAAACGGGAGAGTAAAATATCGAGAAAACCTCTTAAAAACGGAAGGAACACAGCCGTCGCAACCTGATGTTCCTGGGTTCGGGATTCGGTTACGCAAGGGGAAGGTATTAGCACCCCTCGCGTTCGTTGTACTCAACGGGAACCTCTTAATTCAGATTGTGATGAATGTTAGCTAAGATTAGTTCTTATCTTCTCAATACTATATACTAAAACGATACTATAAAAAGACGCTAAGGGGAAATGGGTGGTTAGAGGATAGGGTGCTCGCCAATGATTGGGGCCCTTGTGCCTACGTATGCTGGATAGAAGGTAGCTCGCCAATATCATCGCGATCTTGTGCCTACGTATCTTACATTCAAATGAGAATGAAGAATCAGAGCATTCGTAGTTCATGGTAACAACCACGAAAAGAAACGGGAAACAGAAGGATGGATAGAAGGTAGCTCGCCAAAATCATCACGATCTTGTGCCTACGTATCTTACATTCAAATGAGAATGAAGAATCAGAGCGTCTGTAGTTCGTGGTAACAACCACGAAGAGAAATAGGATTTGAATGAGTTTGAAGGTGGGTATAGATGACGATTACTTGAAGCTTTAGAAAGACTTCTCGGACCCAAGTAATCGGGAGAGTGAACTAAAGACTTGGAACTCTCACTTTTTCATCTTGAAGATAAGGTTGTATTTGAAAGGGGGAGTTTGAACTGATGACGATTACTTGAAGCTTAAAAAAGATTTCTCGGACCCAAGTAATCGGGAGAGTGAATCAAAGACTTGGAGCTCTCTCTTTTTCATCACGGAAGAGGTCGTGTTTGAGTGGTATCTGAAAGGATGAGTAGTTGGACGATAGTTGATCGATGTTGAGTTGTTAATGTTATTTAAAGGCGTGAGTTGTTCACACACGAATAAGATAACTCGCATCCAAACAACCGAAAGCAAGATCAAAGACTTGAACCCACTCTTTACACCTTGAAAAGAATTAAATAGTTGTTAATTAATTGATAGTTTGTTATGAAAATCCACTTGATGTTGGATCAAGGGTTTGACTTATTATCGCGTGCAAAACGTGTGGTGGAAATGGAAATGGTTTGAAAATGGAACCGACTTGACTTATGCATCAAGGGTCAAGTTGTGAGAAACGATACTAGTCCCTGAGGGTGCCCCCAATATCGAAACCACGGTGAATTGTGTGCAATAGGTTGATGGCGAATTCGTATGAGCACTCGACTTACAAGGGGTGTTTGAAAGTGGCTCGATGACGAATCGAGAATTAGTTTGAAAATAGTTTGATCTATGCTAGTTCCTATAATACAAAAAAAAAAGGTTAAATGATTTTACCTTTTGAAACAAAAAGTGAAGTGAATGGGTAGAAAAATGGTGTGAAAATATTGAGTATATGTTCATAATTTATTGTACGTAGTATATGTTTGGAGTGAATGGTAGACACTAGAGTGGTGTGAGTGGAAGAGGATAGTAAAAGTGAACGGACTGAAAGAGGATAATTGGAATGATGGTGAGTCGTTAATTCGCCGTGGGTGAATGGTTAAATTTTTTTTATATGGACTAATGTTCAGGCAGACATTCTTTCTATTTTCTCTAAAACTAAGGTGTATAAAATATAATTTGTATTATATTTTTATTTAATTTTAATTTTAAATTTAAATTATTTATTAAAAATAGTTAAAGATAATGATATGAAAAATAATAAAACCTTCTTTATTAGAAAAAGAAGTTAGGATTTAAAATAAAAATTAAAAAAGGTAAATTTGAAAAGAAAAAAAGGCTACCAAATTTATGTTTTGTCTTTATAAAATAGTATAGATGAAAGTATACTACACAAAAAATGTTGAATGGGGACAACCGTATTCACCAAATTTAATAAAAATGATGAGTATTAAATGATTCAGAAAATGCTGAATGATAAGGTTAGCATTTCACTGAAAATGTTGAATGCTAACTGATAATATACAGATATTTATTTATAAGTAATAATAGAATTTAAAAAGATACACGATATTCTTAAATTTATACAAAGATATTTACTTCATTTTCAGACGTGTGTGTGTGTGTGTGTGTGTGTGTGTGTGTGTGTGTGTGTGTGTGTGTGTGTGTGTGTGTGTGTGTGTGTGTGTGTGTGTGTATATATATATATATATATATATATATATATATATATATATATATATATATATATATATATATATATATATATATATATATATATATATATATATATATATATAATGCTTTTGTTTCTTCTGAATCCCTCCTAGGAGGGGAGGGGAGGGGGAAAGAGTAGGGGATCAGAATTCCTCCTAGAGTAATTTTTTGTTTCTTCTGAATCGGGGTTTTTCTTGGAGGGGACGGGTGCAACACCCTAAAACCCCCACCTTGTAGTTATACGAAATAAATCAATTATAAACAAATATTTAACATAAGATGTCACACAATTTCCACATTCAACCTGAATTATACAAATCTTAACTAAGACCAAATGCTTTTGCTCCAATAAACTGAAAGAAATTTTGATTGATTGATTGATTCCTTCAATCCTCTTGTTTACTTTCCACTTCGTGTGTGTTCCCAATCTTCGTGTGTAATCTGTGGGGGTCTTGGCTTCCTGTCTTGGTCATTTTTCACGTATGTGAGGCTGAGTTTCATCTCTCCCTTTCTTTCTCTGGTGGTGTTTAGGTTCTTTTTGCCTCTCCATTTGTCATCTCTTCCGTTTCTGCTCTGGTTTTCTTACCACCGGGGTTCAGTGGTGGCTACAAACTCTAGTCTTTTTTTCTTGGCTACGAATCTTACGTGAAGTTTGGGGGGTCTTCGCAATCTGCGGTTTCTCCGACTACAATGGGACACATCGGCACAAGCATAGATCCTGCTCGACAAATGGTCCCTGTGAAAAATAAGAGTCAATATCAGTCAAATTGCTAAAGTTTAACATCTACCAGACAAGAGTACAAAGGCATACGCATCAACAATAATACCATGCATAAATCCACTCCAAATAAGGGGAAAGGTGACAAGCAAGGGGAAAATACAACCCCTGATTTTTTCCTTTATGAAGAGGAAGAAATTCAAGAAGAAAAAGTTTTTTCTATTAGCATTCTTAGAAAAATTATCACAAAAAAGTCAATCCACAAAAGATCTTCACAAACAGCTCTTAGTGATATCTTGTGTAATCCTCAAAATCTACAAGTCTAAGAGATGGAACATGATGTTTTCAAGTTCACCATGGATAGAACAAAGGACCACCAATGGATCCTCAAGGGTAATCCTTGGGTGTTTAGGAACTCTTGGATAATCATGCAGGAATGGGATGGGAAAAGTGCTTTCAACAAACTGAATTTCTCTTAGGCACTTATATGTGTCCAAATATGGGGTCTGCCTACTAATGCAAAAACGATTCATATGGGTTTGAAACTTGGTGGCAATATTGGAAAAGCTATTGAGGCAGGGATATATGATATGCCTGAAAAAGCTACAGATGTGAAGGCTAAAACCTTGCTAAATGTTCAGACTCCTATTTACCCTGGCATGATATAGGCATTAAAAATAATAGGATAACCTGGATTGATTTCAAGTATGAAAAACTACCCCTCTTTTTATTTTACTGTGGTATCATGGGGCGTGGTGAAAAGTTTTGCAAAAAAACCAAGGCTCCAATTCATGGAATAAATGCGATGAACCCTTTAGGCCCTTGGCTAAAAGCTACCCAACTAGGAAGAAAACAAATCTCCCTAGAAGACATAAAATTCAGTAGAAATTATACAAACAAACCTAATGTGAGCTTCTATAGCCCAATACCTAAAGCTATGTTGGAACAGATGCAAGCAATCTTCCTAAAGGAGGACAAAAAATCCAGCAGATAGGACAGAGAAGCCAACAAGAAGGGGCAACCTGCAAGCTCAAGCTAAAATAGGAAAAGAAGATACATGGACTGAGAATAACCAAATGACACCTCCAACTGCACAACACCAAACAACAACACCACAGTGGCATGCCCTCCTAACAAGGCAGCCTGGGAAGGATGAGGATCTTGGTTTGGAACTGCAGGGGGTTAGGAAACCCACAAACTACCAGAGCCTTCAATCACTTGATAAGAATTCATGCTCCTAACATCTTGTTTTAATATAAACTAGGAAGAGTAATAATGATGTGTGTTTTAATTCTCTGTTAATTAATTGTTAAACTATTCTAAACTTTAATTAATCAATAATTCTAACTTAATTCCTAATTAATTCTAATCTAATAAAAAAATTATTTCTAATTTCTAATTAAAAAAACCTAATATAAATTCTAAATCTAAAATTCTAAATTCTAATTAAATTTCTATAAAAAAATTTATATTCTAATTATTTAACAAATTCTAATAAAGTTCTAAATTAATTCTAGTTTTTAAAATCTAATCAAAATCCTATAAAAAATTACAATCTAACTTTAATGCTAATCCACCTAATTAACTTTAAATTAAATCTAATGTAAAATTCTAATTTCTAATATGAACTAATTAATTCCTAAATTCTAATTAATTAAAACTAAGTTAAAAAACTCTAATTAATTCTAAAATTCTAATTCTATTTGATTCTAAATTAACACTAATTCTATTTCTAAAAATTTAATTAACTGAAAAAAATATCTAAATTCTATTTAAAATATTTATTTCTATTCTAATTAAAAAAATCTATTTCTAATAAAATTCTAAATAATTCCTATAAAAATTATATTATAAATAACTCTATTTCTAAAAATCTAATTAACTAAAAAAACTAAATTTTATTTCTAATATCTAAATTAACTAAAATTCTAAACTTAAAAATCTAATTTCTACTAACAAACAATTTATGTATAAAGAATTAGGAAAACATGACAGAATTAGAATTCACAAAAACAACTTGAGACCACGTGTCACGCTCTCATTGGCCAGAAATGATAAAAATTGGAAAATGCCCAATTGTGAGTGGACACGTGTCTAAATGACGTGAAACTAAGCAGGCAATGTAAAATTGAAAATAGAATCGAAAAAATACAAAAAAATTGAAAAGAGGTAGGACAAATTTAGGGTATGACAGATGCCCCTATCTAATCGGCTTAAACCTAGGGAAATGAACGGCTACAGCGTTCCTTTTCCCAAGGTAGAAGTCAATTAGATATGAAGAAGACCCTAGATTTGTTCGAAAAGAAACGTGATGCTTGAGAATTGAAATACTGGATAAATGTAAACCTCTGAGTAAACTATAAATAACCGGCAAAAGGTCGTCATCACCAAAATGATGATGGGATGAAACACACACGGCTACTACCACCAAAAGGATGGTAAAGCAAAACACTCGCACAATCTGGCATTGACGAAATGACAGAACCACCACCAAAAGGATGACAGAGCAAAACTCACACCGGCCACTACCACCAAAAGAATGATAGGAAAACACTATTGCACAATCTGTCATCAATCACGATGACAGGCCCCCCACCAAAAGAATGACGGAGCGAAACTAACACCGGCCACTACCATCAAAAGGATGATAGGACAAACACTATCACACAATATGACATCAATAACGATGACAGACCCCTCTACCAAAAGGATGACGGAGCGAAACCTACACTAGCCACTACCACCAAAAGGATGATAGGACAAACACTATCGCACAATCTGACATCAATTACGATGACAGACCCCCCACCAAAAGGATGACGGAGCGAAACTCACACCGGCCACTACCACCAAAAGAATGATAGGACAAACACTATCGCACAATCTGACATCAATAAGATGACAGACCCCCCACCAAAAGGATGACGAAGCGAAACTCACACCGACCACTATCACCAAAAGGATGATAGAACAAACACTATCGCACAATCTGACATCAATCAAGATGACAAACCCCCCACCAAAAGGATGACGGAGAGAAACACACACCAGCCACTACCCCCAAAAGGATGATAGGACAAACACCATCACACAATCTGACATCAATAAGATGACAGACCCAGTTGTCGCATCTCGAAAAATCAAGAAGACATTTCGGCGAAACGACCCTCGCGCGAAAGGCGTGGAAATGCAGTTTGACAGAGTCGCCACCGAACTTTATTTATCCCGAACAAACGGGAGAGGAAAATATCGAGAAAACCTCTTAAAAACAGAAGGAACATGGTCGTCGCAACCTGATGTTCCTGGGTTCGGGAGTCGGTTACGCAAGGGGAAGGTATTAGCACCCCTCGCGTCCGTTGTACTCAACGGGAACCTCTTAATTCTGATTGTGATGAATGTTAGATAAGATTAGTTCTTATCTTCTCAATACTATATACTAAAACGATACTATAAAAAGACACTAAGGGGAAATGGTTGGTTAGAGGATAGGATGCTCGCCAAGGGTTGGGGCCCTTGTGCCTACGTATGCTGGATAGAAGGTAGCTCGCCAATATCATCGCGATCTTGTGCCTACGTATCTTACATTCAAATGAGAATGAAGAATCAGAGCATCCGTAGTTCGTGGTAACAACCACGAAAAGAAACGGGAAACATAAGGATGGATAGAAGGTAGCTCGCCAAAATCATCACGATCTTGTGCCTACGTATCTTACATTCAAATGAGAATGAAGAATCAGAGCGTCTGTAGTTTGTGGTAACAACCACGAAGAGAAATAGGATTTGAATGAGTTTGAAGGTGGGTATAGATGACGATTACTTGAAGCTTAAGAAAGACTTCTCGGACCCAAGTAATCGGGAGAGTGAACCAAAGACTTGGAACTCTCTCTTTTTCATCTTGAAGATAAGGCTGTATTTGAAACGGGGAGTTTGAACTGATGACAATTACTTGAAGCTTAAGAAAGACTTCTCAGACCCAAGTAATCGGGAGAGTGAACCAAAGACTTGGAGCTCTCTCTTTTTCATCACGGAAGATGTCGTGTTTGAGTGGTATCTGAAAGGATGAGTAGTTGGACGATGGTTGATCGATGTTGAGTTGTTAATGTTATTTAAAGGCGTCAATTATGCACACACGAATAAGATAACTCGCATCCAAACAACCGAAAGAAAGATCAAAGACTTGAACCCACTTTTTACACCTTGAAAAGAATTAAATAGTTGTTAATTGATTGATAGTTTGTTATGAAAATCCGCTTGACGTTGGATCAAGGGTTTGACTTATTATCGCGTGCAAAACATGTGGTGGAAATGGAAATGGTTTGAAAATGGAACCGACTTGACTTACGCATCAAGGGTCAAGTTGTGAGAAATGATACTAGTCCCTGAGAGTGCCCCCAATATCGAAACCACGATGAAGTGTGTGCAATAGGTTGATGGCGAATACGTATGAGCACTCGACTTACGAGGGGTGTTTGAAAGTTGCTCGATGACGAATCGAGAATCAGTTTGAAAATAGTTTGATCTATGCGCGTCCCTATGGGTGCTCCTAGGAGATAGACTATAATCAAAGAAATACGAAACATACATCGAAATGGGAAAGGGGTACATGTAATTTACACGGGATTGCACGAAATAAAGGGGTCTCATTGTCAGGTAGCCCAAGAGAAAGCCGTGTGTGTGCATTGTGCCCTAAACTAAACCTTGAGCAAAGTCGGGCACAAATTCGATATTAGGATTCCTGCAAATGACCAATGATCCAACAGTCCACAATTTGGCTTTTAGGATTTTGATAGTTTATTATGTGTTTTCGAATATGGGTGAATTAGCATGTTGAATATGAATATGAATAATATACAAGATAATATAACAAGATAATATAACAAGATAATATTCACAATAATATTTGACTGAAAAATAAAACAGTTGATATTTGACGGAAATTAAAGTTAGTGGTTAGTTTGGTTAGGAATTAAATCGGGGCAAATGTAATGCTAAACCATCGTAGCTTGACTTATAATGAAAGTCAGTCTATAGGAGGTTGCGTTAATTGATATTCGTGCTATGAACAAGATAGAGAAATGGTATTGAGAACCATTCTCCAATTTAATCGTGTCGCACGGACAAAAGAAGGTGAATCTCATCTTAATCGCAAATATTATGTCGATTAATCGAAGGTAGCCTATCACGATTCCAAAGTAAAGAAAATGACCCAAATGGTCATTTTCCATAGATTTGAAATCGAGAAGGTTATCAACTTTGATAAAATGACGTTCTACGAATCGAAAGACATCATAAATAAAAAAAATTTAAATAAAATGAAAATGAAGAAGAAAATGAAATAGAAAATGAAATGGACTCGAATAAATTACCATCTATCAATAGTTTGACCGATAATAATTCTTAAAAATTCGTCATTGACCAAAAGAGGATAAAAAAAGAATAAAATGAATAAAAAATCGAAAATGAAAAGTTAAAAAGAAATTGGTCTCGGGTTTATTATTTTTCATCAATAATTTGACAGAAAAACAATTTCGAGGTCTCGTCATCGACCAAAAACGAGGAAATATATCCTCAAAGGTAAATAATAAAAAATATAAGAAAAATGTATATGCATAAAAACTTTAAAAAATGTAAATAATTCTCTCGCCTTTGTAAGAAAATATAAGAAAAATAATTCTCTCGCCTTTGTTTCCGCTTGGTGCGAGCTTTGGGTTTGTTGAAGTTGAACTGGATTTGGTTGTGTTTGATTGGACTATGTTCGTGAAGCTGTTGTAGGGAGATGGGTGGTTCGGCTGTTGACGGAACAGAGAGTGTGGTGATTTACGGATGGTTGTACTGTTTGCGACATGAGAAGAAGCGGTGGATGGTTTGCACGGTTGAGTTGTTGAAGAAGTTTATGGTTGTTGTTGAAGTCGGAGAATGGGTTTCGGATGGGTTTTGGAAGAGAGTGTTTGCGATGGTTGAAATGGTGGAAATGAAATGGGTTTCTATTGAGAATCGCGGCTGAGTTTATTGTTTAATGGAAGAGAGAAGGTTTGCAGTTGGCAATGGAGGAAAGTTTGGAGCGGGTTTCATGGAGGTTTAATGGTGGATTGATGGAGTTTGAGTTTTGATGTTGCTTTTCGTTTTGCTGAAGTTATTCATGTTTGAAGGTTGAATGGAGAAATGGATTGAAGAATGAGAGGGTTATGGTAAAGATGATGCGACGACAATGGAAGGGAGATAGCGGCTGTTAGGGTTTTGGAATCCCCAAGGTTGAAGATGAACAGTAGACAGAAGGGGTTCCGGCAGCTAGGGTTCCCCAGCTTGGGGATGATGAATAGTGCAGGGGGTCTTATACCGCTGCCATGTGTCGCTATCAAGCTTGTCCTTTTTTTTATATTTAATTTTATGTTAATTAATTGTTAAACTATTCTAAACTTGAATTAAACAATAATTCTAACTTAATTCCTAATTAATTCTAATCTAATAAAAAACTATTTCTAATTTCTAATTAAAAAACCTAATATAAATTCTAAATCTAAAAATTCTAAATTCTAATTAAATTTCTATAAAAAAATATATTCTAATTATTTAACAAATTCTAAATTAATTCTAATTTCTAAAATCTAATCAAAATCCTATAAAAAATTCTAATCTAATTTTAATGCTAATCCACCTAATTAACTAATCTAATTAATTAATCTAAACTAACTTTAAATTAAATCTAATGTAAAATTCTAATTTCTAATATGAACTAATTAATTCCGAAACTCTAATTAATTAAAACTAAGTTAAAAAACTCTAATTAAATCTAAAATTCTAATTCTAGTTGATTCTAAATTAACACTAATTCTATTTCTAAAAATTTAATTAACTGAAAAAAATTTAAATTCTATTTCTAATAAAATTCTAGATAATTCTAAATTATATTTAAAATATCTATTTCTATTCTAATTTAAAAAAATCTATTTCTAATAAAATTCTAAATAATTTCTATAAAAATTCTATTATAAATAACTCTATTTCTAAAAATCTAGTTAACTAAAAAAATTAAATTTTATTTCTAATATCTAAATTAACTAAAATTCTAAATTTAAAAATCTAATTTCTACTAACAAACAATTTATGTATAAAGAATTAGGAAAACATGACAGAATTAGAATTCACAAAAACAACTTGAGATCACGTGTCACGCTCTTATTGGCCAGAAATGATAAAAATTAGAAAATGCTCAATTGTGAGTGGACACGTGTCTAAATGACGTGAAACTAAGCAGACAATGGAAAATTGAAAATAGAATCGAAAAAATGCAAAAAAAAAATTGAAAAGAGGTAGGACAAATTTAGAGTACGACACGACCCTCTCATGTCATACATACGCAATTTGGAACATACAACCGAGCCTAATTCTGCCAAGGTTGTTTTCAGCCATTCCACGTGCGTTACAAACAGACATAGAGAAAATAACATGTCATGACAAATCCACAAATTTAACCAAATTTCATCCAGAGACAAATACAGATGTACATCTCCAAAAACATCACAGAGAAAATTCGAAAATGCATCTCCGTACAAAGCTGTGATTTTCTCAACCTTGGCAAAAACATCAATGCTGCCCTAACCCTCCAAAAAATGTCAATGTATGTCCTTGTAGGCTACCTATTTCATTTCCACTACTATCTAATATACCTTAAACAACTAATGTAGCTTAAACAACTAACTATAACTCAAAACATTAAAAAATTGGAAAACTTACCAAATTAAATGGATGAGAAAGAGATGTTTGAAAGGACGAGAAAGAACTCTAATGGTAGAAGCTTGAATGGATGTGAGAGCTCAAATGGTATTGTTTGATTTTTTTAAAGCTGTGAGAGCTCCAAAAACATCATAGAGAAAATCCGGAAATGCATCTCTGTACAAAGCTGTGATTTTCTCAGCCTTGGCAAAAACATCATTGCTGCCCTAACCCTCCAAAAAATGTCAATGTATGTCCTTGTAGGCTACCTATTTCATTTCCACTACTATCTAATGTACCTTAAACAACTAATGTAGCTTAAACAACTAACTATAACTCAAAACATTAAAAAAATTGGAAAACTTACCAAATCAAATGGATGAGAAAGAGATGTTTGAAAGGACGAGAAAGAACTCCAATGGTAGAAGCTTGAATGGTTGTGAGAGCTCAAATGGTATTATTTGATTTTTTTTTTTTTTGAAGATGAAGAATGAGGAAGGTGGAAGGGTCTAACGCAAACATATGAAACAAAAGCATCAGGAGATGCTTCTCTGAACCATCCATTGAATTTTTAATTAATGATATTTACAGATATGCATCTTTGGACTCACCTTTTATGCATACCAAAATGCATCTCCAGATTAAATTCTAGCACAATTGGGTGTCTCGTCAATTTGCTCTGAGGAATGACTAAAAAAAAGATGCATACGGAGATATATCTCCGAATGCTAAAGGCAATTGGGACTTTTTTAGGGTGGTGGGAGAACACCCATAAGAATTAAAAAGTAATCCCGTATAATATTTACATCTCTTTCGTACCATATGTGAGTTTCTAAATTATTTCTAAAAAATAAGAGAATTTCTTATGACACCTTATGCACTTCTAACGCACCATGTGAAATTATATAAAGGTCCCTTGTTTCCAGAGATATATCTCCGGATGCACCAAAACATTAGTGAATGTTGAAAAGTTCTGGAGATATATCTCTGGAATATTTTGGAGCATAAGTCGCACCAGACTTTTCTCCTTCTTCATTTCATAGTTTCTTCAAACTCTGCACAACCTTCTTCTCAATACAACCCATTTCACCAAATCAAATTTCATTAAATAAGGGTCAAAGGAACATCAAGATTATCTCTAATATTGAAAATAACATCTAAATCATCAATTTCAAGTAAGTTTTTTGAATTTTTGATAAATATTTGAGTTTTAGTGTAAACGAGTAGGAATCAATGATTAGGGTTAGAAATGTATAGAAATTACACCGACATAGTTTAGACATAGTGTATAACTTATTTGTTTGCTAAAAAATGATGATCATAACATATTTTCTTCAACTTGCATGAGGTGCATTCGCCATTAATGCGACCTCTATGTTGCAGAACATTCTGGAGATGCATCTCCGAAATTGTTCAACGTTTCATATACTTTAGGAAATTTCGGAGATGCATCTCTGGAATTGTTCAACATTTTAGTTTAATGGTGTTTCCGAAGATGCATCTCTGAAATTGTTCAACATTTTAGTTTAATGGTGTTTTCGAAGATGCATTTCCCGAATTTTATGCAGTATGTTTTCTTTATATAATTTTCTTGCTTGTGTGTGTTGTTTTTATGCACTAATTATATGCCATACTTTACCTTACAAGCATAATGACTGACAAAGTTAACATACTGAGACATGGAAGTGTTGCTCAACACGCATCCGTTCAGCGGGAGCAAAGCAGTAGGTTCCGGAGGCTCTGGGTACATCTGGTCAGGAAGACATGTCTACTTCTGGGGCGACATCTACTTCTTGGGCCTCGTGCTTCACCTCAGGCCACACCACCTTCTTCTTCTTCTTCTCATAGGAGACGAGATTCACCATTTGAACCGTCATTTCCGTTATCCTCCCGCAGGCGTCAAGATTCACCAATGCCACCTCCTATGATTGATGTTGTTGTTCTAGACCCATCTCTCACTGATGATGATGTTGATCCAGTGCCACCTATGGAGGGTGAGGCTTCTAAGGATGTCGAGCCAGAGGGTTTTATTTTATTTTTTACGTTAATTTTAATTGTTGATATTGATTATTTCTGAAAAATTTCAGGAGCGTGATCCCTATAACTTTCTTAGCAGGAGGATAATTGGTTTTAGTTGATTCTATCCTTATCTGGCCTGAAGGACCTATGCATGACCGGTTACACTCTGGTCAACCATGAGATGCTTAATGCATTCATGGAGAGATGGAACTCTGAGACCTCTTCGTTTCATCTCCTGCATGGTGAGATGTCTATCACACTGGACGATGTCTCATGTTTGTTACATCTTCCGATCAGAGGGAGATTCCTCGATCATGGGAGGATTACCAGAGACTAAGCAATCGAGATGATGGTAGAGTATCTTGGGGCTGATCCAGGGAAGGCGATGTAGGAGGTGGATAAAAATAGGGGTGCTCATGCTAGATTTGAGTTTCTAAAGAACATATATGATGATGAGATCCTTAGGGCACGACCAGCTCATGGTGATGATGAGCAGGTGGTGGTACAAAGGCTCGTGCTTTAAGGGAATTTTTTGTTTTGTTTGAAACTTGCATTTTTATAGACACGAGTGCCATTTATACCAACGTTGCATACCTCCAGTACTTCTTGGATCTCACTCGAATCCATGAGTACAATTGGGAGGAGGCTTGCCTAGTTTATCTTTATTCGAAGTTAAAAGAGGGATGTCTGTGAAAGACGAAGCAGGTTATAGGCAGAGTGATGACACTATTGGTGGTAATAATTATTGATCCTTGCTTTTATCCCGCTCAGAGGGAACCAAGCAGTCGAGCCTTTCAGAGTCTATCTTGATCGTTTGGTTACTGAGAACATGCACTTCGACATCTACGTAGATCACCTTCAAACAAAATCATTTGACGAGATAGTGTTATACTCCAGATGGTTGGCCTGCGGATGGCGTCTCACTGCTCCTCATCTCCCTGAGCATGTCATGCGGCAATTCGGGTACACCTAGACCATAGACAGATAGAGGAGATGTTTGTTGATCATGAGAGTCATCTGGTACCGAAGGAGGCACGAGTTACCATAGCCCTAAACAAATGGAGCTACGTCGAGGGGTACATCATATGGTTCTTCAAGGTGTCACATTCGTACATGGTGCATGTTGCTCCAAGAGATCCGCCGAGACCAGCTCATCAAGAGATACTAGAGGAGGAGCAGACTCAACTATATCATACTGATGATGTCTTGCCTAGATATTGTCGCATAATGGAGATTGCATGGACATGCATGGACGATGGTATCTTCCTTGATGGGTCTGATGTTAGACAAGTCCTAGATGTCATCATGGCAGACACAAGGGGCACTGTTGTACCGGAGACATCGCCGGAGGACGTATGAGATTGATGGTCGATGAGGTAGAGTAGGTAGAGGATGCAAAAATGGAAGATGAGATAAAAAAAGATGTTGTTCGACACACAGTAGCAGTCTGTTATTATTTTGTTGTAGTACTATACTCTCTACTTTATTTTTACGATTTTATTACATTTTGGATCTCGATTGTATGATATTTTCTACATATATTGTTATATTTCATCCAGTATTAGTCTTTTATTATTTTGTACGTCAATTTTTTATATATATTTTGGATCGTGTGTTATACGTCATCTGAAAACAAATACATAATTTATAATAAAAAACACATGTTCTGATACACTTCGGAGGTGTATCTCCGAAATATTATCGGAGATGCATCTCCGGAACAATTCAAATATAATGGCTTATGAGTGACATGTTTTGAATGTTTAAAATGATATCGAAGATATATATTCGAAATATATCAACGTTTATTTAAAAATAGATATGTGCAATAATACATTTTTAAAATTTAAAAACATTTAAATAATTTAATGTTGTGACTAAGAACTATCTAGAGTACATAAATAAATTCAATTTGAAGTTAAAATGTTTGAATAAAATGTTATATTCATAATGGGCTGGCCCAAGCTACTAAAGTTATGGTTGTGCTAGATTGTGCCTAAAAGAATTTAGATTAATCACCACATATTTTTAACATGTAGTACCATATATTCCAGCAATTATATTTGGCAACCCCCACAAACCATAAAAAGTTTACCATACATTAGACTAATATAATGTTACTACTAGATATAGTATATATAAATTGTTCATGTCTATTTGCTTAATCATCCAAGATTTATTTACATACATATATACTTATTTGCTATGGTATGTTGTTTATCCACGGTTATTAAAATCTTCAATCTATAATAACTCCGGTAGAGTATCTCCATATTTTAGGTTTACTTGAATACTATAAATGAAACACATTATTTTTCTAAAAAAGGTTTACTTGAATACTATAAATGAAACACATTATTTTTATTTATTTAATTCTCTGTTAATTAATTGTTAAACTATTCTAAACTTTAATTAATCAATAATTCTAACTTAATTCCTAATTAATTCTAATCTAATAAAAAACTATTTCTAATTTCTAATTAAAAAACCTAATATAAATTCTAAATCTAAAAATTCTAAATTCTAATTAAATTTCTATAAAAAATATATTCTAATTATTTCACAAATTCTAAATTAATTCTGATTTCTAAAATCTAATCAAAATCCTATAAAAAAAATTCTAATCTAATTTTAATGCTAATTCACCTAATTAACTAATCTAATTAATTAATTTAAACTAACTTTAAATTAAATCTAATGTAAAATTCTAATTTCTAATATGAACTAATTAATTCTAAAACTCTAATTAATTAAAACTAAGTTAAAAAACTCTAATTAAATCTAAAATTCTAATTATAGTTGATTCTAAATTAAACTAATTCTATTTCTAAAAATTTAATTAACTGAAAAAAATCTAAATTCTATTTTTAATAAAGTTCTAGATAATTCTAAATTATATTTAAAATATCTATTTCTATTTTAATTTTAAAAAATCTATTTATAATAAAATTTTAAATAATTCCTATAAAAATTCTATTATAAATAACTCTATTTCTAAAAATCTAATTAACTAAAAAAACTAAATTCTATTTCTAATATCTAAATTAACTAAAACTCTAAACTTACAAATCTAATTTCTACTAACAAACAATTTATGTATAAAGAATTAGGAAAATATGACAGAATTAGAATTCACAAAAACAACTTGAGACCACGTGTCACGCTCTCATTGGCTAGAAATGATAAAAATTGGAAAATGCTCAATTATGAGTGGACACGTGTCTAAATGACGTGAAACTAAGCAGGCAATGCAAAATTGAAAATAGAATCGAAAAAATGCAAAAAAATTGAAAAGAGGTAGGACAGGTTTAGGATATGACACGACCCTCTCATGTCATACATACACAATTTGAAACATACAACCGAGCCTAATTCTGCCAAGGTTGTTTTCAGCCATTCCACGTGCGTTACAAACAGACATAGAGAAAAATAACATGTCATGACAAATCCACAAATATAACCAAACTTCATCCAGAGACAAATACAGATGTACATCTCCAAAAACATCACAGAGAAAATCCGGAAATGCATCTTCGTACAAACCTGTGATTTTCTCAACCTTGGCAAAAACATCATTGCTGCCCTAACCCTCCAAAAACTGTCAATGTATGTCCTTGTAGGCTACCTATTTCATTTCCACTACTATCTAATGTAGCTTAAACAACTAACTATAACCCAAAACATTAAAAAATTGGAAAATTTACCAAATCAAATGGATGAGAAAGAGATGTTTAAAAGGACGAGAAAGAACTTCAATGGTAGAAGCTTGAATGGATGTCAGAGCTCAAATGGTATTGTTTGATTTTTTTTTGAAGATGAAGAATGAGGAAGGTGGAAGGGTCTAACGCAAACATATGAAACAAAAGCATCAGGAGATGCTTCTCTGAACCATCCATTAAATTTTTAATTAATGATGTTTACAGATATGTATCTTTGGACTCACATTTTATGCATACCAAAATGCATCTCCAGATTAAATTCTAGCACAATTGGGTGTCTCGTCAATTTGCTCTGAGGAATGACTAAAAAAAAGATGCATACGGAGATATATCTCCGAATGCTAAAGGCAATTGGGACTTTTTTACGGTGGTGGGAGAATACCCATAAGAATGAAAAAGTAATCCCGTAAAATATTTACATCTCTTTCGTACCATATGTGAGTTTTTAAATTATTTCTTAAAAATAAGAGAATTTCTTATGACACCTTATGTACTTCTAACGCATCATGTGAAATTATATAAAGGTCCCTTGTTTCCATAGATATATCTCTGGACGCACCAAAACATTAGTGAATGTTGAAAAGTTCTGGAGATATATCTCTGGAATATTTTGGAGCATAAGTCGCGCCAGACTTTTCTCCTTCTTCATTTCACAGTTTCTTCAAACTCTACACAACCTTCTTCTCAATACAACCCACTTCACCAAATCAAATTTCATTAAATAAGGGTCAAAGGAACTCAAAGAAACATCAAGATTATCTATAATATTGAAAATAACATCTAAATCATCAAATTCAAGTAAGTTTTTTGAATTTTTGATAAATGTTCGAGTTTTAGTGTAAATGAGTAGAAATCAATGATTAGGGTTAGAAATGTATAGAAATTACACCGACATAGTTTAGACATAGTGTATAACTTATTTGTTGGCTGAAAATGATGATCATAACATATTTTCTTCAACTTGCATGAGGTACATTCGCCACTGACGCGACCTCTATGTTGCAGAACATTTCGGAGATGCATCTCCGGAATTGTTCAATGTTTCATATACTTTAGGAAATTTTGGAGATGCATCTCCAGAATTGTTCGACATTTTAGTTTAATGGTGTTTCCGGAGATGCATCTCTGAAATTATTCAACATTTTAGTTTAATGGTGTTTTCGAAGATGCATCTCCCGAATTTTATGCAGTATGTTATCTTTATATAATTTTCTTGCTTGTGTGTGTTGTTTTTATGCACTAATGATATGCCATACTTTATCTTACAAGCATAATGGCTGACAAAGTTGACATACTGAGACATGGAAGTGTTGCTCAACACGCATCCGTTCAGCGGGAGCAGAGCAGTAGGTTCCAGAGGCTTTAGGTACATCTGGTCAGGAAGACATGTCTACTTTTGGGGCGACATCTACTTCTTGGGCCTCGTGCTTCACCTCAGGCCACACCACCTTCTTCTTCTTCTTCTTCTCATAGGAGACGAGATTCACCATTTGACCTGTCACTTCCGCTATCCTCCCGCAGGTGTCAAGATTCACCAATGCCACCTCCTACGATTGATGTTGTTGTTCCAGACCCACCTCTCACTGATGATGATGCTGATCCAGTGCCACCTATGAAGGGTGAGGCTTCTAAGGATGTCGAGCCAGAGGGTTTTATTTTATTTTTTACGTTAATTTTAATTGTTGATATTGATTATTTCTGAAAATTTTCAGGAGTGTGATCCCTATAACTTTATTAGCAGGAGGATGATTGGTTTTAGTCGATTCTATCCTTATCTGGCCTGAAGGACCTATGCATGACCGGTTACACTCTGATAAACCATGAGATGCTTAATGCATTCATGGAGAGATGGAACTCTGAGACCTCTTTGTTTCATCTCCTGCATTGTGAGATGTTTATCACACTGGACGATGTCTCATGTTTGTTACATCTTCCGATCAGAGGGAGATTCCTCGATCATGGGAGGATTACCAGAGACTGAGCAGTCGAGATGATGGTAGAGTATCTTGGGGCTGATCCAGGGAAGGCGATGTAGGAGGTGGATAAAAATAGGGTTGCTCATGCTAGATTTGATTTTCTAAAGAACATATATGATGATGAGATTCTTAGGGCACGACCAGCTCATGGTGATGATGAGCAAGTGGTGGTACAAAGGCTCGTGCTTTAAGGGTGTGTTTGGTTCGGGGTAGATGGAGGGGAGGGGAGGGGAGGGGAGGGGAGGGGAAAATTTTAATTAAATATGTTTGGTTCAAATTTTAGGAGGGGAGGGGAGGGGAAGGGAGGGGAGCAAAATCCCTCAAAAACACACTTTTTGATTCCCTCCGAATTGGGGGGATTTGGAGGGGAGGGGAGGGAATATGATTTTTGATATTTAAAAATTATTATATTTACTAAAATATCCTCAGTTTAATTTTATTATTTTAAAACTATTTGTTATATTATTTTAAAACTATTTGTTATCTTTTGTGTTACTGTTTTTTCTCGATTGTTTTCATCAACTTATTATAATTGTTCTCCACCTTCAAATTATTTTATAATTTTTATAATTAATATAAATCATAATCATTATCTTTTTTTTATTAAAAAAATTATGTTTCGTTATATTCATTTTTTTCTTTTAATTTTGTTATGTACTCTATCATATTTTCTTTTATATCAAATTGTAAACCATATCATTTTATTTATTTTTGTTTATTCATTTTATTAAATATTTTAAACCATTAATATTTAGTAATAAGTTATTTTATATATTTGTTTTGTTATATAATTCATTACAATTTAAACGATGTTATTGGCATATAGTTTAATTTATGTTGGAAAGTTATAAGTCGAATCGATTGTACTCAATTTTTAAACTTTATGTGACAAATAAATATTTTTTTAATCACTCAATATTAGAAATTTTATTACCAACAAAAATACGCACGAATTTTTCACATTTTAATATCATATGACTTATATAAGATCATAAGGATAAAAATGTAAATTATTAATAAAACCCCTCCCCTCCCCTTCTGAACCAAACACATTTTTAATTAAAATCCCTCCCCTCCCCTCCCCTCCTCTCTTTTGAACCAAACACATATTTGATTAAAAAAATTCTTCACCTCCCCTCCCCTCCCCTCCCCTTCATTAAAATCCCTCCCCTCCCCTCCCCCTCATTTGAACCAAACAGACCCTAAGGGAATTTTTTGTTTTGTTTGGAACTTGCATTTTTGTAGACACGAGTGCCACTTATACCAACGTTGCATACCTCCAGTACTTCTTGGATCTCACTCGAATCCATGAGTACAATTGGGAAGAGGCTTTCCTAGTTTATCTTTATTCGAAGTTAAAAGAGGGATGTCTGTGAAAGACAAAGTGGGTCATAGGCAGAGTGATGACACCATTGGTGGTAATAATTATTGATCCTTGCTTTTATCCCGCTCAGAGGGAACCAAGCATTCGAGCCTTTTAGAGTCTATCTTGACTGTTTGGTTACTGAGAACATGCACTTCAACATCTACGTGGATCACCTTCAAACCCAACCATTTGACGAGATAGTGTTATACTCCGGATGGTTGGCCTGCGGATGGCGTCTCACTGCTCCTCATCTCCCCGAGCATGTCATGCGGCAGTTCGGGTACACCTAGACCATAGACAGATAGAGGAGATATTTATTGATCATGAGATTCATCTGGTACCGAAGGAGGCACGAGTTACCATAGCCCTAAACAAATGGAGCTACGTTGAGGGGTACATCATATGGTTTTTCAAGGTGTCACATTCGTACATGGTGCATGTTGCTCCAAGCGATCCGCCGAGACCAGCTCATCAAGAGATACTAGAGGAGGAGCAGGCTCAACTATATCATACTGATGATGTCTTGCCTAGGTATTGCCGCATAATGGAGATTGCGCGAACATGCATGGACGATGGTATCTTCCTTGATGGGTCTGATGTTAGACAAGTCCTAGATGTCATCATGGCAGACACAAGGGGCACTGTTGTACTGGAGACATCGCCGGAGGACGTATGAGATTGATGGTCGATGAGGCAGAGTAGGTAGAAGATGCAAAAATGGAAGATGAGATAAAAAAGATGTTGTTCGACACATAGTAACAGTCTATTATTATTTTGTTGTAGTACTATACTCTCTACTTTATTTTTACGATTTTATTACATTTTGGATCTCAATTGTATGATATTTTCTACATATATTGTTATACTTCATCCAATATTAGTCTTTTATTATTTTGTACGTCATTTTTTTATATATATTTTGGATCGTGTGTTATACTTCATCTGAAAACAAATACACAATTTATAATAAAAAACACATGTTCTGATACACTTCGGAGATGTATCTCCGGAACAATTCAAATATAATGGCTTATGAGTGACATGTTTTGAATGTTTAAAATGGTATCGAAGATGTATCTCCGAAATATATCAACGTTTATTTAGAAATAGATGTGTGCAAAAATGCATTTTTAAAATTTAAAAATATTTAAATAATTTAAAGTTGTAACTAAGAACTATCTAGAGTGCATTAAGAAATTTTCAAAAATAAATTCAATTTGAAGTTAAAATGTTTGAATAAAATGTTATATTCATAATGGGCTGGCCCAAGCTACTAAAGTTATGGTTGTGCTAGATTGTGCCTAAAAGAATTTAGATTAATCACCACATATTTTTAACATGTAGTACCATATATTCCAGCAATTATATTTGGCAACCCCCACAAACCATAAAAAGTTTACCATACATTAGACTAATATAATGTTACTACTAGATATAGTATATATAAATTGTTCATGTCTATTTGCTTAATCATCCAAGATTTATTTACATACATATATACTTATTTGCTATGGTATGTTGTTTATCCACGGTTATTAAAATCTTCAATCTATAATAACTCCGGTAGAGTATCTCCATATTTTAGGTTTACTTGAATACTATAAATGAAACACATTATTTTTCTAAAAAAGGTTTGCTTTATCAAATCTTCTAACATCTTGTTTTAGTGTTATGGTATTTAGATAGATCAGAACCTTGATTTATGCTTTTATTGTAGATTTGTAGCATTAATTCATGTTTATGATAAGTTGTGTTTTTAGTGTAATCATGAGCAGAAAGAGTTTGTTCTTTAACTTGTAAGAATAATTAGCAAGTTTCACAGAGTTTTTTCACTAAACTATAGGGCAAATTCATTGATTATAGTAAAAGCGCAAGTTAGCATTATTTCTTTTAAAATCTAGCTAGGGTCCATCGATAGTGTAGTTTGATGTGTACATCTGTTTGAAATCACATGATTCAAACCACTTCCAACATTTTAAGGTATATATTTATAGTTCAACTAGAGTCAGCTAGTACTAGACAAATTGTTTTCATACTAAGGTATATATTGATAGGCTTTTAGAAGGAAAAAAAAAAGTATATATTGATAGATCAATGTGTATCTTTGAATTATTTATAATATTTTATTTGTTTATTAAAAATGTCTCATTTATAATTTTTTTCTTCTTATTTTAAAATATATTCTTTTTCACGTTATATCAAATTCAAAATTTTGCGATATTTTATTTATTTATTTTTATGAATGGAATATCCGACAACTAAGTTATTAGACCAATTTTTTTATAAAAATATTAATGTAATATTTATTATTATTTTATTTTTATATTTTTATTTATTAATTTTCACTTTATTCAAATACTATAGTAAATGTAACTAATATGAATATTTTAGTAAATAATATTAATTCAATCATTAAAATTAATATATTTAATTTTCTTTTTTTAAATTTACATAGTTCAAATTAAACATTTTTATGAGATGAATAGAAATATTTATTTAAGTTGTCGATTTTTTAAATATTATTTATATTAATATATAAATATAAATAAATATTATACCAAAAATTAAATTATTATATTTACATTCATTTAACTCAATTATCATGTATCATATCACCTCATAAATATTATATACTACAAAACCTATGGGCGAATTTTAAAACCAATATTAGTAAATATATAGATGAAATATTACAACATGACCTCATGGATTCTTAAACAATAAAATATCTAGTAAGCAACATTAAATATGACAAAATGCACAAGGTATAGAAATCTGGTTTTTGTTTGTTGTAGTTTATATGTATTAAAGTAGTTTTGGTTTTGAATGTATATATGTTTATTTTATTCATGTAGCAAGCACACGTCTATGTAGTGTAAGACTGTGTCCAAGTAATGAATTGGTGCAAAGTAGTGGCAATGTCATATGTTAAAGTATGAGTTGATTCATTAAGCGGTGCCACTGAATCTAATTAAACGGTGGCATTGAATCTAAACTTGCAGAAAACAACACAAAATTTATGTATGGCATGTCTTGCGCGTGTCTTGTGAATCAAAATGTTAGCTTCTGTGACACGTTTTTGTTTCTGCTATTTTTGAAGTTGCTTATTCATCACTGTTTTCTTATACTTGCTTTCAACTTTTAAATGGTGTGTACTTCAACTTGCATGTAATTAACAGTACTTTGATGTGAGGTACTAGTGTATTAGATAATTTTATTTATTTATTATTAATAGGAAGATAAATTTGAGAAAAAAAAATTTAAGTCTCACATTCTATTTTAATTGAAAAAAATTAGTTTTATATTGTTTAACTAAGATATCTTAGTTTGCTTGTTTTATTATATAAGAAAATTTTCTGATTTATTCAAAAAAAATATAAAAGAAAAATTTGTTGAGTTTTTTTTATCACTCTCATAATTTTATGTTTTTTGAATTGTCAAAACACCAACTTCTCTCTTTATCATTCGTTGAAATTTTTGAATTCTTTGTTAAAAAATTATAAATATTAATTTTTTAAAAATTATTTGAATTTTTCTAATTTGAGAAATTAGTGAGTGATCAAATGATCATTATTAAATTGTTTTAGAAAATTATTTAAAAAATTCTTAGTTTGAAAAATTATTACAAAAGTGTATTTTTAAATTAATTATCTTTCATACAAATAATAATTAACAATATTAAACAAAAACAAAATTATTTTATTTTAAAAGTGACGTGATAGCTAAATTATTTTATAAATATTAAATATTACTTTAAAATATGATAAAAAGAATGTTCTAGTTCGCTATTTGACTCCGTAATCTTTCGGTGACTACTTTCAAAATAAATAAAAAAACAACATTTATTAATGTCTTTTGCTAGCTGTTGTAATAAATTATATATTTAATTAAAATTTTGGTTCCCTTGTTTTATCAAATTCACAAAATTAGTGTCTTTTTTAATTTTTAATTCATTCTCCTCACATTTTTTTAATTTAAAATTAATAATACTTATATTTTTAAACAACATTTAAAAATTATTATATGAAAAATTCTATAACTTTTTAAAACTCTAAAAATAAAAAAGATATGATATATTATCAAAACACTTCATCAATTTTTAATAAAAAAGTATAAAAAAATAGACAAAGAAAAGTTTTGTAAAATTTTAAATAAAAAATATAGAATATTAGATTTTTTTTAGAATAATGCTAATTTGTGTCTCAGAGACACAAATGTTCGA
Source organism: Lathyrus sativus (assembly GCA_963859935.3). Lineage (NCBI taxonomy): Eukaryota > Viridiplantae > Streptophyta > Magnoliopsida > Fabales > Fabaceae > Lathyrus > Lathyrus sativus. The sequence continues at coordinate 438,648,326 of OZ012739.1, read as the reverse complement.
GAAACACAAGTTAAGAAATTCATTTATAATATATTTGTATTAAAAAAATTAAAATTCAATTATTTACTTTTAATAAAGTTTTATTAAAGTCTATAAATAATATTTTTTAATTTAATTTTTAATTTGTGTTTTAGTGACAAGTTAGCATTATTCATATTTTTATTTTTAATTAATGTGACCCATAAAATAAATATAAAAAAATATTAAAATAATTTGTTTTTATACAGGAGTGAATGAGATAACTCAGTGCGTAATTGTTTTCATTGATGATCCAAAAATATGCATTTATTATATGAGTAATTAATTAGCCTAAGAAGTGTATTTGGTGAAAACAGTGAAAAAATCAGATAATGAGTAACAGATGCAGGTGGTAGCTGAACCTAATATGGCGTTTGTTGCTCACGTGGCGAGCCCAGGGTCACGTCACCTGCTGCTCTGCTTTTCATTTTCCCTCTAAAATTTATATACACATTCTAACTCTTTTTACTTTTTTTTTTCTTTTAATTATGAGTTGTCTTATAAAAAGTGATAGAGCGAAATTGAATTGTCTTCTATAACAATGATGGACGGATTGCATGTTTTGATTTGTTTCTACAAATACTTTTAATCAAATGATCAAATGATTTTTCAACCTTGACACACAAACACACGTATGTATAAAGCAAAGTGCATTCTTAATTGAATATGTTAACATTAGAAATAATAGAGAATTAGAGGTAGTAGTATAAAACAAGAACACAAGAAGGGTCAACAGAAGTTGAACAAGGGACGGAGAGATCGACAAATGTCATACGTTAGACGCATGTGAGTGGGAAGTTTGGTGGGTGGTTTGGGTCTATATTCTACTACTACTACGTGCCGGCTGTGTTATTTGAATTTGGAAAAAAAAGAAACAAGGGTGCGGGTGGAATTGAAATTAGAAAATTTAGTTGTCGGGTTAGATCGCACAGTTTCGGATCCACGTATGAAACATGCCACGCGTCCTATACGTAATTATGAGAATCTCAGATATTCTGCAAGCGTCAATCGTCATTGACATGCGGTCCCACACGTGTCGCTGTATCGCTTGTTACGTACATCGCTTTCGTTGGACAACTGGGATAGCCATAAATAATAAACCGAACCTTCTCCCCACTCAACTCCCCTTCTACGTTTCTTACACGCTCCTTCTTCGATTTCTTTTCTTCACGTTTCACAACAATATAGTAGTAAACTCTGGTTTTATTTGTTTTGGAATTTAAATTTAACTGAGTCTTTCATTTGTTCAATATCAATTTCATCTAGCATACACATGTTTCGTTTGCAAAGAGAATCAAAACCGAAACTAATACACACGTAATTTAGTTATTTCACATTATTTTTTCGTAAAAAGAGAAAAGAAAAAATACACACTTAAACTTATAGCAACATGGTAGCAGTGTCAATCAAAGAAATGTGCCATTATAGGAGATGGCATATCAAGGATCCTAGCATAGAGGATATAACTTTTTTCTTTATTTGACAATATGCTACGATCGGAAATGAATTTTTTTTCTTTTGGTTTAAGGCTAGCAGAAATCATTCTGAATTAATAATTGTTTATTTTGAACCGTTACAGAAAATATTGGATAAATGTTAAATTCGATAAAAGGTATTCGAAAGATAACAATATATTTTCAACAATATCATGTGAATAAATCACACAAAAATAATCAATTTTCAATGAAATATTAAACAAAATATTGACTTAAACAATTTGTCAAATATTTGGTGCGCAAACAATTCAACTCAGATTTTTCTTTGATTTTGTTGATATGAAAAACAATTACAATTCAATGGATTGCAATCAACTCAACAAAATAGTTTGAAGTATTAAACAAAGAAAGTATCTCAATGTATCGATTGCACAATTAATAGATTGATAATTTGCTATGAGAGAGAGAGAGAGAGAGAGAGAGAGAGAGAGAGAGAGAGAGAGAGAGAGAGAGAGAGAGAGAGAGAGAGAGAGAGAGAGAGAGAGAGAGAGAGAGAGAGAGAGAGAGAGAGAGAGAGAGAGAGAGCAATTCCCCAATCAATCTCGCTATGCGTACGTCTGTCCTCAATTCGAAATCAAATTGAGATAATGAAAATTAACCTTTGCAAATGTAGTTTACATTAAAAGAAATATCAATCCAACCATCCAAACCCTATGTTTGATGTTGATCTTATCTTCTTTTCTCCCCTTGATCTTGAGCTTAATCAAGTGACCTAAGACTTTAAATTTGATCCTCCAGTTACCGCTACTCCTTTGACTAAACCCTCGTTCTTCAAAACTTTCACTCGGCTGAATCCATATTGTGAACTATTGTGAAAAACTCTTTAATCTATCCTTGATCTTGGAAGAAAACCACTAATAGATTAATCTTGAAACCCCCAAAGAAATTCAAACCCAAATGATTACAATCAATCCTAATTAGACCTTATCAAACTACTTCTTTATCATACAATAAAAATTATCATGTGTAGTTGTTGTATGAATGCAATGAGAAAGGATGAAGATGATGGAATTTCTTTGTATATTCTTGGTTTCAATAATGTGATGCATGAATGACTATATATAGGTGTGTGTGTGTTAGCTGGAACTTTCGACAAGGAAAAAATATCAGCTAAAGGACAAAGGCGAAGATACATTGATAACATGCACTAAGAAGTCTCAGTTCGACTAGAGTCTGGACTTAATGGTTTTTAAGATGTCACAAGACATCTCGACTGCGTGGCATCCTCGATCGTGTGGTAGTTTCGTCAACACCAGTTTGGTCGAAAGACGGTTATTTGAGCATACAAAAGCTATGTTCAAATATTAAAATTGAGTATGAGTTTCTTTCTAATGGACACATGGAAAGAGCACGGAGGCGGACTGCATGCAAGGCTTCACGTGGTGAACTCTGAAGATAGGAACGTTGGAAGTAGTTATTTTCGTACTTATAAATATAGGAGTTCATAACGTTGAATTGGTGTGTTCATTTTACTATAGAAATTTCACACAAAACTCAAAGTATCAACGTCTAGAGAAAATAGTCATGGCTAAGAGAATGTATGAAAATGAATAACCATTTTTTACTTTCAATGCAAAGTCTTTAAAATTCCTTTAGTTTTACTTTTACTTTGCCTCATTGATTTACTTTCAATTTATCCAATCACGTCACTTTACACTTCCAGTCTTTTTCATTTCCTTTTATACTTTTGAAGTAGTCGAAGTCGACATCCTTTACATCTCATTAGTTACTTAGACTCAGTATTTTTTACCAAGTCGAAAATAGGATTTTTTGCAATAGAGAATAAAAAACAAGGTTTTACTTAGCACTATGTCCTAGGATTCACTCGTTTATCATTTTTTTGCGTAAACAAATTGGCACGCCCAGTGAGACATGTGTTAAGTCTCATATTCGTTTACAGATATTCTTGTTTTTCTCTCTTTTTATTCGTTCTATGTTCATGAGAGTTTTTGGGCAGTTTGTATACAATTAAAGAGTGGAAATGATTTATCCAAAATGCTGCATCCTCCCACAGACAAATATCAATCCCCAAAAGAATCCTCAAAATGTAACATAACAACCATCCATGTCGACGGTTGAGGAGCTAGTTCTCTCAACTCCAATTAGGATAACTGCTCTGGTATTTTCAACGGCGCCAGTCGCAGCAATACCATCGCAAGGGGCGACACCCCCACCACAACCAGGGAATCTTTTTACTAACCTTGCAATTGCGAGAACTTTATTTGGGTTTTCGATGCCACCAACTGGAAGAGATTACCCATATGGTATGCCAACGACTATGATACCTAACCTTCAACCAAATATATTAACTTTATTGACAATGCAGTGGACACAACGCCATTATACAATCCTTATAATGCCTCAGTGTCAACCATCAATAACATGGCGCGACCAGGAGGGTGAATTACATCCCCCAAAATACGTCGTCTTTGAATACAACTTCTATGTTAGCTACGAGGCAAAAAATGGACGAGAGTAATTTAGATTTAGTTAATAATTCTCACCCAACAAATGGGAACCATTTTTAACTCATTGATTGAAAATACTAACCAAACCTATGAAGTGTTAGAAAATCAAATGGGGCGTATTGTTGATTTCTTTAGCACGCCTCCAGTGCAAGTTTGACCTATCCCACAAATATCAAATGTTAGAGTGGTCGAAACACCTGAAAATAGGACAGCGCAAGCCACTGTAGGCCAAAACCCAAGGGGTGGAACAAATAGAGTAAAACAACCCTAGGTCTTTTATTAGATCCATGCTTTTAGTATTGGCAGCAGTTTTTCTAAAACATGGTTCACAACAAGATTTTGTGTGAAATGTTCTAGCTTGTTGGTCTATTAACATTGAAGACAGGTGTTGATACATGTTGTACCAGAACATCAGTACAGGCTGCAGTTTTATTCTTGACTGATTTGATTTGATTTTGTTTGGATATATCTCACTTATTTTCGCAGGTCAAAAAGATTTAATTTGGAATATTTGATTTGATCTCTAACTGTGCGTAAGTTTCTAAAATTGGTTGTTGAGGCAATTTAGAAAACTTGATGATTTGTTCTAAGATTTAAGGAGACTTTCTCTGCATAATTGATGCAGCCCTCGGCGTGTGGATCAAGCGATATTTGGGTGAAGATTTCGAAGCCCATGGACTACTGAGGAGTATTTAAAGAGCAACTTAAACCTAATGAAGATATGAATTTCACTTTTGTAAACTAAGGGGAGGTTTTAGAGTATTAGGTTTTGAGAGTCTTACTTGTTTGACTTTGTAAGTCACCCATGTATTTTTTGATACATTGAGGTTGACTGATTGTGTATTGTTAGTTGTCCACTCTAAAACTTTTAAGCAAGAGTGTATTGTTCTTAGTTGAAGCTTGTAAGCAAAACTAAGTATTATAGTTGGAAGAGTGTTTTTATTCTTTTTGGTTTCTTGAGGTATTGTCACTGAGATTGTGACTGATTAGGAAGTAAGAGGGGGATCTCATATCTAGAGAGTTTCTAGGTAGAAGTTATACAAGGTAGTGATTAGGCGAGAAGTTGTAAAAGGGAGAGTTTAGCTTTGAACTAATGTTATCATAGTGAATTTCCTTCCTGGATTGGTAGCCCCCAGATGTAGGTGATGTTGCACCGAACTGAGTTAATAATTTGATGTGTTTTTTTTTATCATTCTGCATTTTAATTATGCATATTTTATAGTCTGATATAATTGTTCTGTCATACAGACAGATGTTGTAACATATGTCTTGACATTATGTTCTGATGTGAGGATATTGGTATTAATGTGTGTTAGAGTGCCAAAATTTCAATTGGCATAAGAGTTGGCACCCTAGTCAGGTTTTGGGTGAGCTTCAGGGAGATTTTTTTCTGGTACTGTATGATCACTGAAAGGACAATAGTTGTTGGAAATCTATCACCAAAGAATGTGTTTGGACTGTTCCTTATAAGGAGGAGCATGTGTCGTGTAACACCCCCTTCTATACCCCAAATAAATGCATACAAAACAATTAAGCACATACAAATTATCAGAGTAAAAAGGTTTTATAATAAGGTATAAAAGAAGAATGCCACAATTTCACCAATAAAACACTTTCACATTTTACTCCATAAAATATGTAACATTTTCAAAATTAAGCGGAGATCAAATCATTTAATCGTTTCCAAAATATTAATTCAAATGCACATAAGTCATCCAGATTAATACATCATATCAGTTAGATTACAAAACCACATCAGCTGATACATCGCAATGTATCACAAAAGAATGACTATACTAGTCTAACTACCCGGTGTTACATATCAGAGCAGCCGACTCAAAAGAATGAAGACTAACTTCACAAAGGACTCCAGCATCCTAATCTGCAATGCCTCATAGAGCATTATAAAACAGCAGAAGGGTGAGAAATATAACCATAATAATCAAAGCATAAGATTATATATATATATATATAGGTAATCATGTAACACATATTCACATTTCTCACCACACTTCATTCTCTTAGTCATATATATTTACCACACGTGTATATATATATACAAACATGGATATTCACAAAGCATTCCCACATTATGTATACACTTACAAATTCCACAGTCTCATCATTCACACATAAGCATCACTTCATGCATATGTCATATATCAATGCGACTCAACAACTCAATGCAACTCATGCAATGCGGTACCGACTCTCGTTATCTTTTTTCGGTTTTTACATTAAACCGGGTCCACACTTCTAGACCGATAACCACAAAGGCCCGTCCTCTAAGCCTTCAAACCCACACTTCTAGGTTTGGGACAAGCCACTAGTTTCCACGAAACTAACAGACATTGCCTCTTGACTAAATGATGCATGTACAATCAACCACAACAAATGCACTTAAGACCGACATCTTAATCTCATGCATTCGAATAATTCACCCCTTCGAGAATTTCATCATGATTGCACATACAACATATATCAAACATTTATCAATGTATTCATTTCACACATCACCATATTCAACAACAATGCACACATATCACATATGTTCCCATGCATTCACACCACAATCGCATACATATATGCACTCATAATTCATTAGACGATACACATACATTTCTCATTGTATTCCCATGTGTCTCTAATTATCACAACAATTAAGGTATTCTCATTAAATACCAATCATACAATTATAAGTTATGCACACATATTCAAAATGTTCTCATGCATACTCATTACATAATTGTATACACATCAAGCATTCGCAAATTCATTAAATAATACACACATAATCACTTATTATGTTCACATGTATTTTAACCGATTACAATTAATCCTTCATATCACAACTCTAGGGTTCACGCCCGAAGGCTACCCACAGCACATGTTATCACAATAGATCATATCTATATTCATATCATAAGGCATCCACCTATGTGGAACAACCAAACCATCTCCACATGATCAACACAGCAAAAGAAAAATGCTGTCAAACTCACCCACATTCGCCTGGAGAACCCTCGCAGCGAACCTTCGCCTGGCCTTCGCCTGGCGAACTCCCTCAGCAAACACTCGCTAGGCTTCGCCTGGCGAGACTTCCCAGCGAACCCAAGTCAGTAGCTACTGACTTCATTCGCCTCCATTCGCCAGCACCTTCGCTGGGCGAACCTTCGCTATCCACCCTCGCCTGGAGAACTCGCCTGCGAAGTCCACTGGGATTTAACTTATAATTATTCGCCAACATTCGCTAGGCTTCGCCCAGCGAAGCTTCGCCTTCGCTCGCCTGGCGAGAGCCAGCGAACCTGCGCAGAACAGAACCCTATTTTGTTCCACCTTCACAATCCACCATCATCCAACTTCTCACACAACAAAATCAGTACAAACAGCATCAACACATGTTACCCGACTATTCTACGGCATTATTGCTCAGTTTCAATCGATTAAATCATCAATCTACCGATTATTCCAACTTTGCCCTAATTGGAAAGTGATGAAAACTCTACCAAGCCCCAACCCAACATACATAACATCATACAATGATCAAATAGAAACATTTCTCACCCTTACCTCGATTAATCGGAGCTTTGATGTTGGTTCTTGATGATTTCCACTTTTCCTCTTCTTCTCTTCTCTTTCTCTCCTTTCTTCTTCTTTCCTCTTTCTTTCCAAATGTTTTCTATCTTTCTTTTCTTTTCTTTCTCTCTTATATATTCCCTTCATTTTCCTTCCTCTCCAATTCCTTCTCAATTCTCTATTAATTCCAATTAATAAAATTAATTTCCCACATTAGTAAAAAAAATCCCACTAAATCAATTAATTACTACAATTAATTATTTAATGAAATTTGCGCTGTTACAACTCTCCCCCACTTTAGGAATTTTTGTCCTCGAAAATGTTACCTGATTCAAACAGCTCTGGATAAGACTCTTTCATTTGGCTCTCAAGCTCCCACGTAACATTTCCACCAGCCGGTCCTCCCCAAGCGACCTTCACTAAAGCAATCTCTTTACCTCGAAGTTGTTTCAATTTCCGATCCTCAATCCGCATAGGTGATGTCTCAACAGTCAGGTTATCTCTCACCTGCACATCATCTATTTGGACTACATGAGACGGATCCGCAATGTATTTCCTCAACTGAGATACATGGAATACGTCGTGAAGATTAGCAAGCGACGGTGGTAAAGCCACACGATAGGCCACTTCTCCTATCCTTTGCAAAATCTGATAAGGACCAATGAAACGCGGCGACAACTTGTGCGACTTTAGTGCCCTATCAACACCTGTCATCGGAGTGACTCGAAGAAACACATGATCTCCCTCTTGAAATTCAAGTGCCTTCCTCCTCTTGTCATAATAACTCTTCTGACGACTCTGAGTAATTCTCATCTTCTCTTGAATCATCTTGATCTTATCAGTAGTCTGTTGAACTATCTCGGGTCCAACAACAGAACTCCCTCCGGACTCGAACCAACACAATGGTTTTCTACACCTCCTACCATACAACGCCTCAAATGGTGTCATACCAATACTCGAATGGAAACTGTTGTTGTAGGTAAACTCAATCAAAGGCAAGTAGCTGTCCCAAGCTCCTCCTTTTTCCAATACACAAGCCCTCAAAAGATCTTCAAGCGACTGAATTGTCCTCTCCGTCTGACCATCAGTCTGAGGATGATACGCTGAACTCAAACGCAACTTAGTACCCAAAGCACTCTGCAAGCTCTCCCAAAATCTCGAAGTAAACCGCGGATCTCTATCCGAAACAATACTTAACGGAATACCATGCAGACACACAATCCTCTCAATATACAACTTAGCCAACTTCTCCAAAGGGTAATCCATACGCATAGGAATAAAGTGAGCAGATTTAGTCAACCTATCCACGATAACCCAAATAGCCTCAAAATTACTCGGCGTCCTCGGCAAACCCGATACAAAATCCATGGAGATACTATCCCATTTCCACTCAGGAATAAACAACGGCTTCATCAAACCCGATGGCTTCTGATGCTCAATCTTTGACTTCTGGCAAGTCAAACAAGAATATACAAATTCCGCGATATCCTTCTTCATACTAGGCCACCAAAATACTTTCCTCAAATCCTGATACATCTTAGTAGCACCCGGATGAATACTAAATCCGCTACGATGTCCTTCCTCAAGGATACTCCTTTTCAGCTCAACCACATTTGGAACACAAACTCGATCCCGACATCTCATAATACCATTCTCATCAATCCGAAAATCACCACCTTGGCCTTGGTTGATTAAAGTCAACCGATCAACTAAGCTCAAATCTGATTTCTGTCCTTCTCGAATTTCGTCCAAAATACCACTTGTAAGCTTTAACATACCCAACTTAAATCCAAAAGAAGTCCTCTCACATACCAAACTCAAATCTCGAAATTGCTCAATCAATTCTAACTCTTTCACCATCAATGCCGACATATGCAATGATTTCCGACTCAAGGCATCCGCTACTACATTCGCTTTACCCGGATGGTAGTTCAAGCCAAAATCATAATCCTTCAAAAGTTCAAGCCATCTTCTTTGTCTCGCATTCAATTCCTTTTGATCAAAAAGATATCTCAAACTCTTGTGGTCACTAAACACTTCAAATCTTGCGCCAAACAGATAATGCCTCCAAAGTTTCAACACGAACACAACGGCGGCCAACTCTAAGTCATGCGTCGGGTAATTCTTCTCATGCACTTTGAGTTGCCTCGAAGCATAAGCTACAACTTGGTTATTCTGCATCAACACACCTCCTAAACCCATCAAAGAAGCATCACAATACACAACGAATGGTTCTCCTGGATTTGGCAGAATCAAAACAGGAGCTGTCGTCAACCTTCGCTTAAGTTCTTGAAAACTCGCTTCACACTTGGCGTCCCAAACAAAGGCTTGACCTTTCCTAGTCAACTGCGTCAACGGCAACGATAACTTAGCAAATCCTTCAATAAACTTCCGATAATAACCGGCTAAACCAAGGAAACTTCTAATCTCAAAAACTGACTTCGGAGTCTCCCATTGCGACACCGCTTCAACCTTCGACGGATCAACCGCAATACCACTACTAGAAATCACATGACCAAGGAAACTAACTTCCTTCAACCAAAATTCGCACTTAGAAAGCTTCGCAAACAATCGCTTCCCTCTCAGCACAGATAACACAATCTTCAGATGCTCGGCATGCTCTCCTTCGCTCTTCGAATAAACCAAGATGTCGTCGATAAACACCACCACAAACTTATACAAATAAGGATGGAAAATCCTATTCATGTACTCCATAAATACACCTGGTGCATTAGTCACACCAAATGGCATCACGGAATACTCATAGTGTCCATACCTCGTCCGAACGGCCGTCTTCTGAATATCCTCAGCTTTCACACGGATCTGATGATACCCAGATCTCAAATCAATCTTGCTGAACACGCTTGCACCAACCAACTGATCCATCAGATCATCAATCCTTGGAAGTGGATACTTATTCTTAATAGTCACCTTGTTCAACTGTCTGTAATCCACACAGAGCCTCATAGAACCCTCTTTCTTCTTAACCAACAACACCGGTGCACCCCACGGTGACACGCTCGGACGAATAAACCTCTTTTCAAGCAAATCCTCAAGTTGACCCTTCAACTCTTTTAACTCCGAGGCCGACATACGATATGGAGCCATCAATATCGGACTAGTTCCAGGAATCAAATCTATCGAAAACTCCACTTCTCGCTCCGGCGGTAAATCCTTTATCTCTTCAGGGAATACTTCCGGAAAATCTCTAACAATGGGAAAAGCCTCAATCTCTTCACTTTCACTAGTCCTCAAAGTTTCCATAAGCATAAATACCTTAGCCCCATCTTGTACCGATTCCTTCACTTGTTTCCTCGTCATAAACAATTCCCTTTCAACATCCGAGTCGGGAAAAATAACCGTTTTGTCAAAACAGTTAATATACACACGATTGAATTTTAACCAATTCATTCCAAGAATGACATCCAGTTGATCTAAATGAAGACACACTAAATCAATCCCAAAATCTCTACCGAAAACACTCAACGGGCAATTCAAGCAGATATACGGTGTAGTTACCGAACCCATAGCAGGAGTATCAATAACCATACCGCCACCAATCACAGACAACTCAAGATTCAACCTTCTAACACAATCCAAAGAAATAAAAGAATGCGTAGCTCCGGTATCAATTATAGCGATCAAAGGTGTACCATTAATGAAGCACGTACCTCGGATCAATCGATCGTCGCTAGCAGTCTCAGATCCAGATAGAGCGAACACCTTCCCGCTCCCTTGATTCTTCTTCGGCTTATCGCACTTGGTACTGATGTCTCCTCGCTCACCACAGTTATAGCAAGTAACACCCGCACCGCTTCTACACTCTAGAGCCTTGTGGCCTGGCTTGCCACACTTAAAACATCTCGGTTCAACACTTTTGCACTCCGGAGCACGATGCCCCGCTTCACCACAAGTGTAACACCTAACCGGGGTAGAAACTCCCCCACTTGGCTTCTTGCCAAAACCAACCTTTTGTTTCCCCTTATCAGCAGGAGTTACGTAAGGTTTTCCTCTGAATTGTCCCTTTCCTTTCTTGTCACTTAGACTCTTGTAGTGGCTGGACCTAGCCATACTGTCTTCGTCATAAATTCTGCTCTTGTTAACCAACTCAGAAAACCACCTGATTTCCTGATATCCAATAGCTTTTCTAATCTCGGGTCTCAAACCGTTCACAAACTTGAGGCACTTAGACCTCTCAGCATTACCAGTATTATAGTGAGGACAAAATTTGATCAACTCCTCAAATTTCGCCGCATACTCAGCAACCGTCGAATTACCTTGCTTCAACTCAAGAAATTCGATCTCTTTCTTCCCCCGCACATCCTCTGGAAAATACTTCTCCAGAAAGGTTTCTCTAAACAAATCCCAAGTAATCACAATATCATCTTCCTCAAATCTTTGGCGAGTATTACCCCACCAATCTTCAGCTTATTCTTCGAGCATATGAGTCCCAAACTGCACCTTCTGTGCATCCGAGCAATTCATAACTCGAAAAATCTTTTCCACAGCTTTCAACCAAATTTGTGCCTTGTCCGGTTCATGAGTTCCCTTGAAGACCGGAGGGTTATTTTTTTGGAATTTCCCCAAAGCACGGAATCCATCATCAGCATGATTCCTCACATTCACATTGGCCGGAGGATTCTGCCCAATTGCCCCCGCCAATCTCGTTAATGCCTCCGCAATCGCTTCGTCGTTCCTTCCTGCAACCATCTTACTAATTCCAACCACAGAACCACGTAAGAACAACCAATATTGATAATGCATCACACGCATATCAATAACACACAGGGAAAAACACTCTAACAACTTGGCCGGACGGACCGACCTGCTCTGATACCACTATTGTAACACCCCCTTCTATACCCCAAATAAATGCATACAAAACAATTAAGCACATACAAATTATCAGAGTAAAAAGGTTTTATAATAAGGTATAAAAGAAGAATGCCACAATTTCACCAATAAAACACTTTCACATTTTGCTCCATAAAATATGTAACATTTTCAAAATTAAGCGGAGATCAAATCATTTAATCGTTTCCAAAATATTAATTCAAATGCACATAAGTCATCCAGATTAATACATCATATCAGTTAGATTACAAAACCACATCAGCTGATACATCGCAATGTATCACAAAAGAATGACTATACTAGTCTAACTACCCGGTGTTACATATCAGAGCAGCCGACTCAAAAGAATGAAGACTAACTTCACAAAGGACTCCAGCATCCTAATCTGCAATGCCTCATAGAGCATTATAAAACAGCAGAAGGGTGAAAAATATAACCATAATAATCAAAGCATAAGATTATATATATATAGGTAATCATGTAACACATATTCACATTTCTCACCACACTTTATTCTATTAGTCATATATATTTACCACACGTGTATATATATACAAACATGGATATTCACAAAGCATTCCCACATTATGTATACACTTACAAATTCCACAGTCTCATCATTCACACATAAGCATCACTTCATGCATATGTCATATATCAATGCGACTCAACAACTCAATGCAACTCATGCAATGCGGTACCGGCTCTCGTTATCTTTTTTCGGTTTTTACATTAAACCGGGTCCACACTTCTAGACCGATAACCCGTTATCTTTTTTCGGTTTTTACATTAAACCGGGTCCACACTTCTAGACCGATAACCACAAAGGCCCGTCCTCTAAGCCTTCAAACCCACACTTCTAGGTTTGGGACAAGCCACTAGTTTCCACGAAACTAACAGACATTGCCTCTTGACTAAATGATGCATGTACAATCAACCATAACAAATGCACTTAACACCGACATCTTAATCTCATGCATTCGAATAATTCACCCCTTCGAGAATTTCATCATGATTGCACATACAACATATATCAAACATTTATCAATGTATTCATTTCACACATCACCATATTCAACAACAATGCACACATATCACATATGTTCCCATGCATTCACACCACAATCGCATACATATATGCACTCACAATTCATTAGACGATACACATACATTTCTCATTGTATTCCCATGTGTCTCTAATTATCACAACAATTAAGGTATTCTCATTACAATACCAATCATACAATTATAAGTTATGCACACATATTCAAAATGTTCTCATGCATACTCCTTACATAATTGTATACACATCAAGCATTCGCAAATTCATTAAATAATACACACATAATCACTTTTTATGTTCACATGTATTTTAACCGAATAACATAAAGTTAGGGTTTTAGAGAATAGAAAGGGAGAAGTTAGTAAAGAGAAGGAAAAAGGGGAAAAGAGAAGAAAGAGCATAAAGGAGAAGAAGAGAAGGAGGAAGAGGAAAAAGAAAGTGGAAGAGAGAAAATCAGAATTCAAGCATTCAAAAGAATCAAGAATTATTCCCAAAGAAAAACCTAAGGTAAGGGTGGATATTCTCTCATTATTGGGATTGCGGGTTAATGATTAATGGGTAGAAAATGCTTAGGGAAAACCCTAATTTGGAATTGTGTTTTAATGGTTAATGAGTAGGAGTTTATGTAGGAAAAATCCATATATCTCTCATGATTTGAGTGAATTTTTTATTGTTAAGAATGCCTTAACATGGAGGGATTGATTATGGTAGCAAAGAAGGGAATAGTTGGTGAAAATACACTTTTCTGCACAATTTTTCGTAAACACACAGTGAGCAATCGATTGCACTAAGATGTCAATCGACTGCACACTGAGAAAAGCTGCTGGAAGCTGAATTTTTAGCTGAGCAATCGATTGCACCTAGATGTCAATCGATTGCACAACAAACCAGTAGCTAAAATGCTGAAATTTTTAAAGCAGCAATCGATTGCACTAAGGTGTCAATCGATTGCACCATAAAACAGTAGCTAAAGTGATGAAATTTTCAAAGGACCAATCGATTGCACCCTAACTCCAATCGATTGCACTAGCTGAAACTTAGAAAAATCATGTTTTTAGAGGGTTGATTACATAGAGTCTTTGGTTAATTAAACCTTAACAAAACATGGATCAATTGAGATGATTTATTAATTATTTACTTGAGTATTGATTGATTATAAACCTTCGGTTGGCTATTGAGATATCAATTGTTGTTTAACAAGTTGATTGTGTATTGAGTATTAAATTCAATGATTTGTAATGGATTGATTGTCCTATGTGTAATCGTTGAATTGTGATTGAATCTAATTGATTCTTGTGCATTACTTGATAAATGCAATGATGATGTTGAAAGTATGAATACTTGGATGTTTATGAAATGTGTTGTGTGTGTGCAATCATGATATAATTCTTGTGTCATGAATTATTTGAGAATGCATGGGATTAAGATGCGAGAACGGTCTTAAGTGCGTTTGGTTGTTGATTGCATACGCATCATTTGTTGTCAAGAGGCAATGCTTGCTAGTTTCGTGGAGACTAGTGACTTGTCTCAAACCTAGAAGGGTGGGTTTGAAAGCCTAGAGGACGGGATTTTGTTTGTTATTGGTCTAGAGGACGGACCCGGTTTAAATGTAAAAACCGAAAAATAATAACAAGTGTTGGTACCACATGACATGAGTTGCATTTGAGTTACATCGAGTCACATGGCATATATATATCATTGTTGTATGAAAGTATGCGTATGTGTATGACTTGTTGAATTGAGAATTTGTGAATGTGTGATTGATGAATGATATGGGTCGAGAAAAATTGAAGTGTGAGGATATTGGTGTTGTGCTGACATGCTTTACATTATTCTTTATCTTATGATTTCAATATTGATGTGAATTCTCACCCTTCTGCTGGAATGATGTCCTATACGACATCGTGCAGGTATAAAAGAATATGATTGTTCGTAGTTGCGAGGTCGTTGTTGGTGTAGCTGTTTATTATTTTAATTATGTTGGATCGAGTCGTGCTCTGGTCATGTAGCACTGGGATCACTTGATTTATGTCTTAGAGATACATTATGTACTCTACGCTATGTTTTTATTTCATTGGAATATTATGATATTGGCCTTAGTGCCTAAGTGATGTTGAATTATATGATGAACATGAATATTCTGTTAAGAGAATTATGATATAAAATGAATCCGCTGCTACATGCAAAGTGAAATCTTGAAAAACATGATTATTTACCAAAGTGTTAATGAGCATGACATGTGGTTTTTGATTTTTTGAGTATTATGTGTGACACCCTTTTGTGAATGCATGATGATATACTCTGATTATTTATATATATTTCGTGGGGTTTAGAAGGGTGTTACAGCGCGGACATGCATGGACGATGGTATCTTCCTTGATGGGTCTGATGTTAGACAAGTCCTAGATGTCATCATGACAGACACAAGGGGCACTGTTGTACTGGAGACATCGCCGGAGGACGTATGAGATTGATGGTCGATGAGGCAGAGTAGGTAGAGGATGCAAAAATGGAAGATAAGATAAAAAAAGATGTTGTTCGACACACAGTAGTAGTTTGTTATTATTTTGTTGTAGTACTATACTTTCTACTTTATTTTTACGATTTTATTACATTTTGGATCTCGATTGTATGATATTTTCTACATATATTGTTATACTTCATCCAGTATTAGTCTTTTATTATTTTGTACGTCAATTTTTTATATATATTTTGGATCGTGTGTTATACGTCATCTGAAAACAAATACACAATTTATAATAAAAAACACATGTTCTGATACACTTCGAAGATGTATCTCCGGAATATTATCGGAGATGAATCTCCGGAACAATTCAAATATAATGGCTTATGAATGACATGTTTTGAATATTTAAAATGGTACCGAAGATATATCTTCGAAATATATCAACGTTTATTTAAAAATAGGTGTGTGCAATAATACATTTTTAAAATTTAAAAACATTTAAATAAATTAATGTTGTGACTAAGAACTATCTAGAGTACATAAATAAATTCAATTTGAAGTTAAAATGTTTGAATAAAATGTTATATTCATAATGGGCTGGCCCAAGCTACTAAAGTTATGGTTGTGCTAGATTGTGCCTAAAAGAATTTAGATTAATCACCACATATTTTTAACATGTAGTACCATATATTCCAGCAATTATATTCTCCAACCCCCACAAACCATGAAAAGTTTACCATACATTAGACTAATATAATGTTACTACTAGATATAGTATATATAAATTGTTCATGTCTATTTGCTTAATCATCCAAGATTTATTTACATACATATATACTTATTTGCTATGGTATGTTGTTTATCCACGGTTATTAAAATCTTCAATCTATAATAACTCCGGTAGAGTATCTCCATATTTTAGGTTTACTTGAATACTATAAATGAAACACATTATTTTTCTAAAAAAGGTTTGCGTTATCAAATCTTCTAACATCTTGTTTTAGTGTTATGGTATTTAGATAGATCAGAACCTTGATTTATGCTTTTATTGTAGATTTGTAGCATTAATTCATGTTTATGATAAGTTGTGTTTTTAGTGTAATCATGAGCAGAAAGAGTTTGTTCTTTAACTTGTAAGAATAATTAGCAAGTTTCACAGAGTTTTTTCACTAAACTATAGGGCAAATTCATTGATTATAGTAAAAGCGCAAGTTAGCATTATTTCTTTTAAAATCTAGCTAGGGTCCATCGATAGTGTGATTTGATGTGTACATATGTTTGAAATCACATGATTCAAATCACTTCCAACATTTTAAGGTATATATTTATAGTTCAACTAGAGTCAGCTAGTACTAGACAAATTGTTTTCATATTAAGGTATATATTGATAGGCTTTTAGAAAGAAAAAAAAAAAGTATATATTGATAGATCAATGTGTATCTTTGAATTATAATATTTTATTTGTTTATTAAAAATGTCTCATTTATAATTTTTTTCATCTTATTTTAAAATATATTCTTTTTCACGTTATATCAAATTCAAAAATTTGCGATATTTTATTTATTTACTTTTATGAAGGGAATATCCGACAATTAAGTTATTAGATTATTTTTTTAAAAAAATATATTAATATAATATTTATTATTATTTTATTTTATATTTTTATTTATTAATTTTCACTTTATTCAAAATTTACTATATAACAAATATGAAGTATTTTAGTAAATGATATTAATTTAATCATTAAAATCAATATATTTAATTTTCTTTTTTGAAATTTACATAGATCAAATTAAACATTTTTTATGAGATGAATAGAAATATTTATTTAAGTTGTCGGTTTTTTAAATATTACTTATATTAATATATAAATATAAATAAATATTATACCAAAAATTAAATCATTGTATTTACATTCACTTAACTCAATTATCATATATCATATCACCTCATAAATATTATATACTACAAAACCTATGGGCGAATTTTAAAACCAATATTAGTAAATATATAGATGAAATATTACAACATGACATCATGGATTCTTAAACAATAAAATATCTAGTAAGCAACATTAAATATGACAAAATGCACAAGGTATAGAAATCTGGTTTTTGTTTGTTGTAGTTTATATGTATTAAAGTAGTTTTGGTTTTGAATGTATATATGTTTATTTTATTCATGGAGCAAGCACACGTCTATGTAGTGTAAGACTGTGTCCAAGTAATGAATTGGTGCAAAGTAGTGGCAATGTCATATGTTAAAGTATGAGTTGATTCATTAAGCGGTGCCACTGAATCTAATTAAACGGTGGCATTGAATCTAAACTTGCAGAAAACAACACAAAATTTATGTATGGCATGTCTTGCGCGTGTCTTGTGAATCAAAATGTTAGCTTCTGTGACACGTTTTTGTTTCTGCTATTTTTGAAGTTGCTTACTCATCACTGTTTTCTTATACTTGCTTTCAACTTTTAAATGGTGTGTATTCATCTTGCATGTAATTAAGAGTACTTGATGTGAGGTACTAGTGTATTAGATAATTTTATCTTTTATTTTATTTATTTATTATTAATAGGAAGATAAATTTGAGAAAAAAAATTTAAGTCTCACATTCTATTTTAATTGAAAAAAATTAGTTTTATATTGTTTAACTAAGATATCTTAGTTTGCTTGTTTTATTATATAAGAAAATTTTCTGATTTATTCAGAAAAATATAAAAGAAAAATTTGTTGAGTTTTTTTTATCACTCTCATAATTTTATATTTTTTGAATTGTCGAAGCACCAACTTCTCTCTTTATCATTCGTTGAATTTTTTGAATATTTTTTGAATTCTTTGTTAAAAAATTATAAATATTAATTTTTCAAAAATTATTTGAATTTATCTTGTTTGAGAAATTAGTGAATGATCAAATAGTTATTATTAAATTGTTTTAGAGAATTATTAAAAAGTTTCTTAGTTAAAAAAATTATTACAAAATTCTATTTATAAATTAATTATCTGTCGTACAAATAATAATTGTATAATATTAAATGAGAACAAAATTGTTTTATTTTAAAAGTGACGTGATAGCTAAACTATTTTATAAATATTAAATATTACTTTGAAATATCATAAAGAGAACATTCTCCGTAATCTTTCTGTAATTATTTTTAAAATATAAAAAAAATATTTATTAATGTTTTTGCTAGCTGTTGTAATAAATTATATATTTAATTAAAATTTGATTCCCTTGTTTTATCAAATTCACAAAATTAGTGTTTTTTTTAAACTTTTAATTCATTCTCCTCACATTTTTTTTAAATTAAAAATTAATAATACTTATATTTTTAAACATTTAAAAAATATTATACGAAAAATTCTATAACTTTTCAAAACTCTAAAGATAAAAAAGATATGATATATATTATCAAAACACTTCATCAATTTTTAATAAAAAAGTATAAAAAATAGACAAAGAAAAGTTTTGTAAAATTTTAAATAAAAAATATAGAATATTAGACATTTCTTTAATTATATATTTATTTTTAGAATAATGCTAATTTGTGTCTCAGAGACACAAATATCCGAGAAACATAAATTAAAAAACTCATTTATAATATGTTTGTATTAAAGAATATTTTAAAATTCAATTATTTACTTGTT
The DNA here is from genome assembly GCA_963859935.3 of Lathyrus sativus. Taxonomy (NCBI): domain Eukaryota; kingdom Viridiplantae; phylum Streptophyta; class Magnoliopsida; order Fabales; family Fabaceae; genus Lathyrus; species Lathyrus sativus. Next base: position 438,628,737 of record OZ012739.1, on the reverse strand, counting down.
TTATTAAAATCTATGAACAATATTTTTTAATTTAATTTTCAACTTGTGTCCTAAAGACAAGTTAATATTATCCATATTTTTATTTTTAATGTGGCCCATAAAATAAATATAAAATAGTATTAAAATAATTTGTTTTTATACAGGAGTGAATGAGATAGCTCAGTGGTAAATTGTTAGTTCAGGATTCAACTTTTGACAATAAGTAATGTCAAGTTGTTGATATATATAAATCAACAATTTATAAATAAATAAAAAACTTGTTTTCATTGATGATCCAAAAATATGCATTTATTATATGAGTAATTAATTAGCCTAAGAAGTGTATTTGGTGAAAACAGTGAAAAAATCAGATAATGAGTAAGAGATGCAGGTGGTAGCTGAACCTAATATGGCGTTTGTTGCTCACGTGGCGAGCCCACGGTCACGTCACCTGCTGCTCTGCTTTTCATTTTCCCTCTAAAATTTATATACACATTCTAACTCTTTAGAATTCATCCAATATTTTTACTTTCTTTTTTTCGTTTAATTTGAATTGTCTTATAAAAAGTGATAGAGGGAAATTGAATTGTCTTCTATAACAATGATGGACGGATTGCATGTTTTGATTTGTTTCTACAAATACTTTTAATCAAATGATTTTTCAACCTTGACACACAAACACACGTATGTATAAAGCAAAGTGCATTCTTAATTGAATATGTTAACATTAGAAATAATAGAGAATTAGAGGTAGTAGTATAAAACAAGAACACAAGAAGGGTCAACAGAAGTTGAACAAGGGACGGAGAGATCGACAAATGTCATACGTTAGACGCATGTGAGTGGGAAGTTTGGTGGGTGGTTTGGGTCTATATTCTACTACTACTACGTGCCGGCTGTGTTATTTGAATTTGGAAAAAAAAGAAACAAGGGTGCGGGTGGAATTGAAATTAGAAAATTTAGTTGTCGGGTTAGATCGCACAGTTTCGGATCCACGTATGAAACATGCCACGCGTCCTATACGTAATTATGAGAATCTCAGATATTCTGCAAGCGTCAATCGTCATTGACATGCGGTCCCACACGTGTCGCTGTATCGCTTGTTACGTACATCGCTTTCGTTGGACAACTGGGATAGCCATAAATAATAAACCGAACCTTCTCCCCACTCAACTCCCCTTCTGCGTCTCTTACACGCTCCTTCTTCCATTTCTTTTCTTCACGTTTCACAACAATATAGTAGTAAACTCTAGTTTTATTTGTTTTGGAATTTAAATTTAACTGAGTCTTTCATTTGTTCAATATCAATTTCATCTAGCGTACACATGTTTCGTTTGCAAAGAGAATCAAAACCGAAACTAATACACACTTAAACTTATAGCAACATGGTAGCAGTGTCAATCAAAGAAATGTGCCATTATAGGAGATGGCATATCAAGGATCCTAGCATAGAGGATATAACTTTTTTTTTTATTTGACAATATGCTACGATCGGAAATGAAATTTTTTTTTTTTAAAATGTGTTTTAAAATTGTTTAAGGCTAGCAGAAATCATTCCGAATTAACAATGGTCTATTTTGAACCGTTATCGAAAAAATTGGATAAACCTTAAATTAAATATAAGGGATTCGAAAGATAAGAGAAGCAAACAATATATTTTCAACAATATCATGTGAATAAATCACACAAAAATAATCAATTTTCAATGAAATATTAAACAAAATATTGACTTAAACAGTTTGTCAAACATTTGGTGCGCAAACAATTCAACTCAGATTTTTCTTTGATTTTGTTGATATGAAAAACAATTACAATTCAATGGATTGCAATCAACTCAACAAAATAGTTTGAAGTATTAAACAAAGAAATTATCTCAATGTATGGATTGCACAATTAATGGATTGATAATTTGCTATGTGAGAGAGAGAGAGAGAGAGAGAGAGAGAGAGAGAGAGAGAGAGAGAGAGAGAGAGAGAGAGAGAGAGAGAGAGAGAGAGAGAGAGAGAGAGAGAGAGAGAGAGAGAGAGAGAGAGAGAGAGAGAGAGAGAGAGAGAGAGAGAGAGAGAGAGAGAGAGAGAGAGAGAGAGAGAGAGAGAGAGAGAGAGAGAGAGAGAGAGAGAGAGAGAGAGAGAGAGAGAGAGAGAGAGAGAGATTTATTTAAGCAATTCCCCAATCAATCTCGCTATGCGTACGTCTGTCCTCAATTCGAAATCAAATTGGGATAATGAAAATTAACCTTTGCAAATGTAGTTTACATTAAAAGAACTATCAATCCAACCATCCAAACCATATGTTTGATGTTGATCTTATCTTCTTTTCTCCCCTTGATCTTGAGCTTAATCAAGTGACCTAAGACTTTAAATTTGATCCTCTAGTTACCGCTACTCCTTTGACTGAACCCTCGTTCTTCAAAACTTTCACTCGGCTGAATCCATATTGTGAACTATTGTGAAAAACTCTTTAATCTATCCTTGATCTTGGAAGAAAACCACTAATAAATTAATCTTGAAACCCCCAAAGAAATTCAAACCCAAATGATTACAATCAATCCAAATTAGACCTTATCAAACTACTTCTTTATCATACAATAAAAATTATCATGTGTAGTTGTTGTATGAATGCAATGAGAAAGGATGAAGATGATGGAATTTCTTTATATATTCTTGGTTTCAATAATGTGATGCATGAATGACTATATATAGGTGTGTGTGTGTGTGTTAGCTGGAACTTTCGACAAGGAAAAAATATCAGCTAAAGGACAAAGGCGAAGATACATTGATAACATGCACTAATAAGTCTCAGTTCGACTAGAGTTTGGACTTAATGGTTTTTAAGATGTCACAAGACATCTCGACTGCGTGGCATCCTCGATCGTGTGGTAGTTTCGTCAACACCAGTTTGGTCGAAAGACGGTTATTTGAGCACACAAAAGCTATGTTCAAATATTAATAATTGAGTATGAGTTTCTTTCTAATGGACACATGGAAAGAGCACGGAGGCGGACTGCATGCAAGGCTTTGTAACATCCTAATTTTTCCATACACTAAATAATATATCTAGTTAGATTTGAGATTTTAACAATGCTAGTTATTAAAAATTAAATGTTGAAACTAACACTTATAATAATTAATTTATTAATTAATTACTTTTTATATTTATTACTTTTATTCTTCAATTTGAATATCATCGTTTCATTTTATAAACTAAACTTTGAAATTTAAATTGGTACTTAAAACCCTTAACTTTAAGTTAATTAATTATTCATATTATTATTATCATTATTGTTGTTCTTGTTTTGTTATTATTAATTGATTTTATTTTATTTGAATATTATCATTTTACTCTATAAACCAATTAATAAATAAAATAATCTTAAGACAATAAAAATATCAAATAACTATCCTTTTTACTATTTTTATTATTATTAATATTATTAACATTTTACTTTTTATAAAAGAAATATATATCTCATTTTCTATTAATATCCTACATAATATTATGTCATGAAATCAAGCTCCCATACCTTTGTCATAAATTATTTTCACAAAGTCATACTAGAACACCTAAAGCACTATTGATGAAAGATTAGTAAATATTTGATAGAGACATATTTACTAGCAAGAGTTGAAAAGTTGGAAGGTATGGGCAAAAGATGATAAATTATGTTATTTTAATATTTTACAACTAGTATAAATAGGGGTCTCTTCCACCCCATTTTCATTCATTCATTCACAAATCATCTTTCTTACTTCTTTACTTCTTTCCTTCTCTAATTTCTTCATATAGCAATATTAGTTTTAGTTATCGAAGTTCCCACGATATCGGTTCGTAACCTTTAGAGTATTTTGTGGTAAAAGTTCTTCTAAAGTTTCAAGGGAGTTTTATACGTCAAAGTTCTGCCCAAATCATTTTCATAAGTAATCGGTTCTTGGCAAAGATCGAAGACAACACTTGTGGACTTTCAACAACACTCAACAAAAGGTGGGGGCAAGATTTCGTATACGATTGGGACGGTTAGCGTAAAATAACTTAATATATATGTGTGTAGTGGTGACCTAAGCCCTACTAGCGATAAATAATTAAGGAGAGCCTATTCTCAAATAATGATTTTCACAAATCACTAGGCGAGGTTACGCCGGCCTTAATTAATTATCATAGGAATAATCTTTGACAATTTGGTATTGTATTGTGCTTGCATTATTCGGTTAATTTTATAATTGTTTATTTTATTTATACTTGAATGATTGTGATTGATAGATTAAGGAAATAATCGGTTAATGAGAGAAAAACATTGCTAGATATTAAGTAATTGATCCCCATTAACATAAGGAAAGTTGGATACAATGAGTAGTTATATTTGGTTGGGTTCTGGCTAAGGAAAGACTTGGTCGACTATGCCGTTTACAGTCCACCTCTCTTACCTGGGAAGTTAACCATACAATTACCCATTATACAAACTGAACTTATTATGTAAGGACAAAGATCAAATATGGCAAGACATTGGATGGATTTGGTACTCAACCTAAGTATCTAGATAATAAGTATAACTTGAAAAGTTGATACGATAATTCCCCATTATTAACTTAATACTTATGGCTAAGAGTTGCCACAAGATGAGTGAGTGATCATATAGACTTGCATTAAGGAATGTGTAAGTCCACCGCCGTGCGGTATGGGACGCACGAGGTTGATCAGTCGCCTGCAATCCCGACGGGGATTATTATCTATGCATGCTAGGCAAGACAAGGTTCTTGGCCTGAATTCTCAGGGACGATCGACTTATAACACCTAGGCTCCATGTGAAGTTAGGTGGCGTAGCTCTTGGTAATTGGGAGTACGTTGGTGGCATGTGGTCTAGTGATATCTGATCTTGGTAAATGGGATAGATATCATTGACAGCGTTTAGTGGCCTGAGTCAGCATATAGTTCAGGGATGCATTAGAATAAATAAAGTATATGTAATTGTGGGTATAAGATACGCTTGTTTGTATAAATATGGTTTCCATATATATTATTATTTTACACATTCATTCCCACTTTTAAACTTGTACATGAATCTTAGCCCTGTGTCATTTTTGTTTTGCATTTTGGATTATTTTATGACGATCAGACGATGAGCTCGAATCTTGCGTACTTCCCGACAACTCAGAAGGAAAGGATATGAAGTGACGTGGAGATGTGTTACTATAACATCTAGATTGGGAGCTGTTAGTGTTTTGTCAAACGCTAATCACATCCCTACTACTACAGTCAGTATAAGTGTCAGTCTTGTTGGACTTAGGAGGTCCCTTTTGGTATGCTTTCTTTTTGGTTTCCTTTCTGTACTTTTATTTTATGTTTTATCTATGTGGCAAGGCCGCTAGTCTTAACGGTGTCAAACTCTGTAAAATATATTTGAAGCATATGTATGTGAAACAGTATGTTTTTAAATAATTAAGTATTGTCCTTTAAAAATTTCAAATTTTTCTGTATTTTTATAAGGTTTCATTAGAATTCCACTAATGGGACATAGGCTGTCTCATTTAATGGTATCAGAGCTGGTCGATTCAGCTCGGACCGTAAGTGTCTAGAATTATACTGACTGTATCAAGTTGGATTCCAAACTGGATGATAACTTTTCTTCTGTGCATTGAGTCTTCATCTTGAGAGCCTTCTAGTATAATGGTCTAGGAAACTTATTTAGCACACTTTATTTTTCCTCCCCAACGGTCACAAACCCAACGGTAACGTAACGGACACTTCACAAAATTCACTTTATAAATACTTCACACCCATCCATTATTTTCATATCAATTCCTAAATATTTATCTATACCTTTCAAATGGCTAAATCCTTTCTTTTATTCATCACTCTTCTTGTCATTATTTTGTTTGTTATTGGTATCATCAAGCATGAAGAATTAGGTAAAGATTTCGTAGCAATAATGATAATTATAGTTTTACCACTATTAGTCTTAGCTTGGTTTACAAGTAGAGGTTTTTGAATGAGACATGGTCACGATTTTTGTAATCGTTGTTATTAAATAAATTGATACATTTTTGTTTATACATTAAATGTTGATTATGTTTTCCTGAATTCTAGTTATATTTAAGATATTAATTCAACATTTTAGACACAATTATCCCTTGCCTGTGGGAGACTTGATAAAAATCCTTATCGATGAATCATTCATTGGGATATAAATATACATAATTGTTATGTTCTTTATGTCTTGTGAATGATTGAACCTAATAACTATTCCTTTTCAGGAAGTTATGGTTCAGAACGTCAGAGGTGCGAGGCGTGGTAGGAGTGCTGCTAGAGGCACTACTAGAGGTATACGTAGGAATGCGAGTGATGAAGTTACTCCTGAAGGAGCACCTACCATTCCCATTGGACGAGAAGATCATTCCCAAACTGGAACGAACTCTCAAGCTGACACTCGAGATGTTCGTGAACTTGCTGCAGCTGTGTTAGTTCAAACACAACAAAATGCTCAAATCCTGCAAATCACTCGAGATCATCAACTCTTTCAGCAACAACAAAGGGAAATGGTGCATGAGGATACAGGATTGAACTCGTTTCTGAAAGGAAAACCACCACAGTTTGGTGGTGACTTTAATCCGGAGGGTGCTGAGAAATGGTTGCAAGAAATGGAGAAGATATTTTCTTTCACTCACTGTAGAGAGAATAGAAGGGTTGGTTATGCAACATTCATGCTGACAGGCGATGCTGAAGCTTGGTGGAGAGGAAAGTATAGATTATTGGAAGAGGAAGGAAGAGAAATCAATTGGACCTTGTTCAAAGAAGAATTTTTGGGGAAGTATTTTCCAAAGTTATGTAGGAAAGAGAAGGAGAGAGAATTTCAGAATCTACGTCAAGGTGTGATGACGGTGGGAGAATATACTAGGAAGTTTGAATCCTTGCTAAAGTATTCTGAGTTTTACCGCTTGCATCCAAGGGAAGAATGGATGTGTGAAAAGTATCAAGATGGATTGAAATATGATATCCAGAGGGCAGTTTTACCTCTGCATATTATGCGCTTTGGTGAGCTAGTAGAAAGGTGTCTGGAGTTGGAAGGGATTGACAATAGGAAGAATCAATATGGATCAGGAGGATCAACCCAAAACAACAATCACAAGGGCCACTTTAACCGAGGCCACGGAGGAAGAATCCAACGAGGGGGTAGGCCATATCAAAGGCCTACACCTTATCATAACCAGGATTCTAGAAGGTTAATGTTCAAGTGTTACAGCTGTGGAGGGGCACATCTTAACAAAGATTGTCCAAATAGAAATATTGGAACTTGTTTTCGCTGTGGTCAGAAAGGCCACTTTCTCAAAGATTGTCCCCAAGGACAAAGTCAACCAACAGGCCAGAGGAGCGGCCTAATAAACAATAACAACATAGGGAGAGCAAGAAATGGAGGCCCAAGTGTTGGTCAGAGACCTCAGAATCAAAATAAGCCAACCACAGGAAGAGTATTTACAATTAGAGGAGCTGAGATCTCAAAGTCAGCTGGGTTAATTCAAGGTATGTGTTTAATTGGAGATAAGTTGGTATCAGTTTTATTCGATTCAGGAGCTACACATTCTTTTATATCTACCTCTTGTGCTGAATTTTTGGGATTCGAAATTGTTGATCACGATTATAAGTTGACTATCACAACTCCCTCGGGAGAAAGAATGGTAACTTATTCAGTCTGTGTAGACTGTCCAATAATCTTAGAAAATAGAAGATTCTTAGTAGATCTTGTGGTACTCCCGCTACAAGACCTAGATGTCATCTTAGGAATGGATTGGTTATCAGCCAACGATGTCAACTTGAGATGCAAGGAGAAAATTTTTACATTTGGAGAAGATAGTGGAGAAATCAGCAAAGCTGAAACCCTCACTCAAAGTTTTATGATGCTATTCTCCATGTCAGTAGGAGAAACCCCTAGTGTGGAAAATTTTCCCGTAGTCTGTGAATTCCCGGAAGTCTTTCCAGAAGAAGTTCCAGGTTTACCACCGGTTAGGGAAGTGGAATTTTCTATAGACTTGGTTCCAGGAACTGGACCAATTTCTATATCTCCTTATCGAATGTCACCCTCAGAGCTTGCGGAGTTAAAGAAACAATTAGACGAGATGTTAGAGAAAGAATTTATTAGACCAAGTGTATCGCCATGGGGAGCTCCAATCTTGTTTGTGAAGAAGAAGGATGGTTCTTCTAGACTTTGTGTGGATTACAGACAACTCAATAAAGCCACTGTGAAAAACAAGTATCCTTTGCCTAGAATCGACGACTTGATGGATCAGTTAAAAGGAGCATCAGTATTCTCAAAGATTGACTTGAAGTCTGGATATCATCAGATCAGGGTGAAGGAAGATGATATTCCAAAAACAGCTTTTAGATCCCGTTATGGACACTATGAGTACTTAGTTATGCCATTTGGTTTGACTAATGCTCCAGCAGTATTCATGGATTACATGAATAGGATCTTTAGGTCATACTTAGATCAATTTGTTGTAGTTTTCATTGATGACATTCTGATTTATTCCAAGAATGAGGTAGAGCACAGAGAACATTTGAGAATTGTGCTACAGATATTAAAGGACCTTCAATTGTACGCGAAATTCTCGAAATGTGAATTTTGGTTGAAGGAGGTACAATTTCTTGGTCATGTAATTAGTAAAGAAGGTATTGCAGTAGACCCAAGTAAAGTCGAAGCAATAACAAAGTGGGAGAGTCCAAAGAATGTTGGCGAGATTCGAAGTTTTCTTGGACTAGCTGGATATTATCGGAGGTTCATTGAAGGATTTTCAAAGATCGCTTTGCCCATGACTCAGTTAACGAGGAAAGGTAAAAACTTTGAATGGACTAAAGAGTGTGAAGAAAGTTTTCAGAAGCTAAAGGAAAGATTGACTTCATCACCAATACTCATCTTACCAGACCCATTAGGAAATTTTGATGTGTATTGTGATGCGTCATATCAAGGTCTTGGGTGTGTGTTGATGCAAGAAAGGAAAGTGATAGCTTATGCATCAAGACAATTGAAGGTGCATGAGAGGAACTACCCAACTCACGACCTAGAGTTAGCGGCAATTGTGTTTGCCTTAAAGATTTGGAGGCATTATCTTTATGGATCAAAGTTCACTGTGTTAAGTGATCACAAAAGCCTGAAGCATTTATTTGATCAGAAAGATTTAAACATGAGACAAAGGCGCTGGATGGAATTCTTGAAGGACTATGATTTTGAGTTGCAATATCATCCCGGAAAGGCCAATGTTGTAGCAGACGCTTTGAGTCGAAAGAAACTTCATGTATCTGCAATGATGTTGAAGGAAGAAGAGTTGATTGACAAATTCGTGGATTTAAACTTAGGAGTACATCACAATGAAGGAAGTATATTCATAGGCGCTATTGTCGTGTCTAATGAATTTCTGAAATGGATCAAAGATGAACAACAACTTGATGACCGTCTAGTGAGCATAAAGGAAAATATAAGAAATGGTCAAAATGGAGAGTTTAACATAAGGAGTGATGGAATCCTAAGGTTTAAAGAAAGGTTGTGTGTACCTCAAAATCAGGATATTCAAAAGTTGATTTTGGAAGAGGGCCACAAAAGTAAGTTGAGTTTTCATCCAGGAGCCACAAAGATGTATCAAGACTTGAAGAAAATGTTTTGGTGGGTTGGAATGAAGAGACATATAGCAGAATATGTTCAAAGTTGCTTGGTATGTCAGAAGGCAAAGATTGAACATCAGAAGCCAGCCGGATTGCTACAACCTTTAGATATTCCAGAGTGGAAGTGGGACGGAATAGCCATGGATTTTGTAACCGCTTTGCCTAAGACTCAGAAACAACATGATGCAATTTGGGTGATCATTGATAGGTTGACAAAGAGTGCACATTTCATTCCCATCAACCAGACGTTTAAATTAGAGAGACTAGCTCAGGTATATGTAAAGGAGATTGTTAGATTGCATGGAATACCTTCAAGTATAGTCAGTGATAGAGATCCCAGATTCACATCAAATTTTTGGCATCAGTTGCATTTAGAGTTAGGAACAAAACTGAGGTTAAGTTCAGCTTATCATCCCCAAACGGATGGCCAGTCTGAGAGGACGATTCAATCGTTAGAGGATTTGTTGAGAGCTTGTGCTCTTGAACACAAAGGAAGTTGGGACGAGTTCTTACCATTGATTGAGTTTACTTACAACAATAGTTTTCACTCAAGTATCGGCATGGCTCCATATGAAGCATTATACGGAAGAAAGTGTCGTACACCTTTATGTTGGTATGAGGTTGGAGAAAATAAAATATTGGGTTCAGAATTCGTGCAACAAACGACAGATCAGGTTAAACTTATTAGAGAAAAAATGAAGGCAGCACAGGACCGTCAAAAGAGTTATAATGATAAGAGGAGAAGACCTTTGGAGTTCGAGGCAGGAGATCACGTGTTCATTAGGGTAACTCCTAGGGCGGGAATTGCACGAGCAATCAAAACTAGGAAGTTAACACCAAGGTTTATCGGGCCTTTTCAAATTCTACGGCGGATTGGACCTGTAGCGTATCACATTGCTTTGCCGCCAAACTTGTCTAATCTTCATGATGTATTTCATGTATCACAACTGAGGAAGTATTATCCGGACCCTTCACATGTCATTGAGCCTGAAACTGTGGAACTTAGAGATAATTTGGAATATGAGGCTATACCTGTCAAGATCTTAGATCATCGTATTAAAGAACTTCGTGGAAAGCAAATACCATTGGTTAGAGTCGTGTGGGATGATGTAACTGGTGATTCTACTTGGGAAAGAGAAGAAGACATGCGTCAGAAGTATCCACATATGTTTTAGGTACGCTAAATTTCGAGGACGAAATTTCTTTTAAGGGGGGTGGTAATGTAACATCCTAATTTTTCCATACACTAAATAATATATCTAGTTAGATTTGAGATTTTAACAATGCTAGTTATTAAAAATTAAATGTTGAAACTAACACTTATAATAATTAATTTATTAATTAATTACTTTTTATATTTATTACTTTTATTCTTCAATTTGAATATCATCGTTTCATTTTATAAACTAAACTTTGAAATTTAAATTGGTACTTAAAACCCTTAACTTTAAGTTAATTAATTATTCATATTATTATTATCATTATTGTTGTTCTTGTTTTGTTATTATTAATTGATTTTATTTTATTTGAATATTATCATTTTACTCTATAAACCAATTAATAAATAAAATAATCTTAAGACAATAAAAATATCAAATAACTATCCTTTTTACTATTTTTATTATTATTAATATTATTAACATTTTACTTTTTATAAAAGAAATATATATCTCATTTTCTATTAATATCCTACATAATATTATGTCATGAAATCAAGCTCCCATACCTTTGTCATAAATTATTTTCACAAAGTCATACTAGAACACCTAAAGCACTATTGATGAAAGATTAGTAAATATTTGATAGAGACATATTTACTAGCAAGAGTTGAAAAGTTGGAAGGTATGGGCAAAAGATGATAAATTATGTTATTTTAATATTTTACAACTAGTATAAATAGGGGTCTCTTCCACCCCATTTTCATTCATTCATTCACAAATCATCTTTCTTACTTCTTTACTTCTTTCCTTCTCTAATTTCTTCATATAGCAATATTAGTTTTAGTTATCGAAGTTCCCACGATATCGGTTCGTAACCTTTAGAGTATTTTGTGGTAAAAGTTCTTCTAAAGTTTCAAGGGAGTTTTATACGTCAAAGTTCTGCCCAAATCATTTTCATAAGTAATCGGTTCTTGGCAAAGATCGAAGACAACACTTGTGGACTTTCAACAACACTCAACAAAAGGTGGGGGCAAGATTTCGTATACGATTGGGACGGTTAGCGTAAAATAACTTAATATATATGTGTGTAGTGGTGACCTAAGCCCTACTAGCGATAAATAATTAAGGAGAGCCTATTCTCAAATAATGATTTTCACAAATCACTAGGCGAGGTTACGCCGGCCTTAATTAATTATCATAGGAATAATCTTTGACAATTTGGTATTGTATTGTGCTTGCATTATTCGGTTAATTTTATAATTGTTTATTTTATTTATACTTGAATGATTGTGATTGATAGATTAAGGAAATAATCGGTTAATGAGAGAAAAACATTGCTAGATATTAAGTAATTGATCCCCATTAACATAAGGAAAGTTGGATACAATGAGTAGTTATATTTGGTTGGGTTCTGGCTAAGGAAAGACTTGGTCGACTATGCCGTTTACAGTCCACCTCTCTTACCTGGGAAGTTAACCATACAATTACCCATTATACAAACTGAACTTATTATGTAAGGACAAAGATCAAATATGGCAAGACATTGGATGGATTTGGTACTCAACCTAAGTATCTAGATAATAAGTATAACTTGAAAAGTTGATACGATAATTCCCCATTATTAACTTAATACTTATGGCTAAGAGTTGCCACAAGATGAGTGAGTGATCATATAGACTTGCATTAAGGAATGTGTAAGTCCACCGCCGTGCGGTATGGGACGCACGAGGTTGATCAGTCGCCTGCAATCCCGACGGGGATTATTATCTATGCATGCTAGGCAAGACAAGGTTCTTGGCCTGAATTCTCAGGGACGATCGACTTATAACACCTAGGCTCCATGTGAAGTTAGGTGGCGTAGCTCTTGGTAATTGGGAGTACGTTGGTGGCATGTGGTCTAGTGATATCTGATCTTGGTAAATGGGATAGATATCATTGACAGCGTTTAGTGGCCTGAGTCAGCATATAGTTCAGGGATGCATTAGAATAAATAAAGTATATGTAATTGTGGGTATAAGATACGCTTGTTTGTATAAATATGGTTTCCATATATATTATTATTTTACACATTCATTCCCACTTTTAAACTTGTACATGAATCTTAGCCCTGTGTCATTTTTGTTTTGCATTTTGGATTATTTTATGACGATCAGACGATGAGCTCGAATCTTGCGTACTTCCCGACAACTCAGAAGGAAAGGATATGAAGTGACGTGGAGATGTGTTACTATAACATCTAGATTGGGAGCTGTTAGTGTTTTGTCAAACGCTAATCACATCCCTACTACTACAGTCAGTATAAGTGTCAGTCTTGTTGGACTTAGGAGGTCCCTTTTGGTATGCTTTCTTTTTGGTTTCCTTTCTGTACTTTTATTTTATGTTTTATCTATGTGGCAAGGCCGCTAGTCTTAACGGTGTCAAACTCTGTAAAATATATTTGAAGCATATGTATGTGAAACAGTATGTTTTTAAATAATTAAGTATTGTCCTTTAAAAATTTCAAATTTTTCTGTATTTTTATAAGGTTTCATTAGAATTCCACTAATGGGACATAGGCTGTCTCAGGCTTCACGTGGTGAACTCTGAAGATAGGAACGTTGGAAGTAGTTATTTTCGTACTTGTAAATATAGGAGTTCATAACGTTGAATTGGTGTGTTCATTTTAATATAGAAATTTCACACAAAACTCAAAGTATCAACGTCTAGAGAAAATAGTCATGGCTAAGAGAATGTATGAAAATGAATAACCATTTTTTACTTTCAATGCAAAGTCTTTAAAATTCCTTTAGTTTTACTTTTACTTTGCCTCATTGATTTACTTTCAATTTATCCAATCACGTCACTTTACACTTCCAGTCTTTTTCATTTCCTTTTATACTTTTGAAGTAGTCGAAGTCGACATCCTTTACATCTCATTAGTTACTTAGACTCAGTATTTTTTACCAAGTCGAAAATAGGATTTTTTGCAATAGAGAATAAAAAACAAGGTTTTACTTAGCACTATGTCCTAGGATTCACTCGTTTATCAATTTTTTGCGTAAACAAATTGCCACGCCCAGTGAGACATGTGTTAAGTCTCATATTCGTTTACAGATATTCTTGTTTTTCTCTCTTTTTATTCGTTCTATGTTCATGAGAGTTTTTGGGCAGTTTGTATACAATTAAAGAGTGGAAATGATTTATCCAAAATGCTACATCCTCCCACAGACAAATATCAATCCCCAAAAGAATCCTCAAAATGTAACATAACAACCATCCATGTCGACGGTTGAGGAGCTAGTTCTCTCAACTCCAATTAGGATAACTGCTCTGGTAGTTTCAACGGCGCCAGTCGCAGCAATACCATCGCAAGGGGCGACACCCCCACCACAACCAGGGAATCTTTTTACTAACCTTGCAATTGCGAGACCTTTATTTGGGTTTTCGATGCCACCAACTGGAAGAGATTACCCATATGGTATGCCAACGACTATGATACCTAACCTTCAACCAAATATATTAACTTTATTGACAATGCAGTGGACACAACGCCATTATACAATCCTTATAATGCCTCAGTGTCAACCATCAATAACATGGCACGACCAGGAGGGTGAATTACATCCCCCAAAATACGTCGTCTTTGAATACAACTTCTATGTTAGCTACGAGGCAAAAAATGGACGAGAGTAATTTAGATTTAGTTAATAATTCTCACCCAACAAATGGGAACCATTTTTAACTCATTGATTGAAAATACTAACCAAACCTATGAAGTGTTAGAAAATCAAATGGGGCGTATTGTTGATTTCTTTAGCACGCCTCCTGTGCAAGTTTGACCTATCCCACAAATATCAAATGTTAGAGTGGTCGAAACACCTGAAAATAGGACAGCGCAAGCCACTGTAGGCCAAAACCCAAGGGTTTCAACCAGAACCCCCCCTGGAATTGGGAAGAGGTGGAACAAATAGAGTAAAACAACCCTAGGTCTTTTATTAGATCCATGCTTTTAGTATTGGCAGCAGTTTTTCTAAAACATGGTTCACAACAAGATTTTGTGTGAAATGTTCTAGCTTGTTGGTCTATTAACATTGAAGACAGGTGTTGATACATGTTGTACTAGAACATCAGTACAGGCTGCAGTTTTATTCTTGACTGATTTGATTTGATTTTGTTTGGATATATCTCACTTATTTTCGCAGGTCAAAAAGATTTAATTTGGAATATTTGATTTGATCTCTAACTGTGCATAAGTTTCTAAAATTGGTTGTTGAGGCAATTTAGAAAACTTGATGATTTGATCTAAGATTTAAGGAGACTTTCTCTGCATAACTGATGCAGCCCTCAGCGTGTGGATCAAGCGATATTTGGGTGAAGATTTCGAAGCCCATGGACTACTGAGGAGTATTTAAAGAGCAACTTAAACCTAATGAAGATATGAATTTCACTTTTGTAAACTAAGGGGAGGTTTTAGAGTATTAGGTTTTGAGAGTCTTACTTGTTTGACTTTGTAAGTCACCCATGTATTTTTTGATACATTGAGGTTGACTGATTGTGTATTGTTAGTTGTCCACTCTAAAACTTTTAAGCAAGAGTGTATTGTTCTTAGTTGAAGCTTGTAAGCAAAACTAAGTATTATAGTTGGAAGAGTGTTTTTATTCTTTTTGGTTTCTTGAGGTATTGTCACTGAGATTGTGACTGATTAGGAAGTAAGAGGGGGATCTCATATCTAGAGAGTTTCTAGGTAGAAGTTGTACAAGGTAGTGATTAGGCGAGAAGTTGTAAAAGGGAGAGTTTAGCTTTGAACTAATGTTATCATAGTGAATTTCCTTCCTGGATTGGTAGCCCCCAGATGTAGGTGATGTTGCACCCAACTGAGTTAATAATTTGATGTGTTTTTTTTATCATTCTGCATTTTAATTATGCATATTTTATAGTCTGATATAATTGTTCTGTCATACAGAAAGATGTTGTAACATATGTCTTGACATTATGTTCTGATGTGAGGATATTGGTATTAATGTGTGTTAGAGTGCCAGAATTTCAATTGGCATAAGAGTTGGCACCCTAGTCAGGTTTTGGGTGAGCTTCAGGGAGATTTTTTTCTGGTACTGTATGATCACTGAAAGGACAATAGTTGTTGGAAATCTATCACCAAAGAATGTGCTTGGACTGTTCCTTATAAGGAGGAGCATGTGTCGGTCTCTTGTTCTCTGAAAGTTTTGAATTCCATATCCAATGGAGTCAAGTAACATGTGTTCAGATTGATAAACACGTGTGTGGTGACCAAAGATGCTAGGGATCCTCTCAAGACCTTTTATGAAGGAACATCTGGTCAGTAGATTTCAGAAGTCTCTCCCAAGACACTTATCATGAATGTAACTGCTGTTGAACAAGAAGATCAAGACACCGTCAGCAGATGGATCTCTTAGGTCACTGTATTGTTGATTTGTCTTTGTGAATGACAGTTTTTGACCTGAAGAACAGGAGTATGTGTTTTGTCTCCAATTATGTAAAAGCTCGTGATCCTGAGAAGAGTTACTCAGCACTTGACTTGGGAGTAAATTCAACCAGCCTCCGGGGATTGTGGATAGAAGGTCAAGATCAAATATGATGAACACCAGTCCTTACACCTATGAGAACCAGGATGTTCAAAATGTAGACACTCAATGTCATGAAGGTTATTATTGTCTTCTCTAGAAGATGAACTTCTGATGTAGTCCCTTGTATTGGAGAAACAATTCTTGTTGAGTTGGTTTCTTCTACAAGGTTTGTGCATCAAGAATAAAGAAGGACTATAAAAGTCCATGAGGGTGTGAACAACTGTTCTGATGTTGTTCTGGTTGAGGAGTTGTCTAGCAGCCTAAAAGGGATAGGGGTTCTTAAGGCTTTATAAAGCAAAGTAGAACTCAAATATCAATATTTTTGATTCTATCAAGAGGCAAGCTGAGTCTATGATGTCTTTGAAATTTCTCGACATCATGCTCAACATCAGAATATTAATGCTAGAGGAATAAACTTGTTCTAGAGATGTCTCTCTCCTAGGATTAAGCTGGTCTTATCAGGAACCTTTGGTTCAACTTGAAGGGTTGTCTCAAAGGATCAACCCAACCTATAGCTAACCAAGCAATGGTTAGAATGCTAGAAGGATGCAAATTGCCTTATCTCTAATACCTTTTTGGATTTCCAATTGAGCAAGATGGGTATTCTAGTTGTGGGTGTTCCAGACTCATGACTAGAATAAAGGAGGTTCTGGTGGACTCTAAGTATCTCTCCAATTGTGGTCCTTTAAATAATGGTGCCTAAAGTGAACTTAACAGGGTTTGAGAATTGGAATTTTCAGTCCTGATGTTGTCTGTCTTGATCAAGGTCCCATCAAAGGGGGAAATGCTTAGTCACTAATGAGTTGAGTCCCAATCCAGTTGGTTTTCTGTGTACCCCAAGAAAGTGCATACTCCTGCTTAATGACTAAGGAAGATGTAGTATAGATGTCACCAAAGGATGTATCATCAAACTTCTGCAGGCTTATAGACCTTCCTCTCATAGTTCTTATAAGGCCAGTGCAAGGTAGAGTCTTAGTGGATGGATGAGTAGACTGAAGTGGAAGAGATTGATAATTGTGATATTCTCAGTCAGCACCCTAGTAATGAGGTCAGCTCAGATATTACTTGTTAGAGGGAACATCTTCTTGTTCGCATAAGGGTTTATGTTGGTACTGTGTTGTCAGACAGGTTGTCTTGACATCGTGCTTCTATGTAGAAGCTCTTTGGGTTTTTGTTGTGTATGAGAATTTATTTCTCCCTGTGAAGGTTGTCTTGAGTGTCTATGATCTGCCTTTGCAGTGTGTTTCTTTAGTGTTGTGTTTAATTGTTGGTTCTCAAGTAGTTCATGCAAGTGGATATGCTTAGGCTACTGTGATATTGAAAGAACCTATGAATGTTGTCCAAAACCAAAGTTATTGGTTCAAAGGACTGATGTCCATGTAAATGTTGGAACATCAGCGCAATAAATTAACTCTCTAGAAAATGAAGCATATTACATGAGAGCTAAACATATGAAGGTTGTTGTTACCAACAGTTTTAGAAATGAAATATCGAATTCTGGTGTTTTATGGAGTATAGTTAATGGCCAAGTCTGGTGGTGACTATGGTATTGACAGTGCTAAAATGAAGGATTTGCTGTGTAGTGCAGGATGGCATTCCAGATGTTATGGATAACCATGGTTTCTGTGGTTTTTCTATTGTGTTTCTTTGATGTGTAGCATAGAAATGATCTCTACATTTTTATGTGATACTTGGTGGTGTTGGGATGCCATGTTCTGACATCATTCTAGTTGTTCGTACTTAAGAGGAAATTTACTTCTGCTGATGTGGTTTGTGTGCTTGATGTCAATCTAGAGGTGCATGACGTCTTTCCTTCCTGAAGTGTTTTGAAGAACTCTAGTTTCTCTTAAATTTTTTTGAAGTATTTCTACTGCGCATGTGCACCTGGTATGTGAACTGGGATAGTTCATGGTTGCACGTGTATGTCCTTGTAGAACAAAGATGTTTATTGTCTAGGAGATTTTATTTTTCTCTATAGTAGGTTGTAATCTTCAGGAGGACCTGTCTTTCTAGTTGGTTTGAGATGTCATACTAGATGTCTTGGCATTGTGCTTAGTTGTTCAACTGCACTTTGGTGAGTTCATAAGTTATGTAATCCATAGGGAGTTGGTTTTTTTATCACTGTGTAGTGTTCTTGTTCGAATTCTGAGTTAATTTTGCTATGTGTGCTTCTGATTTGGTCTAAGGGTGTCTCTTCATTGAGAAACAACTTTGTCTTTTGGATCAGCAAGAATATGATTTGTGTATGTCTAAGTATTTTTCTGAGGGAGTTGTTGCTCAAAATTGAGTTGGATGCTACAAGTTTACAATGTCAATCAGGATGTTATGAAATTGTACTGTGACAAGCTGGTCACAATCAGAAGTTTCAAGGATTCTCTCTCTGTACATCTGGATAACATCGTTGTGACTGGTCATCATCCTATCAGGGGTGTTTTGGGAATTGGTATTAATGAAGAGTTATAACAACTACAGTTTAGGAGGCTTGAACCACATTTTTTTTGTATTGCATGCCTTTCTCAAGAAAATAATTTTTTTTCTATGACATGGAGAAAGTAATTTCAAATGCTGCAGTCAAAGCTTGGAAAGCGAAAAAAGAGAAACAAAAGAATGTCTCTGTTACCAAGGATAATTTCTCTTCTTTCAACAATTCTATCCTTGACTGGTCAGGCGACATAAGCAAGGATATTACTTTTTTTTATAAAAACTTTACCGCTTCAGCCATCTACCCAGTTGCGTTTCAATATGAGTCAGAATTCCAAAAACACTAATGCTAAAAAGGCCTATTATGTTAGATGTAAAGAAGGACAAGAATTCAGATTCGAAGAAAGTGAAGTCTGAAGTCATGACATCTGTTAGGTCATCCACTGGAGCATCTAGAACAGGGAAAACATTTGTGACAAAGATGAAGTTCTTGAAGAAAAATCATGCTCAATTGCATGATTCTGACGAGGATGGTGATGAAGATTGGGTTAATTTCATTAACTCAGGAGGTTGGAGTGGATAGTTGGCTTCCTACATGAATTTTCTGTTGCTTCTTTGTCTGTTTTTTGTGTGTAATAATTCCCTAACAGTTTTTGTTTCCATCTATTTCTTTGTTGTTTGCTTCCATTATAATTGTTTATAGATTTTGCTATTGTGTGTTTACATTTCTTCTTATTTAGATTTACTCTATTTTTGTCTATTTTTGGATTAAAGGGGGGAGTAAAGTGTTGATGTGTGGTGCTATTTCTGATCTTGGATTAGATGACATAGCATCATGTCATGCTTTAGTGTGATTTGTGGTTGCTTGTTGTATGCAAGTATTTAGGGGGGATGTTCATGTTGCTGCCTCTGATGGGTTGTATGTGGGCAATGTTGTGCAACATGTTTTGACATGTTGTGGTTATGAAAAACCTTGGATGCTCTAGGGTAATCTATTACTCTGATGTTCTGAGTAATATGTGTGGCTTCTGCTGTATGTATTTCTAATATGTGTTTCTAATGTGTGAACTTGGATAGTCCATAGTTGTTTTCGAGGTGATTTGGGTTTTCTCCTTCAGGGGAAGTATTGGTTATATATGACAGGGGAACTAATGGACCTGTCTGAGGTTTTCGTTGTGTTGAAGTAGATGTGATGTCAGACCACATGTCTTGACATCTGATCTCTAGAGATTTTTGGAGTTCGAAGGAGTTGTAATCTCTAATGATATGTAGCTGCACTTTACCTCTGATATCTTTATGTTTTCAAGTTGTGTAAAATTTACATGTAGCTTGGGTCTTATTTTGTATGGTGTTATTCCTCTTCTCTAGAATTATTGTGCAAAAATTGTTTTAGCCAAAATTTGTTAAATGGAGAGATTGTTAGATCCACGGTTTTAGGATTGGCAGCAATTTTGCTAAAACATGGTTCACAACAAGATGTTGTGTAAAATGTTCTAACTTGTTGATCTGTCAACATTGAAGACAGATGTTCACAATGTTGTACCAGAACATCAATACAGGATGCAATTTTATTCTTAAAAGATTTGATTTGATTTGATTTTGTGAGATTTTGTTTGGATATATCTCACTTATCTTTGCAGGTCAAGAAGATTTAATCTGGAACATTTGATTTAATCTCCAACTGTGCATAAGTTTCTAAAATTGGTTGTTGAGACAATTTAGGAAACTTGATGATTTATTCCAAGATTTAAGAAGACTTTCTCTGCATATTTGATGCAACCCTCAGTGTGTGGATCAAGTGATATTTAGGTGAAGATTTCAAAGCCCATGGACTGCTGAGGAAGAAATTAGATACTCAATACCTTAGGGACATGGCGCAACTAGCAGATAGGGTTCTTCAAGTCGAACGCCTAAAAGTTGAAAAAGCCAGAAGAAATAAATATCATAAAAAAGAGAAAGTCGCTTACATAGAGGCAGATGATTACGTCTTCGACGTAGGCGATGATTGTTACGAAGAGAGCAAGGTCAACATGGTTAAACTTAAGCCATGACCCCCTTGTGTTTATAAGTTCCTAAAACCATCTAACGGGAATATCCTGTCGAGACCAACAAAAACGAAAAGATTGCCACTAAAACTTATACCTTTGATATCACAAAATATGATGAAATATTTGATTTGTTAGTCGCAAATGGTCGATTTTAGTACCTCATGGCCTGAAAACTCCTCCTTTAGAATAGAGGAAGAAAATAGATTTTTGTAAGTACCATAATATTTTAGATCATAAAACTTCTCAATGTGTGATTTTCAGGGATTTAATTCAGAAAGCACTGAAGAACGAAAGGTTACAATTTGGTGAAAAGCCTAAGCCATCCATGAAGGTAGACTCAGATCCCATGCATGCAGAAGATGCTCATTATGCTGAGCCGCTCGAAATCTTGATGGTTGAAGCTGCTAATAGATCCAACATGGAACTTGACAAGGATAAGCAGATCTCCACTGTCGCCGATTCTGATATGCAGGTCGTCTATCCTTAGTCTGAAGAGGGATTGATTGATTTCCTTGAGCACTATAAGCTCAAAGATTCTAGAACAATGCTTTTCCCATGCAGTAGTGTTTTGTTCGATAAAGAAGCAAGAAATAAATTAGAGGGTACACAGAGGCTCGACCTTAGAAGGGGATGGGGTAGGAGTCACCGCTAGGTTCGCCCCAAACATTAGGGGAAGACCTCGTAGAAACAAATAATACAGGAGGCATTTTTAACCACATCGACATAAAACTTTTCGACCACCAATGAATACTCCTACGGGGAAATGGGTGAAGCCTACAAATCAGAAGGGAGTTAATCGCCCCAAGTGGAAGAAGGTCAACCCCAAAATTGGAATGTCAAATCATAAAGAGTCGAAGGGCAAGTCTCATGTTCCTCCGACATACAAGGGTAATAACCCTATGACATGTACCCAATAGAGGCGCCATCAAAGAAAGAAAACGACTGAACGTGAAGCCTTCACTTTAAAGCATGACACCCCAAAGGCGAAGCGCAATCTAGCTGCATTGAAGGCTCAAAATAAGCCTTACTCCAAGAGGTTCAACAAGGAGTACAAGATGACAGTATTCCAAAGGTCAACTTTAAGGGAGGCTTGCGTGGGAAAAGGGGCTCCAATGGTGAAGGCGAAGACGCCCGAGTACTGCCCATAATCTGAGGATGAAACTCCATAGTATACTCCCCAGCCTGAGATGGAGGAGCCTTAATATACTCCTCAGCTGGAAGAAAAAGAGTTGGATTACACCCCTAATCCAATGATGAAATGGTTGAATACACCTTAGACGAAAACTCTAAGAATGGTTTACAGATAAACTGTTGGATTGTTTAAGTGTTACCAGTGGAGTACAAAAAGGTGTTGGAAGTGTCCGAGGTTGAAGAGGACTTTATACAGGACGAGGCAGCCAAACAAAAGCCTCTCTACTACTAAGTTATGAATAATGGTGTGATCGAAGAACAACAGGAAATTTTTGAAAGGCCTGATCCCGACATGATGTATCACCTGAAGTCGTTGTTCTTTCGGGCAAAGGTGGACGACATGATCGTTAACATAGTGTTTGTCGATGGAGGTGTGGCTGTCAATTTGATATCATATTCAATATTCAAGAAAATGGGGAAGACATATGAGGATCTTAGGCCCCATAATATGGTATTATCCAACTATGAGGGCAAAACCAATAATATACTAGGTGTAATCCAGGTAGACCTATCAGTTGGTTCGACATCCAGACCAACGTTATTCATGGTCATCAAGTCCAATTCTAATTATAACTTACTACTTAGGCGTGAGTGGGTACATGGAATTAGGGCAGTGCCTTCAACGCTCCACCAAAGGGTAGCCATATGGAGGGAAGATGGCATTGTCAAGAACATTGAAACCGACCTAAGCTACTATAAAGTCAAAGTGGGCAAGGTTGGAAGGAAATACTTCAGTAGGAATTTGGCAATGATACTGCCATGTTATGTTGTGGAGGAGGTATACACCTCTAAGAAAGACTTAACTTACTCCATAAATCTACATCCAAATTATGGGTTCGTTTGGGGCAAAGAGAAGGTAGAGTGTGAACCTGTCGAAGAAGGAAGTCTTCCCCCCACAGGATGGACACTGGTCAATGAAGATGACTGTTGAGTCAAGATCATTGGCTCGAATTTTAGCCTATATGGCTGAAACAGAATAAAACCGGCCTTGGAGGCTGAGTTCATTCAAAATATGGCTTTTGAAGCCAATGTCAAAAACTTTGAGAACATCTGAGATGGCCCAATGGGCCAGACAACTGCTTCAGAAATTCGTAGGCTCAATTTCATTTATGACAATGAGCCTTTGGGGTTTGAGGAAGACTCACTCAAAACTAACAAGAAAATGCAGGCCCAGAACTCTTTAGAAGAGATAGACTTGGGAGAAGGAGCAACGAAGTGACCAACTTATATCAGTGCTAGGATAGACCCAGGCATGAAAGAAAATGTTATCGAACTGCTAAAGGAATATAAAGACTGCCTCGTTTAGGATTACAATGAACTGTCAGGGTTAAGCTGAGATATGGTGGAATTAAAGCTGCCAATTCAACCCGGGAAGAAGCCAATGAAGCAGTTACAAAGGAGGTTCGCGTCAAAAATAATGTCAAAGATCAAGGAAGAGATCAAAAGGTTGCTCTAGAGTAAGTTTGTACAAACGGCTAGGTATGTCGAATGGTTAGCTAATATTGTCCTGGTCATAAATAAAAATAGTACACTTAGCGTTTGCATAGACTTTATGGATCTAAATAATGTTACGCCTCACGACGAATACCTTATTCATGTGGCAGAGATGTTGGTCGACTCGGCCATAGATCATAAATATTTAAGTATGTTATACAAGTACTCTGGCTATAATCAAATTTTCATAGTTGAAGAAAACGTACCTAAAACGACGTTTCGATGCCCAGGTGCGTTAGGCACTTATGAATGGATAATAATGCCCTTAGGTATGAAAAAAACGGGGGATACTTACCAAAGAGCTATGAATTCTATGTTTCATGACTTCATCGAGACTTTTACGCAAGTCTATATTGATTACATAGTCATAAAGTCTTCCTCAGAAAATGGTCACTTAGAGCATCTTCGGCTGTCCTTTCAGAAGATGATGAGATATGGATTGACAATGAATCAATTAAAATGTGATTTATGTTTTGGTGCATGATATTTCTTAGGATTCGTGGTGCACAAGAAAGGCATAGAGATCAACTTCATCAAACTTTTAACCAGTTTCAGCTTGAAGAGATTTTGTCTTCTCAAATCTTCCTGAAGACTTTAGAGCAACATACTTGCTCTTTCTCTTTGGCTCATCTTCTTTGAGCTCAATCTCATGGCTTATTAAAAAACTAACCAGTTATTCAAGAGAAGTTTTGTTGAGGTCTTTTGATAACTTCAGAGCAGTTACCATTAGTCTCCAACGCTTAGGTAGACTTCTGATGATCTTCTTAACATGATCAGAAGTAGAACACCCTTTGTCTAGAACTTTAAGTCCTGCAACAAGAGTTTGAAACCTTGAGAACATGTTCTCAACAGTTTCCTCGTCTTCCATCTTGAACACTTCGTATTTTTGAGTCAAGGTAAAAGCCTTGTTTTCTTTGACTTGTATGTTCCCTTCATGCGTCATCCTCAGAGAATCAAATATGGATTAAGTTGTATCTCTGTTGGTGATTTTTCATACTTGGTGTATGAAATAACATTTAGTAAGATAGTTCTTGTTTTGTGATGATTCTTATAATCTTTCTTCTATTAATCTGTCATCGCTCTTCTTTGAACATTGTTACCACTTGCATCTACTAGATATACGTAGCCATCGACTACTATATCCCATAGATCAACATCATGAACTAGAAAGAAGCTTTGTATTCTATCCTTCAAATAGTAAAATATGTCTTCATTAAAAATAAGAGGTTTAGCATTGTAGTTATCTCTATCATTTGTTTGAGCAACTGGTGGTGGTGGAGCAGCCATTGTGTTTCACACTGGATCTTTATCTGATACTATTAAGTGTTTGATAATCTTATCAAGACTAGAACCAGAGCTCTGATGCCAATTGAAGATGGAAAGAAACACAAGAAAAGGGGTTTGAATTGGGTTTCTAAAAACAAAAGCTTTTTCAAAACCAACTCAATCAAGCAAAAACAAAAATAAGAAAAATAATAAATTTATTTTTATATTGGTTCGCTGATAACGAAGCTACCTCTAGTCCACCCTACCAAGGTGATTTTGCCTTCGCAACAAGGGATTAATCCACTATAACCGAAACTAATTTCAGACACCACAAAGACAAACTGTCTTTACCTTCTTGAGTCTATCTGACTAAAACCTAGTCACTCAAGGAAACCACTCAAACAATATTGATATTTACAAGTCGTGTTTACAAAGAATGCTTCTAAGAAAGAAAATTAACACAAGATTAATTCAATGAATATCTCACACAATATCGAGCAAAACCTCTATGTGTGTTTACAAAGAATATACACAGAAAATATTTACTTTATCAAAACGTGTGTATGTTCAGTAGCGTGAGTGTTTAGCATGCATGAGCAATAGAATTAGCAACTTCTTCCAATCATCCAGGTCTTCTTTATATAGGCAGATGAAAGATCCATTGGAGGGTAGAATTGGAATTGCAGATAGCAGTTGTCTCCTTTTATAATGGTTTACATATAGGAGGAAAAATAGTACAATAGTACTGTCCTCAACCCACAAAGTTATGGTAGTCTAGGAAGGGGTGATCTTGTATTGTGTACTATTCTCATGGTGCAAAACCTTTTAATCTTATCTTCTAACCTTCAGAGAATTCTGATAAAATGATGTTGAAGCATGCTTAGAAGGATCGAGAGACATTGAGAGAATCTTCAGAACCTCGATTTTCAGAGTCTTGACACAGTTCCTTAGAGCCTAGTCTTTAGAGTCTTCAGATCTTGTTCTTCAGAATTTTCAGAACTTGAGCGCAGAATCTTGAAGACAACCAATCCTTTAGAGGCTCTTCAATCAGAGTCACAATCAAAATATTTAGGACAAAATTTCTTCAGAACCATTATCTAAGAGCTTTCTAGAATTTGACATCATCTTGTAAAACACTTATATCTCTTCAGAGTCAGAGTATGTTGATTCCAGAGTCAGAGTGTGTAGCTTTCAGAGTTAGAACCTGTTTAGCAAAAGCTACACACTAGACAAAAACCATTAGTGTACAAAAAAACTTCTCTAAGGAATAATGCATTGTTATCATCAAAATTAAAGGCCAAATGCAGAACCAAATCTTGTTCGAATAAGGGGTTCTCATATTTAGGGGGAAACCTAAATAGAAAGTCACTAGGATTAGGAAGAGGCATTAAACATCATGAGGTTGATGTTCATAGAAGACTATTGTACTAATTTAAAGTAGTGAATTTCCTTTCTCGTGTAGAGTGCCATCCTGTTGTAGGTGTTGTTTGCTCCAAACGAGGTTACTTATTCTCTTGTGTTATTCAATTGCTTTATGCATTTTTTCATTGTTGTTGTTATATTATTGTCATACTAGTTTAAGAAGTTGGACCAGTTGTCCCAACACCGTGTCTAACATCTGTCTCCTCAGGAACATAATTTCAATCTTGAGTTTTAGCAACCCCTTGACATCATCTTCAGATATGATCTCATCCATGCTCTTAACCTTGGATGAGGGCTAAGAGATCCACATATAATAACTGTCTTTGGATCTTAAACCCTTCTTTAGCACCTCTTGATCTTTACTAGAGACAACACATTCTGACTTGTTATAGCTGACATTCAAACCTTGTTCACATAGTTGACTTATGCTGATAAAGTTAATAGTTAATCTTTCTACCAACAACACATCATTAATACAAGGAAAGCCTAGAATAACCAGCTTATGTATGCCTTTGATTCTTCCTCTATCTCAATTACCAAATTTAACATAATTATTATAGTAGAGATTTAACTCACTAAGATAGATCTTTTTACCAATCATGTGCCTTAAACGTCCACTATTAAAATACCAAACTTCTATTAAGGGAAATCTAAGCAATAAGATAAGTGACAGTTTCCTTGAGTTTCCACACTTTATTTGCTTGATTTTTTTCCCTTTCCTTCTATCGTGCTTTGTCTGACTATTAGAATGAGGATATCCATACAATCTATAGAAAATGGGTCTTATATGGCCATATATTCCATAATGGTGACACCTCCAAGATGATTTCTTGTTGCCTTTGTTGTAAGGGGACACATATTGAGCAGGATGTTAGGACATGCGGTTCTTTATCAGAAACTCATATTTCTTTTCAGGATCAATAACCTTTTTAGAGAGAAATTTGACCTTTTTGTTCATGGGATTGTAGTCAAACCATATAGCCTTCTTTTCCCCAATCTCAAAGATCTCATTTAGCATATCAGTACCACAGTTCCACATACGAACAACTTTCGACATATTGTCAAGTTTAAACTTTAATAATGTAACTTCCTCTTCCAGACATGCAATGGTTGAACTAAGATTTTTTTTTCAAAGAGTAGATTACTTATGGTTGATGGGCTAAAGACGTGTCTACTTATGCGTCTAGCGGTATCTTACTGCAAGTGCACAGCCTATCGAAGTAATATTTAAGATTATCGATCCACAGGGATTCTATCGTTACTTAGTGCTAGATGAACTTCTAGTTTAGCTAAGGCGAATAGTTGTCACGATTGTTGTTGGTTTTCTAAGACTATTGAAGGCGGAATTAAATTCAAGTTTTTAATAAAATAATACTAAGACGGTCGGTATGTAATTATACTAACTTAGGTGGGTCAATCTAACCTAGGCTTATAAAGATGTTCACTTAATCTATTCGGTAGAGATTACTAGTTTGAATACCCTCAACTCACACTCTCGTGGTCTCGAATCAGATCTTATCCCTAAAGCCCTATGCCTGCTCTCGCTAGCCCATAAGTGTTTAGAGGTAATTTTTGGAAACTAAATAATTCTAATTTATCTTAAAGCGCTCTCGCTGTATTTAATTTAAATGCCTAACTTTAGCTATCTGGTTAAAATCTCACACTCTCGTGGTCTTGACCCAACCTAATACCCTTTTCTTACTCTCGTAACGAAAAGGTCGAATTCAATTAAAAAGCATCAGCCAGAATGTTAAGCGATTAATTATTTTAGCCCATGGTTATGTTTTACCGGTTAAGTTAGTTATAACTACATACCGCCCTAAGGTATTTAGCTACTCATCGAGGTTAAATCAGACTCAGAGTTAATTATTGACTTACTAATGGCAGAAAAATAAATAGACATTATAAATAAATTAAATTGCAATAACTGAAAAACCTGATTAACAAATATCTGAGTAGACTCCTTCTTCCACAGACCGGAAGGCTTGGAGTAGGCGGAAATAAAAATTAAAACGAATGCTGAAGGCTGGAAACAAATAAAAGTATAACAATTCCCTAATGTTGGAAATTGTTACACGGTTGGTTTGGATACAAATAAAATAAGACAGGAAACAAAATAATACTGGAAATAATAATTCTGGTGGTAAGGTAATTCGGCAGAGCTTCCGCAGGAAATTTGGATACTGAAGTCTCTCCCTCAATTCTCCTGAGCTGGTCCTATTTATAGAGCTTCCAATGGGCTGGTCCTTGGTCTTTTGCTTCTTGGGCTCTGCTGAAGTGGTTGAGAAAATGTTGGAAAGTGGCAGCAGAAAATGGGAGAAGTCTTCCTCACGTGCTGCCTTGAGGAGAATTACTAGGAGGAGTGGGCTTCACTGGTGGCTTGACGTAGTCTGAGTCAAAAATCAAGTTATATCCTTGTCACGGGCGTGACAAGGTCTTCACGCTCGTTGTTTGATGATTTCAAGTGTCACGATCGTGACTACTTCCTCACGGTCGTGATGGCCCAAAGTAAGGTGTCACGGTCGTGACACCCTTGTAACGACCGTGGTCGTAACAAATTATGCAGAGTTTATGCAGGCTTCTGTCTTGCTTCATTTCTTGTGGTTTCTTTGTTCTTTTCTTCTTAATTCATGATTTGGCCTCACATATCGATGTACCTGCAAAATAGTAAGAAAAACTCGAGGAATCGAGCGTTAAAACGGTGAATGCGCGGTAAAAGTCAATGAAATCTAGCGATATAACCGATGCGTTTTCTCGTCATCAAACTTCCCCAAACTTAAACCTTTGCTTGTCCTCAAGCAAATAGTCGGTTGAAAATCGGCGGACAAGATTTTATTCGCGCATACTCATAGCAAACCGTCCGGTGGATCGTTTCGTCGGATAGTCCGGTACTTTGATAGAACACTACCGATACACTAATGACATACGCAACAGGCTATGTCGTCGACTTCCCGTCAAGCGAAACAATCGGCAATCACATTGCGATTTCACCTAGAGTTTTTCGATCTTATTTCACCCGGTTCGTTCTAGCGCAGTCACATTAAGCCCTTTGCCTTCGCACGCACGTAGTGGAGTAGCCGGTTAGCGATTTTGATCCTTTTTTAGCACGGGGTCTGGTACACGAGTGTGGTAACCCCTTCATGTTTTATCCGATGCGGAGGTTGTGGGGGATCGAGCCGTAGCACGCCCTACCGAGTTCAGAACCAGTACCTCTGAACCAACCCGAAACGGAGTCCTTCTCATATTTCTCGTTTCTTATCTGCGACCGTGTACTTTGGTGCAATCTCTTTTCATTTTGCATTGAGATACGAAGGATCATTATTGATTAGGCATCAAACGCTTATATTCATCGGCTCCCCACGTGGTTTGTGTTCAGACGGTGCTGACTGCTAGTATAAACTACTGGGGGTTACTTTTGAACTGAAACTAAAGGTGCACTCGCAATGGTGATCGGGATGGAATTTCTTAAGCAGGGGGTCGAAGATGTCAAGATTGTATTGGTCTTGTTTAATCGTTCCCGGCTTCGTAATTACGAACCATTCGGTGGTAAGTCGGGTAATGCGAGTAATTTAAGGATTTTTCTAGTATGGCTTAATAATCGGGGAAAGCTCGATATTAAAGAAAATAACGCACAGATTTGCTCATTTCATTGATTTGCTAAAAGGGATACAACAGAATTGAAAGTACACTGAAATGAAAAGTACCTCTCCCACACTATATCAGACATTGTCCTCAATGTTGTGATATAATTGCGGTACAAATACAGTACAAGACTAAAAAAAACAACATAAAAGCAAACTACTGCTGCTGGTGATCGCGGGCTCGGCCTCTGGTGCGAGAGCGGCGTCTGGAGGGAGTCGCGTCGGGATCAGAGCCGGTGCCGGAGGTAGCAGTAATGCTGATGCGGAGCGCCTCGAGCTCGCCGAAAAGTTCTCCAAACCGCTCATTAGTGGCCGCATGGTTGGCAGCAATGGTGCCGAGCAGAGCGTCGTACTGTGCCTTCTGCTGACGCTCTAGTGCTGCGTTCATCAGGTTCTGCTGGTGAATCGCAAGTAGGACGTCCTCAAGTGTGGCGGCGGGAGCCGCCTGCTGTCGGGTGGAAGTCTCGGGGATGTCCTGGACATGCTCAGCGGCATCCATGGCATCCTGCATCTCGTCCACTGGGGCGTCTGGCTGATCATCATGTACCGGGGCGTGATCCGCAGCAGCTGGTAAGGCAAAGAGCCAGTTGGCTCGGTTTGCTGGGTCGATGCGTGTGCGGGACGGCAGAGTGATGTGGTGGAAGACGGTGCCATTGACGACAGGGTTGTACCTGCCATCCTCTCGCTGCGCGATCAGGTGGGCGGACCGGCAGTAGCTCATGGTCAGGAAATCGGCGGCGAGGTGCGGCAGATCAGCGAGCGCGTCACCAAGCCCCAGCTGAATGGCGAGGGTGGTGACAATGCCGCCAATGAAGAACGGGGATGAGCCTCGGTGCGCGATGGCCTGGATGTGGTAGAGCATAAAGGGGGCAGCGTTGATTGGCTCGTCATGAAGGGCACAGTATAAAAACAGAAGCTCCTTTGAGTTGAGCTTGTGGTTGCTCTCTCTAGCAAAGATGGTGTTGCAGAGGACCCGGTGAAAGTAGCGGATAGCCGGGTTGTGGATGTGTGTGGCGTTGAGGCTCTGGAAGGTGGTCGCACGGGTGTTGGTAAGGTCGTGCCACAGCGTGAATGCTTGTTCACTGAAGTTGTCGGGCACGCGACGGTGGGCTTCGGTGCCGTGCTCGAAACCTAACAGCTCGGCAATCCTGGTTTGTGTGAGGTTGAACTCCCGGCCAAGCAGTCTGAATGTTACGATGCCGGTAAGCTGACTCTGAGAACCATGAGAGGTGATGTAGCTGTAAGAGCTGAGGAACTCCAGCGTCAGAAGTTCAAAAGTAGGCTGTGGCTGACGACAGAGGTCCCACAGGCCGACCTTCTGCAGTAGGCTTTGAACGCTGGACAGCATACCGAGTTCTTGCAGACAGTCGGTGGAAATGTACCGGGTGGGTTGCAGACCGCGGTTCTGGAAGCGGACGAAACGGTCTCGCTGGATTTCTCCGGCTTCTCCTTCTCTGAAAATGATGGAATCCATAACATGCAAATGTGAAAAGTGAGGGTGGAAGGAATTTTTTTTCTTTGAGGTTTTGGAAGAAGAGTGGTAGAATGAGGGAGGTTGGTGTTCGGGTTAAATAAGGGACAGTTGAAGTGAAATGGTTAATGGTAATGGTGGATTAATGGGGTAGTGGAGAGGTTACGGCGATTTTGGAATGAGTGGGGGATGTTTTAGATAGGTTATGGATGGAGAAGAAGAGGGGACACGATGAGAAACAGTTCTGTTTCTCACGATCTCTGTAATAGAGGTCGTCACGGTCGTGACATAGGCGTGACGGTCGTGACGCGCTAAATGGGCACGTCACGATCGTAAGGGGGGGGGGTGACGACCGTGAGGGTGTGTTGTGCTGAATAATTCCCAGAAAAGAAACATTGTCTCACGTTATTTATAAATTAATAATAATGTATTTTATTTAGTAGCACTATAGTAACACACACCATAATATATAGCAATTGCAACACAGTAGTATACGAACCTAAGATAGAATATTGCAGTCATACAGTATATGGTCACACAGTGTATAGAAAAGAAATAGAAAAATTATATAAGCTGCTAAAATGAAGAATTAATTGAAATAAAAAGTGCATGGCATAAAGAAAAACTGAAATTACATAAACTCAAATTATGTTATGAAATCGTTGCGAAAGATAAATTTAACTGGAAATGAAAATAATGATAAAAAATAATGAGAAAAGAATTAATAAACTAAATCACTGATAGCCGGTTCAAAGGCGTTTCTTCAGGTCTTCGATGGCGGAGTCCAGATGATAGAATTGTTCGCAGGCCATGTCAGTCAATCCCACGATGTCCAATCACATACTCTTAATGTCTTCTCTGAATAGATTAATGTCAGTTTGATAGGCATTGAGAGTGTGCATGATGTTCTGCAAGTGGTTAGTGTACTCTCCGTGATTTGCTCCAGGGGTTTCATGAACTTTGTCAGTTGGGTCAATGTCATGGTATCCAGGAGGTGTCTCGGGGTCAGTTTCAACAGCGGTCATTATATCATCTGTTATCCTGTGAGACTGAGGTGTTTCAGGAGTGGCTGGATAATCAGGTGGGTTTAACTCATAAAGCCAATTATCCTTATTATGAACACTTACTTTTGCATGATTGGGCAATGTGAACAGGGTGACTACTGTGTTCCGGATCAGGTACTCAAAAGGTGGGCGTCCTAAATTCCTTATAATATGTCTATTGAAGCAGAATTTAAGATTCATCAGGCGTACGGTTCCCAGACGGGTGCACCTGTCCAGTTGGTACCTAAGTCCTAAGGCATCAGCAATCATGGTTACAAGACCTCCTACCACTATAGGTAATTCAGGTTCATCTTGGATGCGGGTGAAGGTTTGCATCATGAAAGGGACACCATTAACACACTGTCCAGTATTGAAACATGACATAATAAATAGTTCATCCTTAGAGACTCCGGTAATGTTTTCTTCTTTTCCAAAGAAGGTATGGGCGAGGAATTTGTGGAAGTACCGGAGAGCAGGGTTATGGATCTCATCATTGTTCATGTCATTTGGTTCAGGGTGGTAGTTTCCGGTCAGAGTTCCCCAAAAGAAATCTAGCTCCACATCCATCAATTCTACCTGTGTGGTAGTAAAGGCAAAAGGTCCACTAGGGAATCCTAACAGGTCAGCTAGTTCTTTATGGTTAAAGTCGTATTCTATTCCGAATAGGCGGAAACTAATGAATCCTTTCCTAGAACCAAAACCGCGCTCAGGTAGGTAAAGTAGGGAACTAAGGAACTCAAGGGTGAGCTCTCGGTAAGTCGCAAACTTGTGTTGGATCATTGCATTCTCCCATCCGAGTCGGTTGAACAGGTACATGACACTATCATGTATACCTAAGGTTTCCATAGTCTTTTCATTTGGGTACAGGGTCAAATCCATTTGCCTCTGTGATAACTCTTCGAACTTTATTCGTTGGTTCCTACCTCTAAATTGGGTTTCCATATAGTTAATAGGTTGGTTAGCCATAGTCAGTGTAAATACGGTGGAAACAATTCAGTGGAAAAGACTTTAGAAAATCTGTAAAAAGTGATTTAGGATAAAAATAAGAAAATGAAATGCTAAAATGTAACGGCTCTAATAGTAATGTAAAATAAAACTAACAAAACAATTTAAACAAATAGTAGTAACGATAATTAAGAAATGCTCAAAAAGAAAAGAATAGTTTAAAATAGGTAAATAAGTGAATGGGTTGCCTCCCACTAAGCGCTGTTTTTATTGTCAAAAGCCTGACGTGACGCTGAGGTTTAGACTAATCAGGGGAATTAGCGGACAATTTCAAAAGTTTTAGATCATTCGTATAGTCTCTATTTTCAACTTTATGATAATGTTTTAGGCGCTGTCCGTTTACTATGAATGGTTCATTGTTCCTACCCTTGATTTCGATTGCTCCACTTGGGAATACTCTAGTTATATCAAAGGGTCCTGACCATCTAGACTTTAATTTTCCAGGAAAGAGCCTAAGTCTTGAATTAAAGAGGAGTACAACGTCTCCCACACTGAATTCTTTCCTAGATAGGCGTTTATCATGCCATCGCTTGGTTCTTTCCTTATATAGCTTAGCATTTTCATATGCATCTAACCTTAATTCTTCTAATTCGTTAATGTCTAGGATTCGCTTTTCTCCTGCAGCGTTATAGTTCATATTGAGAGTTCTGATCGCCCAATAAGCTTTGTGTTCTAGTTCTACTGGGAGGTGACAAGATTTTCCATAAACTAGTTTGAAAGGTGTAGTACCTATGGGAGTCTTGTAAGCGGTCCTATAAGCCCATAGAGCTTCATTAAGTTTAGATGACCAATCTTTCCGAGATATGGCGACAGTCTTTTCTAAGATTTGTTTTATCTCTCGGTTTGAGACTTCGACCTGTCCACTTGTTTGTGGGTGATATGGTGTAGCCACACGGTGTCTCACTCCATACTTAGATAGTAATTTGTCAAAGATTTTTGAAATGAAGTGTGAGCCACCGTCACTTATGACGAGTCGAGGTATACCAAATCTGGGAAAGATTATGTTTTTGAAAAGCTTTATTACTACTCGTGCATCGTTTGTAGGAGAAGCTATGGCTTCAATCCATTTCGAGACATAATCAACAGCTACGAGTATGTAATTATTACCGAAGGATGATGGGAAAGGTCCCATGAAATCTATTCCCCAGACGTCGAAGATTTCCACTTCCAAAATTCCCTTTTGGGGCATTTCATCTCTTCTTGAAATATTGCCAGTGCGTTGACACCGATCGCAACTTATAACAGCGATGTGGACATCCTTCCATAGATTAGGCCAGTATAAGCCGGCTTGCAAGATTTTTGCACAAGTCTTGGAAGTGCTCGCATGTCCACCATAAGGAGATGAGTGACATTGGGCAATGACATCTTCTATTTCTTCTTCGGGAATACATCGGCGAAAGATTCCATCTGGTCCTCGTTTGAACAATAATGGTTCATCCCAATAGTACTGTTTTAGGTTATGAAAGAACTTCTTTTTCTGCTGATAGGTTAGATCGGGTGGAAGGGCTCCTGCGGCTAGGTAGTTGACAATGTCAGCGTACCATGGCAGTCCTACAGTTGTCTGTATTATTTCCACGGGTTCTGGTTCATTTATATCTAACTGCGCTAGGTCGCTTCCTATTTGTGCTATCAGCTGTTCATACGGAAAGTCATCGTTAATCGGCACTTGTTCGGGTTTAATACCTTCTATTCTAGATAAGTGGTCCGCTACAACGTTTTCAGTACCTTTTTTGTCTTTTATTTCTAGATCAAACTCTTGTAAGAGTAAAATCCATCTTAAGAGTCTTGGCTTAGCATCCTTCTTAGTTAATAGATATCGGATAGCAGCGTGGTCTGTGTAAATGATTATTTTTGCTCCAACTAGGTAAGAGCGGAATTTGTCAAGCGCAAAGACAACTGCTAGCAATTCTTTTTCTGTAGTGGCGTAGTTCATCTGGGCAGAATCCAAGGTTCTACTCGCATAGTAAATCGCATGGAGTTTCTTTTCTTTTCTCTGACCCAGGACTGCGCCCACAGCATAGTCACTCGCATCGCACATGATTTCAAAAGGTAATCTCCAGTCAGGGGGTTGCATGATTGGTGCGGTGATGAGGGCTGTTTTTAGAGTTTCGAATGCTTTAAGACAATCTTCATTGAATATGAACTCAGCGTCTTTCATCAATAAACCAGTAAGAGGTTTAGTGATTTTCGAGAAATCTTTGATGAATCGTCGGTAAAAACCGGCGTGTCTTAAAAAGCTTCGTATTTCTCGAACGGTTTTAGGAGGTTGAAGATCTTTTATTACTTCAATCTTAGCTTTATCGACTTCAATTCCCTTATCTGATATCACATGACCTAATACTATTCCTTCGTTGACCATAAAATGACATTTCTCCCAGTTAAGCACGAGATTCACTTTTACACATCTTTCTAACACCATTTCTAAGTTTGATAGACATCCTTCAAAACTTTGCCCGCATACAGAGAAGTCGTCCATGAACACTTCCATGATGTTGTCTATAAAATCTGCGAAGATTGACATCATACATCTTTGAAAGGTTGCAGGAGCGTTGCACAATCCAAAGGGCATTCGCCTATAAGCGAACGTTCCATAAGGACATGTGAATGTAGTCTTCTCTTGATCATCAGGATGGATAGGGATTTGGAAAAATCCTGAGTAACCATCAAGGTAACAGAAGTAAGAATGCTTGGCTAATCGTTCTAACATTTGATCTATGAAAGGTAGTGGGAAATGATCTTTTCGAGTGGCTTTGTTTAGTTTACGATAATCTATGCACACTCTATATCCCGTCACTACTCTTTGCGATATCGATTCGCCTTGAGCGTTTTTCACAACAGTGATACCTCCTTTCTTTGGCACTACATGTATTGGACTAACCCATTCACTATCAGAGATTGGGTATATTATCCCGGCGTCTAATAATTTCTTGACTTCTTCCTTTACTACAGTGCTAAGGGTTGGGTTTATTCTTCTTTGAGCTTCTCTGGAGGTTCTGCAATCTTCTTCTAGCAGAATGCGATGCATGCAAACTGAAGGACATATTCCTTTGAGATCAGATATGTTATATCCTAATGCAGTTGGATATTTCTTCAAGACATCTAAAAGTTTCTTTGTCTCTATAGTTCCTAAACTGGAATTCACTATAACTGGTCTTTTACATTCAACGTCTAAGAATTCGTACCTTAGGTTATTAGGTAAAGTTTTTAATCCTAATGTAGGTTTATCTTTACTTGGCATGGGATCCGGTGTAAGTGCTAAGCTTTCGCTTAGACTATTATCCTGATACGGTTTTTGCCAATCATCATCTTCGAGAATTGGAGGGATTTGAATTTTCATTATTTCAGAATAAGTGATCTCTTCCAGTTCCATTTCTCTTACACATTCGTCAATTACGTCCATTAGATAGCATGTATCCTCTATAGCTGGTGATTGTAAGAATTGTGTTAAAACAAATTCGACTTTCTCTTCACCTACTTCAAAGGTTAGCTTTCCTCTTTTTACGTCTATTATAGCTCCGGCGGTAGCTAAGAATGGTCTTCCTAGTATGATAGGTGTAGTGGAGTCTTCAGAGATGTCCATGATTATAAAATCAGTAGGAATGTAGAATTGTCCTATACGTACTGGGACGTTTTCTAGTATGCCTACAGGATATTTAACAGAGCGATCGGCTAGTTGAACAGACATTTTAGTTGGTCTTAGGTCTCCCATGTCTAGCCTTTTGCAAATCGTTAAGGGCATAACACTGATACTGGCTCCTAAATCGCATAGAGCTTTGTCAATGACGAATTTTCCTATTACACAGGGTATAGAGAAACTTCCTGGATCTTTTAGCTTAGGAGGCATGTTGTTCTGAATTATGGCGCTACACTCGGCAGTGAGTGTAACTGTTCCGTTATCCTCTATCTTTTTCTTATTGGATAAGATTTCTTT
The DNA here is from genome assembly GCA_963859935.3 of Lathyrus sativus. Lineage (NCBI taxonomy): Eukaryota > Viridiplantae > Streptophyta > Magnoliopsida > Fabales > Fabaceae > Lathyrus > Lathyrus sativus. Next base: position 438,591,438 of record OZ012739.1, on the reverse strand, counting down.
TAAAAACTTGGCATACGAGGGTATTTGGGTAATTGCTTCTGTAAACGGAATAGTAATATTCAACTGTTTCAGAAGTTCGACAAATTTCTTAAATTGACCCGTCGTCTTGGAACTTATTAATCTTTGAGGGTACGGAATTGGTGGTTTATAGGGTGGTGGAGGCACATAAGGTTGTTCTTTCTCCACTACCTCTTGACTTTCATCTTCCTTTTCTTCTGGATCATTCACCACTTCAGTCGGTTTATCCGGTTTTTGGTACATGGCTGGATTGTCAAGTCTTGGATCGGTAGGTCCGTCAAGTTCCTTGCCACTTCTTAATATTACGGCGTTGGCATGTCCTTTCGGGTTAGGTTGAGGTTGTCCAGGGAACACTCCAGCTGGTACAGCAGTAGGTGCTTGTTGTTGAGCTACTTGTGAAATCTGGGTTTCAAGCATTTTGTTATGTGTAGCTAATGCATCTACTTTGCTCACTAATTGTTTAATCTGCTCACTAGTGTGAATGTTTTGGTTTAAGAAGTCCTTGTTTGTATGAGATTGGCTAGCTATAAAGCTCTCCATCATCAATTCAAGGTTCGATTTTCTAGGGATATTAGGAGCAGTCTTTTGATATCCTGGTGATGTAGCTGGTGCTTGACCTGGTGCGTAATAAGCATTGTTATTCTTATAGGAGAAATTCGGATGATTCTTCCAACCTGGGTTGTATGTGTTTGAGTAAGGGTTTCCTTGAGCATAATTCACTTGATCAGGGGGAGTTCCTGCCAATAGTTGACAATCAGAGACTTCGTGTCCTGGGACTCCACATAGCTCACAGTTAGGTGTTACTGCAGCCACGGTGGCTGCAGGTGTTATGGCCAAGTTGTCGATCTTTTGGCTTAGTTGGTCAAACTTCGCATTGACTTGGTCCATACTACTTACTTCGTACATACCTCCTTTTGTTGGTTTCTCAGTTGCGACTCTCTCGCTTCCCCAAAGGTAATGATTCTGAGCCATACTTTCGATAAGTGCATAGGCATCATTATATTCTTTGTCCATCAATGCACCACCCGCGGCAGCGTCAATTGTCATTCTTGTATTGTACAAGAGTCCATTATAGAAGGTATGGATGACCATCCATTTTACTAATCCATGATGTGGACAAAGCCTAAGTAGATCCTTATAGCGTTCCCAAGCTTCGAATAATGATTCACTTTCTCTTTGCTTAAATCCGTTGATCTGAGCTCTCAGCATAGCTGTCTTGCTAGGTGGAAAATACCTGTTCAAGAAAACTTTCTTAAGTTGTTCCCATGTAGTTACTGAGTTCGAAGGCAGAGATTGAAGCCATGCTCTTGCTCTGTCTCGAAGCGAAAAAGGAAATAAACGTAGTCTAATAGCTTCTTGGGTAACTCCATTGGCTTTTACGGTATCTGCATATTGCACAAAGATCGAAAGATGAAGATTCGGATCCTCGGTAGGATTTCCGGCGAATTGGTTTTGTTGCACGGCTGATATCAATGATGGTTTTAGTTCGAAATCGTTTCGGTTGATAGCCGGTGCTGCAATGCTTGAATGCGGTTCACCTTGTGAAGGATTAGCGTAATACTTGAGTGGATGAGTTTGTTCTTCAGCCATTCCTGCGTTTTCTGATTTTACGACTGGTTCAGGCGGATCTAATTGAAGATCTGGAATGTTGGAATTATTTTCGAAATCGAGTATACGTCTTCTTACGTGTAAGAAGCGTTCCGATTCAGGGATTAGAGGTTGCAAGTCTTCGCTTTTGGAGCGAGTACGTGGCATACACTCGGAGATTAGATTAAATTAAATAGTTGATACCTTAGTCTAGACAATGCTACCTAAGTGCACTAGTAACTAAATTAAGGAATCCCCGGCAACGGCGCCAAAAACTTGATGGGCTAAAGACGTGTCTACTTATGCGTCTAGCGGTATCTTACTGCAAGTGCACAGCCTATCGAAGTAATATTTAAGATTATCGATCCACAGGGATTCTATCGTTACTTAGTGCTAGATGAACTTCTAGTTTAGCTAAGGCGAATAGTTGTCACGATTGTTGTTGGTTTTCTAAGACTATTGAAGGCGGAATTAAATTCAAGTTTTTAATAAAATAATACTAAGACGGTCGGTATGTAATTATACTAACTTAGGTGGGTCAATCTAACCTAGGCTTATAAAGATGTTCACTTAATCTATTCGGTAGAGATTACTAGTTTGAATACCCTCAACTCACACTCTCGTGGTCTCGAATCAGATCTTATCCCTAAAGCCCTATGCCTGCTCTCGCTAGCCCATAAGTGTTTAGAGGTAATTTTTGGAAACTAAATAATTCTAATTTATCTTAAAGCGCTCTCGCTGTATTTAATTTAAATGCCTAACTTTAGCTATCTGGTTAAAATCTCACACTCTCGTGGTCTTGACCCAACCTAATACCCTTTTCTTACTCTCGTAACGAAAAGGTCGAATTCAATTAAAAAGCATCAGCCAGAATGTTAAGCGATTAATTATTTTAGCCCATGGTTATGTTTTACCGGTTAAGTTAGTTATAACTACATACCGCCCTAAGGTATTTAGCTACTCATCGAGGTTAAATCAGACTCAGAGTTAATTATTGACTTACTAATGGCAGAAAAATAAATAGACATTATAAATAAATTAAATTGCAATAACTGAAAAACCTGATTAACAAATATCTGAGTAGACTCCTTCTTCCACAGACCGGAAGGCTTGGAGTAGGCGGAAATAAAAATTAAAACGAATGCTGAAGGCTGGAAACAAATAAAAGTATAACAATTCCCTAATGTTGGAAATTGTTACACGGTTGGTTTGGATACAAATAAAATAAGACAGGAAACAAAATAATACTGGAAATAATAATTCTGGTGGTAAGGTAATTCGGCAGAGCTTCCGCAGGAAATTTGGATACTGAAGTCTCTCCCTCAATTCTCCTGAGCTGGTCCTATTTATAGAGCTTCCAATGGGCTGGTCCTTGGTCTTTTGCTTCTTGGGCTCTGCTGAAGTGGTTGAGAAAATGTTGGAAAGTGGCAGCAGAAAATGGGAGAAGTCTTCCTCACGTGCTGCCTTGAGGAGAATTACTAGGAGGAGTGGGCTTCACTGGTGGCTTGACGTAGTCTGAGTCAAAAATCAAGTTATATCCTTGTCACGGGCGTGACAAGGTCTTCACGCTCGTTGTTTGATGATTTCAAGTGTCACGGTCGTGACTACTTCCTCACGGTCGTGATGGCCCAAAGTAAGGTGTCACGGTCGTGACACCCTTGTAACGACCGTGGTCGTAACAAATTATGCAGAGTTTATGCAGGCTTCTGTCTTGCTTCATTTCTTGTGGTTTCTTTGTTCTTTTCTTCTTAATTCATGATTTGGCCTCACATATCGATGTACCTGCAAAATAGTAAGAAAAACTCGAGGAATCGAGCGTTAAAACGGTGAATGCGCGGTAAAAGTCAATGAAATCTAGCGATATAACCGATGCGTTTTCTCGTCATCAATGGTCTTGTTTTTTTTCTCTTTTATCAAGCAATATTCCTTCCATTCATTGAGTAGATCTCTATATGTTTCAGCAAGTTCTTTTATTGACATCTCTTAATCATTAGACTCACTACAAGAGTCATATTTCCCAGTAAAATACATAACTTTATCAACTATTTCTCCTCCATTCTCATCATCAAATTTAGACCAAGTGATAGACAATCCCTTTTTTGTTTCTTTAGAAAAGTAGGACATTGATTTTTAATGTGTCCCAACCCTTAACATTCATAAAATTTCATTCATTTGCCTATGTTCAGAGGAGTGATGTGTGACACTTTATTTGGGACATTTTTACTCCATCTTCTATCCAATTTCTTTAATGAGTTGTTAAAATTTCTCCCATCAAGGAATATAGCATCTGAAAAACTTTCTCCACCTTGATTTTCATCCTCTTCAGTGTTGGACACAAAAGTTATGTTTTTGTTCTTCTTTTCAGATCTATCATTAAAGGCCATCTCAAAGGTTTGTAATGAACCAATAAGTTCATCAACTTTAATGTTGTTGAGGTCTTGGGCTTCTTCAATTGCATTTACCTTTATATCAAATCTCTTAGGATTTTTCTGGTAAGATTTTCTTCAGATATCTCTTCTCCTAATGCAAAGGAAGTGTTGATAATCTCTCTAAGTCTGATGTTGAAATTAGAGATAGATTCATCGTCATCCATTCCTGAACTCTCAAACTTTATAGTAAGGAGCTGCAACCTTGACATCATAACCTTGTATGTGCCTTAATGAGCAGTTCTAAGAATCTTCCATGCATCTTTGACGTTATTACATGTGTTGATCAATCTAAACATGTTCTTGCATGCAGGCGCCAAATGAATTGGTGACCCCTTGTTAGGGCCTGAGTGGAGGCACCAATTGGATTGGAGACAACACGAGGTGTCTCCAATTCAATTGGAGACTGAGTTATATTCTTAAAGGAGAGTCGCCAATTCATTTGGAGACAGCTCTGAAAGTGATTTTTTTTTTATAAATAGAGGTGTTCTGATCATTTAGTTCCACAACTCATCTCATATATGAATTTTCACTGATAACATGTATCGTCGTCGGTAGGGAAAAGCCATCTATTCGAGAGAGAAGCTCTGATGGACATGCTATTTTGGAACATTCAAGGTTTCAATCAACTTAAGAGAGAGTTGAATCGGTGGTTAAAAGGAGACATTGGTGAAGGGGGAAATTCTAAGTATTGAGAGGATTGATCAGATGCATGGATGAGTTCGCGTTAAGACTGACAAGGATGCGAGGAAAGTCATGTTTGGACCGAATGAAATCAGTTTGATTGTAATAATCATTTAGAAATGTTTTATGTTTATTTTCTGTTATCTGTTTTATGTGTCGTATGTGTTGTTTATTGTAACAAAGACTCATTAATATATAAAAACATTAGGTTACAACAAATGAAAGGATAAGCTAAATCATGATGCAGATGTTGCTCCGACATTGGGACAATTTTTTCGGTTGTGTTCGCGATGACGACATATACTGCATAATATTATCATTTTATCAGTCGTATCCATTTTGGTTCTTATACGCTTACTGTTTGGGCATCCCTTTTTCTTTCTTTGCATCTCATCATTGTGCCAAACAATGTCACCTTGGTATGGAGGCCAATATTCCTCCATTGGTAGCACTACAAAGCCTTCGTTGTAGACATTCATAACATTAATCACCTTGTAAACATCATATAGATGTCTATAAGCATCCTGACGAGCATGTGCGCATGCAACAATGACATGTGAGCAAGGTACACAGAAGGTCAGGTACTTGCCAGAGTTACACCAACATTTGTTTAGTCTGACAGCATAGGATAAGTTGGGCCTTCCCTCATTATGGTCCATTGTTTCTTGTACACTAAATGTTTGCCTATAAAGGTCAAAGATTGTAACAATATGTGTGTTGGCTTTGATAGTATCCTCTTTCTTCACTTTTATTATGCTTTCACTGAATACTTGACCCAACATTAACACTGCACTCCATCTTTCTCCTCTTGTTACGAAAATTGATGTCAACCTATAATAGGTTGATCTCACCAAAGCGGTGATTGGAAGGTTTTTAATTCATTTGAATACCCCATTCAGATTTGTCGTCATGTGGCCCCAACAATATCCACCATCAAAAGCCCTTGTCTACTTTTCTAGTGGAATATTATCCAACCACCTTCCTGCATCTGTGTTTGACATCCTAATTTCTTTAAGGTAGTATTGAAATGTTGGTTGAGTTAGAGCATACCTGGCATTCACAACTTTTTTGTGAAGGTTCTTGTCTTTGATTGCACGCATGAAGTTTTGTGCAATATTTCTAATGCAATATACATATGTAAAAGGAGGATTATGCCACCCGCTATCATGGTTATTGTAAGCACTCTCTATGGAAGCATGCCTGTTTGAAATCAAACAGAGATTGGCTTATGGAGCAACATGTGTTCTGAGATTCTTAAGGAAGAAACTCCAAGCAGAAGCAGTCTCACTCTTAACCAGAGCAAAGGCTATGGGAAAGACATTATTGTTGTCATAAGAAACAACCATTAGCAAGGTGCCCTTGTATTTTCTAGTAGAGCCATGTTCCATCAATTTGAATAACAGGTTTGCAGAATGCAAAACCTTTTATGCATGGTTGAAACGACCAAAAGAGACAGTGAAAGATGACATTTCCATCAATGATAGTTCCATCTGGACTACATGTCGGCACTGTCTGCATGATTGCAACAATTCCCGATGTGTATGTCTTTAGCGCTACCAAAAATTGCGGTAATTCCTTATACGAATCCTCCCAGTTGCCAAATACTTGTTCAATATCCTTTGTCCTTGAAATCCACGCCTTCTTATACGGGGGAGTATGATAACACAAAATCCTATAGATATTTTTAAGCATAATCCAACTAAAGTCTAACCGTTTTCGATCCGATTTCGGGTTATTTCCGTGTATTTGTCTGATGTTTTGCAGGTATTCAATGATCACGTCTAAACAAGGCAACATGAAGAAAAGAAGCAATCTCAGACGAAATATGGACGAAAAAGGAGTGAAAACACAATGAAAAGCGCAGGAAGTTGTTTTTGCTGATGTGACGACCGTCACAGCTTCATGACGACCGTCACACGGGTGACGACCGTCACACCTTGTGACGACCGTCATGCAGACAAAAATGCCCCACTCAAATTACACGTCAAAGAATCAGTTCCAATTCCCACAGAGTGGACCATTACTCCCTAAATTATCTGCCTCAATGTCCATCATCTTCAGTGATAACCGTTGGGATTCCACTTCTATAAAAAGGGAAGCAGGGGACTTCAGAAGGTGTGCTGCATTCATACCACGAAGTGCTGCCAAATTTATTTCCAGAGCATATTTTCCAGCAATATTCTTATTTGTTTCTCTTTACCTTTCCTGTATTCCATTTTCCATTCTTCTATAATTTCTACTTGTACTGTACGATCAAATTGGCATTAGAGATCAGAATCCTGCCAACATTTGTGGAGGATCTGCCTAAAGGCCAATTGGAATATTTACAGGTTTCTCATTTCAATCGATTTCAGTTTTATTATAATGCAAATCATTATTTATTATTTTTATTTATGTTTTATCTTTCCCAAATCCATGTCTAGCTAAACTTAGGTAATCGATATGTAGTAATAATTCGAATGGGATTTGATAACAACTGGTTGAAAAACTTTCTTTTCAAAAAAGTAATTTATGGTCTGAGTGTTTAAAATTGATTCACTGAATAAACTTCGTCGCGAAAGCGAGAACTTATTTAAAAGTAGTTTTGCCACGAAAGTGGGAAATTAATTAAGATACGAACCAACAAGCGAAAGCTGCGGTAAGGTCAGATAGTAAACACCAGTCATTTATTTTAATAACAGCGAAAGCACTTTAAAATGAATTAGAACTTAGAGATTTCCAAAAAATAATTTTAACCCCGAACGGGATACGAAAGTGTACGTTTGGCCCTTAGGATTATGATTAGCGTCAATAACCATTGTGAGGCGAGAGTCTTCAAATCACCATTTTCTGCTTAAATAAACTTTGAAAATTATTTCATACACCAGTAACTTATCAAATCCCTGAAGAACACAATTACTACGTATCGATTCAATCAATTATAATCTAAATAGTATTCTTAGTTCCCTTTTAGTGACAATCTTATTCCCTTAAACATATTCTACCTAGATAAACATAGTAACTCCCGAGAACACTAGTTTGATTACGAGTCCCTGTGGGATCGATATCTATTATTACTACGCGATAGACTGTGCACTTGCAGTTAGGTTGTATTAGACATAGAAAGTCGCGATCAAGTTTTTGGCGCCGTTGCCGGGGACCCGTTTAGTCAATAGTGTAACCTTCTGTTACGCCGTATAGACTAGGTTAACAATTTTCATTTTTCCTTTACTAGTGTTGTCGATTGTATGCCAAGAAATCACTCGCAAAGCGATATCGTAAAACCTTCAGTCGCAGAACTAGAACGCTTCTTACATTTAAGAAGTAGAATCATTGAGTACCAACTCAAACAACTCAAACATAACACTCCCGAACCTCTCACTCCCATTCCCAAATCAGAAGAAGAAGAACCAGAGATGGCTGAAGGACCTCCAAACAAACCGCTGAAGGCATACGCTACGCCCTCTCAGATGGAGCCTAGAAGTAGCATTGCTGCCCCAGCTATTACCCGAAATGATTTTGAGCTGAAACCATCATTGTTGTCGGCTGTACAACAAAACCAATTCTCAGGAAACGCAACTGAGGATCCGAACGAACATCTAACGAAGTTTGTACAATACGCAGACACAGTGAAAGCAAATGGAGTAACTCCAGACGCGATAAGACTTCGTCTTTTCCCATTCTCTCTTAGAGACAGAGCGTGGACATGGTTACAATCGTTACCATCCAACTCCGTTACGACGTGGGAGCAATTGAAGAACGTCTTCTTAGCGAGATATTTTCTGCCAAGCAAAACTGCTATGCTTAGAGCTCAAATCAACGGATTTCGACAGAAAGATACTGAATCTCTTTACGAAGCATGGGAACGATTCAAAGACATGATGAGAACATGTCCTCACCACGGTCTAGAAGACTGGGTGACAATCCATACTTTATATAATGGGCTTCTATACAATACTAGATTGACAATAGACGCTGCCGCGGGCGGTGCACTTATGGATAAGCCATACGATGAAGCCTATCAATTAATAGAAAACATGTCACAAAACCATTGCCAATGGGGAGGTGAACACACTCCAATAGAGAAAACCACAGCGAAAGGTGGGATGTACGAGATCAGCAGCCTTGAAAAGTTCAATGCTAAAGTAGATGCTCTAGCACAGAAGATCGATAGTCTGACCGTTAACCCCACTGCAACTGTCGCTGCAGTAACTCCAAATTGCGAGTTATGCGGAAGCACCACTCATAATGCACCCGAATGCCCATTGCTAGCCGGAATTCCACCAGACCAGGTAAATTATGCTCAAGGAAATCCCTACGCAAATACCTACAACCCAGGTTGGCGAAATCATCCAAACTTTTCTTACAAAAGCGAAAATGCATTGCAAATGCCTACTGCTCCGCAAGGATATCAAAAACCAGCTGCTCAGAATGCACCTAGGAAATCAAACCTCGAATTGATGATGGAAAAGTTCATAGCAACTCAAGCTCAAACAAACAAAGAATTCCTGAATCAAAACATACACACTAGCGAGCAAATTAAACAGTTGACAGGAAAAGTAGACGCTTTAGCCACCCACAACAAAATGTTAGAAACACAGATATCACAAGTGGCTCAACAACAAGCCTCTGCTGCCGCACCTGCTGGCACATTTCCTGGACAACCCGAACAGAATCCAAAAGGCCAAGCAAATGCTGTGATACTAAGAAGTGGAAAAGAATTGGACGAACCGATCGATCCGAGGACCGAAAACTCAGTCATGCAACAAAAACCAACTAAACAAGCAGAAAAGGAATCCGAGCTAGAGAAGAAGGAGGACAACGAGAAGGAGGATACCGCAAGTGAAAAAACTCAAACACCTCCAGCGCCATATAAACCACCTATTCCTTACCCTCAAAGATTAATAAACTCCAAAACTTCAGGACAGTTTAAGAAATTTGTAGAGCTCCTTAAATAGCTGAATATTACTATTCCTTTTACAGAAGCGATAACTCAAATATCGTCATACGCTAAATTTCTCAAAGAAATCCTGTCGAATAAGAGAAAAATCGAGGATAATGAAACAGTTACACTTACTGCAGAGTGTAGCGCTATTATTCAAAACCGCATGCCTCCTAAATTAAAAGACCCAGGTAGTTTCTCCATACCCTGCGTCATAGGAAAGTTCGTAATAGACAAAGCTCTATGCGATTTAGGAGCCAGTATCAGTGTTATGCCCTTATCTATATGCAAAAAGCTGAATATGGGAGACCTCAGACCAACCAAAATATCCGTTCAATTAGCTGACAGATCAGTGAAATACCCAGTCGGAATACTGGAAAACGTTCCAGTACGCATAGGAAAATTCTACATTCCAACCAACTTCATAATCATGGACATCAAGGAGGACACTGTAACCCCAATTATCCTAGGGAGACCGTTCCTAACTACAACTGGAGCTATTATAGACGTGAAGAAAGGAAGGCTAACATTCGAAGTAGGAGAAGAAAAGATAGAGTTCATTCTCACCAAGTTCTTACAAGCACCAGCAATAGACGATACCTGCTATTTAGTAGACGAAATCGACGAATGCATAAGAGAACTTGAAAATGAAGAGACCACGTATTCAAAAATAATAAAGATTCAAATACCCGACATTTCTGAAGACGATAATTGGCGTAAACCGTATAAAGACGACAGCCTAAGCGAAAGCTTAGCACTGACCCCAAACCATATGCCAGGTCCAAAGAACCCATCTTTAGAACTCAAAACACTACCCAAAAACCTCAGATATGAATTTCTAGACGATGAACTAAAAAGACCAGTGATAGTCAACGCCGACTTAGGACAACCAGAAACCGAAAAGCTATTAGAAGTCCTAAAGAAGTACCCCACCGTGTTAGGCTATAACATAAGCGATCTGAAAGGTATAAGCCCTTCAATCTGTATGCATCGAATTACAATAGAGGAAGACTCTAAAACCTCTCGAGAGCATCAGAGAAGACTGAACCCCATCCTGAGCACTGTAGCCAAAGATGAAGTAAAGAAATTGCTAGATGCAGGAATCATCTATCCAATCTCCGATAGTGAATGGGTCAGCCCAGTTCATGTCGTACCGAAGAAAGGAGGAGTCACAGTAGTTAAAAACGAAAAAGGCGAATCAATAACAAAAAGAGTCGTGACTGGAAGCAGGATGTGCATTGACTATAGAAAGCTTAACAAGGCTACACGCAAAGATCACTTCCCATTACCCTTCATAGACCAAATGTTGGAAAGATTAGCCAAACATTCATATTTCTGCTATCTAGATGGTTACTCAGGATTCTTCCAAATTCCCATCCATCCTGATGACCAAGAAAAGACTACATTCACCTGTCCTTATGGTACTTTTGCTTACCGCCGAATGCCGTTCGGACTCTGTAACGCTCCAACAACCTTCCAAAGATGCATGATGGCAATCTTCGCAGATTTCATAGACGACATCATGGAAGTATTTATGGACGATTTCTCGGTATGTGGACAAAGTTTTGAAGGATGCCTACAGAACTTAGAAATGGTATTAGAACGTTGCGTAAAAGTAAACCTCGTCCTAAATTGGGAAAAATGCCATTTTATGGTCCGACAAGGAATAGTTCTAGGACACGTCATATCAGATAGAGGAATCGAGGTAGACAAAGCTAAAATAGAGATTATAAAAGATCTCCAACCTCCAAAATCCGTACGAGAAATACGGAGTTTTCTAGGACATGCCGGTTTCTACAGAAGATTTATAAAAGACTTCTCGAAAATCACAAAACCTCTGACCGGCCTGTTAATGAAAGATGCTGAGTTCGTCTTCGACGACGACTGTTTAAAAGCATTCGAAACATTGAAATCAGCCCTTATCACCACACCGATCATGCAACTACCAGATTGGCGACTACCGTTCGAAATCATGTGCGATGCGAGTGATTACGCTGTAGGCGCAGTTCTAGGACAAAGGAAGGACAAGAAACTCCATGCTATCTACTATGCCAGTAGAACCTTAGATCCTGCCCAAATGAACTACGCTGCCACAGAAAAGGAACTTCTAGCAGTTATATTTACGCTTGACAAATTCCGTTCTTACTTAGTAGGAGCAAAAATTATCATATACACAGACCACGCTGCCATAAGGTACCTAATAAGCAAAAAGGATGCCAAACCAAGACTATTGAGATGGATCCTGTTACTAAAAGAGTTTGACTTAGAAATCAAAGATAAGAAAGGAACCGAGAACGTTGTTGCGGATCACTTATCCCGAATAGAAGGCATCAAACATGAACCAATACCGATAAATGACGATTTCCCGTACGAATGTCTGATAGCCAAACTAGAAAGTGACACACCCAATTCAATCTCGGAAGATCCAGAATTCGAAAAAGCCGTAGAAGCCGTCTATGCCCAAGTCACATTACCTTGGTATGCTGACATCGTTAATTACCTCGCTGCGGGCGTGCTTCCACCGGATCTTACTTATCAGCAAAAGAAGAAATTCTTCCACGATCTGAAACACTATTATTGGGACGAACCTCTACTCTTCAAGAGAGGGGCCGACAACATATACCGTCGTTGTGTCCCAGAGGAAGAAATAGAAAATATTATTTCCCAATGCCATTCAGCACCGTATGGTGGCCATGCTAGTACATCCAAGACGTGCGCTAAGATTCTCCAAGCCGGCTTATTCTGGCCTAATCTCTGGAAAGACGTTCACATCGTTGTGCAAAAGTGCGATAGATGCCAACGAACTGGAAACATCTCACGACACGATGAAATGCCTCAGAAAGGAATCTTAGAGGTAGAAATCTTCGACGTCTGGGGAATAGATTTCATGGGACCATTCCCATCCTCTTTTGGTAATAACTACATACTCGTCGCTGTCGATTACGTGTCTAAATGGATAGAAGCCATAGCTGCTCCAACAAACGACGCACGAGTAGTAATCAAACTCTTCAAAAACACAATCTTTCCTAGATTCGATGTACCAAGACTCGTCACTAGTGACGGCGGATCTCACTTCATATCACGAATATTCGATAAACTTCTCTCTAGATATGGAGTCCGACACCGAGTAGCTACACCCTATCATCCGCAAACCAGCGGACAAGTAGAAGTCTCGAACAGAGAAATAAAACAGATCTTGGAAAAGACTGTCGCTACCTCAAGGAAAGATTGGTCGTCGAAGCTACAAGAAGCTTTATGGGCCTATAGGACCGCATTTAAGACACCAATAGGTACCACCCCCTACAAATTAGTTTACGGTAAATCCTACCATCTCCCTGTAGAGTTAGAGCATAAGGCCTTTTGGGCCATTAAGACACTCAACTTCAACTACACCGAGGCAGGAGAAAAGCGAATCTTGAACTTACACGAGTTGGAAGAACTTCGATTAGACGCTTACGAAAATGCCCGTATCTACAAAGGACGAACTAAAAAGTGGCATGATAAACGTTCAATCAGGAAACAATTCAGTGTGGGAGACATCGTATTGCTCTTTAACTCACGATTAAAACTCTTCCCAGGTAAACTAAAATCTAGGTGGTCTGGACCCTATGAAGTGACTAAAGTACTTCAGAGTGGAGCTGTTGAAATTACCATAAGACAAATGCACCATTTATCGTAAACGGGCAACGCCTAAAACATTACAATAAGAACGACAACAGTCCTCAAGTCAGCAATATAACATTGCTTGAGCTTCCAGCTCAGACACCCGAATAGCTTCTCACCAAGCTATCGTCAGGCTTTAGACGTTAAAAACAGCGCTTACTGGGAGGCAACCCAAATTTCCCTCGTTATTGCATTTCATTTTTCTTTAAAAGTCCACTTTGAAAATCCAACAAAAATTCTAAACTTATAATTACTACTACTTTCTACTTTCGTTTGTTTTCATATTCTATTTTATTTTTCCTCTTTTGTCTTTTGTTTCTACCGCTTTTCGTTTCTAAAAATCCTGACTTAAATTTCCTGTCTTAAACTTTTCAGGATTTTTAAAAGCCTTCAAAACATTCCTTCTGTTTTCTCCAAATTACCTGCGAGTATGGCCGAATACGACTTCACAAAGGTTCACTTCCGAGGACTAGCTCAAAAGGCAAGATTTGCAGCACTGACCGAAAGAGAATTCGCCTTAACGTTGTATTATGATAAGGCTACTATGGATAAACTAGGGATCACAGATAGCATTCAATATCTGTTCAATCAACTGGGTTGGGAGAACACTGCTCTGAAAACACGTTTTGCTACCTATAAGGATCTTACCTATGAATTCCTTAGTTCTTTCAGATACATACCCAATTATGGTTTTGGATCCAGCACAGAGTTGATTACCTTCCGATTGTTTGGAATGGACCAAACCCATAGCCGGATGTCACTAGCTAACCTCCTAGGATTCCCTAGCGGACCGCATGTGTTCATCAGTGCAGAAGATGACGATATTGATTTTCAACTCGATCAATTCTGGGGTAGAATCACAGGCGACTATCACCCTGAACCAGACAGAATGTACAATGATGACATACATAACCCAGCCTTCAGATACTTCCATAAGATACTAGCTCACACCTTGTTTGGAAAAGAAGAAAATATTACCGCAGTATCTAAAGAGGAGTTATTCATCATGTTCTGTGCTTCTCAGGGACAGACAGTAAATGCAGTGCCTTTCATGATGAGATCTTTCAAGCGCCTAACGCTGGAACCTCAGACACCTATTCTTATAGGAGGCCTAGTAACAATGATTGCCCACGAGCTTGGCCTTAGATTCCACTTAAATGCCAGCACTCGTTTTGGCACCATCCGACCCATGAACATACAATTCTGCTTTAACAGGCGCATCTTAGGAACTATGGGACCTGGACCGTATGAGTACCTCATTAACGAAAAACCAGTACAGCTATTCACACTGCCTGATCATCTGATGACAAGCATCCACAACAAGGATAACTGGCTCTATGAATTGGATGAGCCTATGGGACCTCCTTCACCACAGTCAACACCACAGAACTATATGTATGACAGTGACCACATCTATGAGGCACACGACTATATGTACTATGAGGATGCTGTATCCGAAACTGAAGTAGACCCTATGACTCCTCCGCACTACAACACCTATCCTGAGCCTATCCCTGAGATGACCACCGACAAAATGGATGTCGTGTTACTCAGATTGGATGACGTTGATACAGCTCTAACTAATGTAAAAGCTGACATCGCAGGCATGCACAACGAACTGGTAGGCTTCATGGATTTAGTCTGCGACCAACTCGACTACTACGCACGGAAATTCGATGAGTTGAAGACACGAAAAGACTAGTTATTAGTTCTTAGCAGTAGTTTCAGTTTAGTTTAATCTAGTTTAGTTTCATTCAATCATTTGGATTTTTCGCATTGTTAGTTTTCTTTATGTACTACATACAATCATTTCAATTTTATGTTATTTCAATTCTAGTTTTTATTCAATTATTCTGTTTTCGCATTATTTGTTGTTTGTTGGCTGTTATATTACATCACCGTATCAATACTAAGCCTTAAAGTCACTACGAGTACGCCCTCAGAGCAAAATTCTGCGTTCTGCAGATTTTGCTGCTGTGACGACCGTCACAGCCTCATGACGAGCGTCACGCGGGTGACGACCGTCACACCTACGTGACGACCGTCACGCAGTCAAAAACTGATATCTGATAAAACAGGGTTCGTGTTCTCTTCCACTTCCCCCATTACCACTTCCAATCATCCTAACTTCTACCCCACTACGAATTTTCGTCCTCCCCACATTGAACTCTATATTTCAACTTAAATCTCAACCTCCAAACCACACCTCTGTCAATTCTTTCCTCTCTGCAGAAAAACCCCAATCTTCAGAAACCTCTCCATCTTCCAACAATGGCAAGGAATGCAGAAACCCCAGATGTCAGCAACATTACCTTCAGTGAAGGAGACTTAGGCGAAAGACAACGAGCAAACTACATCACATTTCATCAGAGGTCGCTCCAGCCGACTCATTATCCGCATCTTCCATCGCTTACGGAGCTCAGACTCCTTGAAGGCGTAACCTGGATGCTTCAAAGAGCAGGCATCTGGAACCTCTGCACCAACCCACAGCCAATATACGAACAACTCACTCTTGAGTTCTTGAGTTTGTTCACTTACGTCACAAGCAGCGGCGAACTTAACCAGCACTCAGGTGCCGCTTGCTTCAGGATGTTTGGCGTCAACTATCAGATGCACCAAAATCAGATTGCCAGCATTCTACAGCTACCTCGCGGCGACAACACTCACCACTGCATCACCGATCAGTTCCAGCACGAAGCTTTCGCGCTGTGGTATCAGTTGACCGGCCTCAATGCCGATGGTTGGGACTTCCTGCACGCCACTCATATCCATAACCCAACCATCCGATACTTTCACAGAGCGTTGAGTAACACTATCTTCGCCAGAGACAGCAACCACAAAGTGAACTCGAAAGAGCTCTTCTTTCTTCATTGCGTCTTCAACAATGAGCATGTCAACGCTGCTCCATTTCTCCTGGCTCATATTCAGGCCAACTGCAACCGTGGCTCGAAGCCATTCTACTTTGGCGGGATTGTCACTGCTATTGCACTTGGGCTGAACCTTGGCGACCGCCTCCAGCACCTCCATTCCATCCCCTCGGTGTTCCTAGACACCGACCACTGCAGAGCCTCTCATCTTATCCGCTCCAGAGCTGACGGCAAATACCATCCGGTAGTGCGTGGCAAGACCGTCCGAAGCATCATCCTTCCGTCCCGCACCCGCACACACCCAGAGGACCGTACCAACTGGTTGTTCGACCTCACTGCCCCTCCTGCTGCCGCTGTTCCTACTCAGGATCACACTCACGGTTCTGACGATGAAATCCAAGCTGAGTTGGACAGGTCCGAGCACCCAGAGGCATCGCAACCTCCTCCTCCAGAAGGTACATCCTCTCGCCGCCGCCGCCATCATCCCGTGCCAGACTACACAAAAGAGGACCTCCGCCGCTCCCTAGACCAGCAGGCACAGATACTCGCGATGCTGCAGCAGCAGAATCAGCGAGCTGACCAGTTCGAAGCTTGGCACCGGACTCAAATGCAACAACTTCACACCGGCCAAGCTACTATCACTGAGAGCCTGGCGAATCTGACCTTGCAGGTCGAAGGACTCCGAGACACCGTCTACCACACCGGAGCTATGAGTTATGAGGACAGAGTAGCCCTTGCCAGAGCCAGAGGACGCCAGCGCGGACGTGACAGAGGCCGTGACTAGATTTCCATTTTTTTCCTTCATTGTTTACTATATTTCAGTTATTTGTATTTTCACTTTCAGTTGTATCTCCCTCTCGCACGCTTCAAGAATCAGTGAGGACACTAATCGAGATAGTGTGGGAGCGGAGCCTTTATTTCCATTCCACTGTACTCTGAATTTCCTTTATTTCCTTTATTTCCATTTCACTGCACTTTGAATTTTCGTAAGTTCTATTTTAACACTTTCTATTTCTAGCAAATAAAGCTCGTCTATATATTTTTCCCGTTACGCAAACAATCCCCACATTATTCAACGTAAACAAAAATTTTAGTTCGTTCCTCAAAAGCAAAAGCATCACGAGAATGCAACCGAGTTCAAAACAAGTTTTGAAACTCCGAGGAAACGACAGTTCTAACAAAACCAGTATCGTCCAGACACCTTAGATCTCTAGTTTATGCGAGTCGGTTTCACTACCTACGTGTACCAAAGTCTCAAGTGTCTGCGCAAACTCAACCCCAAGTAGTTTATACTAGCAGTCAGCACCATCCCAAAAACACTTCTAAGCGAGCGACCGATGCAAATAAGTGTATGATCTCCAAAAAGATGAAAAATCATGAAAAGAGAGCTAAATAGCCCAAAAATATAAGACACGTTTCCTTCTAAGTTAGGTGCTCCTCACCCGAGCATTTAGCCCAACGACACGAAAACTCATTGAAAAATCAATGACATAAGCTTATGATCAATAAAGAAGATCAAAAACAAGAAATGAGATCATATTCACTAACAAGTCGACTTGCCATGAAAGTGTACGGACAACGGGCTTAATGTGATTGCGCTAGAACAAACAGGGTGAACTTGTCGCGAGAACCTTGACACCAAGCTACAGTAGCATGACTGAGACCGATTTGCATAAAAAGGAGACCTCCGAAGGCCTGTAGTCCAATGTCGTCATGATACTCGTTTTGTTCCTACCAAGAATCCCAGTTTTTCCCGACTTTTGCGAACGAAGAAGCTGCCTCGCGCTTGCCGACCTTTTCACGTTTTACTTGAGGACAAGCAAAGATTCAAGCTTAGGGGAGTTTGATAACACGAAATCATATAGATATTTTTATTCATAATCCAACTAAAGTCTAACCGTTTTCGATCCGATTTCGGGTTATTTCCATGTATTTGTCTGATGTTTTGCAGGTTTTCAACGATCACGTCTAAACAAGGCAACATGAAGAAAAGAAGCAATCTCAGACGAAATATGGACGAAAAAGGAGTGAAAACACAATGAAAAGCGCAGGAAGCTGTTTTTGCTGATGTGACGACCGTCACAGCTTCATGACGACCGTCACACAGGTGACGACCGTCATGCAGGCAAAAACGCCCCACTCAAATTACACGTCAAAGAATCAGTTCTAATTCCCACAGAGTGGACCACTACTCCCTAAATTATCTGCCTCAAAGTCCATCATCTTCAGTGATAACCGTTGGGATTCCACTTCTATAAAAAGGGAAGCAGGGGACTTCAGAAGGTGTGTTGCATTCATACCACAAAGTGCTGCCGAATTTATTTCCAGAGCATACTTTCCAGCAATATTCTTATTTGTTTCTCTTTACCTTTCCTGTATTCCATTTTCCATTCTTCTATAATTTCTACTTGTACTGTACGATCAAATTGGCATTAGAGATCAGAATCCTGCCAACATTTGTGGAGGATCTGCCCAAAGGCCAATTGGAATATTTACAGGTTTCTCATTTCAATCGATTTCAGTTTTATTATAATGCAAATCATTATTTATTATTTTTATTTATGTTTTATCTTTCCCAAATCCATGTCTAGCTAAACTTAGGTAATCGATATGTAGTAATAATTCGAATGGGATTTGATAACAACTGGTTGAAAAACTTTCTTTTCAAAAAAGTAATTTATGGCCTGAGTGTTTAAAATTGATTCACTGAATAAACTTTGTCGCGAAAGCGAGAACTTATTTAAAAGTAGTTTTGCCACGAAAGTGGGAAATTAATTAAGATACGAACCAACAAGCGAAAGCTGCGGTAAGGTCAGATAGTAAACACCAGTCATTTATTTTAATAACAGCGAAAGCACTTTAAAATGAATTAGAACTTAGAGATTTCCAAAAAATAATTTTAACCCCGAACGGGATACGAAAGTGTACGTTTGGCCCTTAGGATTATGATTAGCGTCAATAACCATTGTGAGGCGAGAGTCTTCAAATCACCATTTTCTGCTTAAATAAACTTTGAAAATTATTTCATACACCAGTAACTTATCAAATCCCTAAAGAACACAATTACTACGTATCGATTCAATTAATTATAATCTAAATAGTATTCTTAGTTCCCTTTTAGTGACAATCTTATTCCCTTAAACATATTCTACCTAGCTAAACATAGTAACTCCCGAGAACACTAGTTTAATTACGAGTCCCTATGGGATCGATATCTATTATTACTACGCGATAGACTGTGCACTTGCAGTTAGGTTGTATTAGACATAGAAAGTCGCGATCAGTATAATTATACTGTCTCAGGATACAAGAGATTATTATTCTCACTTTCACTGATGGATCCTTGTTAACAAGCGGAAAAATATCTTGACATATCAATTCTGCGCTTAGCTTTCGGTGATCCTGAATAATATTTGTGGCAGTGCAACTGTGAGGTGGCTTTATGGAATCTATCTTCCAAGAATCGCTTCTCTTTCTGTAAGACGCGACAAGCTGAAACTTGTAAGTTGGATTACGAAAAATAATGACATACCTTCTCAAATCAGTTCGGTGTACACTATAATCAACAGAGTTATCCATGTAATATTTTTAATGGCTCATACACAATATTCCTTGGTATAAAACTTGTCTCCCACTTTTAATTCATTCTCTGGCCGCATATACGTGTTGTGAAACATATCTGCGAATCTCTCATCGTCTTGCAAGTCCAAGCCTGTCATATGTTGAGGCGCACAATATACATGACCTATAGGTATTGGCACTTGTTCGTCATCTTCAACGTTGTTGTTTAACAGTTCATCAACCAACGTCTCGCTTCCTTCTTCTTCATCAACGAAGTTGACCTCCGGTTCAGTTTCTTCTGATTATTCTGTTTCGGTTTCATCTGAGTCTACACCTGTTGGTTGATCGATGATCTGAGACTGTTGAGATGGAATATTTTGTTTGAGGAACGTATACAACTCAATATAGTTGAAACCAGAATGTTCGTGACTAACGGACATATTTTCAACATCTTCATCATCTCGCACTTTAAGTGGATAAGATTTAACGCGATTGGTTTAAAAAAAGCTGGGTTTTGATATATTATTTGTGATATAGGACCAAACCCTAATTTTGATTCCAATATTTCTTTGAAATGCAAGAAACTTTTGTTTCTATTGACTGTGAATCAGACGACATCGGTGTTTTGAAAACCAAATTAGTGTCATCGAAGACATATGTCTCTCCATTGTAGTGGGCGTTAACAAAGTATCTTGGTGCAAATGACATCATAAAAACACTTGTTAGAGACTAACTATTTTTGGTTGCTTTGGTTACTACATATTAAAATGCATGGGAACATTTAAATATGCATGGGAGCTTTAATGAGATCGCCACATGAATTGGCGACATGGTACAATGTTGGAAAGAGACTCGCCAACTCACATGGAGACAAGGTGTTGTCTAAGCACACTGTATTGCCATGTGAGTGTCAGCCTGTTATGCATGCATGAGACAGGTTCATCTACGTGCACAACTAGTTTTCAGGTTCCCAGGTGTCTCAAATTGGACTGGCGACCCTTTGTTAAGGTTGAAGGCAGTCGCCAATTCATGTGGCGACAAGGTACATTGTGTAATGTTCACATGTGACTCCTATTTCACTATATAAGGAAGCTAGAGGTATGGAGTCATACATCATCTGATTCATAATTGTTGCAGAGAAATAATATCAAGTCTAGAGTGTCAGTAGTATTAGTTCACATTTAATCAGTAATAATAGCTTTTTTGACAATGGGTGAAATGCACATAGGCATTGTCGCAAATATCGAGAGTTATGTAAGTGCTAATTTTTATTTCCTCTGTTAATTTTTATTGTCTCTGTTAATTTTTAATGTCTCTATTAGTTTTTTTTTAATTGACAATTATGTAGGAACTCTCCAAGTTTCGTCCTCGTGCCCATGAATACGTTGCACTCGACGAATTAATTCAACCATATATTGAGCTCGCCGGTTTTGGACATGTAAGCAAAATCATGTCTTACTCGGTTGATGCAAAGTTTATACTAGCTTTGCAAGAGATATGGCGCCCAGAGACACACACCTTTTTTTTTTCAACCGGTGAATATACTATGACCTTAGAGGATGTGTACATGTTACTCGGTGTGTGTTTTGATGGTAAGGAGGTCGATGGACCAACCAACCTTCATGGTTCAATTTGTGAGGAACTTTTGGGTGCCGACTTGCTAGATAAAAACTCAAGAGGCCAAGGTATCTTACTTTCGCGCCTCAAAACATGGTACACCGGTTTTATATTAGATCAAGATTCTATAGAAGAAATGAAAATAATAAAAACCAGGTGTTATCTTATGCTTTTAATTGGTTTATTTTTATTTTCCAAAGGCATTGGTTCTTCTATGCACGTTATGTATTTACCGTTATTGAGAAACCTAAATAAAACAAGAGAATATAGTTAAGGTTCCGCTTGTCTGTATTATTTGTATAGCTCTTTGTGTGAATGCGCCAAAAAAAACACATCTATTTTTTTTGGATGCGCCGTTTTGCTCCAAGCATGGGGTTGGTCTAGATTGCCATCCATAGCGCCCGTCAACCATAACAGATTTTCCTTCCCGTATGCGCAAAAGTAAGTTACTAACTTAATCTTAGTTTATTTCACCTTACTAATTATTGTGTATAACTAATTGAATTTAAACTTTTTGTGGTTTAGATGGTCGGCTAAGGGTATGACTTACAATATTGGTCTAGACATTGTATCATTTGATACTGCAATTTGTTGGATCACCTAACACCTGGAGATGTAAGGCCTATAAATAAATCAATTAATTTTTTTATATAAACAATTTTATTATCTAATATTTTTCTCTTCTTTAGTTCATTTGACATCCATATCTAAACCTGGAACACCTACATGAAGTAAGAGAGGAAGATGCTGCCGTTTAGACTGCTTGCGTGTCGATCATCAGATTCACCATTGTGGAGATGCACAACAGTTACTGTGTGAAACTACAATTTGGAATGCATCAAGACATCCTAGATCCCCCTGTTGACCTCAGTAAATGGCATCTCAAAAGAGTTAATGATCAATGAGACTTTCTCAAGTGAAAAGATTTTTCAAAATCTGAGTGCCGTAAAGGGAGGAACCGCAACGCCCATGTCTTACGTGACCCGGTGATAGAAACCCCATCTATACCAACTAACAATTATATGGCTTGGTACAGATCGGCTGCAACTGGGTTTGTCTCCGAATAGAGGTATTTATACGACCCACGACAAACCATCTACTCACAAGAAGCTTCAATTTCTAACCCACCAGGAAGGCCATGTTACTCACAACCCCTACCCAACAAAATTACCAACCCATAACTTTCCAAACATGCCAAACACCTAACCACAATACCAAGAGTATCCCCCATACCATCTCCAGCACACTGACTACTATCAAGAAACCCAATATGGCTATGGCCCCAACACAACATCAAGATATAGCCAAAATGAGAGTACATCATACCATAGCCATAACGCCTAAACATCTTTCCATAGCTAAAACGCTCAGACATCTTACCATAACCTACACACTCAAACATTCCAACAACCTTATGACCTTCAAACACCACTACCATTTCAACTTTTCACCAATGAATCCTTCACACGAATGTCCCCCCTTCAGTCGTCCAGGCCGCACGCCAATGACCCCTTCATCACATCCGGACTACTCTGACATGGGTCACACACCCAGTTTTAACACATAAGACCTCATGGAAATGCAAGAAATCCTTAAGGAACCATCTGAGAATGTTCTTGAGACTTCAACTCCTCAAACACCAGGCGTTATTCAACAACGAGGGAAACGAGCGCAACAAGTAAGGGTGTCTAGGAGATGTGGAACCGATGGCCGGTATGACCAACCCGACCGCCAACATTAATTTATATATAATAGTATTTTTAATTAATGATAATTTTATTTATTTTTGGTAAATTTTTTTTATAAAATGCATCCTGTCTCTAGATGAATTGTGACTCCCCTTTAAGAATATAAGTTAGTCGCAAATTGGATTAAATACACCTCATGTTATTTCCAATTCAATTGGCGCATCCATTCAAGCCCTAACAAGAGATTACCAATTCATTTGGCGTCTGCATACAATCAGTATCTCAAACTAGGATATTTTGAAAAATTATTTAAAATTTGAGATATTTTGGTTTTTTTTTTTTTAAATTAAGTTGTTTTAGTAAAAAATTTGTGATTCATATCTTAGCTTTTATTTGATACTAAATGAAACTAATTTTTTTTTTAAAAAGAGGTTTGCGTTATCAAATCTTCTAATACCTTGTTATAGTGTTATGGTATTTATTTAGATAGATCAAAACCTTAGATTTATGCTTTTATTGTAGATTTGTAGTATTAATTCATGTTTATGATAAGTTGTGCGTGTAATTATCTAAATTTTGTTTTGTAGTTTTTTTTCCCTTTAGTGAACGGTTTAACCTGCAGTTAAAAACACTTTTTCTTTTTTTTTTAATAAAAATAATTAGTTAAATATCTGCATGCCCGCAAGAATAAATTTATTTAATATAATATAAAATATATTTAAAGACGTTTTTAAAGTTTAAATTAATTATTAATTTTAAAATAAATAATAATTATATAAATTCAATTATATTAAAGTATAAAAAAAATAGAATCAATGAAACGAAAATAAATTAATATTTAAAAATAAAAATTTTATTTTTTAAATTAAGGTAAATGGTAATTAAAATAAAATATGTATTGTACCGACAGTGATATGTGAAATAGAAAATTTATTTTACACTATATAAAATGAATTTATATACATATATCAAATTAAAATTATTTACTTAATAATAAAATAAAAATTAATTATATAAACTCAATTGTATTAAATAATTTGCACTTCTTATTCGTGAAATAAAGAAAAAAAATAAATAAAATTTTGATATTTTGATTAAAAATTTTGTCTTTTATAAAGACAAATTTTTTATTAAAATAAAATAGATATTTAACTGATAATAACTCCTGCGATAAAAAAAACATTTGATATAATATAAATTATGTTTAAATACGAATGTAAATTTTAACATTTAAAATAATTTATTTAATTATAAAATAAATAATAATCATATAAATTTAATTTAATTAAATAATTATAAATAAATAAAATAAAAAAAGAACTGTGAGATGGAGAAAGAAAAAATAATTTAAAAATAAAATTTTTTTTCTTTTAAATTAAGATAATAATTAATTAAAATAAATTAGATATTATTTTGATAATCACATGTGAGATAAAATTTTTATTTTTATTATAATTAAAGATATATTATTAGTATTTTTAATAATAATAAATAAATAAATAAAAATAAAAATAAAAAAGTGTGAGAAAAATAAATACAAGAAAAATTTGAAATTTTAATCAATTAATCAAAAAAGAGGATGAGTATATGAATGTCATGCCTCAATTTTAGAAAAAATTAAATATATACATAATATCGTAAATATAAATATTACTTGATTATTTTAATTAAATACTATTTTATTTTATTAATGTATATAGTTTATATTGAAAAGACAATTTAGAAAATTTGTATAATTGATTAACAAGTTTCACACAATCTTTTCACTAAATTATAGACAATCAATAGTTAAACTAGATTCGACTTAACATATTATTTATTATTCTTTTTATAACTTTAAATATTAAACTGTTTTTTAGTTTTTTACACCCCTTGGTTTTTAATGAAGTACAATTGTAAAAAAACGATTGTATGTCCGTTAAATATATATATGTTATAATTAGTTTCGTTTTGAGATATAAACTTAATTTAATATTAAAATAACATAAATAATTAAAATATTACATAGGTAAATCTTAAAGATGCTATTGACTCGATATATAGTGGAGTAACTTGAAGTACAAGCGCATGTTAGCATTATTTCCTTTAAAATCTAGCTAAGGTCCATCGGCAGTGCGGTTTGATGTGTACATATGTTTGAAATCACATGGTTAAAATCATCTGACTTTTAATATTTAAGGTATATTTATAGTTCAACTAGAGTCAGCTAGTACTACACATATTGATTTTATATTAAATTAGCATTTTAAACCGCGTCTGTCAGTTTTTTTTAATACACATGAATAAAAATATAAATAATATTTTTTATTTAAATAATTTTTTAAATAATATAATATATAAAAGTTAATAATAAATTTTTTTATAAAAGTTAATAATAAAAAATTATAAAGTAAATTATACAAAATATTTTACGTGTCAATTCATATTTTTTCCTTAATAAAATATATTTTGTATTAAAAAATAAAAGTAAAATTCAAAATTAACACGACAAAAAAATATTAAACCTTAAATATTGTATAGTCTCAATCTCAACTAAATAAAAGACCTTATAATGTTGTATAGTCTCAATCTCAACTAAATAAAAGATGCCACAACCATGTCTCATATTGAATATACTTTTAATTAACAAACCCAAGGGGTGGGTTTGGAAACTAGCACTATTAGTGAATATATGCATGTAATATATTATAACACGACATATGAATTCTAAGAAACAATAAAATATGTTTGTCTGTAATATTAAATATTGACAAAATGCACAAGGTATAGAAACCTGGTTTTTGTTGGCGGTTTTGGTTTTGCATGTATATATAATGCTTACTTTATTCATATAGCAAGCACGCGTCTCTGAAGTGTAAGACTGAGTTCAATGTAAATGAATTGGTGCAGAGTAGTGGCAAAGCCATATGCTGAAGTGTGAGTTGATTCATAAAACGGTGCTATGAATCTAAGAGCTTGCCGAAAACAGCAGAAAATTCTTCTATGGCATGTCTTGCGCGTGTCATGTGAATCAAATTGTTAGCTGAAAACTATGACACGTTTTTGTTTCTGCTATCTTTCAAAGCTGCTTATTCATCACTTTCTTGCTACTTGCTTTCAATATTCAAGTGGTGTGTACTTCAACTTGCATGTAATTAAGTGTACTTTGAGGTGCTGATACATATAAGATATTTTTGTCTTTATTTATTAATATTTTTGTTAGTTGTTGTAATTAATTACTAGAAAAATAATTAGATGTGTTATTTTAATATTATAATTAATTTTTATTAATCATAGTTAGTAAATAATAATACATTACAAAAAATAATAAATATGATATTGATATTGCAAAAAAAATATTTATTTTGCGATAAAGAAAGCTGTAAATGCGATAAAGAAAGTTGTAAATGCGACACCGATAAATAGGATATAAATTTAACTAAAAATTTATTTTTTATTTTATCTCATATACAAAAGTAATCTCTAATTTATTTATTTATCATTTTTTTTCATATTTTTATACTTAAAATTGATAATAAATCAACTATAAATAATATGTTATTTATAAAATATGATAAATTATCCTATAAAATTTTTTCTAGAATTTTAAAGATAAAAATTATATGTTATATTTTATTATAAATTGATATGTCATTAATTTTCAATAAAAAATAAATTAAAATATTTTTATAAAACTTCAAAAATAATGTATATATATATATATATATATATATATATATATATATATATATATATATATATATATATATATATATATATATATATATATATATATATATATATATATATATTATTCATTATTGAAATGGACATTTCTTTAATTTTCAATACACAAATTAAAATGAAAGACAAAAATAATTTAAGTTTGAATAAAATAAGATAACTAAGTCTAAACTATATAAGAGTGTATGCATAAATATCTTTAATGAAACACATGACTTAGTGTTATAATGGATTATGAATATATCATTTGCTGGATTTATATGTATGGATCACCTCTACAAACCTCTTGTCCGTGGCAAAATGCCACTTGCAGATTCATATTATGATAATTTTACTTAGTAGTATATGATAATATTGCATTTTCATAATTATACAAAGAGTTAGATGCCGCAACAAAAGAGGAGTTATATACGAGAAATAAAATAAATATACAAAATGATCCATTTATTATATTTATTGGAGCAATTAATTAGCGTAAGTTCCGAAGAAATGTATTTGGTGAAAACAGTGAAAAAATCAGATAATGAGTAACAGATGCAGGTAGTAGATGAACCTAATATGGCGTTTGTTACTCACGTGGCGAGCCCAGGATCACGTCAGCTGCACTGCTTTTCAGGGTTTGACAAGTACCATTGGCTCGGGGAGTAGTAATAAAGAACTCATTCAATTTTTAGAATTATGACCGATAAACAAATTCACTTGAGAATTCATTCAACATTTTATTTTATTTTTCTTTCAATTATTTCACCAATCTATTATACTTTTATTATATGATATCTATTTTCCTTTGTCTATCAATGTGTTAAGTATATTAATGGATCAATTACAAAACAATTTGAGGATTAGGTTGTTGTGTGTAAAAAGCTTTTACTATCGTCGTATAATCGATTTTTAACCAAAGATTTTTTTAATTATTCACATAAACAAACTTAATTGCAGTCATTGCATTCGAGACCGGCCATGAGAAAAGACTTTGGAATAAGGTGGTTTTTCTGCAACGGAGTAGCGTGAGACGGTAAATCGTATTCGGGTATTCGAGAATTTTGAGTTCAACAAGTGCGTGCTAGGGATAATCCGACCGAATGAAAACCTTGAAGACAAAGAGATCTTGCAAGCAAATAGTCAAGAACATATGATTTATAACAATATTGTTGGTGACTTGATCAATCTTTGATAAAGGGTCTGGAGGTGGTTAAATCAAGACCATAAGATTTGTGGGGTTAGAGTTCTTCACCTTTTGTGTAAACATTTTTGCATAGATATGGTTAATTGCAAGTATCTCAATTTGATTTCGGATTGAGGACAGACATACCTATAGCGAGGCCAATTGGAGAACTGCCTAAACACATCTTTGTGTCTCTCTCTCTTAATCTATTTATCTATTTAATTATTGTTCTTTCAAATTATCGATTTCGTTGTTATTTCGATTAATTCGATTGGAAATTGTCTTTTAACTATTTTTAAAGTGTTGTTGTTGGTATAATCATAATCACTTTGATTGTGATTGACTTTTAACATCAACAAAATAAATTGAATTTTCACATATTATCGATCGCACACAAAGTGTTCGATAAATTGTATTTGAGTATTTTTATTGTTTTGCGTTAATTGGAAATAAGCTTTACGAACAATTTTGCATTTGATTGATCCGTGAGTTAATCATTGTTGAATAATTTGTGTTTATTATCATTTCATAGGTTTACGTTACGCATATTCGAACTATTCGATAATAAATTCGGTTAGACTATTCGATTCGCTCTGTACAATAAAATTTTATTTTTAAATTTATAATCTATTCACCTCCTCTAAATCAAAATCTATCGTCTAACAATTAAGGATCAGTCAAAGAAAAAAATTACTATCCCCACAGTTTAAAGAGATTAAATCATCCAATAACCACGTCCCTTAGTCATGAAGGTCACTCTCTAAACCTTATTCTAGGCCAATCAATTTACTTTTTAAGAAATAGTTACTCTCTAGTTCATTAATATAATTGGTTGTTAAATACTAATTCTGATTCTACTTTTAAGAATTTTAAATATTTAAAATATGTATAAACTAAATTCATTAATTATTTAATATATCTATCTCTTATAACTTGAATCAGAAAGAATATAAGGAATCTTTAAATTTTCTATTTATATTTGATTACTCTAATTAATATTACTAATTTGATTTGGAATATGAATACTACAATATCAAACACATTCATACACAATGAGTAATTGAAAAATAACTATGCATAATGTACATTTAATATTGAGAAAATATATTTACCAACTACACAATCAAATGTATATGAAATATGGGATAAGTAATTATAAAAAGGACAAAGAAAATAAATATATAATTCAACTGCCTCTATATTTATATGATGAAGTAAAACTCCAATATATCGTTAATGAATTATTCATATATACTTATTCTTCTAAATATACCAAATAAGTGTAACAAAGACAAAATGACAACCCAAAAGACAAAAGCAAACCAAGGGGAAGCGTGTGGCATACATGCATGGTGCCGGAAGTGAAAACTAGAATCGAACGGAAATCTCGTATTCATTAATTAAAACGTTGAATTCAAATGGAACAATCTTTATTCAAATTTAACATTATAAACTATATAAAATTTAATGTCTTAATAAAGTACTTTATTGTTGCAAAATATATACTAGATTTTAATTAGTTTGAACTGTATATTTTTGACAATTTGACTTGGATAACAGAAAAATTAATAATATTTAAAAAAATATTTCTTTGGTTTCTGTTATGATCAACTAGATATGAAAAAAAAAAACGAATCCAATTTAAGCTGATTAATTCCAACCTAAATTTACCAAAAAGAAAATTGATTTAATTGAGTAGAAATTCAGTTTTAATTACGAGATGAGGATGTTAATATATCTGCCTAAATGCTTTATTCAGATTTATTAAATATTATATTTTATTATTTTTAAAAATAATTTTACTAATTAATTTTTTATTTTTTATAAAAAAATTATTAAAATGATTATTTATTTTATAAAAAAGTATAGATTAAAAAATATCAAATAATTATGATTATTACTAAAATAATTAAATATTCAAATTAACTATTAATTTTGTTTTATTGAAAAAATGTATTTAAAAAAATTACTTTTTCTTTTTTTTGGTTTCAATTTTTTTTCTATTATAAATATATATTTTGATTTATTAAATAAATACTTATATATGGACTGGATATAGAACAAATCCACTAATTGTTTAATTTAAAAACAAAATTTATTTCTTATTATTTGATAGAACCATAAATGGCAAAAATATAATTAAGTCTTTCCTATAATTATTGTAAAGCTATGACAAGTCAATGGTTAATGATCTTATAATTTCTCAAACCAATCACACTTTTGATGATAATAATTTCTTTTGGACAGAAAATTATTATTAAAGATTAATTAATATAGTTTGTTAGTATAAAAATTTAATAAGGTGGGTGTTCACAATTATTTATAAATTGATATTTAGATGTGATAAAAGCTTAACAATTATGACTAACTTGATTATAATTTTTATATGGTAAAATATCTTATAATATCTATTCTGTGTCTCCCTACATATCATTAAATTGTTATTTTATTAATTAATGGAAGAACATAGTTTGAAATTAAAACAGA
Source organism: Lathyrus sativus (assembly GCA_963859935.3). NCBI lineage: Eukaryota > Viridiplantae > Streptophyta > Magnoliopsida > Fabales > Fabaceae > Lathyrus > Lathyrus sativus. Next base: position 438,561,031 of record OZ012739.1, on the reverse strand, counting down.
AACGGAAGGTGAGAGAAGAGGAGGCAAGCAAATGCGTGTAAATAAAGAAAGAAGGTTTGGTCCTTCCGTGGTTCCATGTGATTGGTGCCACGTACTCTTTTTTGTAAAGGCAACACCACGTGTTCCTTACCCAAACCAGACCGAGATTTAATCAACGATCCAGATGGCATCATTGCAACATGCAGTTTGCCCTGACGGTGACGGGCAGACTGCCCGTGATTGTAATGTGGCCCCAGGTGAATTCCTCATACCCTACAAAAGCTTCTCTCCTAAACCCATTCTAATGGGTCCTATGCTTCCTCTTCTCTCCGCTTCTCTCTCTTTGCTTCCACCATTCATAGTCATATAATAAGTAATTATTATATTTTATTTTTTATATTTTCATTACTACAATCAAGTTTTCAAGCTATCCAAGAACGAGAAATGGCTGGAATGTGCTGCGGTGTTGTTGGAGAAGGTGACTCTCCGGCGAATTCACGTCCTTCTCGACGCCGGAATTTGGACATGCTACCTTTCAAATACATCGCTGACATGGCTGTTACACCATCTGGCACTTCACGGAAACGCCGTCAAGCGGATCTCTGCGGTAAGAAAGAATTTGAAAGCTGTGAGGACTCGAACGGTGACTGTGGAAACGAGAAAACTAAGAAGAACAAGAACGAAACCAAGGTTTCTGAGAACAAACCTTCAACAGAAGGTAATTTGGAAGATGTAGAGTTTCCGAAGTTCGGAGTTACTTCGGTTTGTGGTAGAAGAAGAGACATGGAAGATTCTGTTTCCGTTCAAACTTCTTTCTCTGAAGAACTGTTTCACTACTTCGGTGTTTTCGACGGTCACGGCTGCTCTCATGTGCGTATATACTTTTGTAGTTAGTTACTGGGTGTGGATCTGTTAATATTTTCTGGTTAATTGCGGTGTTAATTTGTTTTGTTGTTGTTACTTCCAGGTTGCGACTATGTGTAAGGAGAGACTCCATGAGATCGTGAAGGAACAGATCAATGAATCGCCGGAGAATTTCGAGTGGAACAGCACTATGCAACTAGGCTTTGCTCGCATGGACGACGAAGTGCAGAGATGGAATAGCAGCAGCCAAACTGTTACTTGTAGGTGCGAGCTTCAAACTCCTCACTGCGACGCCGTTGGATCTACTGCTGTGGTTGCTGTTGTCACACCTGACAAAATCATCGTCTCAAACTGCGGTGATTCTCGCGCTGTTCTCTGCCGTAACGGCGTTGCCATCCCACTCTCCTCCGATCACAAGGTCATTTTTCAATTATTTTATTTTATTTTTATTTTTGAAATTTTCATCTCATTTCCCGAGAATTTAACAAGTTTCTAACTGCTTTTGGATCCGTTTTTACAGCCGGATCGACCCGACGAGTTGCTCCGAGTCGAAGCTGCAGGAGGGCGCGTGATCTACTGGGATGGACCAAGAGTGCTGGGTGTACTTGCCATGTCTAGAGCTATAGGTGAGTCATCAGTGCGCATGATAACATCGTGTACTTAAAATTAAATTAAGTGCATTTTAGCGCAGTCGGTTTTAGTTTAATAATTTATTTATTTATTTATATATCAACTTTGTTTTTAACGTTATCAGTTTTATTTTCAGGCGACAATTATTTGAAGCCTTATGTGATATCTGAACCTGAAGTAACGGTTACGGAGAGAAGAAAGGAAGACGAGTGTTTGATACTGGCTAGTGATGGACTATGGGATGTTGTTTCAAACGACACCGCATGCGGTGTTGTGAGGATGTGTTTGAAGTCACATAAGATGCGGTCGGCGCCGGGGTCTCCGTCTAACAACGACGTGACTACTGATGGTTCTGATCGAGCATGTTCTGATGCGTCCATTCTGTTGACCAAGTTGGCTTTGGCGAGACACAGTTCGGATAATGTTAGCGTGGTGGTGATTGATTTGAGGAGGGGTCAACAACCATCATCAAAATCCAACTATAATTTAATTAATTAGTTAACTAATTAATTAAATCTATGGGCGGTGAGAAGCAAGACAATGAAACAAAACAAAAATGTTTTTAAGGACTCGAGGATGCGGAGAAAATGGAGGGTAGGAGTATGTGTCTTTTGGTTAATCAACGGTTTCTTTCGTGTAATGTAATGGAATGAGGTTTTAGGTATGTTTCAGTTATGATGAATCTAAAATGTAATTTGTGGGAAAATGAACAATTTTAGTGTAGAGAAAATGTGTGTCAACAAAGGAATCAAATCGATCCGGTTGACACACCTTTCTTTTGTTTATAATCGAATCTATAAATTGCTTTGTTCTTATGAAGTACTACTACTACTATTAGAACAAATTTAATTCAGTTTTCTTCAAAAAAGTTTAACCCAGCGCATGTTTTGTTGTCGTGCAAGATTATAAGATCATCATTTTAAGTAGTTATACTATAATAAGAGAATATGAATAGGCTACGTATACATGGGAGTAGTAGCATAACTAGTATTTAATTATGATAGTCAACATGCATTTAATTAGTTTAAAGAATTAATCTATATAATTGTGCATGAAGATACTTTGTAAAAATAAATCTTAAATTGTATCCTGATAAGACATCTAATTTAAAAGAGGACAGGCGGGTATGAGATAAATGATATAAATATTTATATGACGTGTCCGTGTAGAACAGCTCAGTGAGTCACTATCAAGGCCAGGTTTTAGGCACGATTAATATTTTTATTGAAGATACACGTGTAGTATCATCATACAACTTAGTACATTTTCTTTTGATGAACCATACAACTTAAATTAAAATCTGCATCTGGCCTAATCGAAAAGCTTCATATTATCTTTTGTAAGGTTCTTGTACTTAAAACATCCCATTTATGTCTACAAAAGAATGTTGGGTCTACCTTACTCATTGTTACATTGTATGGACTATTTTACCCTTTTTTGTTGAGGCTATAAGTATTGTGCTTTAAGACGGGTTGGGAGAAATTAACTTGACCGTCCATGTTCATCTTTACCATAGCTATGTTTAACTTATTTCTTAACAAGTTATTAAATTAAATCTAACAAGTGTGATTGCACTTGAGAAAAACGTTGTGATTGCATTGAGAGAAAAATTAGCGGGAGAAGATTCTTTCCCTTTTAACACTACTTGATCAAAGAAGGATTCAAATGAGTGATTCTGTATAATGATTACAAGTTAGTGGATACTTTGAGTTGAAATCGGCGGTTGCAAACACTCAGGTTCTGTAGAGGTCGGAGTTATTAGAGATATTATAGCATTGGCCTCTGATTCTTGTTGATGTCTGAGGTGTTGTCTCACCCCACCCTCATACTGACCGTTACTATTTAGTTTGCATACTTATGTTGGGTTGTGTAGTGAGATTGTCTCAGCTGAACAATTGTAATTGTCTCCCATATAATTAGTATGAGAGGTTTAGTATGAGAGGTTGAAGAGTAGGAAACTTGATATTGATGGCGGAAAATTAATTTGAAGTTCATTCAATCTGATAAGAGGAGTTCCACAACTATGATTCTAAGAATAGGGTTACTAAAAATGAGTGCTCACACAAGAAGAAGAAAATAATTGAGAATACTTGTTTTTTATTCATGGTCCTTTCAACTAGGCTTAACATAGTTTAAATATAAAAACCAAATTTCAAAGAAGAATTAATTGGGTCAGCCCACAAACTAAAAACATAATATTAATTATTTTGTTATAAAATCTTGTATCCATTTGGACTGATTCTTTTTTCGTATGGGCCAGTTATCACTACTATCGGGTCCAATGATAATCTTGTCCTCAAAGTTGGGTTTGATAGAATTGTTGGATGGTGTGGTAAAAACTTTGGCACATTTAGATGGTCAGAAAGTTGGACCAGCGCTGGAGTGGAGAAGGGAAGAAATGTTGGTGAGTGGACTGTAGCGGAATTTGTTTTAGGGAAGTGGAAAAGGGTGTCAGCGCATTGTCCACTAAAGGCAAGTGGGTTACAGCTGGCTTCATGCATGATGAGATGGGGACAGTTGGCAGTAGGTGTGGCTCGAGGTGAGTGATTGCAGTGTTGGGAAGTGAACTATTGTTGTCGGAAACACGTGAAGCAACAGAGTGGGTCATAACATTGATGTCTTCAGTACTTTGAAAATTGACATTTGCTTTAAGAGAGTCTCTCCTTAAAGTTGTAGTTTCTCTGTGCATTGTATCTTCACTTTGCATGTCAATTGTTGCTTCCACTATTTTCTTCAACTCCTTGTAATCTTCTTTTCCAAACACTTCCTTTCCAAACACAACTGTATTTTCTGCATGCAACGCCGCTTCATTGTGCGATTCAGGTCTAGGAACTTGAGGTCGGTGGTTGTGAGTCTTAGTCTCCTCAAGTCATGTTGCATGTGGTTGATCTTCATCAGTGATGGTCTCAAAATCAGTTGGAATTGGTTGGAAATGTAGAACTGGGTCCGTACCATGAAAGGCGCGAAGTTGCGAGACGTGGAAAACAAGGTGGATCCTGGATGTGTTGGGAAGGTCCAGGTGATAAGCTACGTTTCCGATCCGTCGAAGTACTTTGAAGGGGCCAAAAAAACGCTTTGAAAGTTTGTTCGAGACACATTTTTGTACGGAGCTTTGGCGATACAGCTGTAGACGAAACAAAACCAAATCACCTTCGGCGAAGGTTACGTTTTATCTCTTTTTGTTACTTTGAGTTTCCATATAATTTGTGCTACACTCTAGATTTCTCTTTAAAATTCTAAGAACTTCATCTTTGTTTTGTAGGAAAACATCAACAGCTTCAAGGATGAGGAACCTGGGTCGTAATGGGGAAATGAAGGTGGAGGTCGATCGTAGAGGGCTTCGAAAGGGGACATGTTGATGGAGCTGTGGAGAGCGATATTATGCCAAAACTCTGCTAAGTGTAAGTATTGAAACCATTTTTTTGGTTGTTCACTTGTGAAGCAACATAGATATGTTTCTAAACAGCGATTAACAACTTCAGTTTGACCATCTGTTTCAGGGTGGTAGGCGGTGCTGTATTTCAAAGTTGTACCCTGTGCATGAAATAACTCTTTCCAAAAGGTGCTGAGGAAGAGGGGTTCACAGTCAAAAATAATTGTGCGTGGTATCCCGTGTAACCTATAGATCTCTACCGAGAAACGTAAGGCCAGGTCCTTGGCTATGAACTTGGTGGGGAGTCCAATGAAGTGACAAAACTTGCTGAGCCGATCACAAATTACCTAGATGACAATATGGCCAAACGAAACCGGTAAGTGTGTGATAAAATCCATAGTTAAATCTTCTCAAACTTGGTTCGGTACTGGTAATGGTTGAAGAATGCCTTGTTTCTTCTTAGTACTATACTTGTTTGTTTGACAAACCAAGCAAGTTTTAACAAATTCTTTCGTGTCTCTGTAAATGCCAGGACAAAGAAAAGCGCTAGAGACCTTAACAAGGGTCGGTTGAAGTCTTGAGTGGCCAGCAACGGGTGTGGAGTGGTATTTCGTCAAGATGCTTTATCTTAACTTGTCAATGAGAGGTATATAAATCTTGTCCTTGTAGTATAATATATTATCTTTGATGTAAAAAAAACATGATGTTTGGCCTCAGATAACACCTTTCTGACTAGGTCTTGTCCTTCGGGTTGCTTTTGGTAGTACTGTTTGAGCTGTGAAATCAGTTGGAGGATAGGGGAGGAAATGGAGAAGAACATGGCAACATCATCAGTGTGAATTCGACTTAAAGCGTCTGCAACTTGGTTAGATTTTCCAGGTTTGTAAAAAATCTCAAAATGATACCCTTGTAACTTCGCAGCTGTTTCCCGTGAAAATTGGAAAAAAAACCCGCTGATCTTCCAAATCTAAATTTGGTGACTCACAGGATCGATCAGATTGATCCTAGGACATGTGCTAAATTTTAATCTACAGAAAACATTAAAGACTGAACACTTCGACAGTGTTTATAAATAAAGGGCAATTGAAATGTATGGTTCGACAGAAATGTAAGAACGTTAAATTGAAAGAAAAGGGTACAAACTTTAATAAAAAGGCTTAAAAGAAACAAAGCGCAACGCTAAAGACGTAACTTGCAGAAAAATAAAGATGAACTCTTTTAAAATAAAATGAAAGTAAATTTTATTAAAGCATAAAAATGGTGTTTTTACATTACGTACATTCTCCCAAGACTCTTTTCTCTACAGGCGTATACTTTGAGTAAATTTGGAGTGACTTGTACAATAGTAAACACAACACCCCGAATCTTATTGCTAGAACCCCTATTTATAATAATAAAAGTAACTGCTGTCAACTTCCTAAGATAATCAACCCCTGACAAGTGTAGTGCTGCATGTATTCGCCTCTTAGATGTACGCCACTTGTCTCATTCAGGAATGAGAAAGCATAACTACTCCCTCCTTTATTTGAATTTCAAATTCTATTAGTATTTGGCCAGCATTCTCGGTCGAAGATGACTTCTTTAATCTTAAAAATATTTTCTAAGTTCCAAAAAGTCTTCCTTTCCTATGCGAGCGCCTTCGATTTCATTTGTTGTGGAGACCAAGTCGAAGGCTTCTTCTCATTACCTCGAGAAATTAATATTTTAACCAAAAACTCCAATTTAATGTGGGCGTCAAATTTATGAGCTAACAAATTGCCCCCCCCCCCCCCCCAAACGTTTTTTTCGACAATGCTGAAGAAAAAAGCCATTTTTTGATAGTGTCTTATTCAACGCCACCTTTCGACCCCACGTAGGTGTCAACGTAACTGACCACCCATGACTTTAAAAGAAACTGTTCAACTACTTTTCAAGCACGTTCATGACATCATGACCAATTATAAAAACAATTTCTTGAAAATCCCACCAAATCCCAGACCATCATCATCTCTCCTAAGACCTATGAGATCGTGGGCATAGGTAATAACTACCATCGCCCCCACTTTCTCTTATGGGACGCCACGTGTTCCACTACCTCTTAGTCCTCACTGATGAACAGTGACCTTTGATTACTTCCAGTCGTCTTATAAATAATCCCCTCAGAAATCATTTCTACTTTTTTCCACTCTAAGCAATCACTAAGCATTTCTTCCAAACACTCCCAACTTTTCTTCAGTAAACCCATTTTTCTTAAACCCTTAACAATGGCATCCTCCACTACTGCTATTCAAGATCAGAAGAAAAACCCAAAGGTCAAGGGGTCCAAGAGTGTGTCGTTGCTTCTTCCTTTTGCCATACTAGGAGGGCCTAAGGTGGTAAAGAACCAATAGTTCATCCATGAACCTCTCATAGAAGAGAAGAGACACATCTACGAATCACATGTAATAATTCTCGTGACTGTTTCAGATAAACCCCTAGCTTTAGCTGGTCCTCTATCTCCTTTAGGAACAAATTATTCAACCATTAGCGACTTCTTTCCCTCCTATCGCAAGACTAAACCATTAGGGCAGAAAGATCAAACAAAGGTAGACATTGAAGGTCCTGATAGTATAGCTTTGCACAACGTAGACCTGAAGTATCTGAATGATGGATCTAGGCTGTTCAAAGCAACTCCCTATTTCAAGGATTCTGACCTTTATTTGAACTGGTTGACCAAAGTAGAGAAGGTTAAGGCAGAAGCTTGGAAGAAAACTGGGATTTATGACTTGATCATGATGTCGAAGACAGGTCCCACTTACTGCCCCATTATGTTGGCCTCTTCTTTATATTTCTGGGATAGTAACCACTATACCTTTCACCTTCCTTGTGGGATGATGACACCCGCTAGTGGTGGTGCAGAAACCACTGCTAAGGCTGCCTCGACACCAGCCACAGTTCTTGTTGAGAGTGACAACTCTAGTCCTGCTGCTGAGGGTGTCAAGGTAACTCACGCCTCAATTTTCCTCGAAATTCCCCTTTACTTATACCTTGTTTCCTTTTACCATCACTGACTTCCCTTTCGATTCAGGCTGATGCAGGTGGCTCGAAGCCAACAATGGACAAATCTCCTTCTCCAACCACCATATTGAATAGCCAAGGTGAGCCCACCTACCATCCTACGTCTGATTTGGGCTTTGGAATGAGTTCACTTGGTGAAATTAATAAACCTGACTTTAAAACAGCTCCTCCTTCGCCTACAAAGACTGTTACCCAGCAGTCTCAAACTGATGGTTGTGATCATGAGGAAGATGATGCACTGCAGAATCTTGAGACATAAGATACGAGAGATGTCCATATGGAGGAAAACACTACTTCAGCTGATGAAGGCAATTCCCTAACGGACGATACTCTGGTGTCGAAAATGCTGATCTAGCAGGGAGTGAGGAGATGGAGGAAGATGATGAGACCATGCATCATTCTGAGCTGGACGGCCACAGTGGTGAAAATACTGGCGAAGAAATGGATGAAGACAAAAGATATGATGGCCAAAGTGAGGAGGAGAACACTGGGAAAGGTCCTAACAATGAGCCAACCCAAGTCGAGGTCGCTGCCACTCCAGTCACTCCTGCTTTTACTGAAGGCAAAGCAACATCCACTATGTATGAAACAGGCCTTACTGAAAAGGAACTTGACACCCTGAAGGTCAGCAACTCTCGACAATACATAAAGATCCTTCTTGGAAGTTGAGGAAGTTCCTCTGGCAAGACTTTTAGTTCTTCGACCTCTAAAGACCAACCTTCGAGCAAGCCTGAAGAGAATATCCTCCAAAAGATCAAAGAAAAAATATTTAGGGGTGACCTTTTCACTATCTTGCATATGGACCACGTTACCCACATCTCTTTGAAGAATCTTCTTCAACAAGTAGACATTCATGCTGTTTCCCCTGAGTCTTCCACCCTCATCCTAGAACTTGGCACTATGATTGACCAAGTTTATGGTGATCTCAAATGCATGCCTCAGATTGAAAAAAAAAACCATTTTGACAAAAATCGGCAGTGAGGCTGCCACTTGGGCTTCTTCCACTGAATCCGAGAACAGGGTAACCGAATTAGGGGAAACCAGGGAAAAGAACAAACAGGAGATTTCCTTTAATGAGAAAAAACATTGCTTCCTAGGAGCGAAAGATCGAGAAGCTTCGAGCCAAGATCTCAAAGGCCAACAAACGTAATGCTGAATTGTCTGCCTTCGACGACTCTAGTCTCTCAAAAGAACTTGATAATGCCATAACCTTTACTGAGGAAGCTCAGCAACTGGAGAAAGAAGTTGCACGCTTAAGGTATGACAAAACCTTGTGCAAACGATGTCTTGCTCTCCAAAAGTCGAAATATCAGAAGATGAAAGAGAATCTCCCATTTTAACTTGTTAATTTCCTTGTAACGTTTACTTTTGGATATTGTGTGTAATAGCCTTTCAGACTTTATTATGTAATGATTTCGAGCCATTTTGGCCTTTATAAATACCATTTTGGCTCTACCTTATACATTGGATTATTCTCTAGAGATTTTAATTTCTTGAAGCGCTGGTTTATATTTTTTCAAATATTTGCCATTTACTTTCAAGATCCTTTTATCCTTGTTTAATTATTCGACTTCATAGGCTCTATTAAAAAAAATACTTGCGTAATTTGGAATGGGCCTTCCGATTTTGGGGACCATTTGCCCAAGGCTCTGACCTTTCAATCCATAAGCAAGATTACCCTCCAAACCAAGTCTCCAGAATAAAAGGTCTTAACTTAACCTTTTTATTGTAATACTTTTCTACTCTCTTCTTTTGTCTTCTCAAAAGTTCTAGAGATTTAAGTATTTCTTCGTCCAAATCTACCAACTCATCTAACATCATATTCCAATACGACTCGCGAGGAATTTCATGATGTCTCTGAATCCTAGTTGAATATAGGTAGATTTCAACGGGTAATACTGCATCGTGAACAAAAGTCAGTCGGAATGAAGTAGTGTTGGTGGCTTCTTTGGGGGAGGTTCGACATGCCCAGAGGATCTGGTCTAACGTCTTATGCCAATTTCTAGGCTTCTTTCCCACATGCTTTTCTATTAAACCAATCACTACTTTATTAGCCGCTTCGACTTGACCATTAGCCTGAGCATAATAAGGTGCAGAGGTTAAGAGTTTGAATCCGATCTCCTTAGCAAACTCCTGCATCTTTCGACCAGTAAAAACTGACCCTTGATATGTTGTGATTGTTTCTGGGATTCCGAACCTGTAGATGATGTACTTTTGAATAAACTCGATTACTTCCTCTTGATCCACCTTTGGTAAAGGTACCTCTTCAATTCACTTCGTAAAGTAGTCAATCCCTACCAGAATGTATTTCTGATTTTTGGAGGATGCGGGTCGAATCTCTCCAATCAAGTCCAAAGCCCAACCTCTGAAAGGCCATGGTTTGACTATGGAATGTAATTTGCTTGCCGGGACATGTTGTATACCAGTGTGGACTTGGCATTCCTGGCAGCCCTTGGCAAATTCAATACAATCTTTTAACATAGTAGGCCAATACATGCCTTGACGAAACAGTAGCCATTTCATCTTACGGCCTACTTGGTATGCCCCACACGCCCCTCTATGGACCGTCGATAGGGCCGAATATGCCTCTGATTCACTAAGGCATTTAAGTAAGACCCCCTCATGGGTATTTTTAAATAACTCGTTTCCTAGAAGAACGTAACTTAGAGCTTGATACTTGACCTTACGCTCTATGGACGCTGTTGGATTACGTAAGTACTCGACTAAAGGCTTCCTCCAGTCTTTATTCGTCAGACTATCTACTATAAAAATCTCAAAGTTTTCCTCATCATCATATCCAAAATTCGTTGCTTCTAGATCTGATGGACGTAATCCAACGGACACGACTTTACCTCTAGCTTCGATTGCCTCCTGTAAGCTTTCCTTCGAAACTTTATACCTGGAGGCAATCTGAGCTAAGTCATTCACCACTTGATTCTTCAGTCGAGGTATATGTCGAATGCTTGCTATTTCAAATTTTTTCAGTAGTCTATTGGCTATTACAAAGTACATGATAAGATTTTCTTTAACACACTTGTACTCCTTTGTAATTTGCTTTATAACCAACTATGAGTCTCCCATTATTTCGACTCGAGTTGCCCCCAATTCTAGCAAAATTTCAAGTCCTGCTATTAAGGCCTCATATTCAGCCTCGTTGTTTAAACAAAGTCCTTCAACTTTGTACTTAAATTTTGTTGGAATTTTTTCAGGCGAAATAATTAGCACGCCAATGTCTGTTCCCTCTTTATGGCTGGAGCCATCAAAGTATAACTTCTAAGGTTCCAGTTCGACGTAATTCAAAGTACTTTCATTTATGGAGTGGTCGACTATAAAGTTTGCTACCACTTGTCCTTTAACTGCCTTCAAAGGCCTATATGTTAAAGAATACTCTGTCAATGCTACTGCCCACTTGCCAAGTCGACTATGCAAGATAGGTTTAGACAACATATGTTTGATAACATCAAAGTGAGATGAAACATAAACATCAACTGCCTTTATATATTACTTCAGTTTTGTACAAGAGAAATACAAGCATAAACATAATTTTTCTATCATGCTATACCTAGTTTCTACATCATTCAAAACTCTAATGAGGTAGTATATGGCTCTTTCGACGCCATTCTCATCCTCTTGAGCCAACATGCTCCCTAAAGTTTTGTCTGACGCTGCTATGTACAACCTCATACTCCTATTCCTACAAGGTGGTGAAAGAACTGGAGAATGGCTTAGGTAGTCCTGATCTTGTCGAAGGCTTCTTGTTGACCTTGCCCCCACTCGAACCCCTCTTTATTGAACTAAAGAAATGGTGAAAAAGCCTGCGTTTTTTCCGCTTAGGTTTGATATGAACCTTCTCAAGAAGTTTATCTTGCCCAACAGTGATTGCATCTCCTTTTTTATCGATGGTGCTTTCGCTTCCATGATGGCTTTGGTTTTGTTTTGATTAATCTCGATCCCCTTTTTATGGACCACAAAGCCTAGAAAATCCCTGCCTGCACACAAAACGCACACTTAAGAGGATTCATTTTAAGACTATATCTTCTCATCCTCTCAAAGGATTGTCGAAGATGGTCTAGGTGATTCTTCCCTGAAATAGACTTAACCACAATATCATCAATATATATTTGCATGAAAGTATCTATATAATCATGGAAGACTGAGTTCATTGCTCGCTGATATGTTGCCCCAGCATTCTTGAGACCAAAAGGCATCACTACCCATTTGTAGGTGCCTAAGGCTCCAGGACATCGAAACGCTGTTTTGGGGACATCATCTTCAGCAATGAAGATTTGGTTATAACTAAAGTATCCATCCAACATACTAAGATACTTGTGTCCTGCGACAAAATCGACTAGCATTTCTGCCACAGGCATAGAATATTCATCCTTTGGAGTTGAAGAATTTAGATCTCTAAAGTCTATGCAAACTCTTAGAGAACCATTCTTTTTAATAACATGTACAATATTAGCCAACCATTTGACATACCTGGCAGTGCGGATGAACTTGCATCAAAGGAGTCTTTTGAATTCCTCTTTTATTTTCGAGAAAATTTCTGAGGCGAACCGCCTTGGATTCTGTTTGACTGGCTTCTTCCCAGGCTTGATTAGCAATTTGTGTTAGACCAATTCTCTCTTTAAACCAGGCATCTCATCATAGTCCCAGGCGAAAAAATCTTTAAATTCTTGCAGTAGCTGGATGACTTCAACCTTAAGTTGTGGGTCAAGATTGGCGCTAACATATGTTGGCCTTCTGGTCACTCCTTCTCCTAGGTCAACTTCTTCCAATGGGTCATGTGCTAACATCTTAATGTCGTTCGCCAATGGATCCTTTTCAAATCCCAGAGGCTTTTCATCATAGATGGCATCAAGCCTCTGGCTTTGTTCCATACCCTGAACCTTATCAGGTGGTTCTGAGTCGAAGATTGGCGCTAACATATGTTGGCCTTCTAGTTACTCCTTCTCCTAGGTCAACTTCTTGTAAGAACACAGATTGTGTCTTAGTAATACCTCTATGTTTTGATGATAACATTAATGATAATTTGTATACAAGAATTATGCTCTCTAAATTTGTTCTAAACTGTTTTCTACAGGCACAAAAGATTTTAATCTTAAAGAGCAAATTTGATGTGAACAATGAATTCTGAATGGCTCAAGAGCATCTGAAGATTAGAAGAATCTGAAGTATAAGAGCTTAGTTATCAAGATTCTGAAGATTCAACACGCTGCATCTATTATCAAGAATCTGAATGAAAGAAGACTCTAAGTGAAGAGACTCTGAATGAGAGAAGACTCTGATCTGAGTGAAAACTCTGATCTAAGAGCATGTTACGCTTCAAGCACACAGCTGCACCAGACTCTGATTCATCAACATCTGAAGAACATCTTAGGCTCTGAAGTTTCCAGAAGGTTCTGAATACTGAAGACTCTGATATTGATTGATGATCTGAACTATCTGAAGAATTATTTGAAGAAGATTATTTTAATATATCCGTTGGAATATGCCAGCAAATCTTTCCTTAATTGGGATAGACAAAATTCTCTGCAAGAATATTATTCCTCTGGTACATTCCATATATGGTATAATCACAGCTCAGCAGACAATTGCTACACCCACTATTTGTGCGCCGTCTCTCTGCTGCAATAGTACAAAGGACAGTACTATTTTGATATTGGAAATATCTTCTCCAACGGTAAAATATTCTCTCCAATATTCAAGTGGCTATATAAAGGATATCATAGCTCATTCTTCAAGTGCCGGATTAAGACGAAATTGACAAACTTATTGCAAGAACTCTCTCACGCTAAAAGCTCTTATATTCTTCACTGTTCATACATTGTTCTAAACTTAGAGAAATAACACAGTTGTGTTTATAGCTTTCATAGAAGCATTTCTTACTCTTTCATTGTATTACATTAATTTGTAAAGGAAGTTTTCCTTAAGAGGATCTAGGTTAGATCAGTAGCTCTTAAGAAGACTAAGAACAGTTGTTCTTAGGTGTTGCTATTTGTAATCAGTTGATTTGAATAGTGGATTAAGTCCTTGTTGAGAAAGGCAAATCACTCTTGAAAAGGGTGGACTGGAGTAGTTGAGTTCAACGAACCAGGATAAAAATACTTGTGTTTTTATCTTTGATTATTTTCTGTCATACTTATTCAACCCCCCTTCTAAGTATTTTCTCACCTTCAGTTGGCATCAGAGCTCCGGTTCTGAGTGTGCATTCGCTTAACCGTGACAGATAAAGATCCAGTGAGAAAAATTACTCTGTTATTTATTTGGTTGCTAATATGGGTGATATTCCTACATCAAGCAACAAATATGAAGGAGACAGAATCAGCACCAAACCTCCAATGTTTGATGGAGAAAAATTTGATTATTGGAAAGATAGACTTGAAAGTTTTTTCTTGGGGTATGATGCTGATCTCTGGGATTTAGTCATTGATGGATATGAACATCCTACTAAGGATGGCAAAAAGATTGATAGAAAATCAATGACTGAGGAGCAGAAGAAAGAATTCAAGAATCATCACAAAGCCAGAACCATACTTCTGAATGTAATCTCTCATACAGAGTATGAAAAGATTACCAACAGAGACACTGCTCATGATATGTTTGAGTCTCTCAAAATGACTCATGAGGGAAACACTCAGGTGAAAGAAACAAAGGCTCTGGCGCTGATACAGAAGTATGAAGCGTTCAAAATGGAAGAATCTGAGAACATTGAGACTATGTTTTCCAGATTTCAGATTCTAACAGCTGGGTTGAAAGTTCTGGACAAGGGCTACTCAACATCTGATCATGTCAAGAAGATCATCAGAAGTCTTCCTACCAGATGGAGACCTATGGTGACTGCATTGAAGCTGGCCAAGGATCTGAACAAAATCTCATTAGAAGAACTCATCAGTTCTTTGAGAAGTCATGAGATTGAGCTGGAGGAAGATGAACCCCAGAAGAAAGATAAAGGTAAATCCTTAGCTTTTAAATCTAACAAATCTGTTAAAGCTTTGCAGGTTAATGAAGAAAGCTCTGAGGAATCATCTTCTGAAGAAGAAGATGAACTATCTATGCTGTCCAGAAGGATCAACAAACTCTGGAAGCACAAAGGGAAGAAGTTCAACAACTTCAGAAGATCTGATCAAAAGAGAGAATCTTCTGGACACAGAAGATCTAGCAAGAAAGAGATCACTTGCTTTGAATGTAAAGAACCTGGACACTACAAGAGTGAATGTCCCAAACTTCAAAAGGAAAAACCCAAAAGGAAGTTTGATAAAAAGAAAAAGGTTCTGATGGCTACATGGGATGACTCAGATGAATCTGAATCATCTTCTGAATCTGAGGAAGAATGTGCAAATGTTGCGCTGATGGCCAACACAAATGATCAAGATGAAGGAACGTCATCATCTGAATCTGAGTCAGAATCAGACTCTGACTCTGAAGAGGTATTTTCTGAACTCTCCAGAGCTGAACTTGTTGAAAGTTTATCTGACATGTTGGAAAGCTACAGCAAGATTAAACTCAAATACAAGAAGCTGAAAAGCAATCTTGAATCTGAGATTGATCTTCTGAGAACAGAACTTGTTGAGCAGAAAGAAATGAATTTAAAACTCAAAAATGATTTAGAAACAACTCAACAAGAATCTGATACTGAAACAGAGTCAAGTGAAAATATTTTAGAAAAATATGACTCCAGTTTTAGAAGATTCCTCACTAAAAGCATAGACAGAAGCAAAATGGCTTCTATGATCTATGGTGTTAGTGGGAACAACAGAAGAGGCATTGGATGTGAATCCTCCTCTGGAAGCAATCCAAAGTCTGTTGATAAACTCTTCATCAAGAAGACTCCTCTGTATTCTCATTTTAAGTTTGGTCATCTGAATGATATTAAACATACAAGCTCTGAAAAGAGTACTTATGTGTTTAAGCCAAGGGTTAGCCAGAATAAACACTATGTTGAAAAACAGAAGTTTAGGCAAAACCACAGAACATCTAACCCCAAAGGACCCAAGAAGATCTGGGTACCTAAAAGTCAAATAATACCTGTTGCAGATGTTCTTAGCAGCAAAATCCAGACACCAATCATGGTACCTGGACTCTGGATGCTCACGACATATGACGGGCGAAAGGTCTATGTTCCAAAGCCTGGAACTTAGATCTGGAGGGGACGTGAAATTTGGAGGGAACCAGAGGGGCAAGATCATTGGCTCTGGTACAATAGGTAATGGTAACTTACCCTCTATTTCAAATGTTCTGTTAGTTGAAGGATTGAAACATAATCTATTGTCCATAAGTCAATTAAGTGACAATGGTTATGATATCATCTTTAATCAAAAATGTTGCAAAGCTGTATGTCAAAAGAATGGTTCTATCCTGTTCAGTGGAAAGAGGAAAAACAACATTTACAAAATTAACCTTTCAGAACTTAAAGTTCAAAATGTAAAATGCCTTTTATCTGTGAATGATGAGCAATGGGTCTGGCATAGAAGATTGGGACATATTAATATGAGACGTATATCTCAGATTAATAAACTCAATCTGGTCAGAGGACTCCCTAATCTGAAGTTCAATTCAGATGCTCTGTGTGGCGCATGTCAAAAGGGTAAATTTTCAAAATCTCATTTTAAACCAAAAAATGTTGTTTCCACCTCTAGACCATTGGAATTACTTCATATTGATCTGTTTGGACCAGTGAAAACTGCATCCATCAGAGGCAAGAAGTATGGGTTAGTCATTGTAGATGACTACAGCAGATGGACATGGGTAAAGTTTCTAAAACACAAGGATGAGTCTCATTCTGTGTTCATTGACTTCTGCAATCAAGTCCAGACTGAAAAAGAATGCAAAATTATTAAAGTCAGAAGTGATCATGGTGGCGAATTTGAAAACAAATATTTTGAAAAATATTTTTCTGAAAAAGGAATTGCACATGATTTCTCCTGTCCTAGAACTCCACAACAAAATGGAGTTGTAGAGAGGAAAAATAGAACATTGCAAGAAATGGCCAGAACCATGATCAACGAGACGAATCTGGCAAAATACTTTTGGGCAGAAGTAATAAATACAGCATGTTATATTCAGAACAGAGTGTCTGTAAGACCTCTTCTGGAAAAGACTCCCTATGAATTGTGGAGAAACAGAAAGCCCAACATTGCTTATTTTCATCCATTTGGATGTATTTGTTATATGCTTAACACTAAAGATCATCTGAACAAGTTTGATTCCAAAGCACAGAAGTGTTTCATGCTTGGTTATTCTGAACGCTCTAAAGGCTACAGAGTATTCAATACTGAAACACAGATTGTGGAAGAATCTATTCATGTTAGATTTGATGATAAGCTTGGCTCTGAAAAGCCAAAGCAAGTTGAAAGTTCTGCAGATAGAGAAGTTATTCTCACAGACTCTGAAGGCTCAGAGGCAGACAAGACTAAAGACAAAGACTCTGAAGCAAATCCAGATGCTACGCCTCTAACTTCCCAACTTGACAATCTGCATATTTCTGAAAGACCAACAGTCAGAGGATCTTCTTCCAGAATGAAAGCTTCTCATCCAGAGGATGTGATAATTGGAAAGAAAGATGATCCAATAAGGACAAGAGCATTTCTCAGAACTTCTGAATCTTCCTTCTGTGGCTTAGTGTCAATTATAGAACCTACATCTGTTGATGAGGCTCTGGAAGATAATGAATGGATTTTAGCTATGCAAGAGGAGCTGAATCAATTCACAAGGAATGAAGTCTGGGATCTGGTTCCAAGACCTAAAGGTTTCAATGTTATTGGAACAAAATGGGTTTTCAGAAATAAACTTAATGAAAAAGGAGAAGTTGAAAGGAACAAAGCAAGACTGGTTGCTCAAGGCTACAGTCAACAAGAAGGCATAGACTACACAGAAACATATGCTCCTGTTGCAAGGTTAGAGTCTATACGCTTGCTTATTTCATTTGCTGCTCAACATAACATCACTCTTTATCAGATGGATGTTAAAAGTGCTTTTCTTAATGGAATTATAGAAGAGGAAGTGTATGTCCACCAACCTCCTGGTTTTGAAAATGAAAATTTTCCAGATCATGTTTACAAACTGAAAAAATCTCTTTATGGACTAAAACAAGCTCCCAGAGCTTGGTATGAGAGGTTGAGTAATTTTCTTCTGAAGAAAAATTTCATCAGAGGAAAAGTGGATACCACACTATTTTGTAAAACCATTAAGAAAGATTTGTTGATTTGTCAAATTTATGTAGATGATATTATTTTTGGATCAACAAATATTATGCTTGGAAAGGAGTTTGCTAAATGTATGCAGGAAGAATTTGAGATGAGCATGATGGGAGAACTGAAATTCTTTCTGGGAATCCAAGTAAATCAGACTCCAGAGTGCACCTACATACATCAGACCAAGTATGTTAAAGAGCTTCTGAAGAAGTTTAACATGCTGGATAGCAAAATGGCAAAGACTCCAATGCATCCTACAAGCACTCTAGGTAAGGAAGAGGTAAGTAAGAAGGTAGATCAGAAACTCTACAGAGGTATGATAGGATCTCTTCTTTATTTGACTGCTTCTAGACCAGACATTCTGTTTAGTGTTTGTTTATGTGCTAGATTCCAATCAGATCCTAGAGAATCACACTTAACTGCTGTTAAGAGGATTCTAAGGTATCTGAAAGGTACTGCTAATGTTGGTTTGTGTTACAGAAGATCTGACAAATATTCACTAGTTGGATTCTGTGATGCTGACTATGCTGGAGATAGAGTTGAGCGCAAAAGTACTTCTGGAAGCTGTCAGTTTCTTGGAAGTCATCTAATCTCGTGGTACAGCAAGAAGCAACCAACAATTGCACTATCAACCACAGAGGCAGAATACATTGCTGCTGCTGGGTGTTCCACTCAGATGCTCTGGATGAAGAGTCAACTAGAAGATTATCAAATCTATGAGAGTAATCTTTCTATCTTCTGTGACAATACTTCAGCTATATGTTTATCCAAAAATCCAATTTTACACTCTAAGGCTAAACATATAGAGATTAAACATCATTTCATCAGAGACTATGTTCAGAAGGGTGTAATAAATTTAGCCTTTGTTGATACAGATCATCAATGGGCAGATATTTTCACAAAACCCCTTGCTGAAGATAGGTTTAAGTTTATTCTGAAAAATATTTGTATGGATTTCTGTCCAGAGTAATATTTCTCAGAGTCAACTTCTCAGATGCTAAGTGTTTAACACTCTGAAGTGTTTCATCTGTTTTGCTTGTTTAATTTATCTGTGATTTATTTTTTGTGAAACTCTGTACTGACCATCTCAGAGGATCTGAAAGCTGAAAACGTTTCATTTCTTAAGAGTTACAGAATCACATGCAAAGCAAACACGTGTCACTCAGAATCTGAAAAGATGGAGTACACCTACTGATTATGACGTTTAAGGTATTGCTTTGAAAATCTCAATCTGTCTTGATTTTCCCCCAAATGTCATATCATAATTAAAAATGATTACTTTTCATTTAATGCAAACGTGCGTATGTGTCCTATGTATGTCTGTTGTGTTTCCCATGCGTGTTTTATTTGTCTATATAAACCACTCTCTTAACACATTCACACTTTTCACATTCTCAAACACATATGCGTTTTTGCTTGTTGTTCTCTCTCTTCGCAAACCCTAAAAGAACCCAGAAATCTTCATCTTCTTCATCATCATCAACAATGGCATCCACTTCAAAAGCTGTTACTACCAAAGATGCTACCACTATCATAGAACCAGTACGCACTCTCCTAACTCCTGTTGATTCTCTAGAAGTGCTGTGTGAAAGCTTCGTGGATTTAGAAGACCTTGCTGAAAATGGGTTTGATCTGATTCCTTCAATCAAAGCACAAGGCTGGGACGGTTACTTTGATAGGCTTATGGGTCCTGGGTATCCAAAGTTAGTGAAGGAGTTTTGGATCCATGCATTTGCTACTCCAAAGTTCGTTCATTCCTCTGTGCTGGGTAAGAAGATTGTTATCACTGAAAATCTGATCAGGAAACTCATAGGTTTCACGGCAACTGATGGAGTAACCTCTCTGTCTTCTGCGCGTGAAGACCTGAAAGATGTTTGTCAAGAAATCTGCACTACTGGTGAACCTTGTAAGAAGGTTAAGTTTTTGAAACCCACTTACAAGATTTGGGCTAAGATTTTCTTGAACACCATTTTTCACAGACCCTCTTCAAACTCATCTGACTATGTTAATGCTGCACAACTGTACTTCATGTATTGTTTACACCAAAACATTCAGATTGATCTTCCTTATCTGTTGTTTAATCATCTGGTATCTCACGTCAAGGAAACAAGGGAAACAGCCAGAGATAAAACTGGAAAAGTCAGAACATGGATTCCTATGGGAAGGCTGATTTCAGATATTCTGATAGAAAACCAACTTGTGGCGCATCTGCAAGAGGCTGGGTTGACAGAAGATCTGAATTTTATAATTGGCTCTGAAATAAATGGTTTAACTCTGAGAAGGATGAAACTGGTTGAAGATTTATCTGAGAAACCAAGGAAAACTAACTCTGAAGAAGTTAGGGGAAGAAGGATTCCTGTTGAGGATTTTCCTTTATTCACCTCAGATGAACCAAGGGAACTTATTGCTGAGTATATTGCTCGCTGCATCAGAGATGGTGTTGAGATTCCTGCCAATCTTGTGCAGAAGGAAGGCCAAGTTCTTCCTGATCTGACAAGGGAAAGAAGACGTAAGAGAAAAGCTGATAAAGAAGGTCATCAGAAGAAAAGAAAGCATTCAGATGCTGAAAAGAAGAAGAAAAGAAAGAAGCTGAAGAAGGTTCAACAAAATCCTCCTGCAGCAACTTTTGAAGAAATAAGAGATACTCTGAAACAGGTATTTAACACTGATTCTAATCCTGTTCATCATTCTGCTACCCCCACACCATCTGACTCACCCCTCATATTTAAAAGATCTAGACCATCTGAGATTCAAACACCACAATCCAAACAAACTCAACAAACAACACCACAACCTCAAAACACCATCCCAGAACATACCATTCCAGAGGATGTTCACCCTGAACACTCTGAACAACCTGAAAATCTCATTAATTCTAATGAGATATTAGATATCACACCCTTAAACCGTTCTATCATTTTATCTTCAACTTCTGAAAAATCTAACCAATCTGATACATCATCTGATGATGAATCATCTGGTTTCATTAATGAATGCTTGAATGATCTCAAACAACCTCGTACTGAGAGTGTTTGGAAACAACTTTTTAAATCTCCCACTTCTGAACATCCACCCTCTCCACAAAATTCCCCAACTCAAACTCTCACTCCACAACCTCTTGAAATCCAAAACACTCCACAACCAACATCTGAACCACAAACCACCCAACAAACATCTGAACCACAAAACAACCAACCATCATCTGAACATCCATCTTCACAACCTCAACCTTCTGAACCACAAACATCTGAACATCCATCCTCACAACCTCAACCTTCTAAACAAACACCACAAACACAACCAACCCAACCCAGAATCCCTGATGAAGCAGAATTGGGATCAAGTGTTTATAATCTGTTAAGAGATTTTGAAAAGGATAATGTCTCAGACTTTGCTGACATTATGGATGTGTGCATGACTACTATGGACAAAGAGGCTGCTAATGCTGTTTGGAAGAAATATCTTTACAGACTGAATAGGGAGGCTTTGAAAATCAGGACTCAATGTCTTAGATTGTCAAAAGTAAGGTTTGCTGCTTATCAGAAACGGATTAAGAGAAACCCTCCTCCTATTCTTCTTCTAGAAGCTCCTCCACCTCCAGAAATTCCTGCACCTGATGTCACTCAGATTGTTTCAGAATCCACTGTTCCAGAATCTTCTATTTCAGAATCTACAAATCTTCAGAAGGATGTCAAAGAACTAAAGGACTTTATGGTTGATCAAAAGAAAACAAATGAGGAAATGAAAACTTGGATGGCTAAGCAAGATGAAAATTCAGAAAGAATTACAGCACTGCTGCAACTCATTGCTTCTCAACAAGCCTCATCTGCTAAACCTACCTGATGTTTTGCACAAGTTCTTCATGTTTTGCTTTGTTTTGATTTTCTTCTGATATGTTTTGTTTGCTTCTATCTGAATCTGGATGTTATCTTAATGACAATGATCTTTTTGCCTATCTGAATATGTGTTTCTTCTGCATCTTTACTGTCTTTTAAAATTCTTTTTGATTATGACAAAAAGGGGGAGAAACAAAATAGAATCTGATTGTTCAAATCTATAAGCAATTATCTGAACTAAGTCAGACATGTTACTAACATTCTTTGAATTTAAGTGGCAACCAGGCTATCTGATAAATTTCATTGAATCTAACCAGACTCTGACAAATTTATCTAACCAGACTCTGACAAATTTCATTGAAGTTTTTCCTGAGATCTATCTTTTCAGAACCTGATCAAAAATAGCTAAATCTGAGTAGACCAGACTCTGATATCTAACCTTGAGTACTATGATCTAAAAGATAACTCAAGACAGGAAATGGCAAGATAAACAACCAGGTGTTCTGAAGTTGTTCATCTGTCATCAAGCTTCAATATGACATCAAACTTTGGCATCAAGCGTTAATATGGCATCAAGCTTTGACTCTAGAAGTCAAACATATGTCAACAAGGATTTGTCAACCAGGCTTCAATCAGGATATTAACCAGGCTTCAATCAGACTCTGAATCTGAAATGTAATCAGGCTCTGAATCTGAAATGTACTCAGAAAGGGAAGTATCTACTTCCATTAGAGTATTCTTTTCAGGGGGAGATTGTTAATCTCAGGGGGAGTAATTTCAATTCATACTTTTATTGAACAAATTGCTCATGTTTTGTCATCATCAAAAAGGGGGAGATTGTAAGAACACAGATTGTGTCTTAGTAATACCTCTATGTTTTGATGATAACATTAATGATAATTTGTATACAAGAATTATGCTCTCTAAATTTGTTCTAAACTGTTTTCTACAGGCACAAAAGATTTTAATCTTAAAGAGCAAATTTGATGTGAACAATGAATTCTGAATGGCTCAAGAGCATCTGAAGATTAGAAGAATCTGAAGTATAAGAGCTTAGTTATCAAGATTCTGAAGATTCAACACGCTGCATCTATTATCAAGAATCTGAATGAAAGAAGACTCTAAGTGAAGAGACTCTGAATGAGAGAAGACTCTGATCTGAGTGAAAACTCTGATCTAAGAGCATGTTACGCTTCAAGCACACAGCTGCACCAGACTCTGATTCATCAACATCTGAAGAACATCTTAGGCTCTGAAGTTTCCAGAAGGTTCTGAATACTGAAGACTCTGATATTGATTGATGATCTGAACTATCTGAAGAATTATTTGAAGAAGATTATTTTAATATATCCGTTGGAATATGCCAGCAAATCTTTCCTTAATTGGGATAGACAAAATTCTCTGCAAGAATATTATTCCTCTGGTACATTCCATATATGGTATAATCACAGCTCAGCAGACAATTGCTACACCCACTATTTGTGCGCCGTCTCTCTGCTGCAATAGTACAAAGGACAGTACTATTTTGATATTGGAAATATCTTCTCCAACGGTAAAATATTCTCTCCAATATTCAAGTGGCTATATAAAGGATATCATAGCTCATTCTTCAAGTGCCGGATTAAGACGAAATTGACAAACTTATTGCAAGAACTCTCTCACGCTAAAAGCTCTTATATTCTTCACTGTTCATACATTGTTCTAAACTTAGAGAAATAACACAGTTGTGTTTATAGCTTTCATAGAAGCATTTCTTACACTTTCATTGTATTACATTAATTTGTAAAGGAAGTTTTCCTTAAGAGGATCTAGGTTAGATCAGTAGCTCTTAAGAAGACTAAGAACAGTTGTTCTTAGGTGTTGCTATTTGTAATCAGTTGATTTGAATAGTGGATTAAGTCCTTGTTGAGAAAGGCAAATCACTCTTGAAAAGGGTGGACTGGAGTAGTTGAGTTCAACGAACCAGGATAAAAATACTTGTGTTTTTATCTTTGATTATTTTCTGTCATACTTATTCAACCCCCCCTTCTAAGTATTTTCTCACCTTCACTTCTTTCAATGGGTCATGTGCTAACATCTTAATGTCATTCTCCAGTGGATCCTTTTCAAATCCCAGAGGCTTTTCATCATAGATGGTATCAAGCCTCTGGCTTTGTTCCACACCCTGAACCTTATCAGGTGGTTCTGGGTCGAAGTCCTTACCAGAACCTTCTTGGTGAAAATCAAACTTGGCTATGTCGGCCATATGTTCATTAGTAGCCTCCAAAGCCTTCTGTAATTTGGTTTCAGCCACAGAGGCCGAAATTCTCCTCAATGCCTCGAACTCAGTCATATCACTGAATTCTC
The DNA here is from genome assembly GCA_963859935.3 of Lathyrus sativus. NCBI lineage: Eukaryota > Viridiplantae > Streptophyta > Magnoliopsida > Fabales > Fabaceae > Lathyrus > Lathyrus sativus. Next base: position 438,536,771 of record OZ012739.1, on the reverse strand, counting down.
TTCCCCACCCTGTGGGGTCCACTGCAGGCTTGCCAAGGTATGGGAGCCTTTCTCCTGGCACTTCCTTATCCCACCGAAACCCACCAACAAGGTGTAAGTAGAATGAGAAGAATGTCTCATCATCTGGGACGAATTCAAAGTCTGCTGGGGCACAAGGGGAATTACTAGCCAGATGTTTGTCGAACTGTCTTCGGTCGATATGATTTGTAGGTGCTTTGAAATACCCCTGATCAGCTTCGATGTTCTCCACTATGCCATTTTGTCTGCAAATGGTGATTCTTTGATGCATTGAAGATGGCACTGCACCAATGCCATGTATCCACTCTCGTCCCAATAACAGATTGTAATTAGCCTTTATTTCTACCACCATGAAGACAATAGGTCTAGTAATCGTCCTAACTGTCAAGTCGACTTGTATCACACCTATTGTAGAGCCAAATTTCCCTTTGTAATTTGAAAGAACCATATTATGTGGCTTTGTGTCGGTGTCATATTTGCCAATTTTGTTCAGTAAGAAGTGTGGCATCAAATTTACCGTTGCGCCACAATCCACCAGAATTTTGTTCACAAGTATGTTTTCTACCTTCCCACTGATGTAAAGAGGCTTCAAATGACTTTTCATTGCCTCTGTAGGTCGCTCGAAGAAGGCATTATGTTTTTCCACGCACCCGTTGTTCATGATATAGTAACACACATGCTTGTGTGCCGCCATTTCTGCCTCAGTGTAAGAATCCAGATTTTTGACCTCTGTAATTTGGTCGAAGTCCCTGGGCATTACAGATACCACATTGACTAGGATATCCAAAGAGGCATCAGAGTCAGAGTCAAAGTTATCCGTCATCTCTTCATCATCCTCGACTGTCCTTTTATGTTCAACCTCTTGAGAGGGGAACAATTTTCGCCCCACAGGCATTTTCTCAGTAATTTTAAGTTGATTCCCTTTGTTATTAGTAGGGGCATTAGTGTTGGACTCTCCCTGGTTCTTCGATGAGGCCTCCCGGAGGGATTTTCTTCTTCTCTGTTCCCTACTCCATTGAGATCGTGACATCGGGTTCTTCCCTTTGTAATTCTCAGAGACATGTCCAGTTTTGAAGGATTGAAACTCCTTTCGATAGGTGATCGAAGAACCACGGTTGACATCAAAGTTCTTCCATTTATGTTGTCCTTTCTTTCTGTCCTCATTCAGTCTGACCCATTTACCGTTAGAAATTTCAGCAAATGGCTTAAAGGTAGTAGGCCTTGCTCTTGGTGCTCTAGCATTAGACTCAGATTGTCTTAGATCGAAGCTTCGAGGGCCATGATTGGCCTTTTCCCACTTTTGCTTCGCCTTTCGCACCCCTTCAAGTTTCTGGGCAGCCTTCTGATCGAAGGTTGTGTTGCATCTGGGGCACAACATGACATCAGACCCTTTCTTTTGGCAGCGATGAAGGAATTTGACAATGGTCTCCTCCTGTCTTGGATATGCCATTTTGTTGCACTCTTCTTGATAACTTGCTTCGTCGTCCTCCATGGTCTTATGTGGTGTTATTTCGACCATATTTACGTCCATGTCGACGTCATCACTTAGGTTCAGACTATAAAATTCCAACTCAAGGCCTTCAGCAGCCTCATCTACCTTAACAAAACCATCCCCAACTTCTTTGGTTACCAGCATCAGATTGGAATCTTTATTGACCCCATCACTCAAGTCATTAGTAACTTTGTCGAAGCCTTCAGCGGCCTCCCTCATGAGTTTTTTTGCGGTATTATTTCCAAGGCCTATAATGACCTTGGCTAGAACAGTATCATTGGTAAAATCTTCAGTAATTTCCACCATATTAATCGAATAGTCGAAGTCATCAGCAATTTCGACCATATGCACTTCTATGGGATCGACATAGTGGGAATCCATCGCTTGCAATGGATCAAAGTCAATTTTCATTTAACTATTACTTTTCTCTTGAAACTCCAGTCTTCCCTCTTGGATAGCACTCTGAACCAAATGCCTGAAAAGAAAACATCAAGAAATTTTATGACCCAAAAAATTATGGTACTTACAAAATCCTCTCTTTTTTCTTTCTACTAAAGGAGGCATTTTAGCGCCAGCAAGTACTATCATTTACCCATTTATAACTAAAAAACCAAAAATTTCGTCACATTTAATGATATTGAAAGTATATAATTTCTTTGGAAACTTGTCATTCATTTCAAATTCAACAATTTTTTCCCTTTTGGAGGAGCTAACATTTTACAAGCATATGGAGGACCTTGCTTTAATTCAGCAACGTCTATCTCGTTCTCGTCGAAATACATTGGTTCGTCATGTAAACCTTCGACGTTCTCATTATATTCGACATCAGCTACCTTCTTACTCTTATTAAATTTATCTTTTTCGTCTTTCAGACGCTCTAGCTGTTGAACCCGATCAGCTAGTTGGGTCATATCTCTTAGATATTGGGTATCTAATTTCTTCCTAATAGAGTAATCAAGGCCACCAGCGCCCATTTTGACTAACTCATGTTCCATTACTTGAGTAAAACACCTAGCCTTAAGTAGTTGGAACCTATTTAGGTAATCTTCTATTGGCTCAGAAAACTTTCGTTTTATACTAGCCAATTCCTTCAAACAAATCTTAGTCTGTCCCATGTAGAATTATTCATGGAATAAATGTTCCAACTGGGTCCAATTACAGATTGAGTTAGGGGGTAGGGTTGTAAACCAGGTGAAAGCATTTTTAGGGAGAGAGCTTGGAAAGTATTTAATCCTAAGACTTTCATCATTTGCGATCTCTCCAGCCTCGATCATATACTGGGCTACGTGTTCGACAGTAGATTCAGTAGTGTCTCCGGAAAACTTGGTAAACTTTGGCACCTTTGTCCTAGGAGATAACTTTGACTGGAGAATATAATCTACTATTGACGACGTATAATTTGGCCTAGTAAAACCGAAATTTATCCCATTTCGAGCCATTATTCTTTCGACCATGGCTACTAAGTTATTATAGACAACTATGTTATTACGTCGAACATGTTGTATAACATGGTCAGCGTCTTGGTTTCGATTCACCATAATCACTTCTGGTTCTCCCTCTACCAAAATTGGTGCTTGGTCCCTAGGCAGTTCGACCCTAGGAGGTTCGACTCTCCCTTGATTTTCTAGATTCTCCTCAGGTACATTTCTTAGGTTACATCGTGGAATGTTTTCCACCACGGCTGTGCCTCTAATAGAGGCTGGTACGCCCATAAATTCTGCTAAGCGTGTCAATTGCACTGCTAATTGTTGGTTAGTTTGTGTAGTATTCTGGATTAAGGGCTGTAAAATATCCCCCATAGTTTGGGATAAGGTCTGTACCATTTGCAGGTTTCTCTCATCCATTTGTTGTCTTAAATAAGCTATAGAAGTATTTGTCAGATTGGGTCCCTAAGTGGAATACCCCACAACTACACTTTGACTGTTTCGACCAACATTTATCCCAGGTCCTGATCCTTGTAATGGTGAAGCCATCACATTCTCTAAGAATACTGGGGGAGCGTTTTGGAGGCCTTGCATTACTGACGTTGAAATTCCATATGGTGGGTTTCTTGATAATGGTTGTGAAAACCCTGAAGGGAGGAAATGTCTAAACATCGAAGTTTCCCCTGGCGGAGTTTGGGGGTTGGATGCATGTGGCCCAACAGACTCCAAAACAGGCTGAGTGTAGCCCTTATATCTGTCGACTCTGAACCCGCCACTGATGGCACTGTTTCAGGAATAACAAGAAGCAATATCTTCTCTCCTGTTGAAGGGACTGAGGGTGGAACTACATCGTTCTTAGACACGTCTCGAGGATTAGTGTTGCTAGGCTGGGGATTAGAACCATTCCCTTGAAGGTTTGGGTTATTTGGCTGATTAACATTTGTCGCCATTTCCCTAGTGTAGTTTCTCTTTGGTCTTTCTTCGTTTGTAGCGGCTATTTTACCACTTCTTAATAATATGTAACAAAGTTTTCTCAAAAACAACACTAACAAGTGTAGCTTTCCAAAACTTTTACAAAAAGCTTAATAAACTTTTAGCACTGTCCCACTAGGCGTGCCAATTTGTTTCCCGTGAAAATTGGAAAACAAATGTTGATCTTTCAAATCTAACTTTGGTGACTCACATGATCGATCAGATTGATCCTAGGACATATGCTAAATTTTAATCTACAGAAAACATTAAAGACTGAACACTTCGACAGTGTTTATAAATAAAGGGCAATTGAAATGTATGGTTCGACAGGAATGTAAGAACGTTAAATTGAAAGAAAAGGGTAGAAACTTTAATAAAAAGGCTTAAAAGAAACAAAGTGTAACGCTAAAGACGTAACTTGCAGAAAAATAAAGATGAACTCTTTTAAGATAAAGTGAAAGTAAATTTCATTAAAGCATAAAAATGGTGTTTTTACATTACGTACATTCTCCCAAGACTCTTTTCTCTACACACGGATGCTTTGAGTAAATTTGAAGTGACTTGTACAATAGTAAACACAACACCTCGAATCCTATTTCTAGAACCCCTATTTATAATAATGAAAGTAACTGCTATCAACTTCCTAAGATAATCAACCCCTGACAAGTGTAGTGCTGCATGTATTCGCCTTTTGGATGTACGCCACTTGTCCCATTCAGGAATGAGAAAGCATAATTACTCTCTCCTTTATTTGAATTTCAAATTCTACTAGTATTTGACCAGCATTCTCGGTCGAAGATGACTTCTTTAATCTTAGAAATATTTTCTAAGTCCCAAAAAGTCTTCCTTTCCTGTGCGAGCGCCTTCGATTTCATTTGTTGTGGAGACCAAGTCGAAGGCTTCTTCTCATTACCTTGAGAAATCAATTTTTTAACCAAAAACTCCAATTTAATGTAGGCGTCAAATTTATGAGCTAGCAACAACCCACTTTTGTTGTTTAGGTGTTTGAATCGTTTGAACTAACAAGTTTTTCAAACTTTTTTTGATCAATGTAAATATGGAAATGTCTGCCTATCAAATACTGGCGCCATTGTTTTACAACTTCTGTAATGGCATACAATTCGTGAACGTAGACAAAGGAAACTTGTAGTCTATTGCATAACTTTTTGCTGAAGAAAGCCAAAGGGTGGCCTTGCTGAGAGAGAACAGTTCCAATAGCAATTGCAGAAACATTTGTTTCCAGGACAAAGATCTTGGAGAAATCTGGAAGACATAGGATAGGAGTTTTGTCATGTGTTATTTTAATGTTGTAAAAGCTGACTCTACTGATGTACTCCAAACTAACTTAGTAGAATGTAATAAATCGGTGAGAGGAGCGGCGAGAGAGGCGTAATGACGAATAAATCATCAATAAAAGCCGGCGAGGCCTAAGAAACCCCTGAGAGTCGTGAGTGAACATGGCCTAGGCCAATTAAGTATAGCCTGAATCTTTTCTGGATCTAGGGTGACACCTTCACTTGATATGATATGACCTAAATAATCAACACTAGGGACAACAAAAATACATTTGGAAAGCTTTGCATAAAACTGGTTAGACAATAATAACTCTAAAATTAATTGTAAGTGAAGAGCATGGTCAGAAAGACAAGAACTATAAATCAAAATGTCGTCAAAGAATACTAAAATAAACTGGCGTAAATATGGACGAAGCAAATCGTTCATAGCAGATTGAAACGAACTAGGAGCATTTGTCAATCCAAAAGGCATAACCAAAAACTCATAGTGACCATCAAATGTTCTGAATGCTGTTTTGTGTGTACCATTTGGTGTAACCCTGATTTGGTGGTAACCTGATCGTAAATCAATTTTAGAGAAGATAGTTCCAAAACCTAATTCATCAAAAATCTCATCAATTGTTGGAATTGGAAAGCGGTCCTTAACTGTAACCGCATTTAAAGCATGATAATCTACGCAAAATCGCCACAAACCATCTTTTTTTCAGACTAGAAGAACGGGGGAGGAATAAGGGCTATTGCTAGGTTTAATCACCCCTTCATGTAACATGTCATGAATGATCGTGGTCATGGTGTCTTATTGAGAATGAGGGTATCTGTAAGGTTTGACATTGACGGGGGGACTGTTTAGGAGAATGGGTATGTGGTGGTCATGAGGTTTTAGGGGAGGTAGGCCATGCAACTGTTTGAAAATGGTTGCGAATGAGTGTAGGATGCTTTTGATTTTTTTGGGCAGTGATGTAGGTAAAGTGTTAAGGGGGTGGTGTTGATTTTCAGAAGTGTTTGAATAGGGATCTGGTGGTGGTTGGTATAGTAGGAGGTGGATAGAAGTAATAGAGTCTGTTAGCAGTAAATGATAAATTTGGTTGTAAGAAGAGTGTAAGGGGATGGATTTGGGGCCCCGGTAATGGTAATTTCATTTGTATGGTAAGTGAAGGAAATTTTTAGGATAGAGAAATCAGCTAGGAGGGGGCCAAGGGTGCGCAACCATTCCATTTTGAGGACAACATCAACACCTTCAATAGGTATTAAATGGAATAGAATAGTGAAAAGGTGGTTCTGTAAGGTTATAGGGACTTGTGGACAGAGTCCTGAGCATGATAGTTTTGAACCATTTCCAACCACGACAAAGAAGTTGGGGATAAGTTTGGTGGGTAGTTTTAAATGCTGGGCAATACGTGGTTGGAGAATGTTGTGGGTACTACCAATGTCAATCATAACTGTCACAGTGATGCCGTGTAGCAGGCCCTTGAATTTCAGTGTTTTGGGAGAGAATTGGCCACTCACAGCTTGGGGAGAAAGTTGGAAATAAGTGTCTTCTAGTTCCTTGGTTTGAGAGCTGGTGTCATTAGGTTCAACTGAGTCCTCTGTTGTAGTGTCATCCTCATCCACCATTAATAGTAGGAATTTACCTGATGAACATTTATGACCAGGGATAAACTTCTCATCACAGTTAAAACACAAGCCCTGTGCACGACGCTCTTGAAGTTGAGCATTTGACATTCGTCGAATAGAGAGTTTTTGTGTTTTAGTAGGTATTGGGATTTTAGGAGAAGAGGTGTTTGGGGATTGGGATAGCAATTCTGAGTTGGGTTTAGTTAAGGAAGGTGGGAACGTTCTGTGCTATTTTGGTTGAATATTTAATTTTTGATTCAATCAGCTTTGCTAGGCCTATCGCCTGAGAAATAAAGACAGGTTTTTGTATTGCAATTTCATTTTGAATATCCGGTGCTAACCCAGAAATGAAACAATTTAGGATATCATCTTGGGATAACCTGACCACTTGAGTGCCTAGTTTTTCAAAAGTTGTTTGATATTCCACAACTGGACCTGTTTGTTTTAACTTAAATAGTTCTGCTTGATGATTAGCATATGTGGATGGTCCGAAACGTAATTCTAACGCTTTGGTGAAAGCGGCCCAATCAGTTAAGAGGTGACTTTGATACATCCATTTGAACCAACATAAGGCTTCACCTTTCATATAAAATGATATCATAGCAAGTCTATTTTCAGGGGGAAGTTGGTAAAAATCAAAGAATTGGTCGGCTTGGAATAACCATTCTAACGGATTAGAACCATCGAACATGGGTAGTTCAAGTTTAGGGGTGCGAAAGGGTGGAAAGGGTGTGGTTGAGTGTAGTTAGGAAACAGGAATATGTTGAAATATAGGAAGATTATAGTTCTGTGTGAATGGTAAGGTGGTAGGTTGGTTGAGGTACGGTGAAGAAAAAAGTCTAGGTAGCTGGGGTTGTGTCGGTCGTATAGGGGCGATGGTCAAAGTTGGTTGGTGAGGTATGTTGGTAAGTGAACCTGAACCTGAATGTAATAATGGGGAAAAAGATGGATGTAGGTGAGGGGACTGGTGTGGGGAGGTTGTGTTGTTTAGAGGGGAAGTGATATGCGTTGTAGGTGGGGAAATGGGTGAGGAACACGAGTAATACCTGATGAAGAAGTTGTTGAAATGGGGGCAGGAGTCTTTTGCTGTTGTTCCTTTTGAGTAGCTAATTTGTTGAGAATCCCCATGATATTTTCATATCTAGAGTCTGAAATTTGTTTTTCATTATCCATATGAGTCTGAATCAACTCCAGATCTGCTGTGGTTTTGTCAAAACGCTCATCCATTTTCTGTTGGGTTTGGTTCATTGCATTATCTAGATGAACATGAGTTGTTTCTTCAATAATGTCTCTAGGGTTGGGTGGTTTGGATGGAGGGGCCATGAATCCAAAGGATGAAAGCACCAATTTGATAAGAAGAGTTCCACAACTATGATTCTAAGATCTAGGGTTACTAAAAATGAGTGCTCACACAAGAAGAAGAAAATAATTGAGAATACTTGTTTTTCATTCATGGTCCTTTCAACTAGACTTAACATAGTTTAAATACAAAAAACGAAATCTCAAAGAAGAATTAATTGGGCCAGCCCACAAACTAAAAAAATAATATTAATTATTTTGTTACAAAATCTTGCATCCATTTGGGCTGACTCCTTTTTCGTATGGGTCTGTTATCAGCATCCATGTTTAGAGTCTCTTAAAGAAAACTCGTTCAATGATAAAGTTTGTGACGAATTGGTGGTGATTAGAATAGAGGTCGGGATAAGAAGAATCTATAGGTCTAGAAAGATTCATGGTGGATTTTTCTATTAATCGAGTGTTTGGTTTAGCAGTGAAAAAAAATGATTTTGAGTGAATTAATTTTATAAAATTGATTATAATAAAAAATGAAATGAATTAAATATAAAGTGATTTGTAAAATTGAATAATGAATTGAATATAAAGTGATTTGTAAAATTTAATTAAATTTGAATGTATAAATCACGTTTAAATTTAAAAGGTATAAATTTTAATTTAGTAGAATCAATTCTAGAGCCAAAATTAATTCTAATTTAGAAGAACAAAACATCTAAAATAACTTTAAAATCAATTATACACTTAGAGAATTATTTTGCTTCTTCCAAAAGTTAAATCAAATGTACACTAAAGTGAAAAGATGAGCTTTTGGATTGTAGACAATATGTATATGAATTATAAAGATCGAGATGAGACAAAATATTGTGAGGTGTTGTTTTAGTCCCAACATCATATTCACTTTATTATTTGGTCTACAACCTTGTTGTTTTGGGTCAGAGAGTAGGCTTGGCCAAGTCAAGCACATACATATCTAAATGAATATTTTCTTTATTTTCAACCCAATCAAATTTGTAATGTTGGTGACTATAAGATTGAAAATTGAAAAAGAAATACGATATAAGGAGGATCTCCATATGTTAAAAATGTAAGAGAGAAAAGTGTAATTTACGTGTCTGTAATCGATTATTGCAGAGTTGTAACTAATTACATCCTTTTTAAAAAAGAATTAGAATGTTAATATAATCGATTACATCCTTTTTAAAAAGAATAAGAATGTTAGTGTAATAAGTTATCGTTTATTAGTAACTGATTACAATAGGAACAAAAATGTTCCAATAACCCGATTACAATTTATCTGTAACCAGTTACAACTGTAGGATTTTTTTTTTTTTGTTACTTGTACCTCATCAATGTGATTGTATATATACTCTTTGGGTATTTCATTAATGAATTGACCAAAATTTTGCACCCTCAATAATTACACACTCTCTCTCTCTCTCTCTCTCTCTCTCTCTCTCTCTCTCTCTCTCTCTCTCTCTCTCTCTCTCTCTCTCTCTCTCTCTCTCTCTCTCTCTCTCTCTCTCTCTCTCTCTCTCTCTCTCTCTCTCTCTCTCTCTCTCTCTCTCTCTCTCTCTCTCTCTCTCTCTCTCTCTCTCTCTCTCTCTCTCTCTCTCTCTCTCTCTCTCTCTCTCTCTCTCTCTCTCTCTCTCTCTCTCTCTCTCTCTCTCTCTCTCTCTCATCTCTCTCCAGATTATAAATCACCATCAATGTAGTTCTTTTTTCCAACATTTGAGATCAAGGGTCTATTTCAAGTGCTAGCAAATGAAGATATTTTTTGGTTATCAAGATGTTCTTGAAGTGATCAAGCACGATGTTACTCCACTTGCAAAGGATACAACGGTTGCACAAAGAACCCCACATAAAAAAGAGAAGACAAAATAATACAAGGCATTATACGTCATTCATCAACGTGTTGACGCTGACAACTTTGAGAAGGTTGGTGATTGTACATCCTGAAAGGGAGCTTGAGAAATTTTGGAGAAAAGTTATGTAGGAGTTAATAAGGCAAAGGTGGTGAGATTACAAAAATCACAAAAGGCAGTTGGGATTAATTTAAATAGAGAAGGAAACCATTAGTAAATTTACTATGAAAATTACTAGATTGGTGAACAAGTAAAGGCGTGTGGAAAAATGATCACAGAGTAGTGTGTTATGTTGAAAACAAGAATGTCACAACATGGGGTTGAATTGCGACCTTATGAAATTCTAACAATCTTGTAATAATAAATAATGTTTCCAAATAATTTCTTAGAAAGGGAAGTTAGAATGAGTTTTTAATAGATAAATGATGTGTGTGTGAAGAGGTGATTAATATAATGGGGATAAGATAAAGCAAGGAATAAATCAAACACAAAAACTTATTCCTGGTTCATCAACTTGGTTAGTCCAACCCTTACGCCTCGTGAGATTTTCCTTTACCCGATTCTTCTTACAATATGCTTTCGTCAATGCATTCTTAGCCTCATCAAACTTGCACTTCTGAATGACAAATCTTTTAGTGAGCTTACAAGAGTATTTTTCAGATGTATATTAGTATGATATACTTTGATGTTTGAAGTGTTTACAACAACTTTACGCTCTCACTATGTGATAGTGAGGATATGAAATAAATATTAACACAGTTAATGTGATGAGTTCTCTAGTGATATATTATTTTTGGAAAGCTATATATTTCAGTGATGTGATACCTCATTTTATAGAGAGATATGAGACTGTTGAAATATTTATCCCAAAACTATCCTTGACAATTTTTAATATTTATGTGAAAGGCAAAAGAGGAGCATGTCTCCGCGGATGCCATGATGATATACTTGAGAACTTGTTTCTTTATCAGATTTAAACATTGTTCTAATTGTACTTTATATCACATGGGGTAGACAATATTTATTTTTTTGTCTTTTAGTGTTGTGGTGAGCCTTGCTCTCGTATGATCTTTTGAATTCTCAAGTATTTGTGCTCCTCTTTGAGATGTAAATTCTTATGGAAGAAATAAGCTTTGACGATTGATGATTTGTCTTGTCTGTTTGTGCTTACAATATTGTCATACCCTAATTTTTCACGGACTTTTTAAAAAAAATTAGGTCATCTGATTTTATTTTTACTTTGCATCATTTGCACAACATAATATGTCTTTCATAATGAATAATGCCTAAAATAACGGCTAGAATACACTCTCGAATATACAGACAATGCGGTTGAATTGTTTTTTTTTTTAAATATACGTAAAATCAGTGGATGAAATTTTTTGAAATTAAGCCCGCAGACGCCAGTAATGTTAATCTACGATTCACGTAGTTTAAACTGATGTGCTCGTTTTATTTTTCGACAACTTTTTCAGTCATATTTTGATTAGTATGAGTCTTTTAACCGGTCAAAATTTATTTCAAAATTATATCAAAATGTTGTATTTCTCTGAGTGATTTATTTCGCGCTAATCATTTTAGTGCAGTAAATTTATTTTTTTGGGCACTTTTGCGTCCGACTTTTATTCATTTTCAGTCGTTTTATTTTTATTCTTTCGTCAAAATTTTTAGAAAAATAAAATAAAATTTTCCATGCTTGCATTTTAATTTCATATATGCATTTAGAAAGATGTGAATTTTATTTGATTTAATTGGTTTAATTTGATTTAAATCATCTAAAACGGGCATTCTAGGTATTTTGAGTTATCCAAAAATGTCTATTTCTTTGATTAAATCTCGACCGTTAAATCAAAGTTAATCAAAGGTCTATGTTAGTGATCCATGTGCATTTATATTAACCAATAAAAAAATCAAATAATATTAATATTAATTAATAAGAAAATCAGAAAATAAATAATATCTTTTTTTCTCCACTCATTTTGGGATTTTACATGTGACAACTAGTTGAAGAATACCAAAATATCTTTCTCTCCAAAATGATATGGGGACATGTGTCATCTCTCAACTTAGGAAAGAAAAAAAAATTTCATTCACGATAAAACCAAACGCGTCCCACTAGAGGAGGGGGGACTGACCTCATTTGTCTTAGGCACGTGATTCCTTCTTTAAATTAATTCTCGTCTTCTTCTTCAAAACAGAAAAAAGAAAGAAAAAAAATCCTCTCTCTCCCTAAGACCTTTTTTTAATCTAAAAACCCACATAAAATTTCAAAGGGATTAGCCACTAGACTCTCATCTCTAAAAAATTAAAGAGGGAGCCTTCATCTTTTCAACCTGAGGAAACCTCACCTTCCACCTCCTTCTATTCTATCTTCGACGACAAAACCACCGTGCAAAACGCCTTTCGCCAACAAACCACAACCCCAAACCCTTTCATAACCATCAACCACAACAACAAAAAACCTTCTCCTTCCCATTTTCAAAATACTCAAATTGTGAAACCAAGCCATATTCTCAACCCATACCATCCGCCTATTATAGAGAGCATAATAATAATCTTCAGCTAAGCTCCATTCGCCTGGTGCTTTATCATTCTGATCCACTAACAACATATTTTGACTTTTTCGTTGTCAACAACAACCACACGAACCAAACTTTAAACCGCCTCACACCATCGAAGACCACCATGTAAATCGTCGTTTGTATTTTTCGACCTACACGCTTCACTACATCGATCCACTGTTTATCTCTGCCTCTCTAAAAACCAATTGCGACCACCACTTTGCATCTCACCATCACCATAAACACTTGCATTAACCACTAAAAATAATAACATCCCAACTAGTTTTATTTGAAGGTGGGAAAATACACAAGAAATGGGGGTTGAATTATGTTCACTAAAAATGTTTCTGCTTCTGAACGGAGTTCAGATTCTAAACATTAGTTCAGAATCTGATCATAAATGCAGCGAAGTAATATATCAAAAGTAAAGTAAATAGAACCATGAACACGTCAGATTTATCATGGTTCCTCTCTAATCGAGAGTACTCCAGTCCACGCAAGAGATTTTCCACTATAATTAACTCATTATTACAACTGCATATACACTTAAGCATAATACTTTTACTGCCCATACCTATCGTATAAGACCCTTTGCTCAATCAACACCTGATCAAGACTTCTCTACTCGGATCCTTAGATCCTAAGACTTCCCTTGCTTAAAACCCACCTAGTTCAAGACTTCCTTGCTTAGACATTCTGCCTAAGAATTTTCTTGCTTAAGTCCACCTGGTTCAAGACTTTTTCTCAAACGCATAGTCTAAGGCTTCTTTACACAGATTCTCAATCCAAGACTTCACTTCTCAGCCACACTGTCCAAGACTTCTTTGCTTAATCAAAACATATCAAGAATTTCAATGCTCAAGCACATAGTAAGAGACTTACTCGGCTTAAGCTTTTCAATTAAAGACTTTGATGCTCAATCACATAGCAAGAGACTTTGATCTAAGCTACTGAACATCATGTTCAGTAGAATAGAGAATAAGGTATACTTGATGTATAATTAGAGGTACATGGTAATCACCTTAACAAAGACCTTAAGCACTTAAGATTTCAAGGATATTCAATGTTTAGGAAACCTTAAGGTTGTTTACAATTTACAATAATTAACAAGAGATTATGCATATTCAGTAGTGTTGCTCATTGTTGATCTTGTTATTTCTTTGTTCAGATAAAGGATCTAAACACCTCTATCCTCTTTTCATTGCTTCTCCTTCTTATTCCTTATTAAAGATTCAGGTTGAACCTTCAGCCACTTATATAGAAGTTTGTAGAAGACTAGCCATTGGAAGAGATAACTTAATCAAATGTCTTTGTTTTCTGCATAGTACAAGAGCCTTTGAAGATAGATACACCAAAAGATCTTGATCCATTGTGTAACATGTTTAACCATTGCGTCTTAAAAGATATTATGCACTATAAAGTCGTTAAGAGTGGTTATTCGTAAAGCATGTAAACTCTTCTTGAGCCTTGTGAACTTAGACTCTAGCTGACTAACTAATTTGACATTACAGCTTGCTCTTTAGTATTGAAAACTTCAGCTTTGGTACTACTTCTAAATGATCACTAGAAGCCAATACAATCACCAAGGGTATAGACAATATGTTGCTTCTTCTGATGCTGATGCCTTTAACTTCCGAGTCTATGCCGAACATCACTTTGCAAATGTTCTTCAGATTCTGTATCATCAGAAGCACGTAACTCAGCTTCTCTTTAAATGTGCCTTCATATCAGATTTTAATACTTGAACACACATTAGATAACACCATTATTCTTTTAATAATTTGTTATCATCAATACCCAAGAAATATATGTCATGAACAAATCATATTTTAACAATCTTCCCCTTTTTGATGATGACAAACATAAGTATTTAAAGGATAAAGTTTGGACTATTTTAATTTTTCTTAGACAACAACAGAGTGTGAGGTTTGTAAGCTCTCTCTGAGTCTGATAGATCAATGGTCTAGTTTTGTAAGCTCCCTCTAAGTTCTACATCTAAGAAATCTTTAAATATCTTATAGTTTTCCCAGCAACATCAGGGTACGAGGTTTGTAAGCTCCCCTTGAGTCGAATAGTCCAAATTGAGTTCTAAGAACCCACACTAAGTACCATTTTCAAGAAAACTATCATTTTAACTTTCTTAGCAACATTAGAATACAAGGTTTGTAATCTCATTCTGAGTCTAATAGGCTAATGTCGAGGTTGTAACACCCCAAATTTATTGGAATATTTATTTAATTTATTTAAATATGAAAATTCGTATTTTTGGTGATTTTCAGTGGTTGGTGTGAATATTGAGAATTATGGAGTTTTTAGTTATTTATTTAAATAATAGTATATAATATGAATATATTTGGTATTATTATTAATTTAAATAAATATAAGTTAGTTTAAGGGCAAAGTGGACATTTGAGGAGGAGTTAGGTTTAACAAAAAGGAAATTTAAGTGAATTAGGATTTATTCTGGTTAGACCGTGAAAAGGGAAGAAATAGAGGTCAGAGCTCTGAGGAAGAGGATTGAGGCAAAAGCTTCGCGAGGTTTCCAAGAATCAAGGAGAAAGTCTTAGAGTAGGAAAATTAAGGTATGTGGAGTATTACCTTCATTGTTTTCAATATATGATTCAATGTGTTTAAAGCCGATTTAAGGATTTAGGAGGTTTTTGAGTTTAAGGAAATTAGGCCTTCGTGGCCAAATCTATGGGGGGAGTATTGTCTTCATTGTTTTCAATCCATGATTCAATGTATTTAAAGCCGATTTTAAGGTTTACGGATTTTGAGTATTGAATTTTTGTTACCTTTCTAGTGAGTTTAATGAGTCTGAGGGATTTGGACTGATGGTCTGATAGGTTTGAGGCTGATTTGGGAGTAAGGGACATTAGGCCTTCGTGGCCAAAATCTGTTGTTGAGGTTTTAACCATATAGAGTAATTGATTATGAGAACTCTAATGAATGTGGGAAATTTTGTAAGAATTTATGGGAATTAGAGGCGTAAATATGATACGGTATTGGCCTAATAAGTAGTAGATTTTGTGCCTTTATCGCTGTAATACCTTAGGAATGATTCATGGGTGTTTTAGGGGCATTGGGGAAGGAAATCGTAGGAACTTTTGGGATGGTTTTGCTATTGGTGCGTAACAGCGATTTGCTGTAATTGCGAGTTCGCACAGTGAACAATCCTTCGCATGGAGAACACTCGCCCTAGAATCGCATAGAGAACTGTCTAGTGAACGTAGCAGAGTTTCGTAAATTATGTTCTGGTTCAGTGATGTTTTGATGTTGTGATTTTCCTGATGAATTACCATGGTTGTAACTGTGATTCCTATGTGATTAAATGAATGTATGATGAATCACTACGAGTATATATGTGATTCCTATGTGATTAATACATGACCGTATGATGAGTTACCATGAGTATAATTGTGATTCTTATGAGACTAATACATGATTACAAGATGAATCCCCATGAGGAACTGTGATGATTTGTGACGTTGATTCCATGAGGTTTTGATGATTCTATTATGAGGTGATTCTTATGATTATTTTGATGAATGATGATGCACCTAATGAGATTATTAGAGGATGATATTGGCGTGTGCATCATGCAGTCATATGCATTTCGGACATCGGTCTAGTGTTTGATTCTTGTGGCTTCAGTCCCATTGTGCGGATGCGAAGTATTTTGTTGTGCTCCGGTTCTTGTGTAGAATCGATCCTATTGATGGAGATCTATAGAGGGTTGGTGGACCAGTGTCCATCAAACTTTTATGAATTGGTACCACATGCACGAGTCTTGTTGCATTTGCATTTATGTGACAATTTGGTGTAATTTATGATATTATGGCTTTTTGATGTTTCCTTGATGATTATGATGATGTTGAATACGAAAATGACGCTATTTTATATATTGATTCCTATATTGATTATTATGAATCGTTTTACTCACCCTGTCTGTTTGAATGTTACCTCCACGTGGGTAACATGCAGATGATCAGGTTTAGCTGTGGATGTTGTCGAGAACTTTTTGGACTTTTTGACTTTTGGTTTACAAAGAGGGTCTTGCTCTGATAGTGTAACATCGGGTTGGGGTCTTTGAGTTAAACCATGTTTTATTGATTATTTTTATTTTGATTATGTTGCTGCGCAAGGAAAACTTTGGATTTTGCCTTTTTGAGTTCTGCTGCCTTTTGAGCAATTTTTTGAGTAATTTTGGGAAAACCCGTTGTTTACAGAGAATTGGCTTTTATTTGAGTTATTGAGAAACGTACACCTTTTGAGATGATTTTTATTGTGTTTAATATTTTACTCTGATAAATGTGATTAATTTACCATTATATTTGTGGGGTAGAAAAGGGTGTTACATTAGTGGTATCAGAGCAGGTCGGTCTATCCGGCCAAGTTGTCTAATGTTATTTGTTCCCTAGTATGCGACATGTGTGTGAAAACACTTTCGGTACACGTTTGTTTTCTAACCTTTGTCTGCAGAAGTGGGAATAAAATAAGTGGGGGAGAAGCTTGTGCTTCTCCAGGATGCTTCAAGTGTGGAGTGGTGGCTCAGTGTGTCGATGAACGCTCTTATAGTTTGGTAAAGATGGTTTATGCCCCATCATGATTTTCGGCTGTCTATTAACAAATTGAGGAACTGATCACCCTTAATCTCTTGTTGATAGTAAACAAAGTCATGTCGGATGGGATAGACGTATCTTGCAAGCTTATATGGCGTGTACAGTGAATTGTTTTGAGTTAAGCTAAGTGCTTACAGATTTTTTTGGTGAGTCGGTGCAGGATGGTGCTGAGATGTTTATTTTGATGGAAACTTTGAGTGTTAATAAAGTGGGGAAGTTGGTGGTTTGCCAATTATTTGTGATTGTCCGGAAGTTTTTCCTAATGAGATAAGTGATTTACCGTTAGAACGTGAAGTGGAGTTTACGATCAACTTAGTTCCTGGAACTAGTCTGGTATCGATGGCTCCATATCGTATGTCTACACTGGAATTGAAGAAGTTGAAGAATCAACTTGAAGATCTGCTTGAGGAGAGGTTCTTTTGTCCGAGTGTGTCACCATGGGGTGCACCAATTTTTTTAGTTAAGAAGAAAGAAGGTTTTGTGAGGTTGTGTATGCATTATAGACAACTAAACAAGGTGACTATCAAGAATAAGTATCCACTTCCAAGGATTGATGATTTGATGGATTAGTTGGTTGTTGCAAGTGTGTTCAGTAAGATAGCTTTGAGATCTGGGTGTCATCAGATTCGTGTGAAGCCTGAGGATATTCTGAAGATAACTTTTAGGATGAGGTATGAACATTATGAGTATTTTGTGATGTCGTTGGGTGTGACTAATGCACTATGTGTATTTATGGAGTATACAGACAAGATTTTCCATCCTTATTTGGACAAGTTTGTGGTTGTGTTCATTGATGATATTTTGATATATTCGAAGAGTGAAGAGGATCATGTTGAGCAAATAAAAATTGTGTTATCAGCGTTGAAAGAGAAGCAGTTGTATGCAAAACTGTCAAAGTGTGAGTTTTGGTTGAAGGAAGTGAGTTTCCTTGGTCATGTGATCTCGAGTAGAGTTATTGCGGTTGATATGTTGAAGGTTGAAGTTGTATCGCAATGGGAAGCTCCAAAACCTATTTTTGAGATTAGAAGTTTTTTTGGGTTGGCAGATTATTATAAAAAATTCATTGAAGGACTTTTCCAAGTTATCTTTGCCATTGACGCAGTGGACTAGGAAGGTTCAAGCTTTTGTTTTGGATGCAAAGTGTGAAGAAAGTTTCAAGAGCTTTTGAGAAGGCTTACAACAACTCATGTTTTGATTTTGCCGAATCCAGCAGAACCATTGTTGTATATTGTGATGCTTCGTTGATGGGATGGGGAGGTGTGTTAATGCAACATCAGCAAGTTTTAGCTTATGCTTCAAGGAAACTTAAAGTGCATGAGAGGAATCATCTGACACATGATTTAGAGTTGGTTGTTGTTGTGTTTGTGTCGAAGCTTTGGAGGCATTATTTGTTTGGTTCGAGATTTGAGATGTTTAGTGATCATAAGAGTTTAAAGTATTTCTTTGATCATAAAGAATTGAATGTGACGCAAAGGAGATGATTGGGACTTCTGAAGGATTATGGTTTTAGTTTGAATTACTATTCAGATAAAGCAAGCGTGGTGGCAGATATATTGAGTAGGAAATTTTCACATATACCGATGATGATGGTAAAAGAGTTAGAACTTATTGAGCAATTTTATGATATGAGTTTGGTTTGTGAAGAGACTTATTATGGAGTTAAGCTTGGTACGTTGAAGCTTACTAGTAGTATTCTTGATGAGATTCGAGAAGGTCAGAAATTTGGTTTGAGTTGGTAGATCGGTTGAATTTGATGAATCAAAGTCGAATAGCTGATTTTCGGATTAATGAAAATGGTATCATGAGATGTCGTGATAGAGTTTGTGTTCCAGATATTGTTGAGTTAAAAAAGATTATTCTTGAGGAAGTACATCGAAGTAGATTGAGTATCCATCCCGGTGCTACGAAGAGGTACCAGGATTTTAGGAAATTGTTTTGGTGGCCAGGGATGAAGAAAGAAGTGGTTGAGTTTGTGTATGCTGGTTAGACTTGTCAGAATTCAAAGATTGAACATCAAAGATCGTTGGGTCTGATGCAACCGTTGAATATTCCAAAGTGGAAACGGGATAGTATTTTCATGGATTTTGTGTCGGGTTTACTGAGGACTTTGAAGGGATATGATTCAATTTGGGTGATTGTTGATAGATTGACCAAATCGGCTCATTTTATATCGATGAGGATCAATTATTCGTTGCAGAAGCTGGTCGAATTGTATATTGATGAGATTGTGAAACTTCATGGTATTCCTTCAAGTATTGTGTCTGATAGAGATCCAAGATTCATATCATGGTTCTGGGAGAGTTTGCATACAGCCTTGGGTACTAAGTTGTGGTTGAGTTCTTCCTATCATCCGCAGACGGAGGGACAGACAGAGAGAACTATCCAGTCTTTAAAGGATTTGTTGAGAACCTGTGTATTGGATCAAGGTGGATCATGGGATAGTCATTTTTCGTTGATTGAGTTTACCTACAACAACAGTTACCATTCTAGTAAGAGGAGGAAAGATGAAAGAGACGACTGAAAAGATCAAGATGATCCGAGAAAAGATGAAAGTGTCGCAAAGTCGTTAGAAAAGTTACCACGACAAGAGGAGGAAAGCACTTGAATTCCAAGAGGGAGATGACGTGTTTTTGAGAGTTACGCCGATAACTGGTGTTGGCCAAGCTTTGAAGTCTTGAAAGCTCACACCGCATTTTGTTGGTTTGTATCAAATTTTGCAGAGGGTGGGACAAGTAGCATATCGGATTTATTTACCGCCGTCGCTTGCGAATTTGCATGATGTGTTTCATGTGTCTAAGTTGAGGAAGTACATTCTAGATCCATCACATGTGATTCAGATGGATGATGTACAAGTAAGAGATAACTTGACTGTTGAGGCATTGCTAGTACAAATTGATGAACGAGAAGTGAAGCAACTGTGAGGGAAAGAGATTTCCTTTGTAAAGGTAGTTTGGGGAAGACCAGCTGGAGGGAGCATGACTTGGGAGTGTGAGGATCAGATGAGGGAGTCGTATCCGACTCTATTTCCTTGAGGTAATTTTCGAGGACGAAAATTCTTTTAAGTGGGGGAGAGTTGTAACACCCCAAATTTATTGGAATATTTATTTAATTTATTTAAATATAAATATTCGTATTTTTGGTGATTTTTGGTGGTTGGTGTGAATATTGAGAATTATGGAGTTTTGAGTTATTTATTTAAATAATAGTATATCATATGAATATATTTGGAATTATTATTAATTTAAATAAATATAAGTTAATTTAAGGGCAAAGTGGACATTTGAGGAGGAGTTAGTGAGGGTGAAATTGGAAAACCCATTTTAAAGGCCCAAAGTTAGTTTAACAAAAAGGAAATTTGAGGGAATTAGGATTCATTCTGGTTAGACCGTGAAAAGAGAAGAAATAGAGGTCAGAGCTGAGGAAGAGGATTGAGGCAAAAGCTTCGCGAGGTTTCTAAGAATCAAGGAGAAAGGCTTAGAGTTGGCAAATTAAGGTATGTTGAGTATTACCTTCATTATTTTTAATATATGATTCAATGTATTTAAAGCCGATTTAAGGATTTAGGAGGTTTTTGAGTTTGAGGAAATTAGGCTTTCGTGGGCAAATCTGTGTTTGAGGTTGTTTAAGTATGGAGAGTATTGCCTTTATTATTTCAATCTGTGATTCAATGTATTAAAAGCCGATTTAAGGGTTTAGGGATTTTGAGTATTGAATTGTTATTGCCTTTATGGTGAGCTTAATGAGTCTGATGGATTTGAACTGATGTTCTGATAGGTTTGAGGCTGATTTGGAAGTAAGGGAAATTAGGCCTTCGTGGCCAAAATTTGTTGTTGAGGTTTTAACCGTATAGGGTAATTGATTATGAGAACTCTAATGAATGTGGGAAAATTTGTAAGAATTTATGGGAATTGGAGGCGTAAATAGGATACGGGATTGGCCTAATAAGTCGTAGATTTTGTGCCTTTATCGCCGTAATACCTTAGGAATGATTTAGGGATGTTTTGGGGCATTGGGGAAGGAAATCGTAGGAACTTTTGGGCTGGTTTTGCTACTGGTGCGTAACCACGTTTTACTATAATCACGAGTTCGCACATCGAACAATCCTTCGCACGGAGAACACTCTCCCCAGACTCGCACAGCGAACTATCTCGCGAATGTAGCAGAGTTTCGTGAATTATGTTCTGGTTCAGTGATCTGTTGATATTTTGATGCTGTGATTTTTCTGATGAATTACCATGAATGTAACTGTGATTCCCATGTGATTAAATGAATGTATGATGAATTACTATGAGTATAGATGTGATTCCTATGTGATTAATACATGATCGTATGATGAGTTGCCTTGAGTATAATTGTGATTCTTATGAGATTAATACATGATTGCATGATGAATCCCCATGAGGAACTGTGATGAGTTGTGACGTTGATTCCATGAGGTTTTGATGATTCTATGATGACATGATTCTTATGATTATTTTGATGAATGATAATGCACCTAATGAGATTATTATGATGATGATATTGACGTGTGCATCATGCATTCATATGCATTCCGGACTTCGGTATAATGTTTGATTCTTATGGCTTCAGCCCCATTGTGCGGATGTGAAGTATTTTGTTGTGCTCTGGTTCTTGTGTAGAATTGATCCTATTGATGGAGATCTATGGAGGGTTGATGGCTCAGTGTTCATCTAACTTTGATGAATTGATACCACATACATGATTCTTGTTGCATTTGCATTTATGTGACAATTTGGTGTACTTTATGATATTATGACTTTTTGATGTTTCCTTGATGATTATGATGATGATGAATATGAAAATGACGCTATTTTATATATTGATTCCTATATTGATTATTATGAATCGTTTTACTCATCCTGTCTGTTTGAATGTTGCCTCCACGTGGGTAACGTGTAGATGACCAGGTTTAGTCGTGGATGTCGTCGATGACTTTTTGGAGTTTTTGACTTTTGGTTGACTTAGAGGGTCTTGCTCTAATAGTGTAATATCGGGTTGGGGTCTTTGTGTTAAACCATATTTTATTGATTATTGTTATTTTGATTATGCTGTTGCGCAAGGAAAACTTTGGATTTTCCCTTTTTAAGTTCCGCTGCCTTTTAAGCAATTTTTTGAGTAATTTTGAGAAAACCCGTTGTTACGGAGCATTGACTTTTATTTGAGTTATTGAGAAATGTACGCCCTTTGAGGTGATTTTTATTGTGTTTAGTATTTTACTCTGATAAATGTGTTTGATTTGCCATTATATTTGTGAGGTAGAAAAGGGTGTTACAGAGGTTTGTTAGCTCCCCCTTAGTTCTATATACAAGAAAAGTTAAAATTATTTACCTGGG
The DNA here is from genome assembly GCA_963859935.3 of Lathyrus sativus. Taxonomy (NCBI): domain Eukaryota; kingdom Viridiplantae; phylum Streptophyta; class Magnoliopsida; order Fabales; family Fabaceae; genus Lathyrus; species Lathyrus sativus. The sequence goes on along the minus strand of OZ012739.1, from coordinate 438,514,261 downwards.
CAAGATAACCATAATAATAATAAATATAGAAAAATTAAATGAACAATATTAACCATCATACTATTAACATTGACAACATTGAGTTTGAAGGGTATAAATTCGTATTTAAATACTTCTATATTTCTCCCCCTTTTGTGACATCAAAAAGGTTAAATACAAAAGATGGGACAATTAAAAACAAAAGAACAATTAAAGCAACCGAAATTCAGAAGTGCGGAATCCCAAGATGGTCAAAAATACTTTATAGGATTTACAGCAATCAGTGTCAAGTAAATGAAATATCCCAAGATGGTCAAAGATTATTAACAATTACTAAAGAAAGCTGAAGCAGCAAGAGAGAGACGTTTGGAAAACAAGGAACGTTCTGCACAACTTCAAGCTGTTACATCAAGTGAGAATCAGAAACTGAAGGAAGAGAAAGGCGTCAAACCAGATTGGCTACCTACAGAGCACAAACTTAAGTATCAAAAGAGCACATAACTGCTTCTGAAGATCTTTCTTTTGTAGATGATGAAGCAAAACAATATTGGAAGGAATATGTTTTAACACAGAGAAAGATGACTGAAGCAACAAAGGAAACTAGGAATAGGCTAATTTATTGTACAATCTTATCATTTCTTATGTAATTTTTTATATTCCAATGAAGTTTCTCATAATTCAATTTATACGCTCAGTTTAGCAAGCAAAAGCAAGTTTCATTTTAATTTAAATTGTCAATGATGAGTATAACACACAACTGAAACAATGAACATATAAACAACCAAAATTATGATAATTTCAAAAGCATATGTAGATCCAGAAACATGATAGCATATAACGATGTAAAGATGATAAGATCCACAAACATAAAACAATATAAAGATTCACAACAACAAAAAAACACAGAAACAAGTTCTACATCCTAAACCTAAGGTTTCTTCAACAATCCTCCATGATTGCTTTAAGATCAGAACCAATTTCTTCTTGTCTCTCAAACAAAAACTTGAGTTGAGCGTTCATTGAGAGTTGGTTGCTAGCCATCTAAATTTTTATACCTTTTGACTTTCAGCAACTGTAGTTACTTTAGCTTCAAGATTGAGCAATTTCTTCTGACTAGTTGTAGAAACTTCCTTTGTTGAGAAAATCTTCAGATCTTTTGAAGCTTTCCCATTTTGCATTATAAGTTGCAGAGTTAGTGAATGTGAATCCTTCTTCTAGAAGTGCTTTTGCCTCATTAAACAACCCAGTCTTAAAAACTTCTAACTGAGAAAGTACATTATTGGGTAGAGGCTTGTGGTTAGTTATATGCTAAGATGGTGTGTTTGTATTATTTTTCTGGGTTTCATGAATAAATTTAGTTGAAATATTATTTTCTAAGGCATGATTTGATGGAGATTTGTGTTGAGTAGTTTCCTCAAGGAATGATGGTAAAGGTTGGTTTTGGTCATTATTTTTTTATTGTTGGTCTGAAATAGTTATGGTGGAGCTATTTGATGGTGAAGCAACATTAATAGGCTTGGCATCCAAACCACTTCCAATTTCACCAAGAATTGGTGAAGTTGGATTAGTCTGGATGTAAGCATCAATGTTTTGGATGATTTGGTAAAGAAATGTGTCATATCCTAATTTTTGACCCTGAGATTCTGTTTTTCGTTTCGCATCGTCTGCATAGAATATTACGTATTTTATCATGCATAATATCCAATTTATCAGCTGGAATAAACTTGTTGGAATTATAGCCAAATTGATCAAATAAAAATCAACTGTGTGTAAAATTAATGGATGAAAAATTTCAAGATCGAGCCTGCAACGTCAGTGATATTAATCTACGTTTCGCATAGTTTAACCTGGTGTGCTCATTTAAATTTTTTGACCATCTTTTGAACATTTTTTTTGTCAGTTTAAGCCTTTTTAGCAAGTAAAATTTATTTCAAAATCTGACCAAACACTGTATTTTTTCGAGTCATTTATTTCGCAGTGATTATTTTGATGTATTCATTTTATTTTTTCGAGCACTTTTCAGCCCGAATTTTTATTTCGTTTTTAAATCATTTTTATTTAAATAATCATTTAATTTATTTATATTTAATTAGATATTTAATGTAAATTTTTATTTTCATTAATTAATTTTATTTTTAATTTGTTTATTAATATTTTCTTTTTAAAAAATAGAAAAACATAATTTTTAATTCTTTTTATTTTTATCTTATCATAAAAAACACAAAAACATGTTTTTTAATTCTTTTTATTCTTGTCTTATCATAAAAAACACAAAAAACATGATTTTTAATTCCTTTTATTCTTGTCTTATTATAAAAAAACAAAAAAAACATTGTGTTAATTGTTATTATCATTCTTGTCTATTTTCTAGTCCTATATATATGCATTAGAAAAAACAAAGGATACACAAAAAAAGAGGGAAAAAAAAGGTAGAAATAAGTTCAGAAATACACACACATACAAGAGATAGAAAAAATAGAGTAATAAGGAAAAAGATTAACACTAAGAAGTTGGAGTTCGATATTCCCGACACGCACAAACCGTTTTCGGCTGAACCGTCACATCACACTCTTTTCCATCTGTGGCCACATCTTTCACCAATGGCCGTCGTTCCGATCACCTCCGCTTAGTGACGTAACATCTTTCAATTTAGGTATCACCCCTTGCATCTTGTTTTTATTTGTTGTGTTATGTCTAAATTTGGATCTGTGTGGCTTCACGAGTTGTGATTGTGAGAATTTAGTTTTTAAAAAAATGATTTTTTTGATGAGACGAGAGAGAGAGAGAGTAATACTGCTACGTTGCTTTCTTTTTATTTTACTTGGCTACATTTTATTTTCATTTTTATTTATAAGTCACTTGTACCACACAAAAATAGTCACTTAATCACATTTATCCAAAATTTGACTAATTTTTCGTTTCTGATTTTTTGAAAAATTAGCAGTGTTAATCGGTTAACAAATTAAAAAATTTAATTTTTAGAATAAAAAGTAAAAGTTTTAATCGGTTAACCCTGGGGGTTAATCGGTTACCACATTAAAAAATTAACTCAGAATTGAAAAATTAGCAGTGTTAATCGGTTAACCCTATAGGTTAATCGGCTAACACATGCGAAATTTTGGAAAAATGTTTAAGAACAGAATGCAAACAAGTTTGAAAACATACAATATGCACACATTAACTTAAGAAGAGGTTAGATGTCACCTTCATTGAGAATTCCGAGTTCTCGTCGAATCTTGAAGAAAGGTTCTTTTGCCAGTGGCTTTGTGAAAATGTCGGCGAGTTGGTTATGCGTATCCATAAAGGTAACTTCGACGTTTCCATTAAGCACATGATCGCGTAAGAAGTGGTGTCGAATATCTATATGTTTGGTTCTTGAATGCATGACGGGATTTTTTGTTATGCTGATTGCACTAATGTTGTCGCACCGAAGTGGAATGCATCAGAGATTCAATCCGTAATCATCAAGTTGTTGCTTAAGCCAAAGAATTTGTGCACAACAACTTCCGACCACTATGTACTCTGCCTCAGCCGTACTTAGAGCAACACATGCTTGTTTCTTGCAAGCCTATAAAACCAATGCATTCCTAGGATGTGACACGTTCCACTTGTGCTTTTCCGATCTGTTTTACAACCTGCATAGTCTGCGTCAGAATAACTAACTAAATTGCATATACTACCTTTTGGATACCATAGGCCGACGTTTGATGTTCCCTTGAAATACTTCATAATTCTCTTCACTGCGGTGAGGTGTGACTCTTTTGGATTTTCTTGAAATCGGGCACACAAACAAACACTGAACATAATGTCCGGACGGCTTGTCGTCAAGTACAGTAAGGAACCAATCATTCCTTGATACTTTGTTATGTCGATAGAGACACCGGATTCATCTTGATCTACATAGGTTCCAGATCCCATAGGTGTAACCATTGCCTTACAAGTATCCATATCAAACCTTTTCAAAAACTCTTTACAATACTTGCTTTGGTTGATGAAGATACCATCTTTTAATTGCTTGATTTGAAGTCCAAGAAAGTAGTTCATCTTTCCCATCATGGACATCTCAAATTCTCTTTGCATCATGGAAGAGAATTCCTCACATAGGTCTTTGTTAGTTGAACCAAAAATGATATCGTCAACATAGACTTGAACTAATAAAGTATTACCTTTATCTTTCTTGATAAACAGAGTCTTGTCAACTTTGCCTTTAACAAATCCCTTTTTGCAAAGGAAATTTCTAAGCCGATCATACCAAGCCCTTGGTGCTTGCTTTAAGCCGTAAAGAGCTTTCTTCAACTTGAAGACATATGAAGGATTCTGAAGTCTTCAAAGCCCGGGGGTTGTTTGACATAAACTTCTTCATTGATGTAGCCATTCAAGAATGCGCTTTTGACGTCCATTTGAAAAAGCTGGAAATTTAATGAACAAGCATAAGCAAGCAATAGACGAATTGCTTCTAACCTTGCAACCGGAGCGAATGTTTCCTCGAAATCAATCCCTTCCTCTTGATTGTAGCCTTGAGCCACCAATCTTGCTTTGTTCCGAATGATAATTCCATTCTCATCCAGTTTGTTCTTGAATACCCATCTTGTACCAATGATGTGCTTATCACTAGGTCTAGGAACAAGTTCACAAACTTGATTCCTTTTGAATTGGTTTAACTCTTCTTGCATAGCGATAATCCATTGATCATCATTTAAGGCTTCACCAACTTTGGAGGGTTCAATTTGAGAAATAAATGCCATGTTTAAGCAAGCATCTTGGAGATTGAGTCTTGTTGTAACGCCTTGACTAATGTCACCAATAACTTTGTCAATTGGATAATCTCTATGAGTTCTCCATTCTTTTGGTAAATCGTTGACATTGGAATCTTGTTGAATCGGTATATCTTGTTCTTTCATGATATCTTTAGAAGTATCTTCATCGGGAATTACTACAGAATCATCATCATTATCACAAAACACAATATCCTCCTTGGAGGGGTTAGATTCATAAAATTTTACATGCATAGATTCTTCAATAGTTAATGTTCTTTTATTATAAACTCTAAATGCTTTACTAGTAAGGGAATAACCGAGAAATATACCTTCATCCGATTTTTCATCGAACTTACCAAGATTGTCTTTGTCATTGTTGAGGACAAAGCACTTGCATCCAAAGATATGAAAGAAAGCAATGTTTGGTTTCCTTCCTTTGAAGAGTTCATAGGGGGTCTTCTTAAGAATCAGTCTAATGTTAACACGGTTACTTACAAAACATGTCGTGCTTACCGTATCCGCCCAAAAATACTTAGGTAGATTTGAGTCGCTAAGCATTGTTCTTGTAAGTTCCACCAATGAACGATTCTTCCTCTCTACGACACCATTTTGTTGAGGAGTTCTTGGTGTCGAGAAGTTGTGTGAGATTCCATTTTCTTCACAAAATTCTTCGAATAAAGTATTTTAGAATTCTCCACTGTGATCACTTCTTATGGAGGCTATTGTAAGAGACTTCTCATTTTAGATTTGTTTGGCAAACTTTTTAAAAGCTTTAAAAGCGTCACTTTTCTGCACTAAAAAGTAAGTCCAACAAAATCTAGAATAATTATCTACAATAACTAAAGCATCGAAATTACCTCTGAAGCTTTTTGTTCTAGATGGACCAAAAAGATCCATATGCAACAATTGTAGTGGCCTTGTTATGGACACCACATTTTTGGATATGAAAGTTGATTTAGTTTGTTTCCCCTTTTGACATGCATCACACAATCTATCTTTGACGAATTTGATCTTCGGTAATCCAATCACCAAATCATGTTTAATTAATTTGTTCAAGTGCTCCATGTGAATGTAAGCGATTCTTTTATGCCATAGCCATGACTCGTTGTTGTTCACCATCAGACATTTAACCTTCAAAGATAAGTTGTCAAGAGAAATCATAAAAATATTATTGATTCTATTACCTTTTAACATAACCTCATGAGTGACTTCGTCTTCTATCAAACATTCATCTTTGTTGAACTTGATTTTGAATCCTTTGTCACACAATTGGCTAATACTAAGAAGATTGTGCTTGAGTCCTTCGACATAAAGTACATCTTCTATTGTTGTAAGAGGTAGTGAACCAATAGTGCCTATGCCAAGAATCGTGCCTTTATTATTATCACCATAAGTAACATAACCCTTGGCTTTAAGCGTTAGTTGTGAAAATTTGTTTATATCTCCCGTCATATGCCTTGAACACCCACTATCAAGATACCAATGATTTCCGGAGGTCTTCAAGCATACCTACAAAACAGGATTAAGTTTTGTTAGGTACCCAAATTGCTTTGGGTCCTTGATAGTTAGTTCCCTTTTTCACCCACACATAATGCCCTTCTGGAACACTAAAGTTGCAAACATAACAAGCATTAGTTGTGTGACCTTTAATTCCATAATAAAAATAAGTTGGTTCAAAATTGCTTTTATATCTATGAACATAAGATTTCTTCTTAGCATACACTTTCTTTTTAGGATGTTGATGCACAATTTTAGGATTGTTTACTTTTTCATTAGGAATTTGGTTTTTAGGCCTAACAAAGATTGTTTCGTTTGAACTTGGTTTAGAGAACTTGGAATATCCGAGTCCACTTTTATCATTAGAAAATCTTTGGTGCCTAATAACTTCTTCCAAACCAATTTGACATTTCTCATATCTTTCAATAACTCTTTTAAGTTGAACAATTTGAAATGAGAGAGATTCACAATTCTTACATACAAAATTTTGTTTTTCATTCATTAATTTTTGTTTCTCATCTTCAACATATTTTACTAATTCAATGTTCTTTTCTTCTAAAGATGCCATTAGTTTCTTTTAAGATGGGATAGCCTTATACAGATTTTTGCATTCAAGTAAGAATTCATCAATAATGTCTTGTGCATCATTATCATAAATAGAAAAGTTGCTACTAACCTCATATTTTTCGTCATTGGAGTGGTGTGAAGCCATTAAAGCCATATTTGCACATTCATCGCTTTCCGATTCCGAAGAGGAACTTATCTCATTATCTTCCCAAGCAATATATGTCTTCTTGTTCTTGAAGTCCTTTTTACCTTTAAATCCTCCTTTCTTTGGAAGCTTTGGACAATCTGGTTTTATGTGGCCTTGCTTTCCACATTCATAGCATGTAACATCTTACATTGATGTGGATGCCTCCCTTTTTCTGAAATGTCTATTCTTTTTATCATTAAGGGATTTATCATTTTTATTGAAAAACTTACCAAGTCTTTTTACAAGGATCATGAACTGTTCATCTTCCTCCAATGCATCATCAATTTTTTCTTTTGACTCTACTTTCAAGGCAATTCCTTTGGATTTCTTTTCTAGATTTGCATGTTTCTCAATCCTTCCAAGTTCTAACTCATGTTCTTGAAGTTTGCCAAAAAGTGATGCGGACGTCATTGTTGAAAGACTTTTCTTCTCCGAAATTGCCATTACTTTTGGTTGCCACTCACTGGTTAAAGATCTAAGAATTTTAAGGTTCAAATCGTCGTTAGTAAAGGTCTTACAGAGAGCGATTAAGTGATTTGTCAAGTGAACGAATCTGTTCTGTAATTCCACAATGGATTCTCCGGGCAGCATTCTAAACTTTCATATTCTTGACTTAGTGTGTTCAATCTGGATCTCTTTACTTCGGCGGTGCCTTCATGTGTTTCCACTAAGGTGTCCCATATTTATTTTGCCGACTTGCATTGAGAGATACGAAAGAACTCATCCATACTCAAGGCACATTGTAATATGTTGATAGCCTTTTTCTCATTAAGAATCCTTTTCTTGTCATCTTCATCGTATGATGATTTAACCTTTGGAGTTCTTACACCATTGACGACACTTGTTGGTTCATGAGGACCATTTTCAACAGTTTCCCATATTCCTTCTCCTTGGGCTTCTAGATGTGCCTTCATGCAAATTTTCCAAAAATCAAAATATTCTCCAGAAAACAGTGGGTTTTTTTTACTACTTCCACCGTCTTTGAAAACCGGGTTGGTGCTAGCGGAAGCCATTCTGGATTGATAGGAACATGTTACCTTAACCTGCTCTGATGCCAATTATAAGTTATATGTATGCCTAAGAGGGGGATGAATTAGGCTCTTAGAGAATTTTTCCGGTTTTTCGGTGATTCTTGGATTTTACTTTCCTTAAAAGTTTCTAGGTGATGAAGGGCAGTAAATGCGGAAAGTAAAGAACACAGTGATGTATAGTGGTTCCCCTCACAGTCCGAGAGTACTCCATTCCCCTTTCAACATGAAAGAGTATTTTACTATCAATGTTAGATTTCCTAAGACAATTCTAACAACCAAGAACACCCTTCTTGGATTTACACAATTTTAAAGTCCTACCGAGAATGGATATCTCACAGAAGGACCTCTTGTATCCACAATCCGGATAACAAGGAAAACCCTACACACTTATCTTTAACAATCCTAAAAATAAGTTCTAGTGAATCTGAATTTTGTATAAGTAACAATTTGAAAGTTTTATCAATACGAATACTGATCTTCTTCTCGAAACAAATAATACTCAGATATAATATACAAGTGTTCTTTTTGTGAAAGAAAGCTGTGAAGGTGTGAGAGTTAATTTCAATGGCTTCTTTCAAAAATATGGTTTGAACACTTTTATGAAAATTCAAAAGGTTGAAGACAAAGAGTAATTTTTGAAATTTGTTTCTTGAAGGTGAATTTGATTTTGAAAAATGAAATTAATTTATAGAAGTGAAAAACCGTTCCAAAAAGGTATGATTATGGGACAGAAAAATAGCCAGTAAGAATAATAGAGAACAATGCAATCCTCCATGAAAAGTTACTATTTTTGGCTATTGTTACAGTGTTAATCGGTTAACCAAATAGGTTAATCGGTTAACACCTTTCCAACGTTTAAAAATATTTGAATTTTTCATGTGTTAATCGGTTAACCCATATGGTTAATCGATTAACACTGTTAAACTGTCCCAAAATCATAATTTTAACTTGTGTTAATCGGTTAACACTGAAGGTTTTTGCAAAAATACTTAATTTAAAATATAGAAAGTATTTTAATTTTTTTTAAAAAGGTTTAGTGATAGTGGTGTAGTGAAGTGTGATTGAAAGAACACTTGTATAAAATATTTCTAAGTAAAATATGTTTATACCGTTTCTTGTATCATCAACACCACTTGAAGCTTGAGTACAAAGCTTGATCCATAGCACCATATGCGACTTTAACTTGATATTTGATCATGGATTCTTGTTGATTGTTTGCGCCTCTTTCTTTTTGCGAATGTGTACCAATCTTGTATGAGTTGTCTTCATCAAAACACACAGGCCTTGAAGCTTGATTCTACAGTAAGGAGGTGACTACTTTGAGGGCTGGTATGGAAAGGCTCCCTGCTTTGGTTGAAACTCTGGTTGCTACTCAAAATCAACCTTCTCCTCATATTTCTCAGACTCCGCTTCAAAGGACTGTGATTTCTAAAATCATGTCAATGTCAATTCTTGTGACTCCCATTAGCGCTTCTAACAACTCTAAGAAGCTTATGGAAGGTTTACCCAAGGAGAAGGAACAAACTGTTAATGCTATTTCGTGAGAGAAACGTGGAGGATCTCGTAACAAAAGTAAACAACATGTGGATTAGTTTGACCCAATCCCAGTGGCCTATTCTGAATTATATCCTGCTTTAGTATAGAAGAACCTGGTGCAAACAAGGACTTCGCCAGCCATCCTAAAGGATCTCCCGTGGTAGTTTAAGTTTGATCATTTTTGTCCATTTCATCAAGGAGCACCCGGTCACAATATTGAACACTGTTTTGCTTTGAAAGCTGAAGTACAAAAGTTAGTGCAAAGCAGTATTTTGGATTTTGAAGATTCTAAACCCAATGTATCAACAAGTTTGTTACCCAAGTATGGAAATGTTGTGGAAGGATGTCTCGGAGAATACTGTATCTCTGACGTAAATTCGATAAGAGGATCTTTAGTTGATATGCATGTCAATTTGTGTAGGCTTACCCTTATGAGCATAATTACGCTTCTTGTAAAATTTGTTCCGAGAATCTTCGTGGATGTTCTATTGTGAAGAGGGATCTCCAGGATATGTCGGATCAGAAACTTCTTCATATCACTAAAGAAAGGATGAATGTCATAGTTCCGCATTTTAATATGCCAGAGCTAGTGATGCTAACTCGCAACAGTAAGAAATCCTCTCATATACCTTGTGGATACGATGCTACCATGCTGAAGGGTGGTAAGAAAGTTCTTACTGATGTTGCTTATGTCACTCAGATAATGTCGAGTTGTCGATCACATTTTTGTTAGAGAACACATCAGATTCATGCTCAAAAGAAGTTTGATTCAATCCCAATGACTTATAGTCAATTGTGGTATTATTTTACCCGAAACTCAGTAATGGCACCCAGAAAGACCAGAGCTTTGAAATCTTGCCCTCCTTGGTATAATCTAAATTCTAGTTGTGAGTTTCATACTGGAGCAGAGAGGCATCCGATTGAAGAGTGCAAGGTTTTCCAAGAAAAAATTCAAGAGATGATCGATGATTAGGTGCTGACCTTCAAGGGAGGAAGCCCGATTATGAATGGAACACATTTATGCTGATGGATATGAAGACTCAAGAAAATCATTTTCAAGCTGGTGAAATCAAGAGAAGAGCTCATCAGATAATTTGTTTATTTGCTTGCATTTATTTGTTACTCCTTCGATTGTAAAAGCATGATTTGTATGTAAGAACTTGTTTATTTTGAATGATTAATGCAATAAATATGTTTGTCTTGAAGAAATCCATTCGTATTCACTCATAAAATGCTTTTTCATGTTTTATAAAGCCAACTTTATCAAATCTCTTGCTTTGATAGAGAATTGGAGGGAGGATGACAAAATTAAAAACGAAAGATTTCTTGTCATATGCTTTTGAGTAAACCCCTACTGATGATGTAAGGTATTGTTTCAAATCCCCAAACACTGGAGATATAAGGAAGATAATCCCTCTATAACTCCTTTGAGCCTTGAAGTAGAAGTTTCCTTCATACAAAAAACCCTCAATTTTAACCTGGGGCAGGGTAGTTTTTAGTTAACCTGATCGAGCGCCCAAACTTTCTAAAAAGGGAGGAATGAACATTCGAGAATCCATTTTATCTATTCCTCACACATTAGGAGGCTGGAAGTCAAATCCACAATGATTATCCCTCAATTATCTAAAGAATGAGGTAGTCACAATCCTTTAAAAAAAGGTCAAAGTAATAACTTCGAGTCACACGACTTGTTCATAAAAAAAAAGGGAAAAGCCTGCTAAGTCAAAACCTATGAAAGAGAGTTAGGCAAAATTGAGGCATCCCACTGGACTCCAAAGTCAAATCCAAGAGACTTAGCCCAGGAAAAAGCTAGGGAATGAAATGCAAAAAGCGAAAACAAAGAATTACAGAGAAAAAACCTCAATAAATAAC